>CM076577.1:598624011-599291082 GCA_034641835.2 Pinus albicaulis
GTTGCCTTGCTCCTTGCTCTCCTTCAACTCTTGCTCTCGCTCTCTCAACAGTTAACAAACGATAAAAACTAAAATGAAATCCCTCCCCCCCCCCCCTTTTTAAACAATTCGATTTTTCCCCTAAAAAAATTTCCGCGCGGCGGGAAACATTTTTTTTTCCCGGGAGCGTTCGGGAGCGAACGCTCCCCGAGCGCTTCCGACGTTTAAAAAACGCTCCCAAAGCGTTTTTTAAACGTCGAAAGCGCTCAGGGAGCGTTCGCTTCCGAGCGCTTCCTGAAACGCTCCCGAAAAAACAGGGAGCGTTTTAACAGGTTCGGAAACGCGCTCCCGAAAACGCTCCCCTCTGGAAGCGTTTTCGGGAGCGCGTTTCCGAGTGTTTCCAAAACGCTCCCGCACGGAGCGCGTTTCGGAAACGGGAGCGAAGGGAGTTTGAAGCTTCCTCGCAACCTAGGTCCAGTTTATGTCCATGTCCCTACAGAGAAGAGGACTAAGTTGGAGCCCTTCCTGAGAGGACTGTGTTTGTTGGCTAGAGTGCGGTATCAAAGGCCTACTGAGTCTACATGCCAAGATAGATATAGGTGATCTTGAGTTGGGATGCCAAATTTGATTAGGACAGAACACATAGGAGATCTCATGCGAGGGAGTCAGTAGTGGTAGAGGAGAGGGAGTGAGAAGCTACTAAGGTTGAGCAGGGACCAATAGCACCAACAAGGACATATCCAGTAGATACCATGGATGAGTTGGATATTTGTTCGAACTCTACCAATAGGAGGTCGAGATGGGTCGAGAAAAAATTGAGAGATGTTGAGGAGCATGTGGAGTCTCCTAGTAGCACTTTTAGGTAGAGCAGACCATCAACCAGATATTCCAGTTATTTGGCACTGTCGAGCAGCGTCAGCGAGTCTGAGCTTTCCACTTTTGACTAGGCTATAAGCAAGCAGGTCCAAAAAGATGCCATGGTAGAGGAGGATAGCTCCATCATGAGCAATGATGTTTGGGATATAGTGTCGAGACTGGAGGGGAAGGTTGTGGTCACTACTCGATGGATCTACAAGATGAAACATGCATATGATGGCAATATCAAGAATTATAAAGTGAGGTT
Organism: Pinus albicaulis; assembly: GCA_034641835.2. NCBI lineage: Eukaryota > Viridiplantae > Streptophyta > Pinopsida > Pinales > Pinaceae > Pinus > Pinus albicaulis. The sequence goes on from CM076577.1 coordinate 598,625,114, forward strand.
CATGGCGAGAGGGTTCTCCTATAAGGAGGGAGTGGACTATGAGGAGATATTCGCACCTGCCACCAAAAATGCATCTATTAGAGCAGTTATGCCCATTTCTTTAGAGATGGGATGGAGGATACACTAAATGGATGTGAAGACCGCTTTCCTTAATAGAGTGATTGAAAAGGTGTATATTGAGCAGCCTTAGGATTTTGAGGTGCATGGGACAGATTTGTTGTTTTTCCACAATACTGGAGTCTAGGTTAGAATCTTACAATCACTAATGCTACCAATATAAGTATCACAACTAAATACTTTGCACAACGGAACAATGTACAACAATAAATCAACACATGCACAAATATATACAATTTTTTACATTTTTTAACAACTCAACTTTGTTATATTAATCAAACTGATAATACAACTCTCTATGGCTCTCGTACCAGGGATAATGGCCATCATACATCAACTAGCACAAGAATACAAGAACAAGATACAATGACAGTCTATCCGATGTAGTGCACAATCACAACTTCTTTGTCATACCCTAAACACACTGCGGGTCCTTCGCTCCCGTTTTGCAACACTGCCTCTATCAATGGGCGTGGTCCTTTAGGTCACTAAATTCGGCTCTCTAATCTGCCCTCTAGCTGATCATAAGTCCATCTACAACCAACACATTGGGTCTTCACGCTCACTAGTTGCTCCTTAGCCTTTCAAGCACACAACACTTTGAGACCTCTTGCCCAATGTTGCTCCTCAGCTACTTAGGGACTTCTTCCCACTATTTTCTTTCTACGTTGCTCTCAATACCACATCTCTATGTCTTCAACTGAATCATCTGCTCCATGATCTAGACAACCTTAGCTCCCTTTGAGTTGCTTCATTGTCCAGACTCTAATTCACTGGCCCTTCAAAGTAGCTTTGATACCATGTTGTTTTTCCATGATACTGGAGTCTAGGTTAGTATCTTACAATCACTGACACTACCAATCCAAGTATCGCAACAAACTACTTTGCACAGCGGAACAATATACAACAGTAAATCAACTCATGCTCAAATATATACAACTTTTTACAATTTTGAACAACCCAACTCTGTTATATTAATCAAACTAATAATACAAGTGTCTAGAGCTCTCTCATACAAGGGATAATGGCACTCATACATCCACTATTACAAGAATACAACAACAAGGTACACTGATGGTCTAGCTAATGTAGTGCGTAATCACAGATTCTTTTTCGTACGATGAACACACTATGGGTCCTTCGCTCTCGTTCTGCAAACACTACCTCTATCAATGGTCCTGGACCTTTAGGTCACTGAACTTGGCTCTCCAATTTTCTCTCTAATTGATCATAAGTCCATCTACAACCAATACATAGGGTCGTCACGCTCCCTAGTTGCTCCTTATTCCTTCTAGGACACAACATTTTCAGACTTCCTTCCCACTGCTGCTCCTTAACTACTTGGCGACTTATTCCCACTATTGTCTTTCTGCATTGCTCCAATGAAGACAAACATAGGGAAGCAAGGTTGCCACCTATCACTACTAGAAGACCTTATGCAACAACGAACTTGGGTTGATCATAAGGTCCACATGGTTTCCTGCTTTTGTCCTTCAAAGTCTGCAATCCCTAACCACCAAACCTTCAACCTTCCTCACTATTGTCAATGTCCTAGGCAACAATACTAGGGCTACTTTGAGTACGTACTTGTTGCCCTCCAACAACCACAAGATGCCCAACCAAATCTGTCATTTACTAGGACACCATCCTCTAGCATTAAATCAACATAAATACACTAATAGAATATACCTTTTGACTCTTGTTGGGCCGATATAAATTGTTGTAGATTTGGCCGATTGGTTCGGGCCACTAATAGTCCTTGTTTAGCCTCGCATATGCCCAACTTTCCTTCCAACAGTTGTGGCCACCCTCTGTTCTCAAATTTTGGCAGTCTGCTTCACCATACATGGGTCACGGTCCTCTTTAGGCTATCCTACAAGGGCTCGGCCTCCATGCAACTAGACAAAACTCCCGTGGCCCTATAACAGAGATGTTTGCCACCCTAAAACATACCCAAAACAACCCAAATTTGTCTTTAACCCATGTGGTTGATCTATGCTCCTACTTGGCCTTGTAATAGACACAAACAGATCCAAACAAATCCTTCTTTCATCCTCGGCCTAGTCTTCTTTAGTTGCGGTGCCTCAGATTGATGTATTACTATGAATGATGCAGTTTGGATGAGTGAATTAGTCCCCAACATCACTTGTATTTAGATGCTTCTTGTGGGTGTCAACGAATTGTCCTTGGGGAACTCTTTTACCCTAGCCGACCTGAACTTGTTAACAAATTAGCCCACCTAAACATATAAATCCATAACTCTCTTTGTAGACCTTTGATCTCGATGATTTTCACAACCCCTAATTCCTTTTAAGGCCCTCTATCATCTCCATAGGTCAAATCAATAACATCCCTCATGGTTTTGGCCCCACATCTTTGGGTACAAAACCCCAAGCTTGAGTCATAAACCCAAAAACCATATTTGTGAAGCCCATTCCTCCAAAACCCACTAGACTAGGGTTTGGACTCTGGAGTACCTTCCAAGCTACAAATCTCAACAAGATTCCCATGTATGCAGGTTGAAGAAGGCCCTTTATGGGCTGAAGCAGGCTCTGCGTGCATGGTATGCCAGGATCGATGGATATCATCTTAGTTTGGGCTTCACTAAGAGTGAGGCAGATCCCAACTTGTACTTTTTACTCTGTTGGACATCAAATCCACTAAGGGTTAGGGTGTGGAATATGAAAGGTCATTGGAGTCCAAGAGACCACTTGGAATATGAAACCAAGGGTCATTAGACTTGTATAAAACTGTATATCATTGTGAATAATATGCATTCAAAGTCTTATCCATTATTTGTGTTTCAATTTAACATGGAATCAAACCGGACGAATTATTGCCCTGCTCCAATCTGAGCCACTAGTTTTTGTTGCCATTCTCCGTATACCAATACGTCAAACTTGTCCTACTTAGACTTGGCATTTCCTAGCCCTATTCTTGGCCATTTTCCTGCCTAGCACCTACTTCTTTGCTCACATTTGCGTTTAGTAATCTTCTACACGCAAAACGCTCTTCCTTCAGTACAGGCCTTTCCCACATTGTGTTTATTCACCTCGCATAGTTTTGGTGCCTACTCGAATAGTCTGTCGGTGGTCGTTTCTTTGTCAGTGTGTCAGGCCTTATCTTGGCGACCTCCAAAACACCTCTATGTTGTCCTGCTTTGCCTCAATTCTAAAATAAAACTATGGCGAGTTAACGCATTTTACCATTGTTTTTAACTTTGGTTAAGCGATTTCTTTTGAGGGGTAGCTGTAATGCAATTTGTTTGCCCAGTCACCTTGAGACTATAAAAAAAAGACAAAAGACACTGGGAAACTAAATATCTGAAAGAACTACCTGCCATAATGCATACGCGTGAATCTACCATAATGTTTTCCTATTAGTTTGTTGCCATAACCCTCAAGCTAAAGAACGCCATCAAACCTTCGTTCCAATCCACGGATTGCTAGTTTCATTGTGAAACTACATACGTTTCTAATGCATCGAAATGTCTATGTTCTGCATTGATTCTGCGTAGAATCCTGGAATACTATGTTAAAACTTTGTGGGTATTCGATTTTCTATGCGTTGAGTCTTATGCTGTCATTGGTCAATACAGTGTTGAAGCATTGATTGAGCAGAGTGTCTACAAGTGCATTGGAGCAGTTGGAATGTGGGTTCATTAAAACCTGCATTGAATAAAGTCAGTCGTTGGTTCGTTGAATGTGTTGTCATATGCGTTGGTTAAAACTTTGGTATGTGTAAAGAAGTTATAAGTTGGTCGTTGCTACATTATAAAGCAGTTGTATCTTTGTGTTGAAATCCAACCTTGAAGACTGTGAGTAACTCATGTTATATGGGGTGGTATTGTTTGAACATTCAATTGTCCTTGAAGGCTGTATTTATACATGCATTGAGATTATTGTGAGCGTTGGTTCATGTCACTTTATGCTCTTTGTATGCTCATTATATCATATGGTTCACACATGTTCCTTGTATGTGTGTTAAGTTCCTTTTGAAGATCCATTATATGTTGGTGAATATGTGCGTTGGACCGTGAGCTTATAGTACAGTGACAATATGTGCCTTGGTTCTCTGCGGCATTAAACTCTAGCAAATACCATGAGTTGTGCATAATACCTTTATATGTGCACTAAATAATTTTTTGAAGAATGTGTTGTGGTGATATATTATTATATTAAGTGGTTCAACGTGTTTTGGTGATATATTATTATATTAATTGGTTCAACGTGTTTTGGTAATATATATTATTGCGTTGTTCTTTGCACCTCTGTGTGGAAGATCGGTGTATGGTAACAGCGAGCAGCATATGTTACATTTGGTTGAATGCTTGATTGTCTCAGCATCAAACATCGTGGACGCTCGTTAGAACCTAGAAGTCAACTTGTTGGAATGTGTGGTATGCTGTGTTGAATTCCATCGTGTGTTGAGTTCTTTGTGATGGGCATTGAGTTCCTGCATTGGTGTCAATGGTATGATATATGCGTTTGTAAGGATGGATGGTAAATAATTCTGGTATGTACACTAGTCAAAACTCCAATGCCTCTATGTTGAATGAAATTGTATGTTGGTCTTGTCACACTATATGGTGGTGTACTATATGTGGGTGGTGTATGCTAATGTATTATATGCACGTTATGAGCACTGAACTCCTGTAATGTGTGTTCATCAAATTTGAAGAATGAAATGGAGCGTTAGTATGTGTGTCCATGAAGTTTATGCACTAGTGTAATAGTATGTTGGTTCAACATGTTGGTCGTTCATGCTCGGTCATTTATCGGGATTGATATTCCGTTGGTTGGTATTGTTATATACATTGAAGCCTGATATATGAACTTGAAGTCAAATTCCAACATCATTTTGAAGAAAATTGCAGACATACCAGATTTTTGTTGCAAGTTATTTGCTTATTTTGAGCCAAGCTCCACCTCAAGTTCTTGGTATTTCTTTCATTAATTGAAGCCATAGTAAAACAAGATTTTGGAACTGATAGTGGTGCATTTCTAGTTGAAATCATTTGAGGCCTTTATTTTTGCTGAGATAATGGCCAGAATCAATGATTTGTTAGAGTTATTAAGCACACTAATGGTGTCTATTATTAATAACACAGTGCAAATAAGCAAAGACACTCTTGTTCACATGCAAACATGTCTACAACATGCACAGGAAAAGATTGGCTTTTGCAACTTGAGTCACAGCTTCAGCGAGACGAGTTACAGCAGCATGGTCATCATTTTGAACCTGTTTTTGTTCAGAACAATACTTTGTTTGAGATTGAGACAAACTCCCCTCAACAACCAGAAATTACAAACGCAGTACCCATTTCAGGAGCAAATGTGCAGAAAGATCTGGAAGTTCAGTCTGAACTTCCCAAGCCCATCATCAGAACCTGGGAAGAAGTTGTTGACAACAAGAATAGAACTAGTCTTGGATATGACAAGGATGTGTCCTTTCATATTCCAAACTATTCCAAGCCTATCCATTTTCAAAGTGTTGAATTTCTTCAAAACAACTCATCATCACCTATTCATGCTCCTCATTCGTAGAGACAGATTGTCAAATGCCAACATTGTGACAGGTTGGCCATGTGAAAGATCATTGTTTTGATCTTCACCCTTGTAGGCATTATTGTCAGCACACTCATCATTCAAACAGATGCTTTGAAAACAAGCCTCCTGTAAGAACGAAGATTCACCTTGGATGGATCGCTTCTTGCCAATGGGCTTCAACAGCCAAGAAGATATTTCGCTCATAATAGAGATTTTCTTCTCGAGTATTGAAAAGTCTTGCAGTTGAGTTTTCTTCATCTTCTCACATTGTATCTGACAGGGGGGGAATTGATGGTCATCTACAAGCCTCAAAGCCACATAAAGTGAGCCTGAGCCACAACCTGAACCCGATACCTGAGCCCATAGCCAAAGACAGCCATACCCAGATTTAGAGTTGCAGCCAAAGACAAAGAAGCTCATGAGAATGCCTTTGATTATTGGCCTTCCTTAAACCATCGCAAGTTGAAACTTGAGACCTCGCTTTTCAGGCTGAGGTTCTCCCTCTTTTCCGCAGGTTGAGACCTTCCTTTTCCAGGTTGATGGTCTCCCTTTTCAAAGCACTAGGGACACTTCCTCTAGCAGAGGACTAATAGCTTCTTGCCAGAATTGGAACTATTCCAGGAACTGCACCAAGCTTTCCAGGCTGAGACCCCAATGGTCTCCCTTTTCAAAACAATAGGGAGCACTTCCTCTAGCAGAAGACTTCAGCTTCTTGCCAGATTTGGAAGTGTTCCAGGGACTGCACTAAGCATTCCAGTGTTGATGGTCAGCCTCAAACCACCATCAGTTGAGACCTCAAGTTCTCCCATCTTATAACATCATCTTAGAGAGCACATTCAATCTATTGTTGTCATGCATTGTTGTACTTTTGTGTTACAGCTCTTCTTGGACTCGTATATAAGCCTTCAGATTAAGGCGGGGAATGTTGGACACCAAATCCACTAAGGGATAAGTTGTGGAATGTAAAAGGTCATTGGAGTCCAAGAGATCACTTGGAATATGAAACCAAGGGTCATTAAACTTGTATAAAACTGTATATCATTGTTAAGAATATGCATTCACGTTTATCTTTCATATCTTGTCCATTATTTGTATTTTTGTTTAACATACTCGATGAGGGTGAACCACTCATCTTGGTACTATATGTGGATGATCACTTCTACACAAGATCGAAGAAGCTTATAGGGATGTGCAAGGAGAAACTTGCTTCGAAATTTGACATGAAGGACAATGGATTGACGCATTAAATTTTGGGATTGGAGGTGTGGCAGTAGCCAGGAGAGATTATCCTTGGGCAGGGCAAGTATACAGTTGAGATCTTTAGGAGGTTCAGGGTGGAGTATTGTATGCCTATGTCTACACTGATGATCACTAACCTGAATAAGTTGAGCACTTCTGAAGGTGAAATAGTGCATCCTACACTATACAGGTAGTTCATAGGTTCTTTGACATATCTGATCAACACCAGACCGGATATATGGTTTCTTGTGAACACACTCAGTCAATTCATGGTGGAGCTGAGACAATTTCATTGGGCGACAATGAAGCATGTGGTAAGATACCTGTGAAGGACAATATACTTTGGACTGAGATATGTCAGAGTTGAAGGAGTGGATCTGCAGGGGTACACAAATTCTGATTGGGCAGGGAGTGTGGTGGACAGAAAGTCCACATCTGGATGTTGTTTCAAACTTTCAGCTTGGGATCAGCCATGATCTCATGTTTCAGCAGGAAGGAGCAGTCAGTTCCACTCAATTCAATAGAGGCAGAGTACATGGAAGCGAGTATGGCAAATTGTGAGGTAGTATGGCTTCGTAGGATGCTTGCAGGATTATTTGATCTACAGATGGGGTTGTTACCCACCACCAGTGGGTGGCCACTATAGGAGAAAATTTTCTCCTTGATTTTGTCTTCAGTCGGCAATCAACAACCCCTTGCAGCCACCAGAAAATTCAATGTGCCACGATTCTTCGCCACCTGAGCCAACCATTGTGTGTCCTTGCACATCAATTATGATCGTATGTTTGGAGTTGGGTCTTCCAACCCCGAAGGTATAACTTTTCATTATGTAATTGGGTGTTTATGCTTGCTTTTATTGGGCACACTTGGACATGGATTACTGGGGGGATTCGGCAGATAGAATGGCCTCGGACTATACTCTTGTTCCATTGCCCCACCCTAGAGGTTAATCTTGTATCTTAGCCCCATGGGATCTCCTCTATTGGTTACTAACTTTAGGAATGGCACTACATGAGAAACCCTAATTTTGGTTGTGTGGTCCCACTTCCCAACACCATGTATCTCACTCCCCTCCACGCATTATAACACATTTTCACACTTTTCCCATATGGGTCCACATGTTTCCATTGGGTCCACAAGGCATTAGCCTCTCCCTCCCCTTGTCCACACTTTGGGTCGGGCCTAAAACAATGCCCCGAAGGTTGATGCAGCTAAAAAGAACAATAAAAGCATAATTTGGCCACTTACAAAAGGAAATGTACTACAAAATGAAAAATATGTTCGGGACATAAAAATTTAGCACGTGGGCAAAAGCTAAGCATGAGCTCTACCCCCTATCAGTATGGCCATCACCCCGATCCCTAGGGCCCCTATAAGTGACCCCTACATCATTAAGGAACCCATGACTGTCCCAACCCCTGGTGGGCGATGAAATGCCCAACCTTAAGGGGGTAATCATTGTTAGATCATACACATCATGCTCTCATCCCCTGGAGCCCCGAGTAGTAAAGAAAGAAAAATCAATAAACGGAAAAAGGCATATGAAGAAGGGTGGAAAAAAAAAAGGTCGGGGTAACTCATGTACTACGATTGCTCCCTCATACATTCATATACCCAAGGTGTGGGCTTCCCTCATTCTAGCTTCGCTTGTACCATGCCATGTGGCTTGGAGCCTTCCCTATTGCCCCACTCCATTCCATCATCATTTCACATGACACTTACCATTTGATGGATGTACCATGGACCTATCACTCCCTTAGAGGTTGAAACCACCTAATAGGATCCTTTATCAGCCTCTCTTGTCGAGCAAGGAAACACCTGTACATTTTAAAGCCCATTTGGAAGGGCATGCCACTATCAGTGTCCACTTTTTCCCTTGATTAACAAGCTTATTTACTCAATTGCACTAATGATTGGTTGTATTAGAAGGTGAGGAGACGCATTGGATCTTATACAGGATTGCAATTGGGTGCCTCCATCTTGGACCTAGTCTCCCTAAACGTGATCCAAGTACTCCAGAGGCTCATAATGGCACTTGTAGGTGAGAGTTGAGAGCCATGGGCCTCCACCACAACAGAGCATTAATTGCCACATCATGGGCTTCTTTAGCACCACACATTGCTTCTTCGTGCCCCAGCCATACAGAGATGATGATGCACTTAGACCACATTTCCCAACTGGCCACACGTGTACCCAATACTTGGCAATTGATCCAATGCCCGGATGAGGTTTTGTCTCCTCCGAAGAGGCATAGGAGGGCATGTATCATCTTTAGGCCTTCACTAAGAGAGCATTGAGACCATTGGTTGTGCCCCACAACCACTCGGGAGCACCAATGGATGTTTTGCTTGGAAATCAAGGGGCCACCCCCTTGATCATCATTTATGGAGCTCTCCTCTTTGTCATGGCACATTGAGGACTGATCCTAACCTTCCATCAGCCCTTTCTACTCCATTTTGCACTATTTCGACCCTCTTGGCATGGCTTATCATTCACTTTAGTAATTGTTTGGTGATCTTGTCACCAGAAACATGTATTTTTCACATTAAAATATCATTAGGGGTGCTTTAGGACTATTTCAAACTTGTAAGAGGCTCATATAAATATGAGAGACCACATTTGTATTTGAGCATCACACTTGGGATTTTTGGTCCTCTCATTAGAGATTTTCGGCCTGCACTTTTGTGGAATGAGTTGGTTGATTAAATGCATTTTGATATTTGGAAGAATTTCACTATCTCTCTTGGAGCTTCTCTTTGGCAAATTATTGGATGGATATGCTCTTCATTGTCTTGTAAGACTTGTTTAATGCTATATTTCTAATTTAATGAATGACAAATGCATGGAATACTGTCTATGGTTTTAAATGTGTCGTAATTTTGTTAGAACATTGAAGCTATTAGAAATTTTGCTTGAGTTACTCATTGACAATGAATGAATGAATGTTCCTAGAGGGTGTTTATGTATTGCATCCTTGAAAATCCATTCATTTTGGCTAGTGAAGTATAAAATTCTAGGGTAGCCTTGAACTTTCCTTCATTAGGGCATTTGAAGCTGCTTATAAGTCTCCATGAAAACTGAATTTTCCGAATCAAGATCATTTTCACTCCAATCTTCCCAAATTTCTAGGCATTGATCCTAGATCCTTGGTAATCACATTAACTCAACGAAGCATCATTGTTTTCACCTCCTCCTCACTCTTTTCTCCATCTCATTAAGGCCAAGGAAGCCACTCTAGGGCTTGGTGTTGATTTCCCATGGTGCATGAGAATCTGGGTTAGGTCTTAGAATCACTGACACAAACCTAGTCATGAACCTCAACCAACCTACTTTGCACAGTGGAAAATTACACATCAATGAATCAACTCGTGCACATGATAATTTTTAAATTTTTTCAACCCTTCTTCATTATATTAACAACTTTAATACAACAGTTTAGGGCTCCTGTACTAGGGATAATGGCTCTCATACATCCACTAATACAAGTACATACTACTAGGGCTTGGTGCCAGTCATGTTGACCACCAATCTACCCTGAACAAGACATCCTTGACCTACTTGCTAACATGGTGCCTCGTGGCCCTTTCTTCCCACGTGTCCTGAACACATCTACTGGTCCATTTACTCCCAATCTACAGCTTTGCCTCTATCAATGATCCTACTCCTTTAGGTCACTAAACATGGCTTATCAATCTGCCTTCTAGTTGAACATTAGTCCTTCAATGTCTCAACACTTAGGGACCTTTGTTGAGTTGTTTAGAATTCCATTTGTGAACAACTCTAGACTGCGCATTGCTGCTCCTCAACTCCTTTGGGTCTTCTTCCCTCTATTGCCTTCCTGTGTTGCTTCAATGAAGACAAACTTTGGGCATGGAGGTTTCCCACTATGACTATCAAACATCCTTCTTCAACAGTCAACTTAGGTCTCTCAATCTAGCTCTCTTGGCCGATCATACCATGAGCTCAGCTTCTTTGCCATTGCTAGCAGGCTTGATGTCCATCTGAAGCACTTCACCAATATGATAACTGTTGCGGTCCTCCACTCTGCTCTTTAGCTGCCATTCAAAAAGCTCATCTAGACACTAATTATGCATTGTAACTCCATCTTCCGATCTTCCCATTCTTTAGTCAATGCTTTATTCATCTTGGGGCTTCCTTATACTGCTACTCCAATCATGGAACTATCTCATCAATACTCTTCATATTTTCCCTCTAACAACAATTTGGCTACCTCCTCAACACTGTTCTTCAGCTCCAATAGCCTGCCAAACAATTTTTCCCCAGATCTAGGGCTTAGCATCAAATCTACCCTCATCTAGAGCTTGCCAACTCACTATTGTTCAAGCACTGCATTTTCTTCCATTTTTTCTCAGATCTAGGGCTATAAGTCTACCCTCACTTAGCGCTTCTTTGTTGCCACTAACAGTCCATGAACCACTGTCCTTAGGCTCTTAACATTACTATCTAAAGCTTTGGGCATCCTACCAACACTCAGATCTTGTTCATCCTTCATACGCAACTTTCCTTCTTCCCGGATTTCGGCCTACTTTGAGATGTCCTATCTTCACAAACATTTGCAGGTCACTAGTGCCTTGGTTGTGGAGACAACTCTTCATCAAACGGTCTCAGTACACAGGTCTGGAGAAAATCTAAGGCACGTTGTATATTCAGGATACTGCCCTCATCTAGGGCTAATAAACTTTGTCCTAAATTCTTCAGAACAACTCCTCAACCTAGCACAATAACTCCACAGTTACAGCCACTTATATCCTATCTGGTGTTGACCTAACTGCGCGGCATCTTTGTCCAAATACATTAGATGATTTGGACAGTCAACGACCTCACCTTATTGGCCTGTCACACCTTGAACTCGGCCACATAATTTTCCCTCTTTCGACATTGTGAGCTCGGCATGATCCTGCCCATCACGCCACATTCAATCTAGGCCTTGAGGTCACTTATCTTGCATCTAAGGAATTGTTGACTCTTTTTGCAATACATACCAGCAACTAGGGCTTCGGCCCCTCCTTTTCTACCAGTAGGTCACAGGGATGTGGCCTTCCTTCTTCAAGATATTTAGACCTTATAGTCTTCTTTTCTCCATCAAATACGCTTGCAACACTCTCTTCACAACATCCCGAGGTAACTTAGCAACTTGGGCTGAAGTAGACGTCCTTGAGAGCGAATCATCTTGGAGAAAAACCCTTCTCCACTGTTGTGGCTCTATCTTGGGTCTTCTTCACTACCTTCCTAAGATATTGGCTCTTGAATCAGGTCACGAGCTCCTCTAGAAACGCTCCTAACTCAGCCTTCTCATGGAGCAACCCTACTCAGCCCTAAAACTAGGGCAACCTTGAGGGCAACATCTCCACGAGCCTCCCATGACCAAATAAATCCTTCACTTGATGCCTAGCCTTTTCCTAATGCCTTTCTTAAATAGATTTCCTAAGCCTTCTTTGGATCCCTTTAGATCTTCGGGGTTTTATCCACTTAGACTAGGGATTTAATTTTTCTTTCAAATTTCTTTTTAGAATTTTAAACCCCATTTGGGTCTAAAATCCCCTCACTTGAGTATTTTACCGACAACTTCCTTTATGACCAAACTTCTCACAAACCCCAGATCTGAGCTTGTGGAATACCTTTGAAGCTACACACTTCAACACTTGGAGCGAAATTCTTTAGGAGTGAGCTCTTGCAAAACCAATTGGACAGGCTTCTGCACTGGTGTTTCCTCTACCTCTCCTCCAAATTTCACACAATTCTCATGGTTGAACCTCGAAATAATTGATGCCCTAGCCATCGTACCAAGCAGGAACAATTGAAGCTACTTTGACCTGGGGATTTCTTGAAGGATTGCAACTTAGCATCACTTCTTTCAAAACCTTTTCTCTTGACTATATTGACCTTGGATGAACTCTTATCCCAACACATACCTCAACCCTAGGTCTAGTATAGTTTCTCTCTCAAAGGGTTTTTCGTGGAAAGCCATTCCAGCTTCTCCCAAAGCTCACACCTCAATTGAGCCTTTCCACTGAATGAGCCATCCTTGCCTCACTTTCAACTCCATCATAGACACACTAACCACAAGTGAGGGATACTGGGACTCCTCCCATTAGTGAAAATCCAAGAAGAGAAGGGGACTCAGGTTGTGGGGACAGTGGGCCTTTGTCCCAAATTGTTGTTGTGCTCTCTAGCTCTAGCCTATATATTAGGCCTGCTAGTTTGAGCAGCAACAGGGGCCAACGGTGATACATTGTGATAATCAGAGTTGCATTAAACTCTCTGAGAATCATGTGTTTTGTGATCGATCCAAGCATATCGAGATTAGATATCACTTCTTCAAAAACAAGGTCTAGAGGGGTGTTGTGAGATCGCAGTACATTTCTACAGAGGAGCATGGGGAAAATGTTCTCACTAAGCTTCTAGTGAAGCAAAAGTTTGTGAAGTACTGAGACAAGTTGGGGGTAGTGCAAAATCCCTTCCTTGCTAGGAGGGAGTGTTGACGTGAGTGGTAGCATCAGAAGGTCCTCTGCTTCAGGTTAGTGTCTTAGCATGTGGAAGACATTATTTGCCTCTTCTAGTGATTTAAGTCTTCTCTCCCAAGTCTAACTTAGGAAAAGTACAATAACTAAAGTAAATTACTTATTGTGGACTATTGAGTTATTTTCCAAGGATAAATAATTTAATTATGTAAGTGACATAGAAATAATCTGAATCATTAATTGCCAAGATGGTTCTAGAAGGGAGAATGGGGTTATCGATGAAGATTATAAAGGAAGCCTAGCGAGGAGGTGAAGACACAAGAAAAAGAGCACAAGTTGTGTGACAGAGTCATCATGAAAAGAGAGTGATTTTCTTTGCAATACGAGTGGCTTAATGGACTAGTGCGCAAAGAAGGACAAGTGTGAGTGGTTTCGTGTGAATCCAGGGAGGCTAAGTAGGAGGAGATTGCACGGTCGAGTTGTCGAAGGGAGATTGTATTTTTCTGGAGGAGGTCGAGTTGCTGGAGTGTTAGATTTTTCCCAATGCGCATTAGTTGCAAGGCGCAAATCTAGTTGTTGGACAGTGTAGATCCAGTTGTTGGAGGCCAAGTTCTTCAGGCCAATTTTATTTGGAGGCAGATTTCCTTGAGGCCGATTTACCTAGGCCGAATTCATTCTAAGGGAGTCAAGTTGTAGGTTCCAAATTTGTATCTTTCCTTGTATTTTTGAGCCAAAAAACCTATATTTTCCAAATAATGAAATGACAGAAAATCGTTGTGGGTTAATTAATTTTGCAAAGTGTGATTAATCTCTCTGGTTTTTTTGCGCTGCATGTTTTTAATTCTAGAAGTTAAAAATACTCTACGTTGCATGGGTTCCCGCACCCAGGGGTAGGGTTCCCGTCCCCAAGTACCTGGGCTTGATGGGTTCTTCTCAGAAGCACCCTAAAGAACCCGGTTCTTCATGGAAGAACCCGAGACTTCCCACACAAAATCAGGGTTCTTTTGCTGATTTGGGGACGGAGAACCCCAAAAACGGGTTCTTTTCGGGTTCTTCGGCGGCAAGTTTGGTTAAATTTTTATTTTATTTTATTAAATTCGACTATTACTAATCGCTATTAAAATTAAAATTTAAGATTTTTTTATTAAAATTAAAATTAAATATGACTTGACTATTCTTATTGTGATTTTTTTGTGTTAAAACTTACCCACTCGAACTCCGCAACCCACAGCAATCGTTACCTCACCTCACCGCACAGCAACTCACCCTCACCGCACAACAACGTCCGCACAGTGACTCACCCTCAGCACAACAAGCAGCAACCTCACCCACTTATTAAGTGAGCAACTTGAATTCATTAATAGGGATGAAAGAGGAACTTGACAAATTCATGAAATCAGAGAAGGGAATGAAAGAATACAAAATCTCGAGGAAACTGGAAGACTGCACACATTTCTAGTAAGTGTAGTTGCAAAGTTACAGGTGCAACTAAAAGTGGGTTCAACATGGAAAATTTTAGTTGAACAGACAGTGTTTACTAACAACCAATACCCCATATGCTTAGGTATTCCCGAAAGAAAAGAAGGCACAATATTAATGCACCCAAATACCAAGGCTGTTGATTCGAGATTAGACTACTGGATACATTCACAGGGAACAAGGCAAAAGGGGTGTGTTTAATTCATCTTCCTTCTATATCTAAAGTGTTATAAGTGAAAATAATTGCTGACACTGTAGTCTTTAAAATTGATGAAATTGTAGATGCTCATGTTCAGTTGATTCTAATTGCATGGGAAAGTCCTGCAAAGGAAGTTTTCAGAATGTTGTCATTTGTTACTTGTATAGTAGCTTCACTTGGATGGCATTACCATGATGCAAGTATCATCTTCTGATGGGTATGTTGTGACAAAGACATTCTTACTATGATTGTAGTTTTTTCAGCAGTAATTTTCTATATCATTAGGGCATACATTGTTGTTAGTAGTGACAGTGGGAACTCATATAATCATTGCACTCTTCAATCTATCTTAAATTTAATCTATTAAGAAATTTTGAAATTTTGAAATTTCAATGTATTATCAATTTTAATTTATCTGAAGAGTCAAGACTGATATGATATATCATTATGTGAATGTTGAATGTTCAATGATGTGCATGTTTAAATCTTTGAAGTTTAAATTTTAATTTTTAAATAAAAAATATTTTATTTTTCTTGTTTTATACAAATTCACACACACACACACACACATATATATATATATATACCCCCGACGAACCCACGCACCCTGTTTCAAAAAGTGTCGTCCCCGTCCCCGTCCCCGGCCCCGCACCCGCACCCACGTTTCCTGGCAACATAGAAAATACTAGTGATTTTATTTTCGGTAAATCGGTGTTTATTTGGGTTAATAAATAAATTGTTGGGGATAAATTAATTTGCCTTGAGAAAATAAATCTTCGGTATTAGAAATTAAAATGATCCACCCTCTATGTCAACCAAAATCATCAATAGCCGCCACTATTGTTTCTCTCTCATCTTCCTCCTCAATATCCAATCCAAGTCCTACATCTATCGGTGTGGAGGATGAACAAATATTTGTTGCGTCAACATCTTAGGGAAAAGTTTATGGGCCCTTACTCAGAGGTGAGGAATACAGGGAACCAATATCGGTGACAAACAACAATCAACCTGAACATGGGATGTGGATACAAGGGAGAGATGGAAAACCATTAAGTATGGATTATCATGGGCACGCAACATTAATCTGAGCCTCCTATTTGTGCCCCTCATATGTTGATTTTTGAGTAGCATCGGGAGGTATTCCCACATGTCTACAACTTAGCCCTGGAAAAATTATGTAAATTTTTATTTACTGATACAAGTTGGCCTAGTAAAAGGTCAATTTGGCTAGCCTGTGAAGGGACGTGTCCCTTGGGGTGTCACACCCCTTGGACGTGTATAAATAAGTGTTAAGACGCCTCATTTGGAGACCAAGTATGAGCACTTCTTTATCTCTCTCTTCATCATTCTTGGACAGCCACACGTCTGAACAAGTAGGACGAATTTAACTGTTTTGACCGAGCTTATTTGACCTCCATTTGACCAAATTTGACCAAGCATTGACCAAATCTGTTGACCGCAGGAAGGCTGCACATGCAGACCATTGACCGCAGACCATGAGGTTGACCATAGTTGACCACGGGGTCAAACTTTGACCGCAAGCCAATTTGACCAGGCCGAGTTCACCAACATTAAATTTCTGATTTTTGGCTTGGTTTGACTAACATTGACCAGCAGATGTTTTGACCAAGTTTGACGGGTATTAGACATGGATTATTGCCACAAATTTCTAGACAAATTATTGATTTCTAAACCTCGCTGCAGAATAATTTCTGCTAAGAAAAGTTGATGGGTTTTCTCCCAAGGTTGGGTTTCCCCAGGTAAAATTATTGTCTCTTTTGTGCATGGTTGTCTTTCTCTGCTCTTTACTGTTTCTGTTGTATTTAATGTTGATATTTTCTGAAGTGTAATAATTCAATGATAGCAATGGAATAAAATAGTAAAATATTGATTGAAAGTCATTAGGAAGTAATTACCTGGAAAGAAATTGTATTCTATTGCACTAGCCTTAGAATTTCAACATCCTAGACAGTGGAAAGAAAGGCCTCAAGGAAGGACACACTACACTAGGGATAGGTGATAACCAATAAGGTGAAGCATGGGAATAAAAATACAACCAAAAGCAGTCTATCTCCAATTCAACATGTGATCCATACTAGAATGTCCTTAAACATTAAATGAAAGCACTTGAAATCATAAATGGTTAATGTACCTCATATTTGAAGACCCGCCATCAAATGAGAAGGCTATATGAAATAAAGCAATGAGCAAAGTATGGATGGGAGGCATCTCAGGTTAGCTATATCTAGATGATCATAGGGATGCCAGTTGACAAGCTAAAACAATAGGAGAAAAAATATCTCCTAGGGTTACTCACTTGGGTTGGTAACACTGCCCTAACAAATTATCTTGTGCATTTCTTTGATTCAGAATTAAAATTCCCCATACAGTACTGACCAAATCCAGATTGAAAGTTAAATAAACCCCATGTATTTCACAGGAAAACCTTGAATCACCTAGGGAAGTGTTATGAATATAATTCATATAAATAATAAATGTAAATATAAATAAATAATAATTAATTAACTAATAGTTAGTTAGTTAGTTAGTAATGAAGAGGCATGTCTTAGAGACATGACCATTCATGAAAGGGCACCTGCCTAGGTATATAAGAGGGCCCTCATTGTAATCATCACACACATCTTTTATACATCCAACAATTCTTATTTACAATTATTACTTGTCCTACGATGGATACTTCCATATTTCAGTTCTTCTGAACTATTTTGTTGTCTATACTAACTTTGTTCATTACAGTGGTATCAGAGCCACGTTGGTTGATCACCAGGCCTTTGGCCATCAACCTCCCATCAAACTTGTTGTCGTGTAATCGAATCATTTCACTCAAAGTTTAGAGATTCTCCATATCGCCATTTAGGTCTTTGGCCCCCACCAAAAAAAAAAGCCCTTTGGCCATTGACATTTCAATGATTCTAGTAAAAAAAATTAGTCTGATGTATCTTTTGAGGGAGAACATTCATATATATATATATATATATATATATAAGAAGGTTCTACATTATTGAAAAAAGGTGCATGATAAAGTCAAAAGGGAATATTTCCAAATATCTTTAAAACTATATGTAAGATAAGGAAGAGTAGATAAGATTATCTTGATTCTTCACTAAGTGGTTTACAAGCTCGTGGTTTTAGCAACCCATGGTGATTGCCCTTGGTATATTCAAGGTAAAAGAAGAACACAAGGAATACAAAACCTCTTTATGTGAATGGTAAGTTTTAATTTTTACGTGGAGAAAATTAACCGAGTCAAAGGCATATAAGTGGACATATATTTTATATTATAGCCCCCAAAGAGGTGAATAGCCATGTTCCACTAGGGTTGTAACTTTTCAAAAAGAAAAAAAAATATTATAAATAAATATAGAAAAAAAAAGTTTATAAATTAAAAAAAAACCAAGAAATTACTTAGTCAAAGAAATCATTACTGAAGGAAGGTTATATTTAAGGTTATATAAAGGAAGTATTATAAGGAATAGGGATCTTTTATTAAAAGGTGTTGGGAATATAATCTTTTATAAAGAAAAAAGATTATTAAAGTTACTAATTAAAAAAAAGGTACAAAGTTTTATTTTAAAGGTTAAAAAGGGTTACCTTTAAAACCCTAAGTTCATCTTGACGCAGGCAAAAATGGAGCCTAATTCCAAAATAATGGAAGGACGATTTTCCTATAAGGGTATTTTAATCATACATCATGAATTAATTACATTAAGAGGGACAATCCAAGGGAAAAAAATTTAATATTGCTATTAGTACAAGCAATGACGAAAATTACATAAATATTAATCTGGCGAATCGACTATTAATTTTAGATGCCAATGTAGGTGAAACAACAGATTTTTTGAGAAAAAAGTATGAAATTAATGATTTACAAATAATAGTAGATCATTATAAGTACATATCCCAATTTTGTGTTGTAAAAATATATGACATAGAGGTTGACATAATTCTTGGTCAACGTTGGTTTAGAGAATTGGGTGTGTTCATGTTAAACATAGAGATTTTTTTTAATTTTTTCTTATAAGGGAAAGATGATCACATTTCAAGACATGACAAAGAAGTTGAAATTGATAATGTCATCATCAGAGCATTTTAAAGATATTATGAAATTAATACCTCAAAAGAATCAAAACACAACACTGGACAAACAAAAAGAGCTTGAGGAAGTCATATCCCATAAAAATGAAGAGAATTTTCGTTTAAAAGATCATACCCAAAAACTACTTGCACAAGTCAAAAAGTGTAAAACTAAAAAGCACAAATTAGAACAAGAAAATAAGGTTTTGACAAGAAATTCAACGAAAGTCTATCAGAGAAAGAAGAGGAAATTTATGCTTAAAGGACCTTAACAAAAAATTATTAGAACAAATCAAGTGTTTAAAAGATGAGAAACTTGAATGTCAAAATAAAGTTGACTAAGAAAATGAGGAACTCTTACATCTCAAAAACCATAATCAAAGTCTACTCACTCAAATTAAGAAACTTAAGGATGATAAGAAATCATTGAAAAGGTGTTTGAGAGTAATGGAAAGGTGGAAAACCCCGGTTAGGGTTTGGAAGGCAGAACTCCTTGGGAAGGTCGAGAACCTATTACTGGTGTACGTATGGCTGTCTTAACCTAACATTTGTATACATTCTTACCTTTGTACACATCTTTACCTTCCTGAGGTTTCGAGCATCATTGGTATGTGTTTTTCCTTGCTCAATTGACAACGGTGGTCTTTTGTTTGGTATCGCATTACACTACTTTGGGTCTCCTTTCAATCTGGCATTCACAGGGTATGGTCTAAGCTGCAAATGGCTTTAGTTTATTCTCACCTCTCTCTCATAGTTACAGCATGCTTTACGTCTTACCGAACAAGCACTATGGTTAAACCTATGGAGTTTGTTGATCTGAAGCCAGAAGCAGAGGACATTCTAACTGTCTAGGGTATGGAGCCAACTAAGCATAACTTGGCCAAGGTGGCTCTTCCAGCTCGATTTCCAAATGGCATGTAGGGGGTCGAAAGGCTTTTGTGGAGTCCGGTGGACGGCTTCAATTCTATGGGTGCTCTTGACCCTAGTATTTTTAGAACGGTTTCTTTTGGTCCTGACAACTTCCTACAGCATGGTCTAAAGGTTACTGATTTCACGGAGGCACGGTCAACAGTGGTAACTGCGATTTCACAACTATGTTCCGCACTCTCCTTACAAACCCCGGTCCCTATTTTTCCGTAGGGTGGTCTAGAGGATATTATTCATAGTGGTGGTCTGCTTACCAATGTCAGCCTGAAAGCTTGCTTAAATAATACTGGGGACTAGAATGAGTTTCCAGGGAAACCCTCCACTAGGGCCCATACAGGCGAGGGGTTAGAAATTCCTCAGCTGTATGCGGGGTCTTTTGTCGAACATCCTCATGTTTTGGCAAAGACACGTGGTGAAACCCTTCCCCAGGAAAGATGGTGGCCCCATGAGGGTTATAACAGATTTCTGCATAGACGGGATGCAGGGGAGAAGCTCAGGCCACAAACAGAGTTCAATGGTATCTCTTATGAAGCTCCTTTTGATCTACCAGCCCAGGAGGTGGTGGCTTTCCCTCAAGAATTAGCATTCGAGCCTGCGGCAGACTTACAGGTACCCTGGGTTTCTCTGACCAATGTGGAGCAGGTGGAAGGGTGGCTAGGGCCACTCGAAGAGGAGGGCGAAGATGTCTCCGAAGGTTTATCACTCTCAGGCTCAACACTAAATGGTCGTCAAACATGATTAAAACAAACAAAAAAAGGAAAATTATCAAGAAAAAATTGTTGATTTTTGTGGCATCGGAAAGTGTTCCAGGTCTCAAATTTTGAGGAGAGGCTTGGACAACAGTATTCCAGAGAACCCATAAATTGTTTGTGGAAATTCCACTCAAAGTTTGTTTTATTAAAATAATTAATTATTTTATTGTGATCCCTAAGTCTAAACTTAGGGAAATTAAATAATTAAAGGGTATTAATAAAGCAGAGTGGGAATGTTCTAGAAAACGAAGATAAAGTCATATTTTAATCTGAGCCATTGATTAAATTTATAATCTGGGTCATTGATTCATCAGCGAGAAGACTATAAGAGAAGGCTTAAGGGTCATTTGGAAATCAAGTCGGGCACATTCTCAGTACCTAAAGGAAATCGATTCTGAAGCAAGAGAATTTGATTTCAGTGGGTGAGTTTGTATACGCAGGGTTGCAGAAGCAGGAGGGAGAAAGCAGCAGAGTCAGAGAGGAAGAAGGCAGAGGATGAGGAGGAGGCAGCGCTGAGCAGCAGCACTTTCCCTCCATGCAGAAATTACGCAGTCCAGGCAGGGACTGCAGAGAGGGGCTACGCAGACTGACACAGAGGGTGCAAGAGACCATCTCGTGTGTCGAGAATTCTTCCGAGGTGTCCAGAAAATTCACATCAGGTGTATGCTACTTAATTCTGATCGTCAATATTTTTGTAAACATTCTTTTCACCGTTGAAGATAAATACAAACCCTCATCTGTTGCACCGGTTTTCCCACATTGGATTTTTTCGGGGACAATTGTCCAAAAATAACTATGTTCGTATAGTTGTGTCTATTGTGCTATATGTGTTATTTATGTTCTTCTGCTTTTGATTAGAGTGAAGTACTAAAGCTGTGTTTATTTCAAAATTTACTGAAGCATTTGTTAATAACTTATCTAATAAGTAGGAGAAATAAATCAATCACTGCAGTAATAATTTTCAGATTGAAAAATTCACATGGTATCCGAGAAAAAGGCTAAAGACAGAAAGGGAGGATCTGCTATGGACCAAAGATCCAACATCCGAAAGGGTTCACACAGTCCTCCAGAGCATTTAGAAACACAGAGGGAACATGACATGACTGTGTTGGCATCCAGACTAGAGGAGGATCTCGCTTCTGTGTCAAGCACAACTCCTCTAGGTGTTTGGTATATTGACAATGGAGCATCTGCCCATATGACAGGAGTTCGAGAATGTTTTTCAAGCTACCAAGAAGAGTAGATGAATTTCCAGATTACAATGGGAAACAAGGCCAAGTGTACCCCCATTGGAGGAGGTACCATAATATTTCAGATAGTAGCTGGTAACAAGATTCGGGCCACAAACATTCTGCATGTGCCAAGGTTGGGGATGAATTTTCTCTCAGTGTCTCAGCGCCAGAACAAGGGTTATGACGTATACTTTATTGGAAACAAATTTTATGTCAAACATCCTAGCTGGAAAAACAAGGCACAAATTGGGGTAAGGAGCCATAAACTATATAAGCTCCATCTTGAATCTCCAATGGCTCTGATCGACAGTATGGACGAAAGGGATCTGAATGAATTATGGCACAGAAGGATGGGGCATTTACATCATGGAGCCTTGAAGATTCTCAAGAAGGTTGTCATAGGAGCTCCAAAACTCAGCACAAGGAGAGATGAGCTCTGTAGGGGATGCATACTAGGGAAGCATGCCAAAGCAGCATTTCCAAGAAGCAGCAGCAGGGCCAAGAGCGTATTGGAGTTGATACACTCAGATATTTGCGGTCCAATGTCCACAACCGCTCTTAGTGGTGCAAAGTACTTTGCTACCTTCATTGATGACCATTCCAGGAAGACATGGATCTACTTTCTCAAAACCAATGTAATATCCCCAAAGGGAAATAACCAGTAATAAACAGAAATATGCCAGACAGATATAGAAAATATAATGCTGAACCAGATCATGGAACAATTACACATGGAATGCCAGAAAACTGAGCCATTTTATTAATCTGAAAGTACATGGAGAGGAGTACAAGAAAATCAGAATGAGTGCACCTATCCTTGCCCTAGGCAAGTGGAGACCCTCTCAGACAAATAATGGCCGCAACAAGGACAGCGTCCTAGCTGCTCTGAAGACTGAAGCTGGACTGCGCTGCAACTACGAGCTGAAGACTGGAAGATATCTGATATCAATACTCCAAACCCTCACCAGTGGAAAACGCTGTCTCTGCTAGTGACAGCGCTGAAACAGGTGTAGTGCTGGTCACCAAACCCTCCAGATGAAAAGCTCCACTCCTCAAGGCCAAAAACGCTGTCAAGCCCTGCTCATATGACCCTACTCATCAGATCAGCGTCCCCTCCGAAGGATCGGCGTTCTATATGCTCAGTCTGCTTGGATGCGAAGCCTCCAATCCGGATACGCGTCCTATCCCTTCCGGATACGCGTCCTCTGTGTCGGATCTCTTGCTATCTCTTCGGATCTATCTTGGAGAGTACGCAATGTCTCTTCAGATCTGCAACCTCAAAGGCTGGATCTGATGTTATCTCTTCAGATCTAGGCTGGATCTGTCAATATCTCCTCAGATCTGCAATCTCCCAAGCTGGATCTAATGCTACCCCTCTAGATCTGCAACCTACAGAACCAGATCTGCAAATATCTGCTCAGATCTACAATCTCCAAAGCTGGATCTATCAAGGTGCCTTCAGATACCGTCCTCTCTTCTGTTGGAACGGCGTCCTCACTTCAAAGTCGATCTACGTCCGCCTTCTCTGAGCAGCGTCCTTCCTCTCGGACACGGCCGTCCTTCCTCTGTGAAACGGCGTTTCTGCTAGTACGCGCAGCCACTAGGGGGCTTCTTCCTCTCCACGAATCTCCACACACAGGCCTTGCGGCGAAAGATGAAACTCGGGAAATTAACCTTACTAGGCGGGCACTCGAAGTCCCAGAAGGCAAGGGTGGCTCGAAATAACCTTACCGGGGCGGTACTCGAAGTCCCAGAGGCTAAGGGTGAGATCTCTGACAGAACACTCGGTTGCACTAAGCAGTGTTTGAGGCAGGCCTAGGCTGTAGGCGTCTTTGACAGGGCCAGTCTGGCCTCTCAATATCAATATCAAATCATGCCTACCCAAATGGGTGAGAACCCCTCGCTTTTATAATGCCAAACTCCCTCCAAAACTTAACTGCGTCCTTACTCTCCTTTGACCTGCGCAGTTAACCTTGGGTCAGCCTGATGCCTCCCCATCATACTCATGTGGACCCCCAAGGCCCCCTCTCTAAGTTATAACGTCGATCAACTAGGAAAAGAACACTTTATTTATAAAGTGAGGTGACTAAAGTGAGGTGACCCCTCTTATTTCTCACTTTATTTATTATTTCTAGCTAAAGCGGCAAAATAAAGCAAAAATGAAATATTCCAATTAGCAAAGCTAATTGGGAATATTACAGTCTCCCCCGGCAAAACGTTGCTTGTCTTCAAGCAACTGAAATGATGGATGCTGTAAAGTCTGC
Source organism: Pinus albicaulis (assembly GCA_034641835.2). Classification (NCBI taxonomy): domain Eukaryota; kingdom Viridiplantae; phylum Streptophyta; class Pinopsida; order Pinales; family Pinaceae; genus Pinus; species Pinus albicaulis. The sequence continues at coordinate 598,649,449 of CM076577.1, forward strand.
TCACTCTCCCAAGTGGCATCCTCATCCGGCCAAAATTGCTTGTTCTCAAGCAATGCTTGAACAAGCCTACTCTCTGGCTGATGCTCCCCGCCAATACTGCAAAATGTGCCTGGGTCCCACTGAAACCTCTCTGTCTCCTGCATCACCATGATATGAAGGGATATCTCAATGCCAGGATCCCAAACTGGCCTCTCATGGTACCAGCCAATCAATAGTCCTCCCGGATCCCATCGCCACTGTGGCCAATAATCGCACAAGTCCCGTGACTCGAACCGCTCACTGCCTCTGGCTATGACTAAAGACCACGACCGCTGCTGCTCTGCATCTATGACTGTGTAAGCTGGCCCATCAACCGTGAACCAACTCGTCACCTCTCTCCAATCAAGGCATGGAGTCGAAAATATAATGAGGAATATCTCCCTCCTGTGGATCCTCCATCTCCAAGCAATCACCCAAACAAAATGAGCCACCTCCCAACAAGGCAACTCCTGACAATCTCCTTCCACCTCAAGCTCTGGTAATGAAGGTGGGCTGAAAATATGAACTTGGCAAGCATCATAGCTTACCCCATGTTGTCCTTCTCTCCACTCATGACAAGTGTAGAGTCTATGCTGATCCTGGGCTGCAAAATCATTGCCCTCCAATGGCAAAGTGAAAAACAATCCACCATAGAAGGTTCCTCTATCAATGAAGAACAAGCTGGCCCAAAACAAACCATCCATGAAGAATATGACATGGTCATCATAGATCACCCTAATGAGATGTTTGCTGAAGGTTCTATATGAGGATACATAATGCAAACAATCTCTCACGAGGATACAACGTAGTCTCATCCACTGCAACTTCAGAAAATTACATGGCAAGCAATGTACAAGATTCATCACATCTACTAATGGATAGTAAATGGCTGAATATGACAACAACATAAGACCAAACACTTGCCCATAACTGTACAATGGATGAATATCAATCTCATGGCCCACCTCAAAAGAGAACACATATGTAGTAGTGGTGGCCATGCCTCCTCCCATGCTCCTATTAGAACATGTAGTGCGGAAAATACTCAAAGGCACATTCAGCTCATGTGTCTCTCTCATAATCAAGCCTCCCATACAAATCTGACCATATGCTGGAAGTAAGATGGTACATGGATCCATAAATGAGTCCTTCATAGTGTTTTGGCATGCTATGAAGAAGAATGAACCATGTGCTGTAAGAAGATAATCCTCCTCATGCTTGGAAACCCAAGTCAAGAAGAATATGCCATAGATGTCTCTATCATCATTACTTCTTGTAAGTGCAACAAATATGAAGTGATCCTGGGACCTATGGGTTATAGATCCACCATATCTCTGCTGCGCACACTTCATCCATAATGTTCTGCTCCAAGGGGATAACGCTGTGAGCTCATGCAAATAAGCTCCTGTCAATACAAGACTCTGTTCTTTGACATGCTCCTTGTCAAAGATTCCTCTAATAATGCTGCAATAAATATGGAATACCCTCCAAGATGGAAGTGCTTCCCCATCATCATCAAAGACCAAGGAGATAGTGCCATCCCCTCTTCCTGCAACATCATACAAAGTGTGAGAGCAAATCTGCCCTTGATCTCCTAGGAACAAACCAAGCAACAAGACATTGTGTTGCCTCTCCATACCTCCATCAAACAACTCATGTGATGAAGACACAATGAATGATATGAGTAACACATCAACACCATGCATCCATACTTTATGCTGCTCAATGATGCAAGTATCCAGCCATCTTTCCTCCACCCTCCGACTCTTAGGAAGAGTGTTTGCCAAGAGATGGCCAAACTCTTTCAAGAGTAACCAGCGCAGCCAAGCCTCCTGCCGCCTGGTAGCACAGATCTGCAAGTAGCCTCCTAGCTCCTTGCTCATCATCCTTGTGGATGCCTCCTTCTCCTCATCCTGGTACTCCTCCCATGAGGGCTACCATCCTCCCAAATCAAATTTCTGATTTTGCACTTCATGGGATTTTGAAGTATAAACTTCTCAAGGATAAATGAGACCCTATCAAGAATCAAATAGGTGGTAGGCAAAAACCTCCCATCATGATGTGTATGGCTCAAGGGATGTCCAACACAAGCATGAGAGATGTTATCCATCCGAAGATGTCCTCCATCTTCTGTCTGCTCTTGTGAGAAGGGAACCAAATCATTGTGTTCCATAGCCCGCTCCACCGAGTACCAACTCAAAATCTCTCTCCATCCAATCTCAACATATGGATGCTGTACCCTGTACAACTCTGATCGTCTCATACCGCTATCCAAGTCAACATATGAGATCTGACTAGGTGGCTCTGCCTCTCTATCTCCAACGGGAAGAGATGATCCAACAATACTGCTAGTCCCATCCATGCATGCCTGAAGGGGAATGATCTGATGCTGCAATGTGCCCTCAGGTTGTACCATCAGGGAATCTAGCTGTTCCCCAATGTGGACCAACTTGGCCGCTGACTTGGCACAAGTCGCTCTCATACCCTCCAGCTCCTGGTCCTGCAACAAAACGGTCTCCCGTACTGACGCGGCCTTCTCCCTCAAAACTCGAAGGTCCGTCCGAAGCCGATGATACCGCTGTCTGCGATCATCGTCCCATACCTCTGTATCTCCTAGTGCCTCATCGATAGTGGATATATCTCCTGCTACCTCACCCATCTGTTGTGTGCCGCTACCACCCGAAGACTCGGACATGGCTCCAGTCATCACCTCAGTGGATGGCTCTACCGGGGTAGGCTCTACCTCCTCCACTAAGATATCAACCGGCACGGTCAAGGAGGTCTCTAATGATGGTGAGTCCTGTGTCACCCTAGGTGTAACCTCAGGCTCCCTGCAATCCTGTGTGTCCTCTTCCTCCAAGTGTGAGGTAACCATTTTAATGGTTTCCCTCTCCGATACTCGGTCAAGCTGGAAAGAGGTATCCAACTTGTCCACTGTGCGCTGTAGGTCCCTATCATGTGAGTGCTTGTTCCCTCTCTGAAAGTTGTGAGGTCTACTATCACGCTGGAGCCGATCATAATCTCTGCTAGCTGTGCGGTGGTGGTCTCCACCATGATGATGCCGGTGCCCCTGATGTTGATCATGGAGTCTAATGTCATAACAGATCAGGAGATACTCCTCGAAGGGGAGAGCATCCATGAATGCCTGTCCGAGAGCATGATAGTTTGCAAGAATGTCAGCCATCCGAGCCGGATCTACCTCTCGTTGTACTGTTATTCCTGTGTCCTCTGGCAAGAATGTGGGCATAGTGGGACGTGTGGGTGTACATGAATCCATATGCCGAGTGGCATCATACCGAACGATCTGAAAACCCCTAGGGAGTTCTCTCTGACTGACCTCTACGGCTGCAAATCTCTTGGTTACATCCTGCATGAATGCATCCATCTTTGCATCCATCTTCTCAGTCAACTTCTCAGTCAATTTCGCAAACATGGCCTCCATTGGATTCCGCTGATCTGTCTCCCTAAATCTCCTCTTATCCACATCACCTGCCATCAGCTCCTTCCGCTATATGTCTACAGGCTCCTCAGAAACTGCACGGCTGCTGCAAAACCATACTGTGGCTTAACTTCAACCTCCGATTTATCCACTAAAAACTATTCAGAAAATTCCAGGAATTTGGGAAAGTGATCCTTGTCCAAAACAAAATTCCGGGAATTTGGGAAAGTGATCCTCGTCCAAAACCCAGAAAAACCCAGAAAACGTTTTTCCTAATTCCAAACTTCAAAATTTGACCCTTTTTATTTTGGCCCTTTTTCTGGAAACGTTTACGGAATTACCATTTATTGAATCGTATGATCTCTTTTACGATGTCATAGACCAGGGGTGAGACGGAAATTATGCTACGATACCCTTTAATATCCCCCGAGGAATAACCATTAATAAGCAATCACCAATCTGAGATATAGAAAATGCAATCTTTGAACCGAGGATCAAGATCATGACAGCAATGACACATGTAATACCAGAAACTGAGCCATTTTATTAATCAGAAGGTACATAGAGAGGAGTAAATCAGAATCAGTGCACCTATCCTTGCCCTAGGCAAGTGATGAGCCTCTCATACAAGAAAAATGGCTGCAACAAGGACAACGTCCTAGCTGCTGTGAAGACTGAAGATGAACTGCGCTGGTACTGGGGCTGATCTCAAGCTGCAAACCCTCACAAATGGAAAACGCTGTCTCTGCTAGTGACAGCGCAGAAACAGGTGAAGTACAAGCCCCTCAACCCTCCAGACAGATGAACCAGCTACAGAATACTGGAAAACGCTGTTGAGCTCCTCTCACAATAGTCTGCTCCTCAGATCTGCGTCCCACCTGATGGATCGGAAACCTCCAATCAAATCTGCGTCCTTCCCTTCCTGATCTGCGTCCTCCAATACCAGATCTGCTGCCAAACCCTCAGATCTATGCTAGATCTGGAACTATCTCCTCAGATCTACAACCTCTAGGGCTAGATCTGGTGTTATCCCTTCAGATCTGGACTAGATCTATCAATATCTCTTCAGATCTGTCACTCCTCAAGCTGGATCTAGTGCTAAACCCCCAGATCTGCAACATACAAGACTAGATCTGCAACATACAAGACTAGATCTGCAAGATCTATCCTTCCCAAAGCTGGATCTAACAATAAGCCTTCAGATCTGCAACCCTTACCTTTAGAAATGGACAGCGTCCTCACTCTAGGGCTAGACAGCGTCCTTCTGCCTCCCTAAACAGCGTTTTCTCTGCCAAACCAGAACTGCGTCCTCCTTGGACAGCGTCCTTCCTCTCCTGAAAGGATCAGCGTCCTCTTTCCAGATGAGACAGCGTCCTTCTCCTTCAAGAATCGGCGTCCTTCCTTCTCTTGCTCTGCGCAGCCACAAGAGGGCTTTCTCCTCCTCAGATATGCTTCAGAAACTGCTGCTGCTGCTACTGGAACTGAAAAGTATACTCAGGACAAACCTTACTAGGGCGGGCACTCGAAGTCCCCCGAAGCTAAGGGTGAAACCAGAAAAAACCTTACCAGGGCAGGCACTCGAAGTCCCCCGAGGCTAAGGGTGAGATCTCCGACCGGAGACACTCGTGCACTAAACAGTGCTGCAGACCGACTAAACAACCGGCGTGCTGAAGCAGACAAAGTCCAGCTATCAATAAGAATATCAAATCATGAATCCTCCAAATGAGGTGAGAACCTCTCCTTTTATAATGCCAAACTCCCTCCAAAACTTAACTCTCCTTTGACCTGCGCAGTTTACCTTGGGTCAGCCTGATGCCTCCCCTATCATACTCATGTGGACCCCCAAGGCCCCCTCTTTAAGTTATAACGTTGATCAACTAGGAAAACACTTTATAAAGTGAGGTGACTAAAGTGAGGTGACCCCTCTTATTTCTCACTTTATTTATTATTTCCAACTAAAGCGGCAAAATTAAACAAAAATGAGATATTCCAATTAGCAAGGCTAATTGGGAATATTACATACCTGAAAACTTGCTGTACAATGAGCGATGACTCGGCAGTCAAGCATCTTAAACTGGTTTTGCATAAAGATTAACAAAGGCAGCTGAGAGGAACAACATTTAATGTCAGTGGAGTCGATAAAGCTGGGAGAGAAGTTTTTGAGCAAATATATATACTCAAAAAACTTCTCGAATTTATGGCAAACTTCACAACATTAAATGTTGTTCATAATCGTACTTTTGTTGTCTTCTATGCCTTGATTTCCGTGCTCAACTTTGCCCAGAAATCTCTCTTTCAGCTTGCTGCAACAAATTTCTCTTTCAGAACTTTATTTTTTTTAAATTTTGCCCATAAATCACTCCTTCAACTTGCTGCAACAAATTTCTCTTTCAGAACTTTTCTCATATATATTTTTTAAATTTTGGAAAAAAAAATCCATACAGTCTGTACAGTGGTACGAAAATCCATACAGTACAGTCCTCATTCGTACGATACATTTTCTACTTCAAGTGGGCACAAAAATCGAGGCAAAGTGGGCACAATTTTAAAGGAGTTTTGGGCTGAAGAGATAAGTTGTATTTTGCTGTTTTGTTTTGTTTGGAAATGTATTTTTCCTGAACTTGAAAGATAAATAAATTTGAAAAGCTCTCTAACAGGTTTTCCCCAGGTAATATTGAAGGGGTTTTGCCTGGGTCTAAGTTGACCAAAAATCTATGTATATTTTTTATGTGTTGCTGGTCTGTTTATGTCTATATTTATTTTCAACATGTGTTGACAGTCCCATGTGTTTTAATCTGAAAATTTCATTTCCAGAATTCTATATGTTGAATGTAAGTTTTTGGGAAAGGGCATTTAACTTAATGGGATAAGGTGAAATTAAAACCGGGTTGGGATTGCAGGAAACTTTTAGTCATCAAATTTCAACATGGTACTAGAGCTATAGGCTGAAAATAACAGTTTGAGCAACAAATAGTAGTTTGGGACAACAAATTGAATTTTTGGACAAAAAACTCAATTTGAACAACAAACTGATATTTTGGGACAACAAGGTGAAATTTCACACAGACTAATATTTTGGGACAACAAGGTGTGCTGGAAAGTTCATTTCTCCATTTTTTTGTTTTTGAAATTTTGGACAGCAGTTATGGCCATGTGCTTAAGGATAGAGGACAGATTGGATGGGATATCCAACTATGCCATTTGGAAGGACAGAATTCAGACAATGTTTGAGGAGGCAACTGTTTGTGACATAGTGTGGCAAGAGGTTGTACCTCCTACTGCTGCAGATGAACTCGCTGAATTCACAAAAAATAATGCAAAGGCAAAAAGGATTTTGATGGATAGTTTGAAGGATCATGTGGTTCCTCAGGTGAGAGGAAACACATATGCATATCAGATTTGGACAACTCTAACCACTCTCTATCAGAGTACCAATGAGAGTAGGAAGATGGTACTTAAAGAACAATTGAAAAACATCTCGATGGCAAAGGCTGAAAGTGTAGTTCATTATCTTGGCAGGGTCAAACATGTACGTGATGATTTGACTGTTATTGGTGAGGTAGTTGCACCCACATAGTTAGTCAGGATAGGCGTAGTGGGAATTCCTAAGTCTTGGGAGGTCTTTGGAGATACTGTTACCTCTAGGGAGAATCTTCCCAATTGGGACAGATTCTGGGATGATTGTGTGCAGCATGAGATACGAAAGACTAGCAATGGTGGGGTGAAGATAGCAGATGAGGAGGATGTAGCCTTGACAGCCAGGGGGAAGAACAAAGGGAAGGCCAAGAAAGGGGCCTCATCAGATGGGGCTAAGGGAAGGGAGAAGAAGAAAAAGAAAGATACAAATATGTCCAAAGTCAAATGTTGGGCATGTCAGAAGATGAGACACTATGCTGCTACATGTCTTGAGAGGAAAAACAAGGGGAAGAAGGGTACTGCAGTTTCAACAGTGGTGGAGCAGTTTGCTTCATAGTTTGACAGGGACTTTGCATTTAGTACTTCTACATCTAGTAGGATTACATCATCCGATGTGTGGTACATAGACAACAGGGCTCCCCTCCATATGACAGGTGCACGGGAGTTCTTTTCAGAGCTTGTAGAGAGGGCACTTGATATTGAGATTGTACTAGGAGATGACCGCACTGTGAGAGCTGTTGGTGTCGGGACTGTGACCTTTGAGAGGGAGTCTTTGCCTCCTTTGAAGGTCATGGATGTTTTGTATGTTCCAAGGATGAAGAAGAACTTGATTTCAGTGTCTGCTATGGAGGAGAAGGGGTTTGACGTCACTTTCTAAGGAGGGCAAGTATTGATGCATTCGAGGGAAGCTTCCATCACTTCGGCCAAAGTGATTGGAGTACGCTTTGGGAAACTATACAGGTTTAGTTTTCAGTCGGCAGGAGCATTGATGAGTAGCACATCTGGTAGCACTCACACTAGTACCACCAGCAATAGAGACTTGTGCGAGTTATGGCATCGGAGGATGGCGCATATGCATCATGGAGCTTTGAGAGTTCTGAGGGAGATCACTACTGGCGTTCCTAATTTCAGTGTCGAGCATTATGAGGTCTGCAGAGGGTGTGCTTTGGGCAAGTACACCAAGTTACCATTTCCAGTGAGCGACAACAGATCTACAGGTATACTAGACTTGATTCATACTCGTGTTAGTGGTCGTATGTCTCATGTGCCCTTGAGTGGTTATGAGTATTGTGTTATATTCATTGATGACTACTCTAGGAGGACTTGGATATATTTTTTGAAGACCAAGGGTGAGGTCTTCAGTTGCTTTAAAGAGTTCACAGCTCTTGTGGAAAATTCAGACTGGTAGGAAGGTTTAGGTCTTAAGGTGAGACAATGGTGGTGTGTACACCGATGGTGGGTTTTCTGAATTTTGTGCACAGGAGGGAATTAGGAGAGAGTTCACGGTTCCTTATAGCCCCCTACAGAATGGGGTGTATGAAAGGAAGAACAGAGCTATTGTTGGGGCTGCTAGAGCGATGATTCATGATCAAGGGTTGCCTTTGCTTTTGTGGGCCGAGGCCTGCAATACTGTTGTTTATCTTCAGAACAGGATTCCTCACAGAGTCTTGGGGTATATGACTGCGGAGGAGGCCTTCACTGGAGAGAAGCCTCATGTGGGACATCTTTGTATCTTTGGATGTCTCACATATTCTTATATCCCCAAGGAGCAGAGGACGAAGCTGGAACCCATGGCAGAGAAGGGTATCTTTATGGGTTACAACGAGACTTCGAAGGCCTATCAGATCTTCATTCCTTCTAAATGGAGAGTGGTGATTAGGAGGGATGTGAAGTTCGAGGAGGAGAGGGCCTATCGGAGTTAACGGAAGTATGATGAGAGAGATTCACATACTTCTCCTCAACAGGGAGGTCAGGTACAGGGAGCAGGACCTCAGGGTTTTGAATTGACTGGTACAGGAGGTTCTTCAGTGTCAGTGACATCTGGGCATCAGTGGTGAGTTCATCGAGCACTTCTTTAGGGAGTCCACTGGTACAAAGTTCACATGGTACTTCAATTGACACAGACACAGGTTCTTTGAGGACAGGTGTTGGTACAGGCACACCAGGGTCAGTTCGCAGACCTTCAGGTTCACTAGACTGGGGGGCAGAGGATGAGGTTTCCTATGGGAAAGCTTCTTCAAGCAAGAGGAGGCCCAAGTGGCTTCAAGACACCTTGAAGGAAGCGGAGTCCGTTGGTCCTTCGGAGAGGGTGAACAGGGAGAGTGTGCCACTTGAGCAGTTTTGCAGTTATGTAGCTAGGGCTACCAACATTGTTGACTTTGAGCCTACTAGCTATGAGGAGGCTACCAGCTAGGAGGTATGGAGAGAGGCTATGGTGGAGGAGTATGCCTCTATCATTAAGAAAAATGTCTAGCAGGTGGTGCCTAGGCCTGAGGGCAAGTTAGTTGTGACTTCCACGTGGCTCTATAAGATCAAGCATGCTGTGGATGGCAGCATTGAGAAGTTCAAGGCGAGGTTTGTGGCTAGAGGGTTCTCACAGATAGAGGGAGTTGACTATGATGAGACCTTTGCTCTCGTTGCTCGGCACACTTCTATCCGGTCCCTCATTTCTATTGCTGCAGAAATGGGTTGGCAAATCCATCAGATGGATGTGAAGACCACATTTCTAAACGAAGTTATAGAGAAGAAGGTGTATGTTGAGCAACCACAGGGCTTTGAGGTACTTGGGCGGGAGACCCATGTATGCTGGCTGAGGTGAGCACTCTACAAACTTAAGCAAGCTTTGAGAGCTTGGTATTCGAGGATTGATACTTATTTGCAGTAGATGGGTTTCACGAAGAGTGATGCAAATCCAAACCTATACTACATTGTTGTAGGGGATGATCCGCTCATTCTTGTGCTATATGTTGATGAATTGTTCATTATTGGGGCAGAGAGATTGATTAGTGGTTGCAAGGAGGATCTTGCTATGGAGTTCGAGAAGGACATTGGGCTGATGCATTACTTTTTGGGGCTTGAGGTGTGGTAGGAAGAGGGGCATATCTTTCTGGGGCAGGGGCAGTATGTTGTGGATGTGTTGAGCAGATTTCACATGGTAGACTCTAGACCCATGTCTACACCTATGATCGCCAACTGGAAGAAGCTTCATGCTTCAGATTCTAGTTTTGTGGATCCCACATTGTATAGGCAACTTATTGGGTCCTTGATGTATCTGGTCAACACTAGGCCAAATATATGGAACACACTTAGCCAGTTCATGGTTGAGCCTAGGAGGGTGCACTGGGTAGCTGCAAAGCACATTATTCGCTATGTGAAGGGGACTGTTGATTATGGTCTGGACTATAGGCGGGGAGATGGAGTGAGGTTGGCAGGTTACACGGATTCAGATTGGGTAGGGAGTGCTTCTGATAGGAAAATCATTTTAGGGTATTGCTTCGGATTGGGTTCGATAGTTGTGTCGTGGTTCAGTCGAAAGAAAAAGTCAGTTGCTTTGAGCTCTTTTGAGGTCGAGTATATGGCCGCTAGCGAGGCTAGTTGTGAGGCCATTTGGCTTCGCAAGTTATTGTATGGCCTATTTGATCAAGAGTTGAGACCGACGGTTATTCACTGTGATAATTAGAGTTGCATTAAACTCACAGAGAATCTAGTGTTTCATGACAGGTCAAAACACATTGACATCAGATATCATTTCATTAGGGACTATGTTTAGAAGGGGGTAGTGAAGCTGGAGTATATATCGACAGATGAGCAGGTGGCCGATGTTCTCACAAAGTCCTTGCCAAGAGGCAAGCATGTCCATTTCAGGGACAAGATGGGTGTGGTGAGAAACACTTTCCTCGGAAGAGGGAGTGTTGATTTTTAATGTACCTTGGACAAGTGGTTTCCCATGGGTTAGTCTCTCCCTAGGGAAAAGTGTCCAAAATAATTCTTTTTCTAAGTGTGACTTTATAAAGTGATAGTGACTTTATAAGTGGTAAAGTCAATATTAAATTATAAAGTGAAAGTGACTCTATAAGTGTTAAAGTCAAAGTTAAATTGTAAAGTGAAAAGTGGCTTTAGACATAAAGTACAATGTGGGTACTTTATTTAATGGGTGAGTTAAAAAATAGAAAGTGAGAATGAAATGCACATTTATTCTCATTCCTTGATCTAAATGAATCTGAGCCATTAGATCTTAGGGTTTCCCAAAAGTCATTTAGGGAAGCAATAGGGGGAAAAGAAAAGAGAGACTGCATTCATTCATTCTTCATCAGCAAATTGGAGAAAGAAGGCTGAGAGCTGGAGAAAAGTTCCGAAAGAGAAATTTGTTGCAACAAGCTGAAGGAGTGATTTCAGGCAAAGCTGGGCACGGAAATCAAGGCATAGAAGACAATAGAAGGTACAATACAAACAACATTTAATGCTGTGAGTTGCACACAGTTCGAGAAACGTTTTTGAGCAAAACAAAAATATTGGAAAAAAAATTATACAGTTTGTACAGCAGTACGGAAATCTGTACTGTACAGTCCGCGTCTACACAATACATTTTCAGCTTCAAGTGGGCACGAAAATCGAGGCAAAGTGGGCACGGTTTTCAAGGAGTTTTGGGCTGAAGAGATAAGTTGTATTTCGCTGTTTTGTTTTGTTTGCAAATGTATTTTTCTGGAACTTGAAAGATAAATAAATTTGAAGAGCTCTCTAATAGGTTTTCCCCGGAGAAGATTGAAGAGGTTTTGCTTGGGTCTAAGTTGACCAAAAATTTGTGTATTTTTTTTGTGTTATTCGTCTGTTTATGTCCATATTTATTTTCTGCATGTGTTGACAGTCCCATGTGTTTTAATTTGAAAATTTCATTTCCAGAATTCTATATGTTGAATGTAAGTTTATGGGAAAGGGCATTTCACTGAATGGCAGTGATAAGGTGAAATTAAAATGGGGTTGGGATTGCAGGAAACTTTTTAGTCATCAAATTTCAACATCTAGGGGGGCAATAGTGCATGTGCAAGGTCATCATTACTCACTAGAAGGGGCGAAATGACCTAGGAAATCAATGTAGTGGAGTGTGAAAATTCCAAGATCCCATATCTAAGAATCCCTACTGCAACAAGCTGAACTACTTCTCCTACTTGCAAATCCGATTTAAACAAGTTATTTAAGATTCCTTCTTAAAATATCGGAGCAGTTACTAAAGAAACCTTTACCAATTAAAATACATTTGTGAAATTAGAAACTGAGCAAGAAGAAATAATGCAAACACAGGACACCGTTATTTTTGGACAAACGTCCCCGGAAAAACCCAATGTGGGAAAACCGGTGTAGCAGATCTGAGGGTTTATATATTATGCATTAATTTTTTGAATACAAATCTGGGATGCCTTTCTGGCAATCCCTGCAGAGAATATGACTGACAAAGAGTTGGTGAGAGAAATCTCACATTGAAATCTGGAAACCCGACTGACCAACAAACACTGGACGACAAGCCCTCCAATGCGCTGCACAGTCTCTACATCACTCTGCATGGGGACTGGGTGGCTTCTGCGTAGCTGGTCTTTGGCTGGTTGGATCTGCCCTTTTGGCCCCTTCCAGTCCCACACCTCGGGCTTCCGGCGCTTGTTCTGGCTGACCCTCAATTGAATTACGGATTCGCTCAAGGCTGTAGCACTGCCTCTGCGTAGCTGCTACATTGTCTCTGTCTTCTCCACGATGTATTTTTGACTCAGGAAAATCTCCAACCGGAATTACTCTGCGCCTCACTACAATCAAGAATCACTTAAATCTGATTTTCGTTTGAGCACTACTCCGTTAGAAAATTTGATCTCTGGATCCTCTCGGTGTAATTTACAAATGACCCTCAAGTCTTCCTTTATATCCTTCTCGTTGACAAATCAACAACCGAGATTAGATCTCCAATCAACGGCTAAGATTATGTTAGACTTGATCTGCTTTATCTAGAAGATTCACCCACAGTTTACATTAATACTGATTAATTATTTTAATTTCCTAAGTTAGACTTAGTGTCCTCATTAAAAATAATTAATTTTTCTTATAAAACTGTTTCTGGGTAGATTTTCCCAAAACAATCTCTGGGTTATTTGTAATGCATGTGTCTAAGCCTCTCCACAAAATTTGGGGCTTAGATTACATCTGACGTTACCAAAAATCAACACTCCCTCTTAGCAAGGAATGTGCTCTAACAGATATGCCCTGCTGCACACTGCTTTGACTCTAAAGCATCTCCCTCTGTGCTGATGATGTTTGACATGCTGCCCATCAATCACTGCGTTGATGCTGCACTGTACTGTCGCTGACCGTGCCACAATCAACACTACATCCGTACTGCAACTCCCTCCCAAATGCTACATCTGTTGCTAGCACTGCCACTGCTAACTCTGCACCGCAACTCAGCGGTTGAGAGAAGCAACTGAAAACGTCCAAAAACTGAACAAGTATTCAGGATGCATCTCAGTGCTGAAAACACTGACTACTGATAGCTACTGCGCTGCTGCTGCTGCTCTGCACAGCGCTGCACTGTTGCAACTCTGCTTTGCGCTGCTAAGAAGTTGGAATTGTCGTCACTGCACTCCTCTGCGCTGACTGAAAACTCCTCCAGCCTGTTACAACTGAATATGGGCACCCGTATCAATGTTGTGATCCGAGAGGTGGACTCATCCAGGATCTTGCCTAATTGAAGTTTTGCTGAACTACAGCTCAATGTCACCCTATCTCCCTCCTGGAGATGCGTGAGCACTCATGGTGTACTCATCTTCATCGATTTTCGCGGTTGCAGCCTTCGGATCATGCTTCGCGTCCTTGTCCTTATGTTTCAAAGGACATTGGGAAGCGTAGTGACCAAATTCACCACACTTGAAGCATTTGATCTTCGAGATGTCTTTCTTGTGAAAATTTCTGAGCACAAAAATCCTACTGCTAAATATTGATTTACTTCTCCTACTTTTTCTATTATGCCCAAGTTATTTAAATGAAAATGTTTAGAAAAACATCAAAGTAAACACAACTAGCAGCCTACACAAATACAAATCATTTACTGAACATCACACACATATGACAAAGGACACACATGATTTTTTAGAGAAATGTCCCCGGAGAAACCCAATGCGAGAAAACTGGTGCAGCAGATCTGAGGGTTTATTATTATTAAGCAGCAGTATTCCGAGTGCATCTAGGGTGCCATAATCCGACTCACCCAATAGAGAAAACCTCGGCAACAGAGAAAAATGTGAATTTTACCTCACTCTCTCAAGTCTCGGCTGCTCCAGATGAGCCAGTGGTGAAAACCCAACTAGCTCTGCGTAGTATCTATGCTGCCACTGCATAATGCTGCGTGGCCCTGGTTGAGTGACTGTGTCACACTTGCTCTGCGCTGATCAGCTTCTCCCGAAGTCTGGTTTTAGCCCTGCAGGCTTAGAAACCCATGTCTCCAGTGAATTTCAGAATTTTCCTTGGAGGCTCTGCGCTTCCCCTCCGTGAGCCCTACGTCACCCTCTCTAGGTTCTGCGTCACACCCTTTGATGGCTGCGCTGCCTCCATTGTGTCTCTGCTGCCCTTGCTCTGCGTTGTACTCTTGGTCCTTCGACCAAACACTGCATCCGCCCCTCACTGCTTCTTTGAATCACTCAAATCTAATCTTCGTCCAAACACTGCTTCGTCAGAAGAATTTGATCTCTTAGGTTCACTGTGTGTGTTCTCCAACTGACCCCAAGCCTTTCTTTTATACTTTTCTCGCTGACAAATCAACGACCGTGATCTAATCTCTAATCAACGGCTAAGATTAGAAGAAGCTTGATCCACGTCACATAGAAAGTTCTCATCACATGTGTAAATCAATTCACTTTAATTTTTCAATTTTCCGAAGTAAGACTTAGGGTCCCCATTAAAAAAATTAATTATTTGAATAACTTTTACACTAGATGGAATTTTTCCAAACGCTTTCTGGGTCTTGGAGATCTCATGTGTTCTAGCCCCACCACAAAGTTTCAGAGCTAGAGCACATCCGATGCTACCCCAAAGTCTCAACATTTCTTACGTCTCCGCTGCCCTTGCTGCCCTTTGGGTGCAAGGGCTGCATCTTTCTCCTCCTGGTTCACCTTCGATCCACTGCCACTGCTGCCATTAAGTTTGCACTTGACCAAGTCTCTCCTTAGCTCTTCTTGCTGAAGAGCAGCGCACATCTCCACCTAGCCTGGCAAGGTTGCTCTACCCAGGATGCTTTGGACAAATACTTGCCAATCGTCAGTGACTGCATTCAATGCCAGTCTCACCATCGCTGTAGGAAATGGGGTAGACCCTACTGCTGCAAGTTGGTCATGAATCTCCTGAAGTCTCGACAGGAACAGATCAATGCGCTCCCCTTTCATCATTTGTGCCATCCTCAATTGCTGCTCAAGGTACATCTTCTGCTGCTCGGAAGATCCCTCATACATCGTGGCCAAGGCTTCCCACATCTTCTTGGCAGTATCTTTGCCAGCTATATGGGACACAATGTGATCCTTGACTCCATCAAGGATTAGCCTTTTTGCCTTCGCCATATCAGCCTTGTATTGCTTCAACTAATCTGGATCTTAAGGGATAGCTACCGTGTTTTGCATGAAGAGCTTGAGATCGTATTCATCTAGAAGACAAGTGATCCTTGCCTTGCAGATCACGTAGTTGGAGGCTCCCTCCAACTAGTCATGATCTCTAGGCTCGTCAGCTGCCATGGTCGTCAAATATGTCGAATATTCTCCTCTTCTTCCCCCTCTGCGCAACACTGGACAGGCTTACGCACTCCTTGTGGAGCTCGTAGATCTGCTGCCCGGATATGCTGCTCAGATCTTGGAAGAACTGAAATTCCCCGGTTAGGAATCTCCTGAGAGAGAAAATTCTCTCACTGTGCTTGAAGTGAACAAAGTTCCTTCTCAAGCTTAAATACTCCAGAACACTTGGAATACAAAGATATCCATGAGGATACAAATATTATATTATAAAAGATATGAGATAGATGATAAAATGTTACAATGAGACCCTGCTTATATACCTACGCAGGTGACCTTTCATGACTGGGCATGTCCCTTAGACATGCCCTTTCACTAACTTAATGACTACTTACATAATCCTTAATTGACTATTTAATAATTATATTTGTTATATTCGTTATGAATTATATTCATAACATTGCCCCTTCCTTCAAAAGCTTTGTCCTCAAAGCTTATAGTTGACACTTTTCTTCAGTTCAATCACGCATCGTTTTCTTCATTTGCTTTCGTCACAATTTAATATATCAACTTTTATTTATTTATTTCTTATGAATTGGCCCTCCCTTCAGAACTTTGTCCTCAAAGTTTTATGGATAATAATTTTTTCATCTTGTATTTGTTAAAATACTATAATTTTCAGGAAATCTTCCTTCTTTCCATTCCGAATTGGATTTAATTTCCTTTTCATCAATGATTGATTTCATTTTGTCTGTTGAGTTGAGTTTTTAGGGTTTTTAAGGTAACCCTTCCTAACTTTCTCTTCTTCTTTTTAATGAAGTTATTATTCCTTCAATTTTATTTTATTTATTTATTTTTTGTTTAATAATTTAATTAATTAAATTAATATATATATATATATATATTCTTTTAACAATTGATTTTTTTTTAACTCTTTTTTGTTGTTGAAAGGTTACAACCCTAGTGAAACGTGGCTATTCACATACATTCACCTATAAAATATATGTCCACTTATGTGTATTTCTCCATGTAAAAGTAAACTTACCATTCACAAGAGATTTTTTATTCCTTTACTTCTTATTTTACCTTGCAAATACCATGGGCAATTACCATGGGCTTCCTAAACCACGAGCTTGTAAACCACTGAAAGAATAATCAAAATAACCTTACCTACTCTTCCTTATTTCTTTTTCCTTTTTAATTTTAATTTGTCTTGGTATGTACGTATATGTACTTCATTATATATATCTCTTTTTTTTTAAGAACTATTTTCTTTTAAATATTTTTTTTCCTTTTAATTTATTTCCCCCTTTATGTTAACTTTCCTTCTCTCTTTTATTTTATATATATATATATATTTCTTCCTTTTTTTTCAATTTTTTATTATGGCCAAAGGCCTCTGACAAACTCAGCAATGGCGAAACTCCAAAATTTGTAGCGAATGCTTCAGTCACGATGGCAACAAGGTTGACAATTTTTATGGTCAAAGACCTGGATCAAGGAGCGTAGCTCTGTGCAGCGATGAGCGGCCAGAAGATTGACTGCTTTGATACCAAATGAAGAAAACAAAGTTCCTTCTCAAGCTTAAATACTCCAGAACACTTGGAATACAAAGATATCCATGAGGATACAAATATTATATTATAAAAGATATGAGATAGATGATAAAATGTTACAATGAGGCCCTGCTTATATACCTACGCAGGTGACCTTTCATGACTAAGAGACATGCCCTTTCACTAAATTAATGACTACTTACATAATCCTTAATTGACTATTTAATAATTATATTTGTTATATTTGTTATGAATTATATTCATAACAGTGCTGCTTCTTCTTTTGACACTTTCTGCCTGGAAAAATCAAGAACTACCTGCAGAAACTGCGTCCCACCAGCTCTGCGATGCTCCCTCTTCCTTGGCAAAATTTCCGATTTGTCAACTCACTCAGAGAGAGACCTTCCCGGAAATTTCAGCCCTCCTGGCCTGGACTGCGCAATTCCTCTAGGGATTCAAATATCTACTCTCTGTAGCTTTTCGGCCTCCGTCACGCGCTGGATTTGCTCTTCACTGTTTCACAATGCAAGCTCTGATACCATGTGAAAATTCCAAGATCCCAGATCTAAGAATCCCTACTCCAACAAGCTGAACTACTTCTACTTGTAAATCTGATTTAAACAAGTTATTTAAGATTACTTCTTAAAATATCGAAGCAATTATTAAAGCAACCTTCACCAATTAAAATGCATTTGTGAAATCAGGAATTGAGCTAGAAAAAATAATGCAAACACAGGAAACTGCTATATTTGGACAAACGTCCCCGGAAAAGCCTAATGCAGTAAAACCGGTGCAACAGATTTGAGGGTTTATATATTATGCAATAATTTTCTGAATACAAATTTGGGAATGCCTTTTTGGCAATCTCTGCAGAGAATATGACTGACAAAGAGTTAGTGAGAGAAATCTCACACTGAAATCTGGAAACTAGACCGACCAACAAACCCCGAATGGCCAGCCCTCCACTGCGCTACGCAGTCTGTGCGTCACTCTGCGTGGCCTGCGTAGCTGGTCTTCGGCTGACTGGATCTGCCCTTCTGACCCCTTCCGGTCCCACACCCCAACTTTCTCGCACTGGTTTTGGCTGACCCTCAGCTGAATTACGGATTCCCTCAAGGTTGCAACACTGCCTCTGCGTGGGACTGCGCTTCCTTTGCGTAGCTGCTACGTTGCCTCTGCTGATCTGCTCTTTGTCTTCTCCGCGATGTATTCCCGGCTCAAGAAAATCTCCAACCGGAATACTCTGCCCCTTACTGCAATCAAGAATCACTTAGATCTGATTTTCGTCTAAGCACTACTCTGTCAGAAAAATTCGATTTTTGGATCCTCTCGGTGTAATTTACAAATGACCCTCAAGTCTTCCTTTATAGCCTTCTCGTTGACAAATCAATGACCGAGATTAGATCTCCAATCAACGACTACGATTATATTAGACTTGATTTGCTTTATCTAGAAGATTCACTGATTAATTTTTTTAATTTCCTAAGTTAGACTTAGGGTCCTCGTTAAAAATAATTATTTTTTCGTATAAAACTATTTCTGGGTGGATTTTCCCAAAACGATTTCTGGGTTATTTGTAATGCATGTGTCTAAGCCTCTGCACAAAATTTGGGGCTTAGAGCACATCTGATGCTACCAAAAATCAACAGAGTGTTGGAAAGTGCCTTCAAGGCCTTTGCTGCTATGTGATGAACCACAAAATCATCTCAAGATTAAGTGAAAGTCACCAATCAGTAGGGACAATGACCATAAATGCATCATAGTGGACCATACTTAACTTAAGGGCCATAATAACACTTCACGCTAAGATCACCTTCAAACATCTAACTAGACGAAGTCCCGTAAAAGTGTTCCCTACTTGTGTTAGGGATGGCTATGTGGTCAACCCTATTTGGTGTTTCCATCCCCCTAAGGGGAAGTGACAATTCCTAGGTCAAATATTCAATCCTTAGGTGCTTGTGATAATAGTGGCAATGAAGGGGAAGGACTTTGGGTTAAGGTGCCATAACCATGGAACCAGTTGATGGAGTTCCATCATTTTGAGTGTATAAATGTAAGGAGGGAGCCATCGTGGAGCTATAAATTACCCCTTTCCTCGTCCTGCTTTTTCCACTCCTTTGGTGCGCATTTTACTTCTTTTTGATAATGCTTTGACTGGGAGCAAAGCTTAGGAGCCCAAGCTCGATTTTAATGATTTAGCATTTATTTACCCCTAAATGACGAGACAACTTGTCACACATTAGGGTTGGGACATGCAAGATTTCCTTTATTATGTATTGGAGCTTTAAGTGCTCAAGGAACTGGGTGATGGCTAATGAGGGGGGTAGAGCTCATGCTAGGGTTTTTCCCATGCACTAATTATTGTCCCGACCAGTCCTCTACATTTTAAGTTTCTTTTTGTTTCATTGTGACCATTTTATGTTCTTAACATTCTTTTAGTTGCATCAACCTATAGGGCAAAGTTTCAAGCCCAGATTCAAGGATGAGGTAATAGGGTGCCAATTAATGAGCCAATGACCACAAGCCCAAAGAATGGAGATGAAATATAGTGGATGGTGGAAAATGGTAAGTATGGAATACCATTAACACGCTACTTCAATTCAAGTCTCCCAAGTAGTGTCCTCCCTAAAACCCTAAGTCCTTATTAGTGGAGGCCCCACTAGACTAAGGTCAAAGACTAATGTCCATGGTGAAGTGAGAGAACAAGTTTACAATCAAGATCAATCAATCATCCTGATCATCTCTTAATCCATGTTAGAATGCTTGAAACGTTAAGTAAAAGCACATGATTGCAAGATGGTTAAAGTACTTGCCAAAGGATGACCCACCTTCCTTCAAGAGGAATGTTGGATGGGGAGAGAGATGTTTCACTGGTGCATATGGTGGAGGATCCTGGCACAATATCATTTACTGAGCAATGTGTTGAAAATGTAACTAGTGTCGGTCTTCATATTGTAACTCAAATGTACTATTGAAATATTTATTGTATTCATTTATTACATTCATTATTATTTTTATTTTTCCAGTCAAAGCATGTTCTTCATGCTTCTAGGGTTTATTGAGTCAAGAAAATTTGTCATGAGTCAAACAAATGTACTTGAGTCAAAGTCCCATTTGGACTATCTGTAAGAAAATAAAAATATTTTATTTTGAGTCAAAAGAGTCAAGTCGGCCTTGCTTGGAAAAGTCAGCCTAGAAGAGGCACCTATTCGACCTCCTGGACAACTATAAAATTATAAATAGAAGACACTTCGACCTCATTTGATCACTCATCACACTCATTGATTTCTGTGCCAAATAGAAGAAGAAAGATAGCGAAGTCAAAGGAGAGAGAAAAAAATGAATTTTTGCTTGTTTCTGTTCACATGTGCGAAGGTTCTGGGGCAACTCTGATAATTGCAGGTCTGAAATTCTATGTTTGACCAAACTTGACAAAGTTTGACTAGTGTTGAGTTTGATTTGGTTGGAGGAGATTTGAAGGAGGGCATACTTGGTTCTTTGTGGAGGTCTTGGTCTTGATCTTGGGTCTCAGATATCTCACTTTGATTTGATTCTATAAGATGCAAATTTATCTGGGTTTCCCCCCTTGTGGGGTTTTGCCCTAACTTGGAGCCTACATCTTTGTGTTCTTTATCTTTTGTGATCTTCATGTACTTTATATTTTGGTAATTTCTTGATGAAGAAGACATAATAAATAAAAGCCAACAAACATTCACAAGTGATCATCAAGTAAGTGGAATCAACCCTAATCTACTAGCATATTGGTTTCTGAACACAATGTAGGACTGCTAGCTAGATGACTGTCTGTCCATTTAAGGAGAAATTTTTTCTCATATGAGGTTACCCACATTTTGTTGAGTAACATCTATCTCCAACTCGGGGACATGTGCTCACCATAGAGCGTATGATCCATATGCTTGAACAGGTAGTGCATGAGAATTCCAACAATCTCTAGGCTTGCAGATCTATTACCTATACACTCAAAGCAACTTGTTGATATCATGGGAGCAGAGTGTTGATTGTCACCCTTCACGATTATAAGATATCAATGAAACAATACTTGAAAGAAAAAGCGTAACCTAATCTACCATGTGTACGCATCAACATGAATAATGAATAATGTAGGATGCACACACAATAATGCAAACACACAAATGTAATGCAACTATCTAAATGTAAATGCATCAGGTTCCAGTAAACAAAGTGAGGTGCTTGCCTTTCACGAGCGAGTACAAAGGCTCACAATCATGTTGATTTTTGTAGCATCAGAAAGTGTTCCAAGTCTCAAATTTTGTAAGGAGGCTTGGACATCAGTCTTCCAGAGAACCCATAAATTGTTTGTGGAAATTCCACTCGATTTGTGTTTTATTAAATTAATTAATTATTTTAATGTAGATCCTAAGTCTAAACTTAGGGAAATTAAATAACTAATGAGTATTAATAAAACAGTGTGAATTCCGGATGCGGATGTTGAAGCGTGGTTTGATGGGACTTGGGTCCCTGCGCAGCTCCCGAAGGAGCTCGCATGGGACGCCCATATGGCTCCCTGTACCAGTCTTAATGTTGCCATTAATTCGCCACCTCGGGCCGGCGATCACCCTTTTAATTGTCCCGCGATGCCATACCATATGGCGGTTCTCCTGACCTCGGCTCTCAATATGGCTTGCGCGCATGACTGTAGCTACTGTGGGAGCTCTCCGACTCCCCTCCGTGGTGATTTCCCTCCTGGCTTCGCAGATTCCAGCGTTAAAACTCCAACTGGTCGCCGGTGCAGTCTCCTTGCTTGCCTGGAGACTCTCCCTGGGCATCATTTCTCTAACAGCCCCTTTTGCAGAGTTAATTCTCCTCCAGGCGTTTATGCAAAGCTTTTTGAAGGACCAGACATTCCTGTCAGTGCTCATTTGGCTCACCTCTGTCATTTTCACTCTGCTCTCGGGCCTCCTGTGCTCTCCGGCAATTCATCTTTCTCGTGTCACCTCTGCCCTGCTCCCTTCTCCATGCCTCGTCTTCGACAAAGGATGCGGTGCCGGCGAGGAGTTAGCCGGGGTCATGCCTCTTTAAATCGCCCCGCGACCTCCTCAATCTCTGGCTCCTCCTCTGCCAGTGAAGAGCTTGTCCAGCCACGCAGGGGCAGAGTAAGAGGACGAGGGCGCATCCCTGACTCTGGTCCTTCGAATTATGTTCCTTCCAGCAGTGCTCATACTGGTACTTTCATTCGGCAGACCACCCAGCATGCTGAGCTTCGTTTCAACTGCACTTCTATTTAGTCCATCATTTCTACTCTAATTACTGTCACCCTATGCGAAGAGATCCCTTATCCTGATCCTACCCGCCCAGCTTCTCCCTCGCCCCCTTGTGCCCCTTGCTCCACTGGCAGAGAAAGCCTCCCGACGTCTTCCACTATCCCTCCTCAGTCTGCGCTACGCCAAGAAGCTGAGGACACCGACTTGAAGGTTGAGAGTCATGCTGGCATGGATGACAACAGCAGAGAGTATGAATATGCTTGCAGGATCGTCGAGGAACCGCTGTCTCCAACTCATGAAGGGTGACACGCTCAGTTTCCAAACTCTCCAGGTTTCTTTGTTTAAATATTGTTGGAGTTTTTTGCTTTCTGGTTTCGAGGCTCAGCCGGAATGGCTGATGGATGTTTTCAATTTCTATATCTATGTTACTTTGGTATGCATGAACTTAAGGCCGGTTTCCCTTTTACGGGCGGCCAAGACTTTGATGTTAACAGGATCGGTTTCCCATTCTGGGCGATCCAGACTCTCTATGACCAGCCTGTCTATCAAGCCCAGTGGTCTGGCTTTCACAGCAGACGCTGAGGCAGTTTTGTACTAGTATTTTTTACACTTAATAGGAATGGTGACTTAGAAAATAAAAATAGAGCAGTGTGAATCTTCTAGAGAACGAAGATCAAGTCAAGTTTAAATCTTGGCCATTGATTAAACTTCTAATCTGGGCCGTTGATTCGTCAATGAGAAGATTATAAAAGAAGGCTTGAGAGTCATTTGGAAAGTAAGCCGGGCAAACACTCAGTAACCTGAAGGAAGTCGATTCTGAAGAAATAGAATTCGATTTCCGAGGGAGAGTTGCAGGGCAGAGTTGTAGAGGTAGAAGGAGAGGGATTCAACAATGACGAAGAAGGAAGAGAGAGGGACGCAGAGGGCCACAGAAGGCAGCGCAAAGCAGCAATGCAGTGTGCCCACGCAGAGTGACGTAGTCTAGCGCAGGGACTGCACAAAGAAGCACGCAAAGTGACACAGAGGGAGATAGTGGGTCTTCCCGGTGTCAGGAATTCTCCAGAAGGAACCAAAGAATCTATCTTGGGTGTTTTCTAAAGAAATTTGCCAGTCTATTTCTTGTAAAGAATTTCATTGCTGAAGAATAATATATAAACCCTCATCTGCTGCATGGTTTTCCCACATTGGGTTTTTCCGGGGACAATTGTCCAAAAATAAGTGTACATGTGATTATTTCTTATGCGTATATTTCTTACTGTTCCTTTCTCTGCATATACAGATGTGAATGCTGTAGTATTATTTATTTCGAAATTTACTAGAATAATTCTGTAAATAACTTATTGAAATAATAAGTAGGAGAAATAAATCTATCTTTGCAGAAATATCTTCTGGATTGAAATTTTCACATGGTATCAGAGCCAAAGATGAGTAACAAGAGCAGAGAATCGACGATTGAACGTAAATTTGACGTTGATGGAGCAGCTAGGAAGGGTTCACGCAGTTCTCTAGAGAAGAAGGGAAGCATGGAAGAACAAATGGATCACAATGTTTCTGTTTTGGCATCCAGATAGGAAGAAGAATTTGCTTGTGTGTCAAGCTCTGCTTCTCCTGAGATCTGGTACATTGACAATGGGGCTTTTGCTCACATGACGGGAGTGCGAGAGTGTTTCTCAAACTACCAAGAAGAGCAGATGAACTTTAAAATCACCATGGGCAATAAGGAAAAATGTACTCCTATTGGAAGAGGTACCATAGTATTTCAAACGGAAGCTAGTAATAAGCTTCGGGCCACTAATGTATTGCCTGGTTTGGAGATGAACTTACTCTTAGTATCGCAACTTCAAAACAAAGTTTATGATGTTTACTTCATTGGCAACAGAGTATACGTCAAACACGCAAGTTGGAAGAAGAAAGCACAAATCGGAGTCAGGAGCAATAAAATCTACAGGTTACAACTCGAATCCCCAATGGCACTAATAGGCAACACTGATGAGAAGGACTTGAATGAACTGTGGCACAAGAGAATGGAGCACTTGCATCATGGGGCATTAAGGATTCTCAAGAAAACTGTCACAGGAGTTCCAAAACTGAGCACCAAGTGAGACGATGTCTGCAGAGGGTGCGTATTGGGAAAATATGCCAAGGCAGCATAGCATATAAAGCAACAATAGGGCTAATAGTGTGTTGAGCTTAATACACTCAGACATCTATGGGTCAATGTCCACTAGAGCTCTTAGTGGTGCTGAATATTTCGTCACCTTCATTGATGACCATTCCAGAAAGACCTGGATCTACTTTCTGAAGACCAAGGATGAAGTCTTTGGCCGATTCAAGGAGTTTAAAGCTCTGGTAGAGAATCTGACGGGAAAGCAGATCGAGACATTGCGTTCAGACAATGGTGGAGAATACACGGATAAAAACTTCACAGAGTTCTGCGCAAGGGAAGGTATCAAAAGAGAGTGGACTGCTCAGTATAATCTAGAGCAGAATGTCATTGTAGAGCGGAAGAACATAACTATTGTCGAAGCTGCAAGGGAAATGCTGTACAATCAAGACATGCCCAAATTTCTGTGGGTTGAATCTTGTAATACAACTGTCTACGTACAGAACATGATTCCTCATAATGCATCAGGTAAGATCACTCCAGAAAGTGTCTTCACTGACAGCAAGCCTGAAGTGAGCCAATTTAGGATCTTTGGCAGTGCGACATATTGTCATGTGCCTGAAGATAAGAGGAAGAAGCTAGATAAGATTGCGGAAAAGGGATATCTGGTGGGATATAGTGAGTGTTAGTCAAGGTTGTCATTGATGCCAATATGGCCTGAGATGGCAAATATTCTTGTGATGTCAATGAACCTCATGCAATCCCTAGGTGCTAAGGATGCCATTAATGAAGATGCTAAAGTTGCTCTAACCTTATGAAGATGTCAAGCTATTAATGATGCTCATAGTGACTCTTGATGAAGAAGCTCTCCTTGTGATGACCTAGCCCGTACTCTAATTGACGCATGCTGCATATGTTTAATGACATATCACTGCACTATCTTGATGACATGGTGACATTGATGGCACACATGATGAAATATATGGTGATGACATGGACAATGAAATAATTGGAGATCACTTGATGACATATGATGATTAAATACATGACAATGGAGAAGCCATTAATGACCTCTTGCTGTCCTCATCACTTTCTGCACTAAAAATTCAAGAGCAGTCACAAAGAAAAATAAAATTAGGCACTTTGGAGGCATCCTTTCAAAATGGATCCTATACCATCTTGTAGAATATATTTTTCCCTTTCTAATGAGCCCTTATTTGCCCCAAAACTCTCGGTGGTTGCCGAGTTAAAGATTTTTTCAAGTTAAGAAAAATATATATTAATAGTGAGCCGACCTGTGCACAGTTATATCAAGTCGGCCTCAATTCCAAAGGACGTGTACCTTCATTCCAGTGTCGAATTCATATAAATACAAGCACTGTCTGTCATTTTCTCTTACCAACAAATTTTCAGTCAAGGGACAGCACAGTGAGGAACCACAGCTAGAATAATGAAGCTACAGGCAGCCACACTAACAAATTAGCTTGGACCTAGTGCATACACTCAGTGGCTCGGACCTGTATATGATTTCTGGAACGGACCTATTGCCCCAAGTAAACCTGTGACAGTCCAGCAACATACCTTCGGACCATACTTATTGACTGTGGAACAGATTTTTGAAGCTTGGATTTTTAGCATGAGGATAGGTGTGTGGGCAGACCTGTGACCTTTCTTTGGAGCTCGGATAGGGCAGTTTTTTTGTGGAAAATTAATATAACAATTCTGAGAAAAGGTCTCAGTGCTGCAGCAGAGACAGAGGTATACAGGCTACAACTCAGTGCCTTGAAGAAGCCACAGTTCGGTGCTATAATGGAGACTACTGTTTGATGCTATGAAGGAGCTATAGTTCAGTAATATAATTCAATGATTCAGTGCTATCTTAGATTCGGTGATATCCCAGTTTCGGTGCTAGTACAGTGATCATATTTCAGTGGCATCTCAAGTGTGGACAATCACCTTGGAAACTCGGAATAGTGACATGTGAAGACTTAAACAAGAATTGTTAAGAAGCTCGCAGTTTTGTGGAGGATAGTCTAGACCAGAATTCTGTCTTCTTGAGTTGTCATACTTCAACATATACATCATGAATTGGAGTAGGTCCTATTGATTTTGGAAGCTGGTTTTAAGGATTGTTTTGGAGAAATCCTTGAAGGTAACTTTGAGGACAGTTTGGGCTATATACTTCTGTTGAGAAGCATACTCCTCCATATATCTTGAGTAGATCTAGAAACTTGTTGAAGTCACCTTGAAGAAGCTATTCTTGGAGCCATACTGAAGACACCATTGAAGCATCATTATTGAAGATTTCTGAGATAGAAAGTGTCTTTTGTTGAAGCAATGCTTGGTGCATCTTGAAGACTTGAAGAAGCCCTCTTGGAGATACTTATTGGGGCATTCCTTGGCAGCATTTTTGAAGCACCCCTACTGGAGCATCTTAAAGACAATATTGAAGACATCTTGAATGTCTTGGAGATATTATTGGAGACCATGATGCATTGCTGATGTCATTATGAGGTGACCTTGGAGAAAGTGTTTGGGTGACATGAACATTCACGAGAAGACAACTGTTGTCATTGATGATGTGACGTGGAGACTAAGTGAGGGGATAGTTGAAGATTGACATGGCTCGTTGAAGAATACATTGGGAGCCGTGAAGTATAACCAAATATATCTTGATGAATTGAAGCTAGAGGTCGGAGCCTCACAAGAGACAAGGTTGGTGCCTTGGAAAGTAGGGTTGGAGCCCTAGAGGATTGGAGTCCCCAAGAAACCAGGTCGGAGTCTGTACGGAAGATAGGGTTGGAGTCCTAGAGGTGGGTGCCTCAAATTGACAAGGTTGGAGCCTTAGAAAGACCAAGTCGGTGCTTGGCACAATATAGGTTGGAACCTGTATCAGATATAGGGTTGGAGCCGTTGAGGTTGGTGCCTCAGAATTGACAAGGTTGGAGCCTTGGAAAGTCCAAGTTGGTGCTTGGCACAATACAGGTTGGAACCTGGAAGATTGGAGTCTTTCATCTAGGGTTGGAGCCCTATATCATTATTTTACTTTACTTATTGTAAAAAGGAAATTAATAAAAGTATCTATTCCATCATTGTTCATTTTGTGTTCTAAATATAAGTGATCTAACTGGTAAAATTAACAATTGAAAAGAAATATTGATTCACCCCCCTCTCAGTATTTCCAACAATTGGTATCAGAGCTAGTACCTTCACTCAAAGCCTAACAGCTTGAAGGTTGATCATTAGAACACAAATGGCAAAGCCAAGGAAGAAAGTCTCCAATCCTCCTAAAGATGTGTCTTCCTCAAACATTGAAATTGAAGAAAATCACTTTGCAAAGGCTCCATTGTTCAATGGAAATTTTGATATATGGGTGGCAAGAATGAGGAATTTCTTGAAGACTCAAGGAATTGAAGTTTGGAAATCAGTGATTACTAATGACATGATGGACGAAGAATCCAAGGAGTACAATACAAGAGCAATGAAGGCAATTTTGAATGGGTTACCAAATTCTGTGAAGGCCAATTTTGAAAAATGTTCATCAGCAAAAGTCATATGGGACAAACTTCATGATTTTCACTCAAAAGGAGTGTTGACAATGATCTCTAGTCAAGAATATTATGGAAAACAAGACAAGGAAGGAAGTTGACTTTGTCAAGCTTCAAGTACAAGAAAGAGATGAGGAGCTCGCCAAACTTAAAGAGGAATTTTATCAAAACGAAAGAAAGCATCATGAAGAAGTCATATCTATGACAAATCAATTGGATAAGGCAAAGAAAAGGGAAGAAACTTTGTCAAGCCACCTTGAACAAAGACTTAAGAACTTGAACAATCTTGAAGCAGAGATTGGTCAATACAAGGAAGAGGTCTCCTCTCTTAGATCTCAACTAGAAGAAGCGAGGAAACAAGCGCAAGGAGCTGAGAAGGTGATGGAAACTTTGGCATTCATAGAAGGACAAGTTAATGAAGCAGAAAAGGAGAGAAACATCATGATATGCCAACTAGACAAAAAGGATGAAGAAATCTTGAAACTAAAATCAGACATCAATCTTCTCAAAGCCGAAACATGTGAAGCTACAAGAATAAAAGAAGAAATGGAGAGTAGTCTAGCAAAAGAGAATGAAGAAGTCTTCATAATGAAATCAAATATCATCTCCCTTAAAATCGAAGCACATGAAGCAACAAGGATGATGGAAGAAATGAAGAAGCAACTACTTATGAAAGACGAAGATTGTGAAAAGTTGAAAGGAGAAATTGTCTTTCTTGAAAAGGAAGTTGAATTGCTGACTAAAAACATGAAAAGCTCTCAAACCCTAGATGACATCCTAAGTAAGCAAAGGTCTCCCCTTGATAAATCAGGTCTTGGCTATGCAGGTGAATCCTCAAGCAAGAACGATAATGCTTCAAACAACAAAGATGTGAGGAACCTAGAAAGAAATGTTGATGCTCCCAGTTCCAACAAAGGCAAGGAGAAGAATCAAGACAACAACGGAAGAAATTCTCCTCCAAGGAAGACTTGCATATGGTGTCAAGAATACAAAAGGCAATGAATATCATCAAAGAATCCCAAGGCAAAAAGACTTTAAAAGTACTTCAAGGAACTCTTCATCTCCCAGGTACCAAAGTATATTTCTTGGATATTGCTATTCTTGTACAAACTTTGGGCACGTGGCAAAAGATTGTAGGGCATATCACAAAGACAACTATAATGGTCCCTGTCAATCTCCTCGAAGCAATTTTGCAAGAAGAAGTCATGATTTCTTATTCATGAACAAGATAGAGTGCTTCAATTGCCATAACATTAGACATATGGCACGTGATTGTAACTTGACTTGGGCCCCTGCACAAGCTAGAACCATGCCATAGAAGAAAGTTACACAAGTATGGAGAAGGAAACAAGTTGAATCCGGAAGTCTCTTGAACACTCCAGCGAACAACACATGTTGTTGACTAGATGAAGTCATCCTTGATATTCCAAGTATTTGATGGTGAAACCCTGCCAAAAAGAGACCGTGCCTACAATTAGGGGGAGTTTGTGATTCTTGAGTATTCTTGCAAAAAGTGATCCGTGAGTAAGCCCTATGAAATCCTTGATGAGTTACACATGGACAATCTTGATAAATCATCTCTCGAAAGTAACTCCATTGAAGAAAAACATGATATTATGATGATGCCTTCTACTTGATCACACAGGGTGAGCAATCATTCATGAGCTAAAGGAATTTGTGCAGATAGGGGGAGATGGTTCATCACATGAAGAAATGCAACTCTCATGGACCACATTGCCAGAAAGAAGAGCACCATGACAGGGGGAGCATCGTACCTATGAAGAATTATTATTGACGAAGAAAATATGATAAAGAGAAGCAGCTTGATAGGGGGAGTACTTGAGCACCCCTTTTGCCATTGATGTCAAAGGGGAGAGAATGTTGAAGGGCAAGAATACTGCCATCAATGACAAAGGGGGAGATTGTTAGTCAAGGTTGTCATTGATGCCAATATGGCATTAGCTGAGATGGCAAATATTCTTGTGATGTCAATGAACCTCATGCAATCCCTAGGTGCTAAGGATGCCATTAATGAAGTTGCTAATGTTGCTCTAATCTTATGAAGATGTCAAGCTATTAATGATGCTCATAGTGACTCTTGATGAAGAAGCTCTCCTTGTGATGACCTAGCCCGTACTCTAATTGACGCATGCTACATATGGTTAATGACATATCACTGCACTATCTTGATGACATGGTGACATTGATGGCACACATGATGAAATATATGGTGATGACATGGACAATGAAATAATTGGAGATCACTTGATGACATATGATGATTAAATACATGACAATGGAGAAGCCATTAATGACCTCTTGCTGTCCTCATTGCCTTCTGCACTAAAAATTCAAGAGCAGTCACAAAGAAAAATAAAATTAGGCACTTTGGAGGCATCCTTTCAAAATGGATCCTATACCATCTTGTAGAATATATTTTTCCCTTTCTAATGAGCCCTTATTTGCCCCAAAACTCCCGGTGGTTGTTGAGATAATGATTTTTTCAAGTTAAGAAAAATATATATTAACAGTGAGCCGACCTGTGCACAGTTATATCAAGTCGGCCTCAATTCCAAAGGACGTGTCCCTTCATTCCAGTGTCAAATTAATATAAATACAAGCACTGTCTGTCATTTTCTCTTACCAACAAATTTTCGGTCAAGGGACAGCACAGTGAGGAACTGCAGCTAGAATAATGAAGCTACAGGCAGCCACACTAACATATTAGCTTGCACCTAATGCATACACTCAGTGGCTCAGACCTGTATATGATTTCTGGAACGGACCTATTGCCCCAAGTAAACCTGTGACAGTCCAACAACATACCTTCGGACCATACTTATTGACTGTGGAACGGATTTTTGAAGCTTGGACTGTTAGCATGAGGATAGGTGTGTGGGCAGACCTGTGACCTTTCTTTGGAGCTCGGATAGGGCAGTTTTTTTGTGGAAAATTAATATAACAATTCTGAGAAAAGGTCTCAGTGCTGTAGCAGAGACAGAGGTATATAGGCTACAACTCAGTGCCTTGAAGAATCCACAGTTTGCTGCTATAATGGAGACTACTGTTTGATGCTATGAAGGAGCTACAGTTCAGTAATATAATTCAATGATTCAGTGCTATCTCAGATTCGGTGATATCCCAGTTTCGGTGCTAGTACAGTGATCATATTTCAGTGATATTACATTGATATATTTCAGTGGCATCTCAAGTGTGGACAATCACCTTGGAAACTCGGAATAGTGACATGTGAAGATAGTCTAGACCCGCAGTTTTGTGGATGATAGTCTAGACCAGAAGTCTGTCTTCTTGAGTTGTCATACTTCAACATATACATCATCAATTGGAGCAGGTCCTATTGATTTTGGAAGCTGGTTTTAAGGATTGTTTTGGAGAAATCCTTGAAGGTAACTTTGAGGACAGTTTGGGCTATATACTTCTGTTGAGAAGCATACTCCTCCATATATCTTGAGCAGATCTAGAAACTTGTTGAAGTCACCTTGAAGTAGTTATTCTTGGAGCCATACTGAAGACACCATTGAAGCATCATTATTGAAGATTTCTGAGATAGAAAGTGTCTTTTGTTGAAGCAATGCTTGGTGCATCTTGAAGACTTGAAGAAGCCCTCTTGGAGATACTTATTGGGGCATTCCTTGGCAGCATTTTTGAAGCACCCCTACTGGAGCATCTTAAAGACAATATTGAAGACATCTTGAATGTCTTGGAGATATTATTGGAGACCATGATGCATTGCTGATGTCATTATGAGGTGACCTTGGAGAAAGTGTTTGGGTGACATGAACATTCACGAGAAGACAACTGTTGTCATTGATGATGTGACGTGGAGACTAAGTGAGGGGATAGTTGAAGATTGACATGGCTCGTTGAAGAATACATTGGGAGCCGTGAAGTATAACCAAATATATCTTGATGAATTGAAGCTAGAGGTCGGAGCCTCACAAGAGACAAGGTTGGTGCCTTGGAAAGTAGGGTTGGAGCCCTAGAGGATTGGAGTCCCCAAGAAACCAGGTCGGAGTCTGTACGGAAGATAGGGTTGGAGTCCTAGAGGTGGGTGCCTCAAATTGACAAGGTTGGAGCCTTAGAAAGACCAAGTCGGTGCTTGGCACAATATAGGTTGGAACCTGTATCAGATATAGGGTTGGAGCCGTTGAGGTTGGTGCCTCAGAATTGACAAGGTTGGAGCCTTGGAAAGTCCAAGTTGGTGCTTGGCACAATACAGGTTGGAACCTGGAAGATTGGAGTCTTCATCTAGGGTTGGAGCCCTATATCATTATTGTACTTTACTTATTATAAAAAAGAAATTAATAAAAGTATCTATTCCATCATTGTTCATTTTGTGTTCTAAATATAAGTGATCTAACTGGTAAAATTAAGAATTGAAAATAAATACTGATTCAACCCCCTCTCAGTTTTCCAACAGTGAGAACGCAAAGGCTTACCGTATATATATTCCTGAGAGCAAGAAGAATGTGGTACGACGGAATGTGAAATTGGAGGAGAGGGCCTTCAAAAAATCTCTGGATTATGCCTTCTGCTATGCAGTCTGAGGAGGATCCGCTGGTCCAGCCACAACGACCGATGGAGCGTAATACGAGTGCCTCCAAAATCGAGGTCAAACATTGACCTTTGACCGCAACATTAATTGCAACGTTGACTGGTTTGACTGCAGAATTTTGACCTCTGCGTTAACTGTTTTATGAGCTGATTTTGGGTTGTGTGTGATACTGAAGGAAGGCCAAATTTGTAAATGTTTGAATGAACCTAATTGGAGGTTGAAGGGCTGGTTTGACCAGCAAAGTCTTTGCTGGCTAGGGCATCCTATTGACTGCTGTAAAAGACATTTTCTCTCTATCTGTTGAATAAGAAGAATTATACAAATTATTGTCTCTTGTCTTGGCAAGATAAGCACATATAAGAAGAAAGATTGAAGTAAATTGCTCTAAGCATAGAACATACCATGGTTAACTAAAATTAACACATTGACAGTAGGATTTGGTAATGATGTTGAGCCTACCTACTACTGCAGGTTGCAGTGACATTGACAGTTGCAAGCTATGGCTGTAGATTGCATGAGTGCAGGACTGACAGTATGTTAGTACAAAGATCAGATTGATTACTTATTACAAAGATGTTGAACAATGAATTGATAGAGTTTGATGTTTGGTGCAGAAGCATATTTAATTGATGCTAGGGTTTGATGTGCTGACCGAGCAAAGGAAAATTTGATTGACCGAGTTTATATTGCAGTTTAATATTGTTTTTTAGCACATGTTGATCCAATCAGAAAATTTTGAAACATGGTCCTCTGGCTGCTTAGGGTGGTGTTAGGGCAAGTTGGAGCCTGCATAGTGCGTTGGAGTGTCCTTCCAGTTGCAACTGGTAAATAGGGTGTTGGAACATCCTTCAGGTTGGAGCCTGTAAACCAGGGCATTAGAGCATCCTTCCAGTTGCAACTGGTAAATCAGGGCGTTGGAGCGTCCTTTAGGTTGGAGCTAAAATTATTGATGTATATCTTTTGAAACAAATATTAAGAAGCGTTCAATGGTTTTTCACCTGGAAGGGTTTCCACCTAAAAATTTCTGTTGTCTACTGTTTTGATGTTTGTGCATTGTTGAATAGCGTTTTTTACCGTTCATATGATATTAATGTTGATGTAAATTTAATGCTCTTAAGATTAAAATAAAATAATTGGTAAGAAATATTGATTCACCCCCTTCTCAGAATTTCCAACAATAGCTGCATGTTGACTTTTGGACTTTTGAAATTTTTTTATGAGTGCCCTATACATTGGGCCACGCGATTTTCAAGTTTTGCTTGGTACAACCTAGCAGATAACATTTGGCTCCACATGGGGACGTGTGCTTGATCTTCAAGAAAGGATACAAGGGCCTAAAATCTGTAATCAAGACAACTCACAACAAAGCACATTAGTGGTACCTGCACCAGATATGTCAGCATAATTAAAAAATCAACAATAAAGAAATATACTGGAAAGAAATGCTTAAGTAAAATGTTGAAATCAAAGCAAGAAATTTAATGCAAGCAGGGTTAGAGGTACATTATAGAAACGCCCCTTGGGCATCAGATATCTTCGTTAAAGAACAATTTGAGCATTTTCCCATTCGCAAGCAAGTCAAGTGGTTCCCTGTCAGGTGCGCTCAGGTGAAAAGAGTTTTGTCCTGCGATATCCTTGATGAGGTATGGTCCTAGCCATATGCTATCAAAATTTTCGTGCTTCTCTGGTTTCTCCCTTCTATACCAAAGTGATACCCTGTCACCCTTTTGAAGTGGCCTCTGTCTTGAAGATTTATCAAAACTCCTCTTCACCTATTCTTGGTTCTTACAACTTTGATCGAATGCTTTCCGTCTGATTTCATCCAACTCGACCATCTGATCTATCCTACGCTGTACTGCATCTTTGTCTGAAATGAAATTCTAAAGGAGCTGATACAATAGAAGTCTCAAATGCACTGGCAGGGTGGCATCAAGGCCATACACAAGTTCAAAGGGGTTTTTTCCAGTTGAATTTTTATTCATGATTCTATCTGCCCATAATGCATATTTGATCTTGCTATCCCACGCCTTTTTGTTATCCCCCACAATCTTCTTGATGATAGTCATTAGATTCTTGTTGCTAGACTCAGCAAGACCATTTCCTTGGGGGTAATAGTTAGATGAGTGGGATAAGATAATGCCATACTTGAAACAAAAAGATGAGAAGTCAACTGAATTGAAGGCCTTGGCATTATTAGTTGTGATTTTTGTCGGTACTCCAAACCTGGTGATGATCTTATCCTCTAGAAAATCCATCATAACTTTCTCAGTGGAAATTTTTTTAGGGATGGCCTCTACCCACTTAGTGAAATAATCTATTGCTGTTAATATCCATGAGTAGCCATTGCTTGAATTATCTTTAAATTGTCTTATGAAATCAAGGCCCCAATGCTGAAATGGAGCCTCAACCACCGTTGGTTGCAAAGGTAGAGCAACTAGCTTCTACTTCCCTGTAAACAATTGGCAAGCTTGACATCCCCTCACAATTTGTGCACATCTGAAAATAAGGTGGGCCAATAATATCCCGCTCTAAGGATCCTGTGTGCCATGGTTTTAGCTGCATAGTGCCCCCACAAAATCCCATATGAAACTTTGAATCAAGTCTTTCGGCCTCATCTTCATCTACACATCTAAGCACAAGCCCTTTCAGATTTATCCAACCTAGCCCATCCTGGATGATACAATATTTTGAAGTCGTCAACCTTAGAGCACTTCTCTTATGACCAACTAAATGACTTAGTAAGGTTAAGAAAATAATATATGATGTCCCCGTACTAGTCCAACTGCTCTAATCTCTGAAACTCTGCTAAAATCGCTGGTCCTGGTGAAGTGTTCTGGCAAACCATCCCTAAGGCTTTCTCATTTCCGTTTGTAAGCATCTAGGCCAAACCTTGACCCTTGATCGATTTGGTGGGCCTAATTTCCAAATCATATTCTTGAATCTTTGTGACCCACCTAACTTTGGTTCCCAAGCTATCTGTTTGAGTTAGAATATCCTTTACTGCTGAATGGGGGACAAAAGCTATGACCTTAGAATATCCCCCATATACCCTGAAATGCTCGAGTGATTTGACCAAGGCATAAGCTTGCTTTTCCATAGTGTGATATTTCAATTCTAAACGCTGCAATGCCTAGCTCTTGAAAGAAATTGGTTGCTCTTGCTCCTCATCAATTTCTGGAGCTATACTTTTGCAATTGTATCTTCAGAAGCAAAGGATAAAATCACAACGTCCTTTGCATAATTAGGAATCACAAGCACTGAAGCCTTTGCTATAACTCCCTTAATATCTCTAAAGGCTTTCCTCCCTTGTTCACCCCATTCAAAGAGCTTGAATGGGCTTTGCTACCTCAACAATGTTTGGGATAAATCTCCTAAGGAAATGACCTTCCCCAGGAAATTCTGGAGCGACTTGATGTTGTGGGGTAAAGGGACCTTTTCAATTGCTTCTACCCTTTTTGGATCAACCCTTATCCCATATTTTGAAATTATATCGCCTAACGGCTTACGTTTAGTCACCCCAAATATGGATTTTGTTGAGTTCAGGGAGATTTTGTATTCCCTGCACCTCTCGAAGATCTGCCTAAGATGATTAATGTGTGCTAATCCATCCTTCGAAAAAACAATGAAGTCATCTTGGTAGATTCTATGATTTTTCTGCTTAGACCCTTGAAGGCACGATCCATAGCCCTTTGAAATGTAGCTCTGACATTTGACAGAGCAAAAGGCATCCTTAAGTACTCAAAATTTCCCCATGGAGTAGTGAATGTGGTCTTGTGCCGATCTTCCTCTTTGACCATAACTTGATTATATCCTGAGAATCTGTCTAGCAGTGACATCATGCCAGACCCTGCTACCCTTTGCAATAAAGTTTCTAAGTTAGTGTAGGGTAATTGACTTTTTTGCATGCCAAATTAAGGTTTCAGAAATCCACACATAACTTGATAGGTCCATTCTTTTTCCTCACAATCACCAAATTTGAACACCATTTAGAATTTTGAGTATGAGCTATAATCTTGGCTGCCAACATCTTTCGGAGCTCCCTTTGCACCAAGGGAGCTGACTTAGGATTAAGTTGTCTCAAGTTTCAACTTCTGCCTAAAAGGTTTAGCATTCTCATCTTTAAGAGGTATGGTGTGTTGCATCACATCCTCTCTGTAATTCATCATAAGTGAATGCTAACACATCTCTATATTCCTTGAGTATATTAACCAACTGCATTCTTTCATCCTTCATTGTTCCTTTTTCGATTTTTATCATCTTGGGATCGTCCTTAGTCCCAATGTTGATTTCAATTGGAGCCCTAGGCTCCAACTTATTTTCTTTCATTCTTCTATGACCATATTGTTTATCAAAAAGGTGCTCTAGAGTAATGAGTCCTCTAGGAGTGGGGTTTATCCTATCATTTTCACATTCTACATACTTACCCCCTTACCCTTTGTAACTAACTTTAAAGTCAACAAACACATTCATATTGTTGATGAACCTTATGATCTGCTTTTCATCATAAAAAACCGACTAATGATCTAGATTATTTTGTACTGATCGCCTAAAATTGATTTCCATTTTTGATTGGAGCTTTATCAACTCTTCTTGAAGTTCAAACCTTGAAGCAACCATTGCCAAACAATCAAGTCTTTTGTTTTCTAGGAATTTCTACGAAGTCTAAAGCTTCAAACAATTCCATTGTGTCCCATATAGAATTCTTATCTTTTCAACTTCTCATTTTTACAACCAAACTTGTTTCTAACTTGGAGGATGACCAAGTCTGAATCTCCCTTGATGTGCAAAAGCTTAATGCCCATGTCCTTTGCTAATTCCAAACCTAAGAGAAGTGCCTCATATTCTGCTATGTTGATGGCCGCTTCAAATTCGAGCCTATAACAGAAATTAGACACCTCTCGTGAAGGGGAAGAGAAAACTTTTGGAAACAATGCTAATACTGAGAGGGGGGGTGAATTAGTATTAAGACTAATTTTAAACTTTTATGCCAATTTATATTCAACACTCAAACTTGGCTTTCACTGTGAGAGCAACCATTAACAAATCATAATAATAGCCATATGAATCAGCACGAGCACACGCATCATGAGCAACAAACACATGAGACACAAAGGTTTAACATGAAAACCCGATCGAGAGAAAAACCACCAAAGCTTGTTTTGTTATTGATGTAAATATGAGCACCTACTCTATTATATCAATTTGTTTGTGAGCCACCACTCACAGGAAGCACCAACTCCCTTTTGATTGTTTGCTAGCACCTACTAGTAGGAAGCACCGACTCCCTCCTTTTGTAGACACCTGATCAACTTACTAGAAGCACCATGTGAAGCACCAACTTGCAGCTCCTTGGATTTATGCAAGCACCAACTTGCAGAAGGCACTAACCCCCAAGCCTTCTCAGACACCCACTAGAGATGGAAGCACCAACTTCCTGTATGCAGGCTCCAAACCACACTCAAAAGAAAACTAACTGCTCACTGTAATTGGCATCCCTTTGCTTGTTTCCAGCTCTATTCTCCTCAGCAGTGTTTTAGCCCATAGAACATTTTGTCCTCTGCACACTCTGCAGTAGCCCATTGTTCTGCTCGATAGTCTACACCAATACGCAACACCCTCTGCACTTTGCCCGCTTTGTAGCAACATACTCACGCAGGCTCTCTCCTCTTGGCCTTCTCCTTTTCCTCGGGCACACTCGACCTCCTCTTAGCAGCACATGCACACTTGACCCTCTCTCTTCAACATAGGCACTCTCAGCCTCTCTCCTTGCAGCATAGACACACTTGGCCTCTTCTCAGCAACACGCACACAAAGCTCTCCATATAACTCTCTCAATAATGTTGTTGTTTCTCACGTTGCTCAATTCCAATCTTGAGTTTTGTTCCAATGCTGCACACTGATCGATGCTGTCTCTGCTGTCCTCCATACTGCCCAAGTGCGTACTCCATGCATGGCTTCCCATATTACATCAGATAGGTCTGCCTGTTAAATCTCATCTGCTATTGCATCAAGATTACTTGGCCACTGCAACTGCATTAAACATAAGAATGAGCACCTGTGAGAATAGGCACCTGAGTGTTTTTCATACTAAGAATTAAATCTTAGTCAACCTGTAGACTCAAAGAGCTCCTCCATTAATATTTGCCTGTACTCACATCACAACTCTCATTCGTTTCTCTTTAAGGCTCATAGAACCAGAGGAGAGCACTACAACCCACCATATTTTCGTTTAATTCATCATAACTTGCAATGAAGCTCAGGGATGGCTAGCTCTGTTTCACAACAGGCTCCATTAAATTGCTCCTGGGCGTCGTCGTCCTCGTTGGCTTGAACAAAAGCTTCTCGGTATTAGCATTGACTCAAATTCTTGAGTCACAACTTCCGACTCATCCATCCAAAGCCTAAAGGCTTTCCATTAACAATGTTGCCAAATTTGTCAACTTTAGCCTTTAGCTCCTTTTGCTGGCACCTTTGCCAGTTTTCTGCCATAGGACTAGTGCATGTGACTGCCTGCTCAAGCCTTCAGTCGCTTAGCCTGTTTAAGCCCTTCGCGGGCCAAATTCCCTTTGTTAATGGCTCCACGCCTTTGGTCTTGATTCTACTTGAAACGACCAAAGCTTAGGCGTTAAGGCCATAGCTCCCAAGCTCGACACTTTTATTCTGCCCCTTTTGTCGAGATTTTGGGGTGTTGGGGTAGCATCGGATGTGCTCTAGCTTTGAAACTTTGTGGAGGGACTAGAGTACATAAGAACTCCAAGACCCAGAAAGCGTTTGAAGAAATTCCATCAGGTTTAAGAGATATTTAATTAGTTAATATTTTTAATTAAGGACCCTAAGTCTAACTTAGGAAAATTAAAAGATTAAATTGAATTAAATTAAACATGTGATGAGAATGACTTAAGTGACGTGGATCAAGCAGCTTCTAATCTTAGTCGTCGATTAGAGATTATATCACGACCATTGGATTTCCAATGAGAAAAGT
This sequence comes from Pinus albicaulis, assembly GCA_034641835.2. NCBI lineage: Eukaryota > Viridiplantae > Streptophyta > Pinopsida > Pinales > Pinaceae > Pinus > Pinus albicaulis. Next base: position 598,689,082 of record CM076577.1, read on the forward strand.
ATAAGAGAAGGGCTTGGGGTCAGTTGGAGAATACACACACTGAAGCTAAGCTGAGATTCTAGGGCGTGCTTTGGTAAGGATTTCAGAAGTGTTTCAGTTGCAGCGAGGGGCAGTATTGGCAAGCGGGATGGTTTGATCCCAGGCCAAGAGTACAACGAGGGTAGAGAAGGAGCATTTTAGAGGCAGCAGCTACGCAGTCCAGCCAAGAGCCCAGCAGGGGCAACAAGAGCCAAGGAAGGCTGATGCAGGGCCAGTTAGGATAGCGCAGGGGCAGCGTAACTCCTTCTAGGGTGACACAGATCTTTCTTGAGCAACACAGAGGCTGACGCAGAGGGCTTCAGAGCAGCGTTGGGGTTTCCAAAGGTTGGAAAGGGGCTGAGATCTGTAAATCCCGCTTGAGGGTGTGAATCAGTCATATTTTTCTGTCTCCAGGATAGAGGTATTGCTGCCATTTATATATCCCTGTCAAGTTAACCAGTTTGGTGCCCAGATTTGTTGTACTTAGAATCTGCATAATAATAAAAACCCTTTAGAAGCTAGCAGCATTGGTTTTCCCGCTTTGGGTTTTTCCAGGGACATTTGTCCAGAAAATCCTTGTGTCACTTTGTCTATGAGCATGTTATGTAGTATTTTATCTGATCCTTAAGGTTAAGAAATTTTCACACCTTTGCCATTCTGTTTCGCCCTTGGTCTTTGTAATATTCCTAATCAGCGACAACTAATTGGAATATTCGATTTTGTTCAATTTTGCCGTCTATAGTTTATTAATAAATAAAAAATGAGTGAAGAGGGTCTAACTCACTTAGTGGAATAAAACACCCTCCCTAGTAGCACAACATTGTGACTTAAAGGGAGCCAAAGGGGGCCAAGCACCATGTAGAGAGGGGGCCCATGTATGCTCTAGAAGCTATTGCGCAGATGAGGATGAGCATGTGGCAAGAGAGAGAGGCTACGTTGAGGAGATGGGCCTTAGGGTTGGAGGAAGGCCAGCGTTATAAAAGAGGGAGGAGCCTTCTCATTTCATTCATTCATTGTTGATGATGTTGAGTTGGTCATTTCAACTTTTTGAGCACGCTGGCTGTTTAGCCTGTCTGCAGCACTGTTTAGTGCATTGAGTGTCTCCGGTCGGAGATCTCGCCCTTAGCCCTGAGGGACTTCGAGTGCCTGCTCGGGCAAGGTTATTTCTTCAGCATTTTGCAGGAGGTTTTGGTGTTTGGGTTTGTTGCGGAGTCGAGCATTCATAGAGATTGCGCAGTCACTGAGAGGGAGGGCGCAGTCCATCTAGGAGGTGTTCCGGATCGGGGTTTTTGCAGGAGATTTGAGCCGAGATTTTGAGCAGAGGATCAGCCTTTTCCTTTGGGAGGATTTTGGTGGAGTTTGAGGCGGTATTTCAGTCATTCTTATTTAGCCTCTACGCATAGCCTTGGAGGCCCGCGTAATTCCCCAAGGGGGTGTTTTTCGGAGGTCGACCATTTCTGATATGGTTTCTGGGTTTTGTCGGGATTGGTGAGTAGAGGAGGATTCCAGATTTTCAGCTCATTCTGGCAAGGGGAGCAGCCCCTAGTTATCAGTTCATTTCAGTGGTAGCAGCTACACGGCAGTTTTCCAGCAGCTGGGACGCAGTTTAGAGAGCAGCCATTTCTGGTGTATTCTGAGAGTATTTCTTCACTTGCCTTGAGCAAGTTTAGGTGCCATCACTCTGATCACCTATTGTACTTCATTATATTTCTCGGTTTAATAAAATGGCTTAGCATTTCCTCTCTATATTTCTGGATGAGTTGCCGTACATTCTTTCTATGTTATTATATGTCTGCTGCACTGTTATTTTTATATATTCTTGAGCATTCTAGTTCTATACCACTTGGTGTGTTTATTTCATACTCTTAGACAGAGTCTGGAAAGGGCCAGGTAGCCTCTAGATTTCGTCCTCTTTTCAGAGGTGGCATATCTGGTAAACGCCCTCCCAGTCCATCTCTGGTTGGAGTTTGCCGTGTTTTAGAGATATCCCCGAAACGGGATATTACAGTTGTCTATGACACCGGGGAAGAGACCATATATTTGTTACAGAGGCAGGAAGTACAGAGATCGTGAGCGTAGGTTGGAGAACACCTACGGAGAGGGAGATTGTGTTCGGGTGGTGGACACAGAGCAAGAGGAGCCTGTGACAGACGCAGAGCAGGAGGAGCCTGTGTTAGATTCAGAGCAGAGAGAGCCGATGGCAGATGACACGGAGGCCAAACAGTTTGGGGAGGCACTCCTCAAATCGCTGCAGGATTTAGCGAGGCAGATTGAGGTGATGGGTCAGAGATTCACTGTTGTAGAGGCCAGACAGTGTGAGACCCCACGGGTATTCCAGGTAGGAGAGGGATCAGGTACATCCCACCATTTGTCGGAGCATGGTGCTGCTCAGCGTGATACTCCTCACCCGATGGCTTCACGTCCACCTACACGCTCTACCATGCCCACTTTCTTGGGAGCAGACACAGGGGCAGGAACCCAGCAGGAGGCAGAGCCCAGACACATGGGCAAGTATTTTGCAGAGTATCAGGCATATGGGTAGGAGTTCAGGGATGCTCTCTCATTCCGAGATTTTGTTCAGCTCCAGCGGGACAGTAGACCCCGCGACCATCATAGAGGGCACTGACATTATCATGATGGAGATAGCCATCGCACATCTAGCAGACTTCATTTGCCTACATTTGATGGGTCATCAAACAGTTCGGCAAAGTCTTGGGTTGAGAAGCTGGACATCTATTTCCAGCTTAACCAGATGTCAGAGATAGAGGCCATCAAGGTGGCGACTTTACATTTGGATGGTGAGGTCTAGGATTGGTGGTTCCATGGGATGGTCACACTCAGACACTCTACAGTGACGTTGTATGCCGAGTTTACCAAGAGATTGATGGAGCGATTTGACCCGAGGGATCCAGAACAACACTTTGTTGAGCTGATGACGCTCAAGCAGACTGGGAGCCCCAAGACATACATTGTAGATTTCTTGAGGGTTTCAATGATGGTGCCAAATCTATTCGCAACACGAATGATCTATATGTTTGTGGAGGGGTTAGCAGAGCCACTTCGTGGTTTAGTGAGATCTACTAGACCAGCTACAGTCCAGGATGCTATCAGCAGGACGCGGGATTTATAGGATGCATTGCCCAGGACTCGTACACCTTACCCCCAGAGACAGGGTTTCCAGTCCAAGGGGAAAGATGTGAGGGTTCCACCTCCAAAGGGGAATCCAGGACGGGCACAGATAGATGATGATGCCAGGAGGGAGCTGAGGAAGAAGTGGCTGTGCTTCACTTGTCAGGAGCCGTGGGCACCAGGGCATAGGTGTGCTGCTGGCAAAGCGCACTTCATTGAGGTCTTCTCCGATGATAGCAGGGAAGAGGATGGCGAGGAGGATGAGGAGGCAGGAGATAGTCAGACGGCCCAGGATCAGTTGCCACCTCCACCTCTAGGGACAGGAGGTGCAGCTTTTGCACCCACAGGAGGGACCCTTGCAGCCTTGCGAGGAGTTCCCAAGTATTTGACGCTGCGCGTACGAGGGACAGTACGTGGCCAGCGAGTGTCAGTTTTGGTTGACAGTGGGGCAACCCACAACTTCATTGATGCACAGATGGTCGAGCGGAGAGGTATACCGACCGAGAGCTTTGACGGATTTTCAGTTTTGGTCCCAGGAGCCAAGACGATGCAGTGTGCCCGGTATGTTCAAGAGTTGGCAGTGACGATGGGTACCTACATCATGACCGATCACTTTTTCGTGGTCAACATACTGGATACCAATGTGGTATTGGGTGTTCAGTGGTTGATTACTCTGGGGAAGGTCACCACAGATTGGGAGGCCTTAGAGATGGAGTGGGATGAGAAGAAGACCGGGAAGCACGAGAAGATCCGCGGGATGCACACTTACCCACCTCAGACTGTTTCGGCACACTGGATGGAGGCAGATTTTCAGAAGGGAGATATAGAGTGGGCAGTTGAGTTGCGGGCATCAGAGGTAGAGACCACCGGTCAGGCAGTTCATCCTGATATACAGGCCATCCTTGACAGGTATGAGGTAGTGTTTGGGGATATACCACCAGGTTGGCCACCAGACCGAGGGTTCGAGCACACCATAGAGCTTGAGCAGGGCATTCAGGCAGTGATTACTACCCCCTATAGGCATCCCAAAGCCTATTGGGATGAGATTGAGCGGGCCATCCAGGAGTTGCTGGCTCTTGGGCACATCGAGCACGAGTCCGTTTGCTTCTTTCGTGGTGTTGGTGAAGAAGAAGGACGACACCTTGAGGATGTGTATTGACTACAGGGCCCTGAACAAGAAGACCCTGAAGAACAGGTATCCTATACCCAGGATCGATGAGTTGATGGATGAGCTGAGAGGAGCCAAGTTCTTCTCGAAGATTGATTTGAGATCAGGGTACCATCAGATTCGCGTGAGGGAACAAGACATTCCCAAGACCGCCTTCAGGTGTCATTATGGGCACTTTGAGTTTTTGGTTATGCCTTTGGGCTAACCAATGCACCAGCTACTTTTCAGTCTTGCATGAACCATATCTTCCGCAGTCATCTGAAGAAGTTTGTATTGGTCTTCTTCGATGACATACTCATATATAGCAGGACTTGGGAGGAGCATCTCCAACATATAGAGGCAGTACTACACATTTTGGAAGAGCAACAGTTCTATGCTAAGCTCTCCAAGTGTGAGTTTGGGATGACGGAGATGTTGTATTTGGGTCACATTATTGGAGTGGACGGAGTGAGAGTCCATGAGGAGAAGATCAGGGCCATCAGAGATTGGCCAGAGCCGAGGAACGTGACGGAACTTCGAGGGTTCATTGGCATATGTACTTATTATAGGAAGTTCGTCAAGAGTTTCTCGTAGCTTGCTGCACCGCTTACAGATTTGACGAAGAAGGGGGCATTCAGTTGGTCGAATACAGCGCAGCGAGTCTTTGACAAGCTTAAGGAGGTGATGAGTAGCTGCCCAGTGCTTGCATTGCTGGATTTTACGCAGCCATTTGTTTCGGAGTGTGATGCGTTGGGAGAGGGGATCGGCGCAGTATTGATGCAGGGAGGACACCCTATAGCCTTTGAGAGCCGGAAGCTCCTTCTACATGAGAGGTTGTATTCTATATACGACAAGGAGATGTTGGCCATTATGCATGCCTTGGCAAAATTCCGGCAGTATTTGGTAGGGAACAGGTTTAGGGTGAGGATTGATCACATCAGCCTCAGGTTCTTTTTGGAGCAGAAGCAGCTACAGGAGAGGCAGCAGAAGTGGATCAGTAAGATCCAAGCATATGACTTTGACATTGAGTATGTCAAGGGTAAGAATAACGTGGTAGCAGATGCCCTTTCACGTAGACCAACCACGTTATCTCTTATGAGCTTGGATACAGATTGGAGGGCTCGACTTTTAGTGGAGTACTCCAAGGACAGATTTGCATGTGAGGTTCTGGATGGACAGGTGGCGGATGACAGGTACAGGGTGGTCGATGAGATCATCTACTATAGGGACAGGATCTTCTTGACTGAGGGATCTCAGCTCAAGAAGAAGATACTTCATGCATCACATGATTCACCATTGGTCGGCCATCAGGGGTTTACCAAAACCCACAAGGCCATTAGAGAGAGGTTCTCATGGAAGGGCCTCAAGGAGGACGTGCTCCAGCACATCAGGGAGTGCGATGTTTGTCAGAGAAACAAGGGGGAGATGAGCCATCCCGCAGGATTGTTGTAGCCTCTTCCCATTCCGGAGGGGAAGTGGGAGAGCATATCGATGGACTTCATCACCGGGTTGCCCATGGTGCAGGGCAAGGATTGTATCTTTGTCGTCGTCGATCGACTGACAAAGTATGCACACTTTTTCGCCATATCCGCGCATTATACAGCAGCACAGGTGGCCGAGCTGTTCTTCAGAGAGGTTTTCAGGCAACATGGTCTTCCTAAGACCATCATCAGTGACAGGGACAGCCGCTTCATGGGCGGATTTTGGCAGGAGCTTTTTCGGCTAGTGGGGACGGAGTTGACACCGAGTACCAGTTATCACCCACAGACGGATGGACAGATAGAGATAGTTAACAAGTGGCTGGAGGGCTACCTGCGTAACTATGTCAGTGGGCAGCAACGAGCATGGTTGAGATGGTTACATTTGGGGGAGTACTGCTACAACACGACACATCACATGTCCATTGGTATGTCACCGTTTTATGCTTTGTATGGGTATCATTCCTTATCTTTTGCTGATGTGATGTTCAGTGCTAGCAAGGCTCCTAGAGCCAAGATTTGGATCCAAGAGAGTCAGGACATTCTCCGAGCTCCCAAGGACAATATGGCTACAACACAGAACTAGTAGAAGCTGTATGCCGACAGAGGTCGGGTGGAGAGACAGTTTGAGGTAGGGGACTTGGTCTACCTATGATTACAGCCATACCGACAGTCGTCGCTGAAGCAGAAGGGAGCTAAGAAGCTCAAGCCTCGCTTTTACGGGCCATACAGGGTGATACGCAGGATTAGGCAGGTTGCGTATGAGTTGGAGCTGCCCCAAGGTAGCAAGATCCACAACGTTTTTCATGTATCATGCCTGAAGAAGGTGCTGGGGTAGCAGGTGACAGTGACAGAGGAGCTACCACCCATGGATGATGAGTGGCACTTGGTGTTGTAGCCAGAGGCTATTATTGATACCAGGGAGAGGCAGCTACGGCGCAGGACAATCTAGGAATTCTTGGTGAGGTGGAAGAATTTGCCGGATGAGGATGCCACTTGGGAGAGTGAGAAGATTTTGCAGCATCCATCACTTCAGTTGCTTGAGGACAAGCAACATTTTGCCGGGGGAGACTATAATATTCCTAATTAGCAGTGGCTAATTGGAATATTCAATTTTGCTCAATTTTGCCATCTATAGTTTATTAATAAATAAAAAGGTGAGTGGAGAGGGTCTAACTCACTTAGTGGAATAAAACACACTCCCTAGTAGCACAACGTTGTGACTTAAAGGGAGCCAAGGGGGGCCAAGCACCACGTAGAGAGGGGGCCCACGTATGCTCTAGAAGCTACTGCGCAAATGAGGATGAGCACGTGGCAAGAGAGAGAGGCTACGTTGAGGAGATAGGCCTTAGGGTTTTGGAGGAAGGCCAACGTTATAAAAGAGGGAGGAGCCTTCTCATTTCATTCATTCGTTGTTGATGATATTGAGTTGGTCATTTCGACTTCTTGAGCACGCTGGATGTTTAGCATGTCTGCAGCACTATTTAGTGCATTGAGTGTCTCCAGTCGGAGATCTCGCCCTTAGCCCCGGGGGACTTTGAGTGCCTGCTCGGGCAAGGTTATTTCTTCAGCATTTTGCAGGAGGTTTTGGTGTTTGGGTTTGTTGCGGAGCCGAGCATTCATAGAGACTGCGCAGTCACTGAGAGGGAGGGCGCAATCCATCTAGGAGGTGTTCCGGATCGAGTTTTCGTAGGAGATTTGAGCCGAGATTTTGAGCAGAGGATCAACCTTTGCCTTTGGAAGGATTTTGGTGGAGTTTGAGGCGGTATTTCAGTCATTCTTATTTAGCCCCTGCGCAGAGCCTTGGAGGCCAGCGTAATTCCCCAAGGGGGGGTTTTTCGGAGGTTGGCCATTTCGATATGGTTTCGGTTTTGTCTGATTGGTGAGTAGAGGAGGATTCCAGTTTTTCAGCTCATTCCGGTAAGGGGAGCAGCCCCTAGTTATCAGTTCATTTCAGTGGTAGCAGCTACACGACAATTTTCCAGCAGCTGGGACGTAGTTCAGAGAGCAACCATTTCTTGTGTATTCTGAGAGTATTTCTTCACTTGCCTTGAGCAAGTTTAGGTGCCATCACTCTGATCACCTATTGTATTTCATTATATTTCTCAGTTTAATAAAATGGCTTAGCATTTCCTCTCTATATTTCTGGATGAGTTGCCGCACATTCTTTCTATGCTATTATATGTCTGCTGCACTGTTATTTTTATATATTCTTGAGCATTCCAGTTCTATACCACTTGGTGTGTTTATTTCATACTCTTAGACAGAGTCTGGAAAGGGCTAGGTAGCCTCTAGATTTCGTCCTCTTTTCAGAGGCGGCATATCTGGTAAACGCCCTCCCAGTCCATCTCTGGTTGGAGTTCGTCGTGTTTTAGAAATATCCCTGAAATGGGATATTATAGTCTTATTTCTACACGAAATGACCAAGGATCATGGCTTATCCCATAACCCTTTCTATCTCGACACATTAAACTTGTGCCTCTTGATACACCCATCGGGGTCATGTTGGGGACCACCCGACCTCATTCTCATTTGTTGCCACTCTGCCACAAGGCTGCCTGTTAGTCGTGTATGTCCGGATGCTTTATCTTCCGGCGCATTCCTTAGCTACTCCCTTTATAAATCGCCGGGTTCATTCCTATGGGATGAGATGACCAGTAGGGTCCGCCCGTGCTTTCACTGACCAATAAAAGGATCCGCCGGGATGAGCTATCTAACCGACGTGTCTCGACGCTTACTGCTCGATGCATTTTGCTTGTGCCCTTCCATAAACCACCGAGGTCTTCCTATGGGATGAGTTGCCCTGGTTGGGTTCGCCCAACTCATTTTCCATTGGCCCGTTCTCTAACACGGCCACGTTTTCCTGATGCCCAGTCAGTCCGCTGGTTCCTCTGCACACACCGCTCAAACCTTCCAGGGTAGCCCTTCCAGGATGATGTCATGCTTATGTCATCAACCCCACGAGGTGACTCTTGAGTGGTGACATGTGTCACCTAGATATAGTCCATTAGGCCACCCAGAAATGACGAATTTGCCTGCCATGTGTCCCTCGTACAACCACGTCATGTTGACGTCATCTGCCACCATCAGCTCTTGAGAGCCAATTAAGTGGTGCCATGTGTCTTGTCGGAGAGGAGAGAGAAAGGGTTCCTAAGACCTTTGCTTTTCGCCAATTTCCTTTGTTAATCACAAAACCATCGAGTTCAAGAACCCAACCTCGACACTACCACTCCATTGTGGTTTGTGTTTTTAGGGGGAGTAGTCTCGAAATGGTTCTCCGCCGTTGATTTACGCGATTGGTGGTTTGGGAAACCACTTCCCGTGACCACAAAGCTTGACAAGACTTTCATATCAAGGGATGTTGGAATGTCGCCACGTGGCTCGATGCCCATCTGCCGACGCTTCCATTTTGTTCTGCTTAAATTTCCTCTGGGCCAGCCTTTGTGGGTTTTGCTGTCACTGTGGGGCCTTCCTGGTGCCTTATTCATTGGTTGCCATTGCCAACCTTATCGCCATCGTCATCCCGCTCAACTCTCATTGGTTTGCGCTCTGCCTCTGTGTCCCGACGTCCACTGCCCGACACTTTTGCTTTGTGCGCCATAACTATATTAACGGGGTAACTCCGTCGAGCCATGCTGTCAAGTGGGCTTCGCCTGTGCGCTTACGACTAATCAAAAACGCTTCTGCTGCTTTGCTGGCACTCCTAGTCAGGCCACTCAATTGCATCTCGATGCTTTGAGTTGTGCGCCCTTTACACACTGCTAGGGTAACTACACTGGGTGGGCTCCACCTGAGCCAATCAAACTGCTTCTCGCTGCTTTGATCTCTGCCACGTCTGCTCGACTTTTCTTTAGCGGCTCCGCTAACAAGCTCTGCCAACTTGCTCAATTGCTTTTGGCAAAACGCCAAACTAACACACTCCAATGGGGTCCTCCAACCACTATTAGCTCTGCCACTTTGACTTTGAGAACCTCAACTTTGATTGGAAATAACTCTTGATCCAGGAGGCCATTTGCAGACTTCCACATACCGTTGGAAAGCTCTTTCCGAGCACTATCCAATTGTGCCTTGTCCAAGAGTATATGTGCTGATCTCTTCAGGTAGAATCTTCTCCAAAGACTTGGACTCCCAATCATCATAGTCATCGTTTTGTGGGTTCTCCAATAAGCCTGCTACTATGATGATTCTCTACAAGAGACTGCAACAACCATGAGACGCCCCCTGAGCTTATGCCAACATCTGCTGCCACCAACTTCAATGCTAATCTGGTTGACATCAATGCCAACACACTTGCCAACTGTTAGACAATGCCAATTGTCCAGCATATCTCTCCCATGGTTGTTGACATCATTGTCAACACACTCACTGCCACTAGCCATCTGGGGAATGCCAACTGTCCAACAAAAACAACCCGAACACCCTTACCAAACTTAGAGCAAGCTCCATCAAAGTTCATGTACCACACCTTGGTAGTCTTAACTTGCTTATCTTCATTACTCATGGGTACCATGAAGTTTGACAATATTGCATAATTTCCAAGCTCAACGGAGTCATACACAACTTCATTGTTTGGCCTCTTGGGATACTCTACGTGAAATTTCCTTTCCAATTCCCTCTCCAGCCTAACGATGGTGCCATCACTGTTAGGGATGGTGGCATATGTCAAACCCATTTGTGTTGATTTTTGTAGCATCTGGAAGTGTTCCAAGTCTCAAACTTTGCAAGGAAGATTGGACAACATCATTCCAAAGAACCCAGAAACAATTTGTGGAAATTCCACTTGGTTCAAGACTTATTAAAATAATTAATTACTTTAATGAAGACCCTAAGTCTAAACTTAGGGAAATGAAATAATTAAAGGGTATTAATAAGTCAGAGTGTGAATCTTGTAGAAAACATGGATCAAGTCAAGTTTTAATCTAAGCCATTGATTAATCTTTTAATCTGGGCCGTTGGTTCTCCAACAGGAAGATTATAAAAGAAGGCTTGAGGGTCACTTGGAAAATAAGCCGGGCATACACTCAGTACCCGAACGAGATCCATTCTGATGTAGAATTCTATCTTAGTGGGAGAGTTGCAGGGCGAGAAGTTGTAGAAGCAAAAGGAGGAGGTCAGGGGTGATCGAGATCAGTGTCGGAGGGCAGCCGTGTGTCACTGGAGGTAGCTTGAGGCTGTAGCGCAGAGACCCCACGCAGTCTCCACGCAGACTCGCGCAGTCTAGCACTGGGACTGCGCAATGAATCACATAGAGTGACACAGGGGCATGCAGGGGCTGTTCTGGGTGTCAGAGAATTGTCCGAGTAAGTCGAAAATTCAGTTTCAGGTGGTTCAGAATTTATTTGCTGTATATTTTATCTGTAAAGATATCGTTTGCTGAAGAATTAATAAAACCCTCATCTACTGCACCGGTTTTCCCACATTGGGTTTTTCTGGGGACAATTGTCCAAAAATAACTGTGTACATGTGATTGATTCTTGTGCTTATGTTCTCTACTGTTTATTTCTCTGCATATATAATTGTGAATGTTGCAGTAGTATTTATTTTGATATTTGCCGGAAGATTTTTGAATAATAACTTATTGAAAGAATAAGTAGGAGAAATAAATCTATCACTGCAACTGTTTGTAAATTTTCACAATTTGTAGGCTACCACCCAAATCAACTCCCCACTTGATAAAAGCATCCCCCATGCATCAGGTACATCAATCACCACAATTTCCATGGTGATCGTAATATCTGGATATTCTTCCAAGTGGACTTGAAGATCTTTAATTAAATCACATACTTCAATTCTCTTGGAATCCATTGCACAAATGTTGTGGTAAGGCCTAGATATCATCAGATTTAATTGATCCATGACCTTCTCGGTTATAACATTTGAAGACGCCCCCGAATCCTGTTATCGCATAGTCTGGCAGGGCCCTAATAAGGGAAAACCTACGGGACAACTACTTGAATAAGTGACAACAATGGGGCAATGGCCCACTGACACCACAACCAAGGTCCCTTGCTCTTTATGGACTTTCACCGATGGGAGGAGTCCCGGTATGATTATGATCACCTATAGTAGATATTCTAGGGTTGAAGGTTCAAGGATATGGAACCTTTGTCCGACCTCTGGCACTGAGAACGAATTTCTCTCCAGCAAAATCGAACTGCCCTTCGTAATATCCCTTTCGGGAATTTTCATTAAAATTTCATGAGGGTTTTAACTTCACACAATTTCACCAAGAACCCAACCAAAACGCCAGAGATTTGATAGAGACAATGAACCCAGAAATTATACGACGGTCTCATTAAAATATCACAATATGACAAACAATGAGATATGTAGCAACCACAACAAAATCCAGCTTTATTATATAGAAATATATGCCAATACAATAGCTGGAAACAATCCTCCAAGATATGCTATAACGCTGATGCTAACCTCCAAACTGAAAACAAGAAATCAATCACAGCATCCTGTGAATCCTGAATGGATCCACCAAGGGAAAAGATGGGTGCTCGCCTACTCTCACTAAATCACCCGAGGGTTTCCGTCCTGGGCTGAAGTAGAGAATCCAAGTTCCCAAACCTCTCACACAAATAATGATCCAATCCAAGATTTCTCCAAATGACCTCTGGTCATCCTTTTATAGATCTGATAGATAGATCTCCAAGCCTCTAGAAGCATCTTAGTTTATAATTTTATTATTATTCTAGAAGACCCTCCATGGACTTTATCTTAGTGACTTTTAATTTAATTCTATTTCACTTAAGTCACTTTTGGGCCTTTTCCTCTAATTACTTATTTTTCCTTTAATTAAATGACTAATTTAAGTCATTTCTAATTAAGGAAAATGGTAGATCGCCCACGATACTCTCTCTGGCTACTATAAGTCACTTCTCATCATCCCATCCTGAAGATCTCCTCATCTCGGTTCCAACGAGCTATTACACTGAGGTGTTCCATCAAATAATCTTCTCGGAATACCACCTCGAGCATAATTAATTAATTCAGGCTCCATAATAACACTAATTTTGAAAGTTGTCGGAATGCAACGGAACGAAAGACAAATTGTGCTGATGATGAAATATGCCGAGCGAATGCCATCACATCCCGTAAAAACTCCTCAAAACTCCCTCGGAACTTCTGATAACACGAACCTGCTCTAATGGCCTGGCCGTCCCCTGTCCTGGAAATCCACCTTGGCTGTACTATGGAGGAAAATAAAATTTCGAACATTACAAATCCTTCGCCCCAAGATTGCTTTCCCTCAAGCAATCCAAATATGTGGACCACCCTGTTGGCCCGATGCAACTGAGACCTAATGCCCAGATCCCATACAGACCACTGGGTGCTGCTTTCTCTCTGTGTCAAGCCGCTGGAAGCAAACCCCTCAATGCCTAGATCCCAAACTGATCTGTCATTGTACCTATCATCAACCAATCCTTCTGGATCCCAATGCCACCATGGCCAATCATTGCCCAAGTCCCATGGCTCGGACTGTGCATTGTCTCTGGCTATAGCTGCTGCTCCATGAAGCGAATACCAACTCAGTAACTCTCTCCAATCTAACCTCTGGCCTAGGCGAAGGTCAATCGTGTTCTGCTGATGTTGGGCTAGTGCTACTGAAATACTGATGGACTGTCGGTCCATAATCCATAGCCCACTGAAACATGCAACAACTCTCTCATCTAAGTGCTCTTGCCGAAATGTGCCTGGAACTAAGAACGATACTCCATCAATAGGATACCAACTCATGATCTCCCGCCAATCTAATATATGGACACCTGTGGAAGGGATAAGTCTACTAAGCTAATAATGGTCCATGATCGACTCTCAACGCTATGCCCTGTTAACGAGCAGAACGGTCCAAGAAATCCTGCCCCTCTCCCTATAATGGACAAAAGTGGACAAGCTAAGCTATGCATGACCATTGATATACATACAATATCTGAGTAATAGTAGCTATCAACTGTTACTCAATGGGCCTTGTACGAATATTGCATGTCTGATACTTTGTGAAAGACTTTTCACTTAATGATCATTGGTAATATAAACAATGGTCATTGGTTAGATAGCTTGACTGTTGCTACCTCTAGAGCACATGGTAGCAGTATGTCTGATCTCTCACAGTTTCTGGTTTCATCTCTCTTTACTGTCACTGACAACGATATGAATGAATCGTAGGCTTATCTTAATTTGATACCATGTCTCTTTGACTATGGTCCTATTCTTCCTCTTACTGGATATCTTTTGCCTCAGGAATTCATATCTTACCTAGAATGGATTTCCTGCTGTTAACATCTATTTAACATATTGAAAGGATGATAGAATATGCTTCACAAAACTGTTGGAATAGGCTTTAAATCACAATGCTATGATCTGAAGTTTTCAGTGGGTAATCATAAAACCGCATTTCCCATGGATCCTAATGTTGATTCTTTGGTTAAACTGAGAGGGGGGGGGAGGGGCGGGGGTGAATCGGTTTAACACAAGCTTTGACAATAGATAATTTTATCAACTGAGAGGGGGGGGGGTGAATCAGTTTAACACAAGCTTTGACAATAGATAATTTTATCAAATTTATTTACAGCTTAATATGTGAACAGTCTTACAATGTAGCAACAAGTATTAAGTTAATGTGAAATCAACCTTATTGTGAGAGCAGAAAAATAATAAACAGATTGATTGGATCATATCAACATGTAAGCAACACACATAGAGACAACAGATGTAAGTGGAAACCCATAAAGGGAGAAAACCACATCTTATTATTGTTGTGATGCAGGCACCAACCTATAGGAGGCTCCAACCTCAGTCAGCTACAACTGACAGCTATCAAGCTTCAACTTGATAGGGAAGCTCCAACTTCCTCAATTTATCTAAATAAATGTTTGCTAACTTACTTCAGGTATCAGCTCTGTTTTGTAGCATCTCTTTCCGTTCCTCTCTTCCTTATGTTCTCTGCCTCTATCTTCTATACTCTACATTCTCTATCCTCACTCTCTCTTACTTTTGTGCATATCAATGTGATATTATATATAGAGTTCATCACATGACTCTTTACATTCCTCAGGGAATTGGAAGTGAATAGTCCTGACTTTTTGCCTTTTGCCTTCTCATTCCTTTGTCCAACTCATTTTAAAATTATAACAATATGTACAAATTTCCATGTTACAGTGGGATATTTCTTTTCCTTAGGATACTTGCCTTTGCATCACAAACAATATAAACAAAACATTTACATTTTCAGTTACAATATATAAACTTCACTCAGCCCTTGGCTTGTTGGTTTTGTCCTTTCTGTCGCTGTCATGCAACTGTCCTGTATACCTTTGTTTACTGTAACTCTATGCACCTGTTCACTGCACCTTTGTATCCATTTGCTGCACATCTCTTCAACTTTGCAATCTCTGTTCACCTCTGTCAGGTCCATATTCTCCAAATTCACTGTAGTTGTGTATTTGCTGCATATATATATGCTTTTCAGGTTTTATTCTCAAATACATATGAATCTGGGCGATGTCTATTCATTTCCAATCTCTGTTCTCGGGCTACCTGCTTACATTCTCTATTCATATATGAGCTTAAACTTAATGGTTGAAACTCACATTACAATTTCAATTCATCTTTTTCCCTGTACAATTTTTGCCGCTGTCTCTCTCTCTTTCGTTCTTGCAAGCTCTCTTCTTCATTGCAGTTGTATAACCGCTGTACATACAACTGTCTTTTAATATAACTGTTGGGCAATTTCAATACTTTTTAATTTTTGACGAGGTAAACCCACAGTCCCCGGTTTTCTCATGGTCTCAATCTCGACTTATGTGTAGAATGCATTCAGATACCCCTCCTTTTCCGTGGGAGCTCTACTATCAACCAATGGTCACTGTCACGCTCATTCGCGTCCTTGATATGAACCAATCATACCATATAGACCTTCTCTACTAACTAAATGTTACTCCGCCACGAGCATATACAATTTCTTCATGCACACTGTAATATATCAATATATATTACAGTCTTGGAAGCGCTATGACGACAACCCAACAACTTGGACCCCACTTTCAGTCAAGGACTCGACCACACTCGGGTTAATACCGTGGTTCGGATTCAAATTAGGGGAAATCCTTAACTAGCCACAACACACTACTATTCACTTTGTAACCTGGGACTTTGTATAATTAAACACATGCCATTACAAGCAACGGGGCCCACACATACAACAAACTTGGAACACACAAACCCGATTCATACCTTTGTTAAATCCACGCGCCCATCCAACGGTTGTTATCACGTCGAATCACTTCATTTGATCCAACGGATATCGCACGAGTTACTTGCACGAACGATAATGCGCGATGGCGCGCGATGAAAGCGGTTTTCCAAATTCGCTCAGGGACACGCGTCACCCAGTGTATGGGATCACTCCGAATTCTTAAATACCACTTACCATGCAAAGGCGGTGCGATCAAAACCAGAAACCCGCCTTTACGATTCATTAGTGAGAGTTTCGTCTTCCGAGTTCCGCTTCTAATACTTCGCTCCTTTCATTATATATATAACTATTTCGCTTCGAGGTTCTGGTCTTTTACATCCTCACTGCATTCATATTCCATTATGTTGTAAATATTCATCGCATTCTGCTCCGTAACACTCGCACAGGATTATATTAGTGTCACTGGGATTCTGAGAAAGCCTCTCCATACAGGGGCTAACATTTCGGCACCCTACACAATAATTTAACTCAGAACTTAAAGGGTATCAAACCTCTTTCAACGGTGAGTATAGAGAGGTCATCCTGGAGTATTTAACTATCGCACATTCTCGTAAACCTCAGAATATTCTACACTTAGAGTTAAATCGAATGACACCGTATGCAATCAATTCATTTCAGAGCGCATCAAATCTTGATACATATGTAAATTGAAATTACTTACAAAACCCTCTTGTTCATGAAAACAAGAAGACAATCTTTTCTGTCTCTTGGATAACTCTGCTCCAATTCTTCTGCTCCATGACTGGTACTGCTCCTTACTTCTCTTTTTTTTTTTTTTCGCTGTCTCTGCTACCTTGTTGCCTTTGCCATTAATGACAACATTTCCAATAGTCTCCCCCTTTGGCATTGATGGCAACACATCCACCGATAATCCAATACTTGCTCCAAGTCTTCCTCTGCCTAGCTTCTTTTAGAAGACCCTTTCTTCTATTACCTGCTTTTCCTCCCCCTTTGACATTAATGGCAAAGGGTTGCACATTTCTCAGTGTAGATTCTGTCTTTGCATTTCCTCTCTTTGAGATCTTCTGACTTTGTACCTTGCTACTCCAAATTTTGGATTAAATTTAAAAATACTGACCCTTTAGCTTTTTCATTGACTCTTTTATGCTGGATGTATTCTTGCCATAATCCTTTGATCCTGAGGACCTGTTTCATGCTTCCTTTGCTGGCTGATCTCCCCCTGGAATGGTGTTTTCGTTTCTGTTCTCCCCCTGAAACTGTGCTTTCTCTTCATATCAGAGAGTAGCATCTACAGATACTACCCCTAGTCTATCTCTCAAATATTCAAATGGTTCTCTAGCAAGAGGTTTGGTAAATATATCTATTGTCTGTTCTTTTGTTGGTACATACTCCAATTTTACTATTTTCTGAGCCACTTGTTCTCGGAGAAAATGATACTTGATTGGGATATGTTTAGTTTTTGAGTGAAGCACAGGATTTTTAGATATACTTATAGCACTTGTATTATCACATTTGATTGAGATAGGTTCATCAATGCTTACCTTCATGTCTTGGAGGGTTTGCTTCATCCACATGACTTGTGTACAAGATGCTACTGCTGCTATATATTCTGCTTCTGCTGTAGATAGAAAAATAGATGTTTGTTTCTTGCTTAGCCATGCCACCAAACTTTCTCCTAGATAGAATGCACCTCCACTTGTGCTTTTCTTGTCATCCACACAACTGGCCCAATCTGCATCTGTGTATGCTGTCAAAGTGAAAGTTTTGGCTTTAGGATACCAAAGTCCATGCTGTGCGGTTCCTTGTAGATATCTGAATATTCTTTTGACTGCAAGAAGGTGATTTTGTTAGGTGCTTCTTGATATCTAGCCACTAGTCCTACTGCTAGCATGATGTCTGGTCTTGATGCTGTCAAATACAACAGACTTCCTATCATGGATCTGTAGATTTTTTGATCTATATCAACAGATCCATCATCAACATACAGCTTGCATCTAGTGATCATGGGAGTTGACACAGGTTTGCAGTCTTCCATTTTGAATTTTTTCAACATTTCTTTTAAGTATTTTTCTTGTGATATGAATGTCCCTGTGTTCTTTTGCTGAATTTGAAGTCCCAAATAGAAACTGAGCTCTCCAATCATAGACATCTCAAACTCTTTTTTCATCTCATCAGCAAACCCTTTTGCTAGCTCAGCTCTGTTGCTTCCAAACATAATGTCATCAACATATACAACAACAATCAGGAGTTCATTTTCATGGGCTTTTATGTATAGATTGCTGTCTGCTCCTCCTCTCTTAAAGCCTTGGTTTTGCAAGTATTTATCCAGCCTTGAGTACCAAGCACGAGGAGCTTGTTTTAGTCCATATAGAGCCTTCTTTAGTCTACATACATAGTCTTCTTTGTCTGTTAATGAGAATCCTTCTGGTTGTTCCATGTAGACTTATTCTTCTAGGTCTCCATTCAGAAATGTAGATTTCACATCCATTTGAAATACCTTGAAGTCTTGGTAGCATGCAAAGGCGAGAAACATTCTGATAGCTTCCATTCTGGCTACAGGGGCAAATGTTTCTTCGTAATCAAGTCCTTCGATTCTTGAATATCCTTTGCAAACAAGTCTTGCTTTATTCCTGATTACCTCTCCTTGCTCATTCAGTTTATTCTTGAATACCCATTTTGAGCCTATGACATTTTTCTCAGTGGGTCTAGGGACTAATTCCCAGGTATTGTTCTTCTCAATTTGGTCCAATTATTCATTCATAGCATTCACCCAAGGGCCAATACTTGTCCTTGCTGGCTTCTTCAAACTTCTTGGCTCTATTTGTGATAACATGGCTATGTATACCTCTTATGTCTGTTCAGTTAGCTGCCTTCTTGTCTGGACCCCTTTTCTCTTGTCTCCTATGATCTGATCTTCAGGATGGTTCTTCTGAGTGTATCTAGAAGGGGCTTTAGAGCTCAGTTCAGCATCTTCTGTTGTCTTGTTTTTTTCATCATCATCTTGGTCTTCTTCTTCATGGTTGTCTGATGTACTGCTGCAGTTTGTATCTTTTGTATTGTTTGGAAGTTCTTCATCAAATCTCACGTCAATGCTTTCTTCTATTTTTTGAAGAGTCTTGTTGTAACACCTGTACCCTTTACTTTTGGAAGCATATCCTAGAAATATCCCTTCATCTGCTCTTGCATCAAATTTCCCAAGATTTTCATCATTATTCTTTATGTAACACTTGCTTCCAAAGATTCTAAAATGTTTGATTGAAGCTGGTTTACCATGCCATAGTTCATAGGGAGTCTTGTCACTGCTTGGCCTTAAGTGAGCTTTGTTAAGGATATGCACGGCTGTGTGTACTGCTTCTGCCCAGAAGGTTTGAGGAATATTACTCTCTTGCATCATGGCTCTGGCCATTTGCTGTACAGATCTGTTTTGTCTCTCTGCTACTCCATTCTGCTGAGGTGTCCCTGCAATAGTAAATTGTTGCTTTATCCCATGTTCATTACATAGGTCAGCAAAGTCATAGTCTGTGAATTCACCTCCTCTGTCTGATCTGATGCATTTTAGTTTGCATCCTGTTTGATTTTCTGCTAATGCTTTGAATATCTTAAATTTTTCCAGAGCTTCCGATTTATTCTTGAGGAATGCCACCCATGTCATTCTGGAGAAGTCATCAATTATCAACATGAAGTAGGATTCTCCACTTGGAGTTTTAGTTCTTGCAGGTCCACACAGGTCCATGTGCACAAGCTGGAGCGGTCTTCTTGTTGATAACTCATCTTTGGCTTTAAATGTCGTGCGGGTCTGTTTGCCTAATTGACAAGATTTGCATATAGTATTAGAAGGCCTTTTTATTTCTGGTATGTCTCTGACAGCTTTCTTCTTGCTTAGTCTGATGATGTGATCAACGCTGAGATGTCCCAACCTTTTATGCCATAACCATGACTCCTCAAGTTTGCTAAGATGACATGCTTCATCTTCCTCTTTCACAACGTAAACATTACTCTCTGTTCGAACTCCTTTGAGCAGAGTCTTACCTGTGGTGCTTGATCTGACTTCACAATCTTGTGCTCTAAAGAGAACTTCACAGCCTTTATCACAGATTTGACTAACACTTAGAAAATTTGCTTTCAGCCCATCTACAAATAGTACATCTTGGGCCTTTCCTCTGCCATTGTCTAGGCTGACTGAGCCTTTTCCTTTTGTTTTTCCTGATTTATCATTGCCAAAAGTAACATTGCCAGATTTCTTTTCATCAAGAGTTATAAACTTATTTCTGTCTCCAGTCATGTGTTTTGAGCAGCCATTGTCCAAATACCACTGGCTTTTCAGGTCTTGAGTAGTTAGAGCCAAGTCACATTTATTCACCTTCTTTATCCACTGGAAGCATCCTTTTGTTTGGTATCTTTTGTGAGATGATAAATCACATCCTCTCAGAGGACATTTGGAAGGCATATGTCCAATTTTGTTGCATACACAACATTTGATCATAATTTTTGCAGAATTGTGAATATGGGCAAAAAATTTTTGATTCATAAACTTCCTTGAGGTATTGACCATCAATCTTTGTCCATATTTTCTACACTCAATTATTTTATGGCCAAATTCCTTACAATAAAAACAATAACCATAGAAACTATTTGCATACCTGATGTAAAATTGTCTTCTCCATTTGTTTGCTTGAGATAGTCTCTTCACTGTTTGCATCTTTTGCTGATTTGAATTACTCCTTGTATGACAGTATGCAGCAATGTGTCCCAGCTTGTGACAGACATAGCAGGTGGCATTTTTCATAGGAGGGAAGAGTCTTCTTTGATGGCTTCCAAATTTGTCATAATCTGAAGTATATGATCCTTTTTCTGTTGTCTGAGTGTTTCTTTCATTCTTTGTTACTAGAGGTTTCTTCTGGATTCTATCTCCCTCCTTACATGTTTCTTCTTTTGTAGGAATTATTTGAGCTGCTTCATCAGCCTTCTTTGCTTTTACAAAAATAATTTCTCTGTTTTCCTTTTCTTTGCTTTTACTTGACTCTCCTTCATATTCTATTCCAGTTTTTATCATAGGAGATCTTTGAGCATCCAGAATCTCGTTCAACTTGCTAGAGCTTGTTGTTTGAGAAGAATTTGTAGCCACTTTCCTTTGAGCATTTTCTAATTTCTTCCTGAGACATACTACTTCTTCTTCCAACTTCTCTTGTTCCTGAGTTTTCTCCTTGATTTGCTTAAGTAACATGTCTTCTATCTTCTTGGCTTCTTCAAGCTCTATCTTTAGCTGCATGAGGACTTCTGAATTCTGTTTTTCCCATACATACTTGAGGAGAATGTCCTTTTGTTTTCTACACTTCAGTTTGAGTCTATCAATCTCCTCTAGGGCACTTCTTAGCTCCCCCTCAAGGTCGACTTCACCTTCTTCTTCTTCATCTTCTAGCAGGAGTCCTTCAAGTTCTTCTATGGCCATCAATAAAAATTCAGAGGTTCCTTCTTCACTTGAGGGTTCATCGGAGTCTTCGGATACGCTACTGTTTTGTTGAGCATAGAAGGATTTTCTACTAAATTTCTTTCCTTTCTGCCAGTTCTTTGATGTATTTTTCCCTGATTCTTGAGCCCGATTCTTTACTTTCTTGTGGGGACACTTAGCGGCATAGTGTCCAACTCTTCCACAGTTAAAGCATTTGAAAGGAAGTTTGCCTTTGTATTTACCTGAGCCTCTATCCAGCTTCTTAACAAATTTAGCCTCTTCTTCATCTGAGCAAGAGCATATGTCTTCCTTTTCTTCTTTCTTCTTTTCTGTTTTAAAGGCTGCCTCCCTTGTACTTGGCTTCTTCTGTGGGAGTCTCATCTCATATGCTGTTAGATTTCCTAGCAACTGGTTCATGGTCAAGGTTTCCCAATCAGCTGTTTCTTCTATTGCAGACACCTTGGGGTTAAAACTGGGTGGAAGAGATCTTAGAATCTTTTGTACAATCACAACTTCTTTTATGGTTTCACCTAGAGTCTTCATGTTATTTACTATTTCCGCAACCTTTAGAAAGAAGCTAGCAATGTCTTCATCATCATTCATTTTTAAGTTCTCAAATTGGGCTCTATAGACTTGAAGTTTGGCAGTCTTTACCTTCTTGTCTCCCTCATGGATGTTCTCTAGAGTATCCCACATCTCTTTGGCAGTGTCTTTGTGCATTACTTTGATAAAATCTGCTTCACACAATCCATTTAAGATGGCATTCATGGATTTTTCATTAGCTACAAAATCTTGTTTGGTTTCTTTCTCTGAGTCAATTGCCTTTGGGGCATATCCTAATTCCACAACAGCCCAAACTTCTATTCCTAGAGACATTATGTATGTCCTCATTCTGATTTTCTAGAAGGCATAATTTGCACTAGTGAAAAAAGGGGCTTTATTGGTTGAGCATCCTTCTTTACTAGCCATCCTGGGAACCTAGGATCTACTTTCAGTTGTTAAACTGGTACAAAGGAACCCGCTCTGATACCAATTGTTGAATATTTGGTTAAACTGAGAGGGGGTGTGAATCAGTTCAACACAAGATTTTGTTTTTTAACAATTCATCAAACTTGTTTACAACTTAATATGTGAACAGTCTTACAATGTAACAGCAAGTATTAAATTAATGTGACATCAACCTTATTGTGAGAGTAGCAAACAAATAAACAGATTGAGTGGATCATATCAACATGTAAGCAACACACATAGAGACAGCAGATGTAATTGGAAACCCATAAAGGGAGAAAACGACATCTTTTTATTGTTGCGATGCAAAGGCAAGCTCCAACTCCCTCTCACCACTGTTTTTCTATAGGCACCAACCTACAGGAGGCTCCAACCTCAGTCAGCTACAACTGACAGCTATCAAGCTTCAACTTGATAGGGAAGCTCCAACTTCCTCAATTTATCTAAATAAATGTTTGTTGATTTACTTCAGGTATCAGCTCTGTTCTGTAGCATCTCTTTCCACTCCTCTCTTCCTTATGTTTTCTGCCTCAATCTTCTATACTCTGCATTCTCTATCCTTACTCTCTCTTACTTATTTGTGCATATCAATGTGATATTATATATAGAGTTCATCACATGACTCTTTACATTCCTTAGGGAATTTGAAGTGAATAGTCCTGACTTTTTCCCTTCTTCCTTCTCATTCCTTTGTCCAACTCATTTTAAAATTATAACAATATGTACAAATTTCCATGTTACAGTGGGATTTTTATTTTCCTTAGGATACTTGCCTTTGCATCACAAACAATATAAAAAAAACATTTACATTTTCAGTTACAGTATATAAACTTCACTCAGCCCTTGGCTTCCTGGTTTTGTCCTTTCTGTCGCTTTCATGCAACTGTCTTGTATACCTCTATTTATTGTAACTCTATGCACCTGTTCAATGCACCTTTGAATCCCTTTGCTGCACATCTCTTCAACTCTGCAATCTCTGTTCACCTCTGTCAGGTCCATATTCTCCAAATTCACTGTAGTTGTGTATCTGCTGCATATATATATGCTTTTCAGTTTTTATTCTCAAATACATATGAATCTGGGCGATGTATGTTCATTTCCAATCTCTGTTCTTGGGCTACCTGCTTACATTCTCTGTTCATATATGAGCTTAAACTTAATGGTTGAAACTCACATTACAATTTCAATTCATATTTTTCCCTGTACAATTTTTTTTTGCCGCTGTCTCTCTCCCTTTCGTTCTTGCAAGCTCTCTTCTTCATTGCAGTTGTATAACTGCTGTACATATAACTGTATTTTAATATAACTGCTGGAAAATTTCAATACTTTTTTAATTTCTGACGGGGTAAACCCATAGTCCCCGGTTTTCTCATGGTATCAATCTCGACCTATGTGTAGAATGCATTCAGATACCCCTCCTTTTCCGTGGGAGCTCTACTATCAACCAATGGTCACTGTCACGCTCATTCGCGTCCTTGATATGAACCAATCATACCATATAGACCTTCTCTACTAACTAAATGTTACTCCGCCACGAGCCTATACAATTTCTTCATGCGCACTGTAATATATCAATATATATTACAGTCTTGGAAGCGCTATGACGACAACCCAACAACTTGGACCCCACTTTCAGTCAAGGACTCGACCACACTCGGGTTAATACCGTGGTTCGGATCAAATTAGGGGAAATCCTTAACTAGCCACAACACACGACTATTCACTTTGTAACCTGGGACTTTGTATAATTAAACACATGCCATTACAAGCAACAGGGCCCACACATACAACAAACGTGGAACACACAAACCCGATTCATACCTTCGTTAAATCCATGCGCCCATCCAACGATTGTTATCACGTCGCATCACTTCATTTGATCCAACGATATCGCACGAGTTACTTGCACGAACGATAATGCGCGATGGCGCGCGATGAAAGCTGTTTTCCAAATTCGCTCAAGGACACGCATCACCCAGTGTATGGGATCGCTCCGAATTCTTAAATACCACTTACTGTGCAAAGGCGGTGCGATCAAAACCAGAAACCCGCCTTTACTGTTCATTAGTCAGAGTTCCGTCATCCGAGTTCCGCTTCTAATACTTTGCTCCTTTCATTATATATATAACTATTCCGCTTCGAGGTTCTGGTCCTTTACATCCTCACTGCATTCATATTCCATTATGCTGTAAATATTCATCGCATTCTACTCCGTAACACTCGCACAGGATTATATTAGTGTCACTGGGATTCTGAGAAAGCCTCTCCATACAGGGGCTAACATTTCGGCACCCTACACAATAATTTAACTCAGAACTTAAGGGGTATCAAACCTCTTTCAACGGTGAGTACAGAGAGGTCATCCTGGAGTATTTTAACTATCGCACATTCTCGTACACCTCAGAATATTCTACACTTAGAGTTAAATCGAATAACACCGTATGCAATCAATTCATTTCAGAGCGCATCAAATCTTGATACATATGTAAATTGAAATTACTTACAAAACCCTCTTGTTCATGAAAACAAGAAGACAATCTATTCTGTCTCTTGGACAACTCTGCTTCAATTCTTCTGCTCCATGACTGGTACTGCTCCTTACTTCTCTTTTTTTTTTTTTGCTGTCTCTGCTACCTCACTGCTGCCTTGTTGCCTTTGCCATCTCCTATGCCATCAATGACAACATTTCGAACACCTAATACATGCAAATAAATAATGGTGGTCCAAAGGAAGACTCCAAACCACTGCTGTTGAATCATGTTGTGCAAGAAACTGGCATTCGAACTAGAATTGGAACTTCCTGTACTGGGGGCAGCAACTACATTCTTTGAGAAGCAGTCACTGTATTCATGTTTGCTATCCTCATGTGGCAAAGGAGGACTAATGGCAAGGACGTAGTATCGACCCGCGAAGCATGCACCTTGCCCCATTATGTCCCGAAAAACTCCTTTCCTCTAGCCAGCAAGCAAAAGGTGCTCAACCCCCAGTTAAGTTCGTGTGGTGGCTCTAATACAGTGATAAGATAGAGGAGCATTGGAATCAACGAGGACAATTTTATTTTGTTCTAGTTTATTTCTTCTAAAAGTTACTTCTATAGGATTGTCACAGATATGGAATGTAATCCACGACTTGAATAAAAGAAACAGAAAAGAGTAAAGAGAGCTGTTCTCATAAAGAATTGCTTATGGCTTACCTACACTTCCTTTCCAAAAATTGTTTTTAAAATTACTTTCAGACTGATAATGTTGATTTGTCATGTTAATTGATTTAACAGCATTTCCAGGCAAAAAGACAAGTACTATGTCCCATGATAATCACAAATCTTAGGTTGAATTAAATGCCTTACTGAATAGCAATCAACTTTGCTGTGTAGCTTAGTTAAATATTGACTAAAACTTTACATTGAATGTGCTTTGCTCTTTCAACAGGAATGTGCAATTTTTTGGCTTCGAGTCCCAGCGGACAGTGAATAGAGCATTTGTTGTAGTTGTTGGCCTTGGTGGTGTTGGTAGTCATGCTGCCACAATGCTACTTCGATCAGGGGTAGGAAGGCTCCGACTTGTTGATTTTGATCAGGTTTGACACAGTCCATGAGTTCCACTTGACTTCTGCTTATCTTTAGTTTGAGCTCTTTAAGAATTCTCATGTATTATTCATTTGAAAGTTGAGTGTCCGCACTTCATAATTGGAAATATTTGCAAGAGATTTTTTTTTCTCAACACGTCAAAATTTTGACCCGCTTTAAATTTTAGAAACTTGATAAATTTTAATGTTTATCTGAAAACGTTGGCAAGGCCTATGTGAAATATGAGCCACTGACTCTAGCTTTTGAATGGCTGGTTGGTGGGTGGTGCTTCTTGATAACAATATTTACTATTTTTTGGAAAATACCTCATATACTACAATTTACAATTTAAATAAAGTTACGTGTGCATCATTATTGTCACAACTTGGAGCCAAACAATTGTTAGACAAGACATCTTCGCCTACATAAGAAGGGAAGGCTAGCATATCCTAAAAATGGCAGTCCTAACTAATAACAGAATGGCCAAATATGATTTGAATATAAGTGCTTCTGTTCAACAGCCCGCGGTCTATTGGTAAAGGTAGTGTTTATTGTGATGACCAATCAGGTTCAAACCCAATTGGACATGCTCTCCTGTGTTCTGTCCAGTGGTCCTGGTCTCGTGGTAAAGGTAGAGTGCTTACTGTGGTGATGATACACATTCTAACCTTATTGGGCATGCTTCTGTTAACATGTGCTTGTGATGATGGGCAAGAAGATGAGGTTGGGCGGAAGTCTTGGGTCTTGATGTCGTGGATGCCCCCCATTGAACCTGACAACTTAACCAAAAGGTGATCTGAGTTCCAGAGTGTGCTAACCTTCCGTAAATGTGTACTGTTTCCCCAATACCTACCAAAACAAAAACACATCTTTTAAGATGAATGAGCCATGTATCTCGTGAAAATTTGCTTGACGGCATTGTTTCATAAGAAATAAATGCTCATTAGGGAAATCACATCTTGTATAGGTCCATGTGCATGTGTCTCCAACAAAACACCTTTATAATGCTGAGGAACAAGAAAGAGAACATGAGATTTGACAACCTAGGATTAAAACATTATGGCAATTGTACAGATTTAGAAAACACACTTAACTTTATGACAAACCACAAGAAGATAAAATAAGATAAGCTCATTAATGTCCAACAAATGACCAAAGTTATGTCAACAGGACACCACAATACTTAAGTGACAATTCAAAGTGGGAGTGCAATGACCACTTCTAGGAAGGTAAGAATTAGTGCTTCCTTAAAAGATTGAAGCATGACTATCACAATGAAAAATGTAAGAAATACGGTGTAATATTCCAAATTAGCAGTCAGCTAATTGGAATATTAATTTTGTCAATATTGCCTTTTTCTAATGTTAGCAGAAAAATAAAGTGGGTAAAGGTGACCATCAAATAAATCTCATGATTAAATTACTTTCCTAAAGTCACCAAGGCAAACATTAGAGCTGGAGTGGGACCCGTGGAGCCAGCAACACACAGTAGACATCTGCCTAGTGGCAGCACAGGAGAGGCAGCAGCGTAGGCAGCGCAGGGGCAGCGTGGGGACAACAAGGGGACAGCAGCTGCGCAGTGGTTGGCAGCACAGTCTAGTAGGGCCCAAGTGAACGTTGGGTGTTCAACTAGGTAAAAGAGGATGAGAGCAGCTCATTCCTCATTCATTCAGTGATCAGCTAATTTTCTGTCTGGTAAACCAGAAGCACGCTTGAGTTGTTTAGCTGAGTCTGCAAGTGTTGTTTAGCACAAAGATTTCCGAGCAAAGATCTCAATCTCATCCTTGGGGGACTTCGAGCGCCTGCTCAGGAGAGGAGTTTCAGTTAGTTTTGGAGAGAGGTGTCACAGGTTCACTTTAGGATTACGCAGTCCCTTCGAGGACAGTGCAGTCAGCCAGGGAATTACGCAGTCCAACAGTGGAGCAGATTCTGGGAAGGAGGAAGACAGATATATTTCAGCCAGGGATTTTGTGAGGGGGTCAGCCATTCCTTAGCATGAGCAGTTTCCATCAGTTGTTTCCAGCAGTTCTGTCAGGAGCCCAATGTGCCCACCAGAATTGCGTACCCAGCCCAAGGGGGTGAATTTCCAGGGTGGGCCTTTCGGAAAATCCTTCGCGGGTTTTTCTGGGTTTGTTGAGTGGAGTTCGGTGTCCAAGTCTCGAAATTTTCTGAGTAGTAGAACAGCCCCAATATGCAGTCCATTTCCAGTTAGCAGCAACATTTCCAGACGGGGCAGCGTAGAGAAGGAGCCACGTAGAGCAGCAAGA
This sequence comes from Pinus albicaulis, assembly GCA_034641835.2. Taxonomy (NCBI): domain Eukaryota; kingdom Viridiplantae; phylum Streptophyta; class Pinopsida; order Pinales; family Pinaceae; genus Pinus; species Pinus albicaulis. The sequence continues at coordinate 598,717,367 of CM076577.1, forward strand.
AGCAAAGATTTTTGAGAGGGATTGAGGGATTATTTCAGCCTGCCTTGTGCAGGCCAAGGTGCCATCTTCCTAAGCACGATCTTGTACATTTCCTATTCAGAAAAAAATTAATAAAACGGCTTAGCAGTTTTGGCTCATTCGTGGTGTTTTTGATGTGTATTTCTGTTCGCTGTAGATTTAGTCTTTATATGCTTTGTATTACTGTTTGTTCCCATTTTGGGATATTATAGTGGTATCAGAGCTCATAGGCTTGGCAAAGCCTGTGGAGCACTTGCTCTATGACACCAGAGGATAAAGAGTACGTTACATACCGAAAGCAGCGATATAGACACAAAGAGCGTAGGCTTGAAATCATACTTGATCAAGAAGACAATGTTCCAGTGGAGGAAGGTAAGGGGAAGGCACCAATGTCAGAGGAAAGAGATGAGGGGAAGGAGTTTGGTAACCTCCTCCTAAAGGCAGTGCAGGAGCTCTCCAAGAAAATAGAGATGGGTCAGAAGTTTGCCGGAGAGAACAGGGAGAGGGAAATTCCAAGGGAATTTCATAATGGAGAAGGATCCGGTACCTCCCATCATTTACTTGAGCATAACACTGTGCAACAGGTAGTGCCACGTACCCCACCACGCTCTATGATGCCCACATTCTTGACTTAGGGGCGGGAGCAGGAGGACCACAAGAGTCGGAGGTGGCTCACTATGGAGAATACTTCGTAGAATATCAGTCTTATGGGCCGGAGTTCAGAGATGCCCTCACTTTTAATGAATTCTACCAGCTTAAGAACAACAACATACCACACAGCCAAAACCAAGGAGGAGGGTACACGCAGGGCAATGACCTACAACGTTCTGTGGGTAGACTCTTCTTGCCTATTTTCGATGGGTCATCGAAGTGTTCGACAAAAGCTTGGGTAGAGAAGCTGGACATCTACTTTCAGCTTAACTAAATGGCGAAGGTGGAGGCCATCAAGGTGGCAGTGCTGCATCTTGGGGGAGAAGCCCATGATTGGTGGTTCCATGGGATGACTACGCTGGGTCACACAGGAGTGACAACGTATGATGAGTTCACCCGGAGGTTGATAGAGAGATTTGATTGGAAAGACCCAGAGGAACATTTTGTCGAGCTGACCAAGCTCAAACAGACTGGGAACTTGGAAACTTACATTTCCGAGTTCTTGAAGCTCTCAGTGATGGTTCCAGATTTGTCTGTGCCCAGGAGAGTGTACATGTTCATTGTCGGATTGGTTGAACCCTTGCGTGGGCTAGTTAACTCTACTAGGCCTACTACGTTGTAGGAAGCAGTAGGGAGGACTAGAGACTTACGGGATGCTATGCCGAGGATGAGGGCCCCTTTCCCCCATAGACCAACGTTCCAGCAGAAGGGGAAGGATGTGAGAGCCCACCCCCAAGAGGGAACCAGGGCCGAGGGCCTTTGGATGATGACACTCAGAGAGATTTGAGACGGAGGAAGCTTTGCTTCACTTGCTAGGAGCCATGGGCATTGGGTCATCGATGTGTCGAAGGGAAGGCACATTACATTGAGGTCTTCTCCGATAGTGAAGGGGAAGCGGAGGCATATGAGGAGTTGGAGGGAGATGCCAGCACCGGTGCACCGGAAGTGGATCATCCACCACCACCTCCCCCAGCAACAGGAGGAGCGGCATTTGCACCCACAGGAGGGATCCTTGCATCTTTGCAGGGAGTTCCCAAGTACTTAACGCTGAGGGTTCGAGGTGTTGAGATTTTGTGTAGTTGGGGTAGCATCATTTGTGCTCTAGCTCCCAAATTTTGTGGAGGGACTAGAGTACACTTGATCTACAAGACCCAAGAATTGATTTGGGAAATTTCATCTGATTTAGGAGATATTAAATTAATTAATTATTTTAATGTATTTCCTAAGTTAAAACTTAGGAAACTTAAATAATTAAAGTGAATTTAATTAAACATGTGATGAAATTGTCTTAAGTCACACGGATCAAGCTTTCTTTTAATCTTAGCCATTGATTCAAGATTTGATCATGGCCGTTGGTTTCCCAATGAGAAAAGTATAAAGGAAAGGCTTGGGGTCATTTGTAAAGACACACAGAGGTAGAGCACTGAAGCTAAGCTGAGATTCTAGGGTAGGATTTGCTAAGAATACTCAGAAGTGTTTCAGTTGCAGAGAGGGGAATTTAGGCTAAGGGGATGATTTGATCCCAGGGTCTAGAATACACAAGAGGCAGAGATTAGCTCAGAGGACAACGCATAGGAGAAGGGAAGCTGCAGCAACAAGGACAACGTGTTTTTTAGCAGGAAACCCTCAGAGGGTTACGCAGAGACCTTAAGGGGCAGCGTAGGGCTTGCGTCACCTAGTCTGGGGTAACATAGACTTTTTCGGAGCAGCGCTGAGGGTCAGAAGGGCTTCAGAGGCTGATGCAGAGGCTTTCAGGGGTAGCGCCGGGGTTTCTAGGCACTAATTTTGGCTGAGTTCTGTAAATCTCGTTTGAGGGTCTGGATTAGTCATTATTTTGGCCCTAGATCAGCCAGTGAGCTGTAAATCTAATATATCTCTATCAGGTTTTCCAGATCTGTAACCCAGGCTTGTTGTATTTAGAAAATTCTTAATAATAAAACCCTCCGGCAACCAGAGACCGGTTTTCCTGCATTGGGTTTTTCCGGGGACTATTTGTCTAGAAATAATTGTATCACTTTGTCTATGTGTGCATGAACTTGTTCTAGATCTGGATTGGTGGAGATCTGTTATGTGTTTTGCTTCGATTTAAACTTGAATTTATTCAGTTAAGAACTTGTCTAAGTAGGAGCATAGCCAGATTAACAGTAAATAATTTCTGCATTAAGTGTAAAGATTCAAAAATTTCCACATGGTATTAGAGCAATTGCAGATCTAGGAGGGTCATCAACAAGAATCTAAAGGATCTAGCTGCAGGAAGCCGCTGGAAAAGCAACAGAAACGCAGATCTGAAGGGACAACGCAGTTTTTAGAGGCAGATTCACGCAGAGGGAAGGGTGACGCTGTCTAACGCTATCTCCTAGCAAGCCCACACAATTACTGCGCAGATGCAACTCATAAACAACGCTGGATTGGTATGAAGCCAGCCAGTGTGATTCAGATCTGAATTTGTCAGATCCAGAAAAGACTGCAGAAAAGCTGCAGAAATTCAGAAGGTGTTGGTGGGGTTAAATTTTTGAAGTTTTCAGATTTTTAGCCTTAGCACAAGTGACAAAGAGCAGGAGGAGATCAACTTCTCAGAAAGTTTCTAGCCAAAGGAAACTTGCAGTTTGATTAGAGGATCAAAAGAAGAGCTGAATCATAGTTGATTTGGTAGATTTCCAAGGAGGGAAATCAGTGGTCAGAGGGAGTAGAAGGTGCTTGTTTCACCAAGGACCTTAGATCCATTTCTCTAGCAAAGAGAAGAGGAAGTTTCGACACTTTTTGAGCAGATGGCTCCTCATGGATTGCGTGATCAGGATAGGCTGGATGGCCTCTCAAAATTTTCGGTTTGGAATGCAAGGATCTTGATAATCCTTGAGGCATACAATCTTAGAGACCATGCACAACAAACTTTGACCACACTGATAGATCCAGATCTCCTTTAGAAGTATAAGGAAGCTGCTGGGCATGGCAAGCGGCTGATTATGGATGGAATCAAGGACCATATTTTACCACACTTAGCTGAGAAGAAGAAAACTAACGAGATGTGGAAGGCCTTGATCTCCCTATATGAGGGAAAATTTGTCCAAAGAAAGATGTTGTTGGAGACTCAGATGAGGTCATTCATGATGACCAAGGGAGAAGACATGGAGCATTTTCTTTTCAGATTGCAGTCAATCAGAGATCAGCTGACTATAACGGGTGCAAAGGTGGATGATGATGTGATAGTCAGGACTGCTCTCAATGCAGTCACAGATGAGTGGGAAATCTTTGTCCAAAGTATCTTGGGCAGAGCAGACCACCTAGATTGGGACATCTTGTTGTCAATTTTGCGTCAAGAAGAACTCCGCAGATTCACCAAGAAGCAGCACAACTCTGGATTGAGCAAAGTGAAAAAGGAAGATGAGGAAGATGCTGCCTTGGCATCGAGGAAGCAACCAAAGAAGAAGAAGCATCTCTCAAAGATCAAGTGCTTCCAGTGTGGTGAAATGGGACATTTTGCCAACAATTGTCCTTAGAAGAAAAAGGACAAGGAAGCATCTTCTTCCAAAGCTACTGTGGCGGGTGATGGGTCAGAAGATGATGTAGCCATGAGTTCTCATGAACCACGAAGGTGGGGTGACATGGATATGTAGAGGAGCTACATAGAAGTATAGGCGAGATCCTTGGGCAGCTCATCTCTTGGATCACAAGCGAGCTATGACAGCCTTAAGACAGTAGCGGGACAAGTGGAGCAGTGGGTGCATAGATCATAGATGAAGCGGGCAGAGGCAGATCTGAAGACTGGAAGGAGTAGTGCAGAGCCAGGCAACAACGCAAAGGTTGATGTGACTTCAACAGCGTAGAGCAGAGCTGCTTACGCAGTGCAGAAGCTGCAACATCGTAGAAGGCCTCAGAGGGACAACACAGTGCAACAACAACGTGATAGATTTCAGCACATTGGGCTGATGTGTCTTCAGTAGTGCAGAGGGAGTCTGATTACGCAGTGCAGAGCTGTAGTTGTGCATCGTTCTTTAGATGCCAGCATAGATCTGTAGCCTATGGAGCTTCAGTGATGAGGATGCAGCCCATCTGACTTGTCTGTCAAAGATTGGGTGGGAGATTCAGTTGTTTCTCTCAACAACTGAAGTTGCAGCATATTGAGAGGGAGTTGCAGTACAGAGGTTGCGGTGGCAGTGGCAGAGTCATGGGCAACAATACAGAATGGCAGCAGTAGTGCAGAGTTGAGTGGCAGTAGGCCAAGCATCAGCAGCACAGAACCAGTGCCCAAAATCATGTAATGCATAAGTGTGATGTATTGCTAGAGCACACCCTTGATGCTAAGAGGGAGTGTTGAGATTTTGTGTAGTTGGGGTAGCATCAGTTGTGCTCTAGCTCCCAAATTTTGTGGAGGGACTAGAGTACACTTGATATACAAGACCCAGGAATTGATTTGGGAAATTTCATCTGGTTTAGGAGATATTAAATTAATTAATTATTTTAATGTATTTCCTATGTTAAAACTTAGGAAATTTAAATAATTAAAGTGAATTTAATTAAACATGTGATGAAATTGTCTTAAGTCACACAGATCAAGCTTTCTTTTAATCTTAGCCATTGATTCAAGATTTGATCATGGCCGTTGGTTTCCCAACGAGAAAAGTATAAAGGAAAGGCTTGGGGTCATTTGTAAAGACACACAAAGGCAGAGCATTGAAGCTAAGCTGAGATTCTAGGGCAAGGTTTGCTAAGAATACTCAGAAGTGTTTGAGCTGCAGAGAGGGGAATTTAAGCGAAGGGGATGATTTGATCCCGGGGTCTAGAATACACAAGAGGCAGAGATCAACTCAGAGGACAGCGCAGAGGAGAAGGGAAGCTGCAGCAACGAGGAAATCGCAGTCCCTCCAAGGATAGCATGATTTTCAGCAGGAAACCCTCAGAGGGTTACGCAGAGACCCTAAGGGGCAGCGTAGGGCTTGCGTCACCCAGTCTGGCGTAACGCACACCTTTCTGGAGCAGCGCTGAGGGTCAGAGGGGCTTCAGAGGCTGACACAGAGGCTTTCAGGGGCAACGCTGGGTTTTCTAGGCCCTAATTTGGCCAAGTTCTGTAAATACTGTTTGAGGGTGTGGATCAGTCATTATTTTGGCCCTAGATCAGCCAGTGAGCTGTAGATCTAATATATCTTTGTCAGGTTTTCCAGATCTGGAACCTAGGCTTGTTGTATTCAGAAAATTCTTAATAATAAAACCTTCCAGCAGCCAGAGACTGGTTTTCCCGCATTGGGTTTTTCTGGGGACTATTTGTCCAGAAATAACTGTGTCACTTTGTCTATGTGTGCCTGAACTTGTTCTAGATCTGGATTGGTGGAGATTTGTTATGTGTTTTGCTTCGATTTTAACTTGAATTTATTTAGTTAATAACTTGTCTAAGTAGGAGGAGCATATCCAGATTAACAGTAAATAATTTCTGCATAAAGTGTAAAGATTCAGAAATTTCCACACGAGGGACAATTCAGGGGCAGCGTGTCTTAGTGTTGGTGGACAACGGGGCCACGCACAACTTTATCGATGCTTAATTGGTACAGAGGAGGGGCATACAGACAAAGAGCTTTGATGGGTTCTCTGTGTTGGTTCTAGGTGCCAGGACCATGTAGTGCATGCGTTATGTTCCGACATTAGCAGTGACCATGGGGACAAACACAGTGACAAATCATTTTTTTGTGGTCGATATTCTAGACACCAACGTAGTGTTGGGTGTTCAGTGGCTTATCACACTTGGGAAGGTCACCACAGATTGGGAGACTCTAGAGATGGAGTGGATGGACAAGAAGAGTGGGAAGCATGTGATGATCAGAGGCATGCACACTTTCCCTCCATAGACAGTCTCTGCACATCGGATGGAAGCAGATTTCCGCAAGGGAGACATAGAGTGAGCAGTGGAGCCGAGGATTTCAGAGGCAGGGGTCTCAGGTCAGCCTGTGCACCCGAATGTGCAGACTATCCTAGACCGTTACTCCATGGTTTTTGGGGACATTCCACCAGGACAGCCACCAGACCGAGGGTTTGAGCACAACATTGAGCTGGAGCAGGGCATCCAGGCAGTGATTACCACTCCCTACAGGCACCCCAAAGCCTATAGGGATGAGATTGAGAGAGCCATACATGAGCTCTTGGCATTAGGTCACACCAGGCCCAACACGAGTCCATTTGCTTCTTCAGTGGTTCTGGTGAAGAAGGATGGCACACTGCAGATATGCATAGATTACAGATCGCTGAACAAGAATACCATGAAGAACCACTACCCCATCCCTAGGATCGATGAGCTGATGGATGAGTTGAGGGGAGCGAAGTTCTTCTCCAAGATCGATCTGAGGTTGGGGTACCACCAGATCGAGGTGAGGGACCAGGATGTCCCCAAGACTGCATTTCGCTGCCACTACGGCCATTTCAAGTTTTTGGTGATCTCCTTTGGGTTGACCAACGCTTCGACCACATTTTAGTCTTGCATGAACCACATCTTCCGTGGTCAGTTGAGGAAGTTCGTGCTGGTATTTTTCGATGACATTCTCATCTACAACAACACATGGGAGGAACATTTGCAGCACATTGGGGCTGTACTGCGTATCTTGGGGGAGCAACATTTCTATGCCAAGCTGTCCAAGTGCGAGTTTGGGCTAACAAAGATGCTCTATTTGGGGCATATCATCGGAGTGGATGGAGTGAGAGTCCATGAGGAGAAGATCCGGGCGATTCAGGATTGGCCAGTATCGAAGAATGTGACGAAACTCCGGGTGTTTGTAGGCATATGCACCTACTACTGGAAGTTCGTTAAAGGATTTTCACACCTTGCAGCACTCCTCACAGATCTCACCAAGAAGGGGGATTTCAGCTGGACAGATATTGCACAGAGGGCCTTTAACAGGCTCAAGGAGGTAATGAGCAGTTGCTCGGTGTTGGCATTGCCCGATTTCACGTAGCAATTTGTGTTAGAGTGTGATGCTTCAGGAGAAGGGGTAGGCGCAGTATTGATGTAGGGGGGTCATCCCATAGCTTTTGAGAGCTGGAAGCTGCTGCCACATGAGAGGCTGTACCCCATATACGACAAAGAGATGCTGGGCCATCATGCATGCGTTGGCCAAGTTCAGGCAGTATCTTGTGGGGAACAGGATCCAGGTGAGGACTGACCACAACAGTCTTCGATTCTTCCTTGAGCATAAGCGGTTGCAGGACAGACAACAAAAATGGGTCAGCAAGATCCAAGCTTATGATTTTGACATCGAGTACGTCAAGGGAAAGAACGTGGTGGCAGATGCGTTATCACAGAGACCGACATCGCTGTCCTTGATGAGTATTGACGCAGACTGGAGGGCTCAACTTTTGGTGGAGTACTCCAAGGACTCTTTTGCGTGTGAGATATTAGATGGACAGGTGATGGATGACTGGTACCTGGTGATGGATGAGGTCATCTATTATCGTGATCGGATCTTCTTGACAGGTAACTCCCAACTCAGGGAGAAGATTTTGCATGCAACCCATGACTCACTGCTTTCAGGCCATTAGGGGTTCACAAAAACATATAGGGCCATCAGGGAGAGGTTCTCATGGAAGGGCCTCAAGGAGGACGTACTCCGAAATGTCCGGGAGTGCAAAGTTTGTCAGCAGAACAAAGGGGAGCTAAACCACCCAACAAGTTTGCTACAACCGCTTCCCATTCCTGAGGGGAAATGGGAAAACGACTCCATGAACTTCATCACCGGATTGCCCATGGTGCAGTGCAAGGATTGCATCTTCGTAGTGGTTGATTGACTGACGAAGTATGCTCATTTCTTTGCCATCTCAGCTCAATATGCTCCGCAGATGGCTGAGTTATTTTTCCAAGATGTTTTTAGACTCCATGGTCTTCCAAAGACCATAATCAGTGACGGGGACAATCGGTTCATGGGAGGATTTTGGCAGGAGTTATTCCGTTTGGTGGGCACAGAGTTAACACCAGTACCAACTACCACCCACAGACGGATGGATAGACTGAGATAGTGAACAAGTGGCTGGAAGGTTACTTGAGAAACTATGTCACGGGGCAGCAGAAGGCTTGGCTGCGCTGGCTTCATTTGGGGGAGTACTGTTACAACACGACATTCCACATGTCAATCAGTATGTCTCCATTTTACGCTTTATACAGTTATAATGCTTTAAGTTTTGTTGATGTGATGTTTGGAGCTAGCAAGGCCCCCAGGGCCAAGGACTGGATCCGAGAGAGCCAATACATACTCCGGGCTCTCAAGGATAACTTAGCTACAACACAGAACCATCAGAAACTATACGCGGATAGAGGCTTCGTGGAGAGGCAGTTTGAGGTGGATGATCTGGTATACCTCCATCTTCAGCCGTACAAGCAATCCACGCTGAAGTAGAAAGGAGCCAAGAAGCTCAAGCCCCACTTCTATGGACCATACAGATTGATCAAGCGAGTTGGGGAGGTAGCATATGAGCTGGAGTTGCTAGCCTGGAGCAGGATCCACAACATTTTTCACGTCTTGTGCCTGTAGAAGGCTTTGGGATAGTAGGTGACACCAACTATGGAGCTTTTGACTACTGATGATGAGGGGCACATAGTGCTACAGCCAGAGGCCATCTTGGACACTCGATAGAGGCATTTGAGGAGCAGGACCATGAAAGAATATTTGATCAGATGGAGAAGCCTTCCAGATGAGGATGCCACTTGGGAGGGGGAGAAAATCCTGCAACATCCATCTTTGCAGTTGCTTGAGGACAAGCAACGTTTTGGTGGGGAGGACTGTAATATTCCAAATTAGCAGTTAGCTAATTGGAATATTAATTTTGTCAATTTTGCCTTTTTCTAATGTTAGCAGAAAAATAAAGTGGGTAAAGGTGACCCACAAATAAATCTCATGATTAAATTACTTTCCTAAAGTCACCAAGGCAAACATTAGAGTTGGAGTGGGACCTGTGGGGCCAGCAACGCGCAGTAGACATCAGCCTAGTTGCAGCGCACGAGAGGCAACAGCATAGGCAACGTAGGGGCAGCATGGGGATAACAAGAGGACAACAACTGCGCAGTGGTTGGCAGGAAAAGGTGGCAACGCAATCCAATGGGGCCCAAGGGAATGTTGGGGGCTCAACTAGGTAAAAGAGGATGAGTGCAGCTCATTCCTCATTCAGTCAGTCATCAACTAATTTTCTCTCTGGTAAACTAGAAGCACGCTTGAGCTGTTTAATCGAGTCTGCAAGTGCTGTTTAGCACAGAGATTTCCGAGCAGAGATCTCAACCTCATCCTTGAGGGACTTCGAGTGCCTGCTCAGGAGAGGAGTTTCAGTTAGTTTTGGAGGGAGGTATCACAGGTTCACTTCAGGATTATGCAGTCCCTTCCAGGATAGTGCAATCAGCCAGGGAATTACGCAGTCCAGCAGTGGAGCAGATTCGGGGAAGGAGGAAGACAAATATATTTCAGCCTGGAAATTTGTGAGGGGGTTAGCCCTTCCTTAGCAGAGTTCTTGAGCAGTTTCCAGTAGTTGTTTCCAGCAGTTCAGCCAAGAGCCCAGTGTGCCCAACCCAAGGGGGTGAATTTCCGGGCTCAACCTTTCGGAAAATCCTTCGCGTGTTTTTCTGGGTTTGTTGAGGGTAGTCCAGTGTCCAAGTCACGAAATTTTCGGAGCAGTAGAACAACCCTAATACGCAGTCCATTTCTAGCCAACAACAACATTTCCTGACAGGGCAGCGTAGAGGAGGAGCCACGCAAAGCAACAAGCAACAAGGATTTCTGAGCAAGGATTGAGGGATTATTTCAGCCTGCCTTTTGCAGGCCAAGGTGCCATCTTCCTAAGCATCATCTTGTACCTTTCCTATTAAGAAAAAAAATAATAAAATGGATTAGCAGTTTTGGCTCATTCGTGGTGTTTTGGATGTGTATTTTTGTTTGTTGTAGATTTAGTCTTTGTATGCTTTGTATTACTGTTTGTTCCCAATTTGGGATACTACATACAGTGCTCTAGAGCCAAGTATAGGGAAAAGGGCCTGTTACTCTTCATATCAACGAGGATACATACAAAATTTTGCTGTATATTTTACCACCATTGTAAGCCCAAGGGCACAAGTCTAAAGCATTGTAACAACCATGCGAGGCTTTTTATTATGCATCCTAGACCTTTGTATTATTGTCTATATCTTGTTGTCTTGGCTGGACCATGGCTGGTCCCTTGAAATTCATCTTAGGGTCCTTGCATCTTGTATAGGATTGGAGGGCCTTAGGTAGGATTATTTGAGGACTTAAGGTTTTATGCTAAGTTGCACTGAAACGGATACGAGAACGAATACAAAAACAAGGTTTGAAACAGATACGATGAATTTTCAAAAAATCCGGATACGATTTAGAAGCTACTTTCATATTACCATTCATCTTTTAGAATCTAGATTCTATCTTTAAAAATACATTATCATCATCATGAATTCCACATAAATAAATCATCATCACCTATTCAACATAAACATTGCCATCATCATTAGAGATTATTATAACATTCAACATATCATCAATTTTCTGTTTCCAATTTCAATCATCAACATCATCACCAAAATTAATAATGCTAAATGCACACTACATAGTACAAATTACAAAAATGAACTATGACTGGCAGTCTACTATCATATGACATATTATGGTATTCAATGTCCATTGATCAAAAGTTTAAAACATCATCATAAATTACGTCTTGTATAGGATTGGATGGCCTTAGGTAGGATTATTTGAGGACTTAGGGTTTTATGGTAAGTTGCACTGAAACGGATACGGGAACGAATACGGAAACAGGGTTTGAAACAGATACGACGAATTTTCAAAAAATCCAGATACGATACGACAAGGAGACAACACACACACACACACAGATAAAACTTTCATATTACCATTCATCTTTTAGAATCTAGATTCTATCTTTAAAAATACATTATCATCATCATGAATTCCACATAAATAAATCATCATCACAAATTCAACATAAACATTGCCATCATCATTAGAAATTATTTTAACATTCAACATATCATCAAGTTTTTGTTTCCAATTTCAATCATCAACATCATCACCAAAATTAATAATGCTAAATGCACACTACATAGTGCAAATTGCAAAAATGAACTATGACTGGCAGTCTACTATCATATGACATATTATGGTATTCAATGTCCATTGTTCAAAAGTTTAAAACATCATCATAAATTACATTTACATATCAGCAAATATATTTTCATCCTTGTAATTAAGAACCACATCATCATTTGGATCCTCTCCATGAGTGGGAGCATTGTTGCCATGTCCACTTGAAGATGCAATTATTGGTGCCTCCTCATCAAACAAAATCATATGAGACATGGCATTCATTGTCATATCCAAGTAAGGAAACTTTGGAAATGGATCCAAAACCCTTAAAAATGCTCGAAACGTTTCAAAAATAGGATCCTGCTTTTCCAAAAAACATAAATGTTTCAAAATTAGGATCTCGCGTTTCCAAAAACCGAAACGTTTCCATGTCGTATCGTACATGCTTCCGTTTCTGAAACGCCGAACGACATTTCTGGGGTTTGGGAGGGATGTTTCCGGTAACTTAGGTTTTATGAGAGCCTACTTTTGCAAGGGTGATCACAAGTGTATGGGCTAGTCCATCTCACATCAAGGTGCACCTATGTCTTACCACATGGTTAGAGTCTATAGAGTCTGTAGTTGGCCTTGGCTTTGGTGTAGTATCCCTTAGACAATACTCATGCATGGCACTCTCACATAGACAATTTTGACTAGTCACTATTCCCAACGAAGTTCACAATTCCCAATGAAAAGCGCTACTAGAAATCAACAAGTCAACTTGGTCTTAGTTTGTTTAGCTTGATGAGAGGAGTCCATGCCACGTAAAACTTGTTGAGAATTTGGAGGGTTGGAGATTAATTCAAATTCTCTTCTTGATAATTACTTGTGAGCTTACTTGAGTTACATATGTCTTCTCTTTGTTAGCTTATTTAGTCTTTTCATCAAGTTAATTACCGACATACAAAAGATACAAAAATTAGGCTCCTCAAGCCAGGGAAAAACCTCTCCCTCTTGGAGAGGAAATTTAGTAAGGAATTCTTCTTATGGATCTTCAAATGACAAGTACCATGACCAAGACTCAGACCCTTGATCTAGGAATGTATTCAACACCTTGTCAATGCTTCCTTGTATGTTTCACAACGCCGATCCTTATTTCTTGTACTGACGTGCACCACCATTAGAGAACTCGGTCTATTCCTTGATTTAGTCTTTGGTTATCAATATACTTCTTCTTATTTCATCTTCACTTGTGATATATTCCTTTTTCTATACTGAAGATAGGAAGGTAAATCTCAGATTTACCTTCCTTCTATACTCAATTTTATGCTGTGATATTCGTACTTCTTTTTATCCTCTATCCAGATAAAATGCTAGGTTTAGTCTTGACCGCATCTTCTTTTCATTAATCCGCATTTCAGATACTTCAGGATGCTTTAGATCTGCACTCTTTGCATTAGCTCGTATGTAACGCAGACTTGGTTCTACTGTTACAGTCATAGATATGTCTGCACTTCGGTCCTTGTGGAGGTCCACATAGGGTACTAAGGCATCCGCTGGCTGGCTGTTTTAAATCCGCATATATCACTGGAATCTTCTACAGAGGACTCTGTCCATAAACCCGCACTAAACCCTTTCTGAAATCCATTGACATATTCAGAACAATCCGCATTCATTTCCGTCCTTTACACCTTCTGAAGTTCGCAACCTTTTGGTCCTCTGAAATCTGCATTTCTATGACAGAACAGTCCGCAAATTCTGCTTCAGGTTGTCCACACTTCTGCCTTAGAGAGATCCGCAAAAAGTTGGTGTATAATAGATTGCAGAGACTGTGTATATATAGTGGCAGTCTCCCCGTCTTTAGGTCGACCATCCATTAGCTTGTAGGCCGACTTGACTGTGAGTGTGAATGCCGACTTTATCATTTATTTCCAGCATTGATATAAGGGCTATTTCAATCCATTCTTCCACAAATTCTAGGACAAGGTCTTGGAGCATTTAATGACGACTAGGTTCTTCATATACATGACACTAAATACACTTATAAACATAAGACAAGCCCTAAATAGACATCAAGAAGAAGTCTATTAACCTAAGATAAAATCTTGCTCATGAAACACCTGAAGCAAGTACAACAAATATACATTTTATTATCTTTGTCTTCTTCTTTACATAAAATACATAATTACATAGTCAATATGAAGACCGACCTAGTTACACTTTTCAACGCTCCCTCTTAACTAGGGAGGTATTCATACAAGTACATGGTTACTTTCAAATTGAAGAATCTCATAAGAAGAATCGGATTGGTAATTGCATCTGTATAGCATCATATCAACCAACATTGTCCTAATGCAAGGCCTTGACTAACAGCCCCATCTCTCAATGAGATTATGGGCTACAATGCTGGCGAGACACATGACTTATAAATACCATACTCATTGTTTCTTCAAGGTACATACTCCACCCAGGTGTTCCCAAAGTATGACATTCTTGGACTATTCTTCTCTTGGGTAGCCAGCCCTCAAAGAATATCGGCTCTCGACTACTCTTATCTTGAATGCCCTATCTCATTCTCAAAGAGTATCGAATGCCAGATGATTACCCAATCCTCCATTCTGTCTTCCAGGTGAAGACCAGAATGATGTGTCTATCCATTCTCTCCACATGGCCTTCACTAAGACTTTCGACTGTTAGTCCTGGTCTAGTGCATGACACATGTATTAGAGAATCACATTTGTCACTCCCTCTCAACTCAGGAAGGATATACTTCAAGTTTCTTCCATGTAAGAAACTTACCACCAGGCTCCCTCTCAACCAGGGTCCTATAGCAACAATCCAACTACTCATGAAGAATTCCTCCCCTCGATGTCATGGATTTCGATATTGAGGAATCTTCAACTTTTGGCTTCATAGGGCACATATCATTCATCACTTTCAGTCATGAGTCATGTCTACTATCAGAAAGTGATTCATCAGTCTTTCTCATCTGGTCCACCGTTATGCCATGCTGCTTTCTTTCGAATCATCTCCAAGGATCATACATCCTTTCTCATGTTTAGCAGCCCTGCACAAATTCATCTAGATAAACATATAAATATGAAATTTTAAAAACAAAAGTTACCTCAGTGATGATCTTTCACCATGACATCTTCCTGTAAGCATCGACATCCTTTATTTAGATTGACACATCTCCTAATGATATGTTTTGTCAAGGGTCTTCTTCTTTATTAGATTTCTGTCAGAGTCTACATATCCTCCCAGGAGATCTCCTAGTCACATCTTCTTGGCTTCTGGATGATAATTGCCTCTTGACATGGTTGCATTTCTTGATCTCTTCCTTTCTGCACATTCTTCATTCCCAAGAACTTACAAATTTTCCAGTTCCTCGTTCATGTACAACCACCTCATATTCCATGAGGTTATATTATGTTGATTTCAGCTGTTAGTGCACCGAGAGATCCTCCTTCATAGATCATACTTCTAAATATAGAAGTCTATTACTTGCAATCATATGACATGACTTCACATCATCCAGTGTCAGCATATAACTATATACATACCTCATACCTTTTTCATTCAAGTCATCTTGTAGCAGTTTTACTAGAATGAAGAGTTTCATTCCCTTGGCTTGCTCCATCAATATGCCATCGCATCCCAGAATTCTGTAGCATGGAATTCTTGATGAAACCATTCTGCTTTCTTTCTAATTAGTGAATTCATAGAGAACTCCATTAGAAGAATATCAACACTAGTTTTCATGATGACCCTTGATCTTGATAACTGCCTTCCATCAGTGAGGTTTTACAGGAGCTATTTTATCGAGAGCTCCCGCCATGCTTCGATGGTGCTCTATTATACACTGCTTCCTATCATACTATTTTACAACCAACAAAAATCACTTAAAGGAGAAGATGATTTCAAATATAGTGGAGATCCCTCGCTTCTTCTTTCTTGGATTTCTTTGCATCAGGTTCTTCCTCTTCCCTCATTTCTGAGACATGGGCTTCTTCCTTTTTCCTCTTGTCCTTTCTAAATTTAGGACAATCTTGTTTATAATGCCCAAGCTCATTACATCCAAAGCATCCTACTTTGTCCATATTTCTCCTTTTATTCTGAGGACCAAATTTACCGAATCTTCCTTTCTTCTTGGATATTGTTGCAAAGGCTAGATTCCCTATTCTTTTGGCAGAGCATTCAACATCACTGTAGTCATCTCAGTGTCAGATATTACTTCTTCCAGTTCATGCAGTTGATCTCAGAGAGATTGCTTCTCCTACAATACTCACAGAGAATAGCTCCACCAATTTCTCATATATATTTCTTTTGATGATTCTAGATTTGATACATCGGAGATGAGAGAGTCTTTTATGGATTCTGTAAGAATCCTTTGGGCTCTTATATCTCCCTTCATATATTTGTCATGACTTCATTGTCTTTTTCTTCCATGCAGGAAAGTTTGAAACCCTAACCAGTTTGTTGCTTTCTTTGCAAAGAAGACATTTTGATAGATTCATATGAAGTCATAAAGATACTTACTTGAGTAGATGCTTTTCTTCTTCTATCAGCTTCCTTGTTGATAACGATGAAGATGATGGCAGGAACTCCCTCTTAGATTGATTTCTAAGTAGGTGATCTTGGATCCTTCATGATCAAGGATTACTTCAGAATGAAGATGTCTTCAATAGTGTTGCAAGGTGCTTCCAACAATGTCTTCAATATCCAGAATCTTTGATGTCAAAGATTACCTCCTCGATGAGTGGATTCTTTGAATAAGGTTGAGAGTCTTCTTGAGATGGCTTGAGGATATCCTTGTAAGCTGACTTGACCTTTCATTGTAGACTTTGACTTTTGCTTTGATGCTTTCTAGAAAATTGAATTTTTATCCTTGAGTGTCTTCTTGCCAAATAGCCCTTTGACTTTAACACCTTAGCTCTGATTCCATGTTGAGAATTTGGAGGGGTGGAGATTAATTCAAATTCTCTTCTTGATAATTACGTGTGAGCTAACTTGAGTTACTATTGTCTTCTCCTTGTTAGCTTATTTAGTCTTTTAATCAAGTTAATTACCAACATACAAAAGACACAAAAATTAGGCTCCTCGAGCTAGGGCAAAACCTCTCCCTCTTGGAGAGGAAAACCCGTAAGGAATTCTTCTTATGGATCTTCAAATGACAAGTACCATGACCAAGACTCAGACCCTTGACCTAGGAATGTCTTCAAAACCTTGTCAATGCTTCCTTGTATGCTTCACAACGCTGATCCTTCTTTCTTGTACTGACCTGCACCACCATTAGAGAACTAAGTCTCTTCCTTGATTTAGTCTTTGGTTATCAATATACTTCTTCTTATTTCATCTTCACTTGTGATATATTCCTTTTTGTATACTAAAGATACGAAGGTAAATCTCATATTTACCTTCCTTCTATTCTCAATTTTATGCTGTGATATTCATACTTCTTTTTATCCTCTATTCGAACTAAAATGCTAGGTTTAGTCTTGACCGCATCTTGTTTTCATTAATCCGCATTGCAGATACTTCAGGATGCCTTAGATCCGCACTCTCTGCATTAACTCGTATGTAACCCAGACTTGGTTCTACTGTTACAGTCATAGATATGTCTGCACTTCGGTCCTTGTGGATGTCCACATAGGTACTAAGGCATCCACTGGATGGCTGTCTTAAATCCGCATATATCACTGGGATCTTCTACAGAGGACTCTGTCCATAAACCCACACTAAACCCTTTTGAAATCCGTTGACATATTCAGAACAATCCGCATTCATTTCCGTCCTTTACACCTTCTGAAGTCCGTAACCTTTTGGTCCTCTGAAATCCGCATTTTTGTGACAGAACTGTCTGCAAATTCTGCTTCAGGTTGTCTGCACTTCTGCCTCAGAGAGATACGCAAAAACTTGGTGTATAATAGATTGCAGAGACTGTGTATATATAGTGGAAGTCTCCCCGTCTTTAGGCCGACCATCCATTAGCTTATAGGCCGACTTGACTGTGAGTGTGAAGGCTGACTTTATCATTTATTTCCAGCTTTGATATAAGGGCTATTTCAAGCCATTCTTCCACAACTTCTAGGACAAGGTCTTGGAGCATTTAATGACGACTAGGTTCTTCATATACATGACACTAAATACACCTATAAACAGAAGACAAACCCTAAATAGACATCAAGAAGAAGTCTATTAACCTAAGATAAAATCTTGCTCATGAAACCCATGAAGCAAGTACAACAAATATACATTTTATTATCTTTGTCTTCTTCTTTACATAAAATACATAATTACATAGTCAATATGAAGACCGACCTAGTTACACTTTTCAACAAAACTTTTCCAATCGGTGAAGACAATGGCTAGTAATAAATTGGTCAAAGTTGGTCAAATATGTCATACAGGTTTCCGAGTGGTAGCACAAGGTCAACATTGGGTAGTTTGGTACATGTATTACATCAGAACTCATTTACAACACAAAAAATATAACCCAAGTGTCAGAATTTCCAAATTACTTAGGGCATTAGAGAACCAACACAATGCACTAATGATGTGGCTGGGTAGTGATGATGTGGCAACACTAGGCATGATATGGAGATTTGGAGGCATACTAGTTCATAACAGGGCAAGATTCAACATATCCATGTGTTATATTGGCCAAATTCATTGGGGTGTTGGATATTTTAGTTAGTGGGGGCTAAGTTGACTTTACTATGGAGGAAAGGGTAAAAGGAACTAGTCTTTGGACATTCAACTAGCCGTTAAAAGGGTCTAACTAGCCATTAGAGGTACCTTGGACAAGGAAGTGAAGGAAATGACCAATAAATTAGTTGTAATGAAGTTGAGCAAGCATCTCAAGAGCAAGTTGAGTTTTTTCCAAACTAAGTCGAATTCTTAATGGACCAAGTCGAGCAACAACATCAAGAAAAGAGATGGACATTGGGAAACTAATTGCTACTATTTTTTTTTGAAATATGTAACTAGATTCGGTCTTCATAATGACATATGTAATCATGATTTTATGTATTTAATGAAAAGAGAAAAATAAATTTATTATTGTGAGTCTTGAGGCATCGGTTTCATGCTCAAGAGAATTTATTCTATAGGTCAAGCACCCATTGAGTGCTTCTAGGTTTCTCATAAAGTCATTGAGTCATTGTCATGTATTAAAGACCCATTTGGGCATGTTATATATTGTAAAAGAAAATATATTGAGTCAAAAGACCCTCCAAGACTTCGTCATGGCACAAAGATCAAGTCAGCCTAGATGAAGAGACAAGTTGGCCTAAAGGAGCAATTCGACACATTGAGAAGCCTATATAAAGAAGACTTCGACCTCATAAGGAACACACACTTCACTCACACAAGTTCAATCACAAGGAAGAGAAGAAGTGCGAGAAATAAGAGGAAAAAGGAAGAAGAAGTTGAATTTTGGTATTGTTTTTGGGCTATTTCTCTCCACACGTGCGGAGGAATTAGGGTTCATGCTACTGCAGTAAAGCCGACTTGTAGAAGTGAAATTAGGTCATCAAGAAGAGCTATTTTGGAAGTTGAATTCTCTAGGAGACAGAATCTACCCAAGCAAAGAAGAGAAGAGAAAAAATACACCATTATTTCTCTCTCGTGCAAGGGTTACGATTTCTTCAGAAGAAGCTGTTGGATGGGTCGAAGTTGCAAAAGAAGCTGTTGGGAAGGTCGAAGTTGTTGAAGAAGCTGTTGGAAGTCAGATTCGCAATAACACCTCTGATGTTGAGCAATACCCTTGTTAGGAAGCCCTTAGCTTCCCCACCAAATCTCAGCTGCAAATGCTCCTCCTTCTCACCTCCCGGAACAACTCACAAACTAGACTGCATCCCCACTGTGCAGTCACTGCGTCTTCTGCGCAGACCCTGAATTGGTAAAGATCTCACTGCAAGTTTGTTTGTGTAATGCTCCTCCAAATTGGTGAATCTCCTCTCTTAAGCAGGCACTCGAAGTCCCCCGAGATAGAGGTTGAGATCTCTGCCTGAAGATCTTGTGTGCTAAACAACATTGCAGACTTGGCACCCGACATAAGCGTGCTATGTCAAGAAGACAATCAAAAGATAAATTCAATGCATGAGCAAAAATGATCTGCCTTCACTTCCTTTTGTCAATTGAGCCCCCAACGTTCCCCTTGGGCCCACCATGGACTACGCAGTCCCCTCATCCAGCCACTCACTGCATTGCCTCCATCGTGTCTCTCCCACGTTGCCACCTAGGGAGCTACTTCCAAATCGAATGCTCGCCACTTAGACCCCACTAAGGCCGCAATTTTTCATTGTGAACTATAGGAGTAGGCTGTAGCTTTTCTTCAATTATTAATTGTGCGTCCTCGACCCACCTTATTTCTGCCTAACATTAGAAACATCAAAATTTATCAAAAATTAATATTCTAATTAGCAAAACTGCTAATTAGGAATATTACAATGGAACACCTCAGTGTAATAGCTCATTGGAACCGGGATGAGGAGATCTTCAGGATGGGATGCTGAGAAGTGACTTATAGTGGCCAGAGATTGTACCATGGGTGATCTACGATTTTCCTTAACTAAAAATGACTTTAATTAGTCATTTAGTTAAAGGAAAAATAATTAATTAGAGGAAAGGGCCCAAAAGTGACTTAAGTGAAATAGAATTAAATTAAAAGTCTCTAAGATAAAGTCCATGGAGAGTCTTCTAGAATAATAATAAAATAATAAAATAAGATGCTTCTAGAGGCTTGGAGATCTGTCCATGAGATCTATAAAAGGAGGAGCGGAGGTCATTTGGAGACATCTTAAATTGGATCATTGTTTGTGTGAGAGGTTTGAGAACTTGGATTCTCTACTTCTGTAGTATCCCCAGGACTGAAACCCTTAAGTGATTTAGTGAGAGTGGGCGAGCACCCATCTCTTCCTATGGTGGATCCATTCAGGATTCATAGGTTGCCGTTATTGATTTCCTGTTTTCAGTTTGGAGGTTAGCATCAACATTATAGCATATCTTGGAGGATTGTTTCCAACTATTGTATTGGCATATATTTCTATATACTAAAGCTGGATTTTGTTGTGGTTGCTGCATATTTCATTGTTTCTCAAATTGTGATATTTTAATGAGATTGTCGTATAATTTCTGGGTATATTGTCTCTATCAGATTTCTGGCGTTTTGGTTGTGTTCTTGGTGAAATTGTGCGAAGTTAAAACCCTCGTGAAATTTTAATGAAAATTCCCAAAAGGGATATTAGAAAGGGCAGTTCGATTTTACTGGAGAGAAATTTGTTCTCAGTTGTAGAGGCTGGACAAAGGTTTGAGAAAGCCGGAGAGACGATTTCCTCAGCAACAGAAGGCAGAACGATTTCCTCAGCAACAAAAGGCAGAACGATTTCATCAGAGACTGGTTGGAGGCTTGACATCATAGTGACTGCGCAAAATACAATTTTGCCCAGATTTTTCTTGCTATGGATTGCTAGTATTTTACTCAGATTTTCATTGTTGCATAATAATAAGTACCCTCATTGTTGCACCGATTTTCCCAAGTTGGGTTTTTTATTTTTTATTTTTTTAAATTTTTCCGGGGACATTTGTCCCAAAATAATGGTGTCAAATTTTATGTGTGTGTGCTAGTATTTTCTTAGTTTCCAACGCTTTATTTTCCACACAATTTTATTTGTGAAGATTGCAGTGTGTTTATTTCGATCTTGCCGTAGCAATAAACTGGATAATTAATTTATCATTTAGGAGAAATAATACCAGTTGCTGTAATAGGATTTCAGTCTTGAAATTTTCACACCTAGTTTCAGATCGAATCTTTCTTAAATCTACTCAAATGGTCGAATACATTGGTATATATAATAGTTCGAACCTCCTCTATTTAAGTTGACATGAAGAATAGTGCTGGCCGACTTGGTGGTGGAGAATTGCATGGCTATTTTACATCAAATAATTTTCTCTTTTTGACACAATGACTCCAAGAAGGGTCTCTTACATCATGACTTAGATTTTGACTCAAGACACAAACCCTAGAGCACTCAATGGGTGTTTTTGACCAAGAAATAAAATAAACAAAGCATGGAACCCATGCTTAAATAAATTTTCTTTTACAATATATTTCCTTTTTCATGATGACTCAAGTACAATTATGAAGACCGATACTAGTTACATTTCTCAACACTCCCTCTTAACTAGGGAGGTATTCATGATTGTTCAACTGGTACAAGGTTGACCTCAATTTTAAATGTTTTGAGAAGAATACAAAGAAGAATTCATCAACATACGCAATGCTTGGGATACCATTGCTGCCAAGGTATGCTCACATCAACGATCCAAGTGTCATGACACTAATACAAAGAATGCAACTAAGGGATTCCAGTGCCATACACTCATCCAAGGATCTAAGTCACTAATCGAGACTAAAGTGTTATCTAGGCATTTTCCACTATAGGTACCATCATGCTTCAACCCTAACACCAACCCACAGGGATCTAGGTATCATATCCAAGGTCAGAGCTCCACAAGACCAATGATACGCTCCCTCATCGGGATCTAGACATCATCAACGGGCCGACCAAGATGTCCTCCCAAGTACCGTCATTGGCAGTTCATGGTATTTCATCTCTCCCTCTTAACCAGATAAAATAAAAGAAATTGTCAAAAGAAATATTTATGAACCTTTCAGGAAGAGATTAACACATCCACCAATCCGAGCATGCTCCTAAAACTAACTTCTTGTGGGATGAGGTTTCGTCAATACATCAACTTCTTCTTCATTTGTTGGCACGTACTGTAACTTCACGACCACAACTTGTTTTCAAAGTTCCAATGTACATGTTCTTGTATGCTAGGACGAAACTTCAAGGTCTTTCAACTATTTTGATGCTTTTTAGGATATCACTATATCTAAGCATATTATGACGGAAGCTTTCTTCTTCCATTTCTTTAGCAGCATCAAACTCAGTCTCAACACTTTCCAAAACATCCAATTTCTCGTTTACAACTTCATCTATCAGAATTTCACGAATACAATTCACGATTAACCATATGTAGTGCGTTAACTATTCTCCAATCTCAAACATCCTCTTAGCCTTCACATCAGGTTTTCAATTATGGATGAGTTTTTCTTCAACCAAGCTGCCTCTCAACTAGGGAGATATATACTTGCTTCATCCAAGCTTCTTTTCTACTAGGGGACAAAATCATAATTTTCAGTCACACAACCTCTATGTTTCGGATCATCACATCTTCGGAAAACTTAAATCCTTCAGAACATCATTCACTTGGCAGCAAGGTCATTAGCAATGTATAAAACTTCAATGTTATTAAGATTCTTGCAGCAACATCTTTCCATCATGCTCAATCATTATTATCAAGTCATCAACAAGTAAGGTAGGTAAGCATCTTGAACACTATGAAGACTATGTACCTGCAAATCTTCAAGAACATGTTCAACCAAGCACAAATATAGAGCATGAATTGTTGAGAAATTAGGGCTTTTATTACAATTTCTCTTTCTTGATAATTACTTGTGATTTCTTTATGCTTCTTTCACTTAGATCTTATCATCGTTAGATTATTATGTTCTTCAACAAGTCAATTATCAAATGCACAAGAGACACAATGTTTAGGCTTTCAATCCAGGGCTAAAACCTCTCCCTCTTAGAGAGAAAAACCCGATAATAATTCTTCTTATAGATATTCAATTGACGATTACCAAGACCATGACAAAGACCCTTAACACCAATATGCCTCCAAGTCCCTTGTCGCTTGTTCTTTTAGGTTCCTTATGTTGATCTTCCTTTTCTGCACTATGTTGCACCAACACTAGGGAGATTCAGTCCCTAATCTAGCAACCCAAATGATGTGCTTCTATTCTTTCCGTCTCGACCTGCAAGAGATTCCTCCTCGACATTCTAACTGCACCTTTGATACCCAAGACTTAGCTCATGTACTCGCTGTTGTACCCCTCCTTTATGATATGTATACTTCTGAGTTTATGTTGGAGGATTCACCCAAGACAGAAGCTTGCCTTTGCATTGATAGCAGTCTTCTTGACGCACTAGGTTGACCGAGACTTTGACCCTTTCTTCGCATGCCTTTGCAACCTTCTCTTTTGTGGTATATCCCTTCTCTTCTCACACTGCAATCCTGACTTCTATTACAAACTTATCCTCGCATAGACTAGATCTCCTTCTTGCATCCCTTTAAGGTCTCTTTCCTTTGCTGTGTATCCAATCCTTACGCACTGTAGTTCGGATCTTTATTTCAGACTTGGACCGAGATGCATAGACTCTTCTTCTTCGCTGAACTGTGTTCCTCCTTCGCACCAATCTCATACTCTATCTCGCACTTCCTTATTGCAGACCTTGTCCGAAATCTTGGTGGTGTAGTGAGGCTGCAATCCACTCTTATATAGGGACTGTGTCACTGCTTCTAGGCTGACATGATCTTCTTGAGAGTAGGGTGACTTGTTCAAGGGTGGTTATCCAACATACTTTGAGCTGACTTCTTTGAAGGGTTTGGAGTACACTTTTATGTCAATAATTTGTCCATTTACAAGTGTAAGATCACTTCATATACATGACTCTAAATTATATTTATGACAAGACGACAAACTCCTAAAGACATCAAGAAGAAGTCTTTGACCTATAATGAAAACTCCTTGCTCATGAAACCCATGAGGCAAGCATTACAAAAGACATTTTATTATCTTTGTCTCTTCATTACATAAATTCATAATTACAATTCATTATGAAGACCGAACCTAGTTACACTTTTCGACACTCCCTCTTAACTAGGGAGGTATTCATAATGGTACATGGTCACTCTCAATCTGAAGAATCTCATAAGAAGAATTGGATTGGTAATCCCATCTATATAGCATCATATCAACCAACATTGTCATAGTGCAAGGCCTTGACTAACAACTCCATCTCTCCACGAGACCATAAGCTCCAATGCTGGCAAGACCAATGATTTATAGACACCTTCATCATTGTCTCTCTTGGATCATACCCCACTCGGGTTCACTCAAGGTATGTCCACTAGGACTATTCTTATCTTGGATTCCCAGTCCTCAAAGAATATTGGTCCTCTACGACTACTCTTATCTTGGATGCCCTAATACATCCTCATAGAGTATCAGATGCCAGATGATTACCCAATCCTCTATTCTGTCCTCCTAGGTGAAGACCAAAATGACGTGTCTATCTCTCCCTTGTGAAAATTCCGCTATCCGGAATCCTACTATAATAACTGATTAAATTTCTTCAATTTGTTTAACTGAACAAATTATTTATCATGTGCTATGGTAAATATCAAAATAAAATACACTGCAGTCTCCACAATACAAATTATGCGGAAAGTAAATATAAGGAAAAATACTAGCACAAGTATGAACACATAACACAGTTGTTTTTGGACAATTGTCCCTAGAAAAGCCTAATGTGGGAAAACCGGTGCAGCAACTGAGGGTTTGTATATTATGCAGTAATTTTCTGAGTACAAGTCTAGGATTGTCGAAACTGACAAATAATATAGAGGAAAACTGACCAATAAAGTCTCTTGAGAAGATCTCACTTTGCCATGGGAATCCGACACTGACTTTATCTCTAGATGAGTTGCTCTGCGCCGCCTATGCGTAGTGACTACGTCACTCTGCGTAGTCTCTGTGCTGGATCTCTGTGCTGATTGGAAATGTGGCCCTCTTGGCCTCCGAAAACTCTCTCCAGTGTCTAGCACTGAACCCCGACTATTTCCACTGTAGAAAATCGAACTCCCTCTGAAGCTCTGCGTAGTCCCTGCGTGGCCCTCTGTGGTCTTTGCTACCTCCTCTGCTTTGCACTCTCCGACTCTGGAACTCTTCAAACCAGAAATTATCCTTGCCCCTCTCTGCGAGAATCCTCTCGATCGATCTTCTCCCTGAGCACTGCTCACTAAAGAATTTCGTTCTCTGGATTCTTTCTCCGTCTTCATGTATTTTCCAAATGCCCCATCAAGTTCTTCTTATAATCTTCTTGTTGAGACTTCGACGACCGATATTAAATCGTTAATCAATGGGTAGGATTAACTTGAATTGATCTTCGTCTTTTCTAGAAGATTCACACTCTGTTTTAATTAATACCCTTCAATTATTTTATTAGGGTCCCATTAAAAATAATTAATTATTTTCATAAAACATGATCTGAGTGGAATTTCCGAAAACGCTTTCTGGGTTCTTTGGAATACATGTGCCTAAGTTTCCTTCCAAATTTTGAGACTTGGAGCACATTTGATGCTACCACAAATCAACACTCCCTCTTAGCGAGGAATGTGCTCTAGCAATATATTCAACTGAAGTACTGCCCTAATTCTACAACACCTCCCTCTGCGCCGCTGATGTGTGAGAGTGTTGCCCACCAACATTGCGTTGCTCCATGTGTGTTGCTGCTGACCCTGCGTACTGTTGTCAACTGCTACTGCACTTAATTTCTCTGTTATCTGCTGCTGTTGTAACTGACGACCCATCTGCTACTGAAACGGGTTCTCAACCATACCCATTTGCTCCCTAAACTGAATGAACTTAGCTCTTCCTAGAGCCTTGGTGAGTACGTCTGCTACCTGATCTCTAGTGGGGACATACTGCAGTTGTACTGCCTTACGCTGTACACTGTCTCTGATAAAATGACATCTGATATCTATGTGTTTTGATCGATCATGAAATACTGGATTCTTCGGGAGCTTGATACAACTTTGGTTGTCACATTAAACACTAGTCGGTTCCATCCTCTTCCCGAACAGGCTCACGGAAGCGTCCTAAGCCATATGGCTTCACTCGTTGCTGTGCTAGCTAACATATATTCTGCTTCGACTGAGCTCAATGCTATCGACTTCTGCTTCCTGCTGCATTAAGAGATCATTCCTGATCCAACACTGAAACAATACTCGAAGGCACTCTTTCAGTCTGCTGAACTCCCTGCCCAATCTGCATCTCTGAACTCGCTCAATCTGACATCATCTCCTTGGGTATATTTCAACTCACATCCGACTGTTCTGCGCACATATATGAGAATGTGCCTAACTGCTGCCCAATGTACCCTTTTTGGTTCCACCATGAATGACTAATGGTGTTAACAACAAAACAAATGTCTGGCCTGGTGTTGACCAAATACATGAGAAACCCAATAAGTTGTCTGTACAAGTTGGGGTCCACTTCCTTGTCCCTTGATGCATCGATTTTCTTCCAGTTGGTGATCATAGGTGTCGCCATGGACCGACAATCCTGCATTCTGAACCTTTTCAGAATTTTCGTAGCATACCTTCCTTGCCCTAGGAAGATCTCTCCATTCTTCTGCCACACTCCTAACCCTAGAAAATAGTGCATCAACCCCATATCCTTCATGTCGAATTCTGCTTCTAGATTCTTCTTGAAGCCTTTTACGAGTCTAGATGACCTTGTAAGAAACATATCATCTACATATAATACCAGGATTAGAGGCTCATTCTCCACCATTAAATAGTAGAGATTGAGATCTGCGTCACACTTGACGAATCCAAACTGCTGCAAGTAGCTATCAATTCGAGCATACCAAGCTCTGGGTGCTTGCTTGAGACCATACAGGGCTTTCTTCCATCTGCATACATTAGTTCTCTTCTCATGAGTTTCAAAGCCTTCAAGTTGTTCTATGTACACCTCCTCTTCTATCACCCCATTCAAGAACGTTGCCTTGACATCCATCTGGTGAATCTCCCATCCCATCTGAGCTGCTAGGGATATAAGAGATTTGATGGAGGTGTATCTGGCTACAGGGGCGAAGGTCTCCTCATAGTCAATTCTTTCCTTTTGTGCATACACCTTTGCCACGAAGTTGGCCTTATACTTCTCCACACTACCATCTGTAGCGTACTTGATCTTGTAGATCCATCTTGATCCTACAACTGATCTATCCTCAGGTCTAGCCTTCTAGGTACAACTTCCCAGACATCATTCGTCATGATAGAACTGTACTCTTCTACCATGGCATCCACCCATACTTGGTGTTGTACGACTTCCTAAAAACTGGAGGGTTCTTCTACCTGTGCTACCAATGCTTGGTACCTGTCAGGTTGTCTACGCTGCCTCTTCTCGGTTCTGGGAGCTCCAATGAACTCCTCTGTGTCCCTCAGTATCTGCTATGCATCCCTACTAGTTCTACCACTGGTGGTAGGAGGTTCTCTCAATTCCTCCTCTTGTTGCTGCTGTTCCATCTGCTGAGAATTGCCAAAATCTTCTCCTCTTGTGGAAATGCTGGTACTAGTCATTGTATTCGATCCTGGAGTCTGTCCTCCTGCCTGTCCTCCTTGCTGCCGCTGCTGTTGTTGGACTAAAGGAACTTCTGCTGACTGATCCTCTGTAGGCATCTCACGATATTTCCTGAAAGCTCTATCTTCCATGAACTTTGCATCTTGCCTTACTACAATTTTCCTACTGCTAGGAATGTAGATTCTGTATGCTTTTGAGATCTCGCTATATCCTACGAGATACCCTTTTTTTGCAGTTTGATCTAGTTTACTACATTTTTCATCTGGTACATTACAATATGCCAGACTTTCGAATATCCGGAGGTGACTCACTTCCGACTTCCTCCATGTGAAAACTCCTTCAGGTGTTTTCTTCCCAATGCTCTGTGGGGGATTCTATTCTGAATATACACACCTGTATTACATGCCTTTGCCTATATGAATCTAGGCAGGTCTAGGTCATATAACATAGCTTTTGCTGCTCCAACAATAGTTCCGTTCTTCTGCTCTGCTACACCATTTTGCTTTGGATTGTATGGATCTGTCCACTCTCTCTTGATGCCCTCCTTTGCGTAGAAATCTGTGAAGTCTCTATTTGTATACTCTCCACCATTATCTGAGCGAAATACCTTAACTTTCTTCCGAGTCATGTTCTCCATGAGAGCTTTAAACTCTCTGAACCGATCAAAGACCTCATCCTTGGTCTTTAGAAAGTAGATCCAGATTTTCCTGGAGCAATCAACAATGAAGGTGAAAAAATATTCGCCAACGCTAAGAGCTCTAGCGGACATTGGGCCACAAATGTCTGAATGTATCAATCCTAATGCGCCTTTTGCTCAGTTATCACTTCTGGGAAACGACGACTTAGTGTACTTTCCTAGTGCACACCCTCTGCTTACGTCGTGATGTTCAGTACTGAGTACTGGTACTCTAGTGGCAGTCTCTCTGAGCATCCTTAGTGCTCCATGGTGCAAATGTTCCATTCGCCTATGCCATAGTTGATTCAGATTTCTTTTGCCATGAAGATTGCTGCCTATCAGTGCCATAGGGGACTCGAGCTACAATCTTTATAGTCTATTGCTTCAAGCTCCAATTTGCCTCTTCTTCTTCCAGCTCTAATGTTTGACCTATACCTTCTTTCCAATGAAGTATACATCGTATCCCTTGTCCTGTAGTTGGGACACTGAAATTAGATTAATTCCTAGTGTCACATGCAACACATTAGTGGCTATGATGCTGGTTCCTGCCTCCGTTTGAAACGTTATGGTGCCTCTCCCTGCTGGAGTACATTTTGTTTTGTTTCCCATAGTGATCTAGAAGTCCATCTGCTCTTCTTGATAGCTCGAGAAATGTTCTTGTACTCCAGTCATGTGATCTGAAGCCTCGCAATCAATGTACCAAACACCTGCAGATGCTGAACTTGCAAACATGCGAAGTCTTCTTCCAATCTGGAAGATAATTCAGAGAT
The DNA here is from genome assembly GCA_034641835.2 of Pinus albicaulis. Lineage (NCBI taxonomy): Eukaryota > Viridiplantae > Streptophyta > Pinopsida > Pinales > Pinaceae > Pinus > Pinus albicaulis. The sequence goes on from CM076577.1 coordinate 598,746,812, forward strand.
TTATACACTTTTGCAATCCAGAAAAAATTGCGTCCCTCCTGAAGACTGGTCTGCGCTGAACCTACTGCGCAACTCCCTCTGTCACTTAGCAAATTTCAATCCGAAAATCTTTTTCTCTGTCGACTCACTCAGAGAGAAATTTTCCATGAAAATTTGTCCTCCTGGACTGGACTACGCAAACTTGTAGAGAATTTGATTTACTGCCTGCGCAGTGTCCTGATCTCCCTCTTCCGTTCAAACTGGCTCTTCTGGATCTGTGGCTTTGATACCGTGTGAAAATTCTGCCGTTCGAAATCCTACTGCAGTAGCTGATTAAATTTCTTCTATTTGTTTAACTGAACAAATTATTTATCATGTGCTATGGTAAATATCGAAATAAAATACACTGTAGTCTTCACAATACAAATTATGCGGAAAGTAAATACAAGGAAAAATACTAGCACAATTATGAATACATAACACAGTTATTTTTGGACAATTGTCCCCCGGAAAAACCCAATGTGGGAAAACCGGCGCATGAACTAAGGGTTTGTATATTATGCAGTAATTTTCTGAGTACAATTCTTTGATTCTCGAAACTGACAAATAATACAGAGAAAAACTGACAAATAAAGTCTAATGAGAAGATTTCACTATGCCACGAGAATCTGACACTGACCTTTGCTCTGGATGAGCTGCTTTGCGCTGCGTTTGTGCAGTGACTACATCACTTTGCTCAGTCTCTGCGCTGGATCTCTCTGCTGACTGGAAATGAGGCCCTTCTGGCCTCCGAAAACTCTTTTCAGTGTCTGGCACTGAACCCTGACTATTTCCTCTGCAGAAAATCGAACTCCCTCTAATGCTTTGCATAGTGGCTGCTAGCCTTTGCGTGACTGGCTCTGCGTTGCCGCTTGTGGTCTTTGCTACCTCTGCTTTGCACTCTCCGGCTCGGAAACCCTTCCAACCAGAAATTATCCTTGCCCCTCTCTGCGAGAATCCTCTTGATTGATCTTCTTCTTGAGCACTGCTCACTAAAGAATTTCGATCTCTGGATTCTCTCTTTGTTTTCATGTATTTTCCAAATGCCCCATCAAGTCCTTATAATCTTCTTGTTGAGACTTCAATGAGCGAGATTAAATCGTTAATCAATGGCTAAGATTAACTTGACCTGATCTTCGTCTTTTCTAGAAGATTCACACTCTGTTTTAATTAATACCCTTTAATTATTTTAATTACCTAAGTTTAGACTTAGGGTCCCATTAAAAATAATTAATTATTTTCATAAAACATGATCAGAGTGGAATTTCCCAAAACGCTTTCTGGGTTCTTTGGAATACATGTGCCTAAGCCTCCATGCAAATTTTGAGACATGGAGCACATCCAATGCTACCACAAATCAACATTACTCTCAACTAGGGAGGACATGTTCCACAAGGGAATTTACTCATTCCTATATAAGGAATGTACCTAAGCTCCCTCTTGGCTTAGGAATTAGCAAGTTTCTTCCAAGTAAGAAACTTATTACCAGGCTCCCTCTTAATCAGAGACTTGCAATAGCAATGATGGAACACCCAGCTACTCATGAAGAACTCCTTCCTTCGATATCATGAATTTCTTCGTTGTTGAGGAGTCTTCATCTTTGGGATCTCTTCATAGGGCACAAATCATCCATCACTTTCATCCATGGGCATGTCTTCATTCTGTCAGAAAATGATCTATCAATCTTCTCATTTGGTCTAGCTTCATGTCATGTTGCTTTCCTTCGAACCATATTTCTTCCAAGGATCTTTCATCCTGTGTTATGGTTATCAACTGTGGAAGACATAGACTTCCCTTTGGCAACCTTGCATAAGCTTATCCAAATATTATATTAGTATGAACCTTTAAATCAAAAGTTACCTTAGTGATGATCTTTCACCATGACATATTCTTGTAGGCCTCGACATCTTTCATATAGTTGACACATCTCCTAAAGAGATGTATTGTCAAGGGTCTCCATCTTTTCCAGACTACTATCAGAGTCTACATCTCTTCCCAGGAGATTTCCTAGTCAAGTCTTCTTGGCTTCCTTGGATGTTTATTGCCTCTTACCATAGTTGCATTTCTCACGATCTCTTCGTTTCTTTCTCCACACAATTTTATTTCATTCCCAGGAACTTCAGTATGCAATTCCTTTATTGTGTACAACCACCTCATATTTCATAGGAGGACATATCATGTTGATTTCATCTGGTGTGGATCGCGACTTTTGGCAATCTGTGCGTTGGAGGAGATTCTATTTTCCTTTGATCATACTTCTAAAGATAGAAGTATACTACCTGCAACCATATGACATGACTTCATAGTATCTAGTGTAAGCATATATATATATATATACCTCATTTCCTTTCTTTTGAGTCATCTTGCAACAATTTTTCTTTAGAATGAAAAGTCTTATTCCCTTGACCTGGTTCATCAATATGTCATCATATCCTAATCCCAGAATTCTGCAAGTTAGAATTCTCGATGAAACCTTTTGCTTTCTTTCTAACTAATGAATCCAAAGAGGACTCCATTAGAAAATGTCAGCACTTGTTTACATATTGATTATTGAATGATGGCCTTTGATCTAGATGATTGCCTTCCATAAATGTTGTTTTCAACGAGGTTCCTAGGAGCCACTATTTCCATAGCATGGTTGTCACATCAATTAGTTTCAGACATCCCCCTATGACAAGTGCTCTGCCTTTAATGCCTCTATTATGATACCAATTTGAAGTGATGCATCTATCTAATATACAATGCTTCCTAACCTACTATTTTACAACCTACAGATACCTCTTAAAGAGGAAGATGATCTCAATCATAGTAGAGATCTCTCACTTTTTCTTTATTAAGTTTCTTTGAATCTGGTTCTTCCATTTCTCTGGCGACATGGGCTTCTTCCATTTTCCTCTTGTCCTTTTTAGGTTTGGTACAATCCTTTTTATAGTGCCCAAGTTTATTACATCCATAGCATCTTATCTTGTCCATATTTCTCTTTCTATTATGAGGACCAAATTTACCAAATCTTCCCTTTTTCCTTGACATGGCAGCATAGGCTTGATTTTCTTCGTTTGATCCTGTATTGACTTTAGCTTTTAATCTAGTCTCTTCTATCTTACATAGAGACCATAGATCCTGGAATAGTGTTGCTTTTTTCTTCCCATAGATACTTGAAGTGAAGTTTCCTCATCCCTCTGGTAGAGCATTCAACACCACTGTAGTCATTTCTCTATTAGACATTGCTTCTCCCAATTCCTGCAGTTGATATCGTATTTATGAAATCTTCATAAAATATGAAGTTATTCCTTCCTCTCTAGACAACATCAATTTGTATAGTTCTTGTCTTAGAGAGATTACTTCTCTTGCAGTACTCACCAAGAATAGTTCCACCAATTTGTCATATATTTCTTTTGAAATTTCTTGTTTTGATACATAGGGGATGAGAGAGTCTATTATGGATTCTATAAGAATCCTCTAGGTTGTGATGTCTCCCTTCATGTTTTTGGCATGTGCTTGAGTATCTATTTTGAAGGCATGGTTACAAACCCTTTAATGTAATCCATGACTTCATTTCAATAAGATTTAGATCTATCCTTTTCTTTTATGCAAGAAAGTTTGAAGGCCCAGACAGTTTGTTGATTTCCTTGCAAAAAATCATTTTGACAGATTCAGATAAAGTCATCTAGATACTTACTTGAGTAGATGATTTTCTTCTTTTGCCAACTTCCTTGTTGATGATGATGTAGATGGCAACAAGAGCTCCCTCTTAGATTGACTTCTTCAAGAGTGGTGTAAAGAGGTAGATCATCTTGGATCCTTGATGATGATGATGATCAAGGATGGCTTGATGATGGCTTCAACAAAATGATGATTTGGTAAAGTCTTCAACAGTGTTGATTTGGCTTCAACACCAAATAGCTTTTGAAGATAAAGATCACCTTCTTCGTCTTGCTTTTCCTCTAGAAAAGACATTGATGTATAAGTCCTTTGGCTAAGGTCTTTGGTCTTCTTGAGATGGCTTTGATTGTTTCCCCAACTTCCTTGTAGACTACTTCTTAAAAGATGATCTTCGAGGGTTTGACTCTTCACTGTAGATCCTTCTTCAATATAGATCCTTCACTTTGCTTTGATGTCTTCTAGAAAAACTGATCCTTGTTGTCTTCTTTGAAGCTTGATCCTTGTGTCTTCTTGCTAAACTGCCCTTTCTTGTCTTCAACACCTTATCTCTGATACCATGTTGAGAAATTAGGGCTTTTATTACAATTTCTCTTTCTTGATAATTACTTGTGATTTTGTTATTCTTCTTTCACTTAGATCTTATCTTCATTAGATTATTATGTTCTTCATCAAGTCAATTATCAAATGCACAAGAGACACAATGTTTAGGCTTTCAAGCCAGGGCTAAAACCTCTCCGTCTTGGAGAGTAAAACCCAATAATAATTCTTCTTATAGATCTTCAATTGACGAGTACCAAGGCCATGACAAAGACCCTTAACACCAATATGCCTCCAAGAACCTTGTCACTTGCTCTTCTAGGCTCCTTATGTTGATCTTCCTTTTCTGCACTATGCTGCACCAACACTAGGGAGACTCGGTCCCTAATCTAGCAGCCCAAATGATGTGCTTCTATTCTTTCCTTCTCGGCCTCCAAGAGATTCCTCCTCAGCCTTCTAATTGCACCTTTGATACCAAAGACCGGCTCATGTACTTGCTGTAGTACCGCTCCTTTATGCTATGTATACTTCTGAGTTTATGCTGGAGGATTCTCCCAAGACCGAAGCTTGCCTTTGCACTGATAGTAGTCTTCTTCACGCACTAGGTTGATCGAGACTTTGACCCTTTCTTCGCATGCCTTTGCAACCTTCTTTTTTGTGGTATATCCCTTTTTTGCTCGCACTGCAATCCTGACTTCTATTACAGACTTATCCTCGCATAGATTAGATCTCCTTCTCACATCCCTTTAAGGTCTCTTTCCTTTGCTGTATATCCAATCCTTATAGATTGTAGTCATTACATAAATTCATAAATACAAGTCATTATGAAGATCGAACCTAGTTACAATTTTCAACATGAAGTCAACTTTATCAATATAGGGATAGCATGTCGATACAATGGGAGCATAATAAATCAAGATATCAAAACCTAAACCTAGTTAGGTTTTCAACCAACAAGGGTTGCACTTTTCATGCCCTAGACTTTCACAACAATCTATGCTACGTTTTTGTCACAAACTCTAGATTATTTTACCAAAAATTAAACTTTAGATATTAGCAATTAAATTCAATCACAATGAAAGCATTTTATATGTAGGGTTTCATTATCATGCCCTAGAACCTCATACCAAATTTCTACTAGGGTTCTTGTCGTAAGCCCATCAAAACTTTAGATATTCAACAATTTTGGTTAGGGTTTCAATCATACAGAAACACATATACCTAGGGTTTTACATGGACCGTTGCAAGGGTTTTGTCATAAACCCTAATTCGACAAACCTTAAGAATCTAGGATTTCATATTAACAAATATCAAGAAATTATATATTATGGACTAAACCCTATGTAGACTAGGGTTTTAACATTAATGTCAACATACCCTAAGCATCAAAAGGATAGGGTAACATTAGCAAACCCCAATAAAAAATGGCTAGGGTTTTATAGTGAACCCTAAAGATTAGGGTTTTACCTGTGTTGCATGGGTTCACGAACCCGAGGGTGGGGTTCTCCAATGCGTCCCAGGTTCCTATCCCCAAGAATCGGGTGATGGAACAGGTACCTCTCAAAAGAACCTGAAAGAACCCGGAACTTCCCATAAGAACCCGATACTCAGTATCTTTGGGCTGGGTTCTTTTGCAAAATTGGGTTTGCCGAACCCCCAAAATGGGTGCGTGAACCTGAAAATGGTGAGTGAGGGGTTCTTGACGACATTTTTGCTTTGTGGAGAAATCCTTTTCTTCTCACATTCCACGTAATGGCTTGTCGCTAGGTTGAATAAGTTCATGGAAGTTCAAAATTACAGTATCAAACAAATGATAGAGAAATGATTTGGGTATCAAATATCCATATGATATATCAGATGTAAGATAATCTCCTCTTGCCCAAGAGTAGCTTACAAATAACTTAATAAGTTTAATGCATCCTTAATTAACCAATTCACTATAATGACATTTTTACAGTTGAAGTTGGGTTTTCTAGAATGCCAAGCTATTGCAGCCAGATCGTTGTACCGTACTTTTATTTGAATATGGTAGAATCATACTGAAAGGGCTGTTATGTTATTTTCAGTGCAAACCCTATTCTCAACCTTCATAGTTTATTGGGATGTAGTTAGTAGGTCCACTAAATATATAAGCTAAAGTGTTCATGAAAAGATTTGTAGAAGGATTGCATTATGTTATTTGGAAACATTTTCTAAGGCACTAATAATAATGAATTTCCTGGAGGGAAGCTTCATCTATAGGTATTCTTTGACTGATAGGAATCAAATCATCTTTCTAGCATGAATATGTCGTCTCTGTCATTAACCTTATTATAGACTTTAACAACATTGTGTTTCAACTTCATAACGAAGTGTATGTGTATTTTAAAAGGATTTTAGTCTTCCAACCAGTGTCATAGATGAGTATCAGATTTTTAGGTTTCAAGTTTCAACTTAAACAATTGTTAACATGAATATTATTAGGTTTCAACATAAACAATTGTTAACATGCATATTGTTAGGTTTCAACTTAAACAATTGTTAGCATGTAAGTTTAAAGATTTCAAAATTTATAAATATATTATAATTTATAAAATAATATATATAAATTATAATATACCCCCAACGAACCCACACCCTGTTTCAAAAAGTGATGCACCCATCCCCGAACCCATGTTTCCTGGCAACATAGGGTTTTACCAAAGTGAACAAATGATAGTAAGATGAGAGTTGATTTAATCTAGTGATTAATCACCCTTAAATAAGAATCTTGATGATTCAAAAACCTAGACATGAGAGAGTTAGTAACATAGAGAAAATTCCAAAAATGGTAGTACCTTTTTATATGAAGAGGATTAATTACAAATTCTGTGGACTTGAACATACCTTGAGTTAGTCGTTTTACAAACGTTGTAGGATTTTCTAAGGAATCCTTTTGAAAGCTCCCTTCAAATGTTATATCTGCAAGCTTAGTCCTTCTAGATATACCTTCAACATTTTTCTTGACAAGTAATTTAAAAGTATGTAAGTACAAGAATATAATCTAGGGTTTCCAATAAACTTTTAGAAGATGAATTCTTAGGGATTTTGAGTACAAACCCTAACTAGCTCTAAAGAGCAATATTCAATCTCATTCTTTGTCAAGGAATGTTATATATCTTATAAACCCTAGATATTAGGATTATTGTGAGGAAACAAGTGAATGTTATCATAGTACAAGCAACTAAATCCTTTTTAACAATTGAACATTATACATACCTTCAAATTTTTTACTTTGTCTTTCACAATAGAAGTATTGACATTCCATTTAAGTTTGTGGCTCTTTCTCGCTATCTGAAGACATATTGTTAGATGAAAAAAATATAAAAAGCAATGTTAGTACTTACTTGAATCCAGTGAGAACTCCAAGCTAGTCTACATGCTTTCTTTTGACTGTAGAAGAAGCTTTCAGGTGCTAAGTTAATTCTTTCTCAAGATGATAGACAACTTCCTTTTTTTTGAGTTCAAACATGGTATATGGTCAATGTCTTGAATAATAGACTCACATAGAATTCTTTTCTTGCTACCTTTGAGATATCTTTGGCCCTTTTATTTGTTCACAAAACTTCGTCTATTACTTCTCCAAGGAATGCTGTTATGATTCTTTTTTCAAAATGCTACAATTACTGTAGGTTTGTAACCTCTGATTCCTTGAGAAGAATCGACCTTCCCTTATTTGTATGCACAGATCCTTGTCATATTCCACAAAGGTCTGGACTCTTATAAAGTGACTGTAGTTCAATTATTCAGATCTCTGAGATAACTTGAATTTAGGATTTCTGAGATCAATGCACATAACTTCACTTTAAGTATCAGAGATTTCAGTTTGAGGTTTATAGTTTAGTTTTCTTGGATCCCAGACATATGCTTTACGACTCCCTTTATTAATTCCAGCTTCTACAGTTTAATCATTGAATTATAATCTTTATAATCATGCCCAAAAACAAATTATTTTACTTTTATTCTCCTTGATAGCTTGGAATTGAGACTCATCAGTCTCTTTACCTTTTCAAATGTGTTCTTCTACCTGTCTGGTATAAATGACCTTAGCTTTGATACCATGTTGAGAAATCCATGAGGGCAGCATTAGGTTAGATTATTCTTGATTTCTCTCACTTGACATTTACATGTGATATTATATTTTACTTTTGTTGATTATGTTATTGTTCTTATCATCAAATAAATGCCAAAAATACGAAGATCATACACAATGAACACCAAATGTAGGTACTCAACCAGGGCAAAATCCTTCTCCTATGGGAAAAACCAAAAATTCTTCTTCTCTTCTTTTAAATCAAGTCAAATTAGACAACTAGAACCTTTGAACAAAAACGTAGACTACCTCCAAACCACCAAGTCAGCCTCCCATAAAAGCAAGTCAAAAATCAGTCAAATTCTTCAAGAGTCAACATGAATTAGCCTTTCAAAATGAGTCAACAAAAGTGTCGGTCCCTTGCAATCCTGAAGCTTTCGCCCCTTATGCAATCTTGAAGTTTCGGCCCCTTCTGCGATTATACTGTTTAGTCACACGTGTGGTAGTGTTAATTTTGGGCAAATAGGTCCAAACTCCAGGTTGCACTGCTCATATGATGATGATCATATTTTTGTTGGATTCCTCTTTTGGAGAGGTGCAAGATTGTTGATCTAAAGATTATCTTGTTTAGATGAGCAGAACATATATTTTGATTTTATTTTCCACACATGTGCAAGGTCGGCCAGATTTGTAATGTACGCTCACAAGCCTAATAGATGTGTCACATACCCTCACTGATGGATATAAATTGGAGAGATTTGGAGATCATTTGCTCATCAACTCATCACACATTTTCTCTTATGGTCTGATTGGTTTGATCAGCCTTTGGAGGCCTCTTTCCTTCACACGTGCGTAGCTGAAGTTGGGTAAATCTGCAGACTGGTTTTAGGGTTGTTTGCTGTGCATTGACCGTGGTCAACCCTTGATGTTTTGACCTCCAAACTTTGCAGAAATTCCGATTTTTGAAGGCTGTATTGTTGGGCACAAAAATCGAGGTTGAACGTTAACTTTGACCGAAGCCCTAAATCTGCAGTGTTGACTTTTCTGCACTGATTTTTTGTTGACCAACGTTGACTTTTGATGAGCTGTCTTTGAGGGCTGTGTGTGACTCTTGGAGGGTTGGCTAATCTGATGTTGAGAAAGACTTTGCTGAACGGACACTATCCTATATCTTTGCTCGACAAGAAGAATTGTAAAATCTCATCTATATTATTGGCTTGTCTTCTGTTGATCTATTGTTGTGTTCTATCAGCGTTTTACTTTCATGTTTATGTGATTGCTAAATTGAATCGGGCCTAAGAAAGATTGAAGTAAATTTGCATTAAGCATAGAACATTCCATGTCTATCTAAATTCAACATGGTATCAGAGCTCAGGTGAAGACAAAGCCCAAGCTAGTGTGAAAAGCAATCACTGAAGAAGAAATCCTATCAAGGACCAATGGCCTCCTCAACCTATAAGTGTTTCAAATCTGATGATAAGTTGACTGACAAGTCTGATTATCATGCATGGAAGATGTCCTTGGATTTGGCATTAGAAAATCAAGATGTCATGGATTATGTGTAGGGGAAGATTCATGAGCCTCCATCAAATGCACTTGCTGCCACAAAGACAAAGTATAGAAAAAGCAAAGATGATTATCCGAGATTCTATTCATAAGCACTTGGTTGCTTACATTTCTGAGCTGAGCACATCTAAAGAGATGTATGATAAGTTGTTTAGCATGTTCAGGGCTAGCAATGCTAATCAAGTTTTTTTCTTCAAGAATCAATTGAAAAATATCAAGAAGGGCAAGGATGAATCCATTCAATCCTATTTTATGAGGCTCACTAAAATCAGGAACAATCTTCTAGCTATTGGAGAAGAAATTGCTGATCGAGAGATGGTTCTCATTCCGCTTGGAGGTCTCCCCCGTGATTGGTATGTATTCAATACCATTTTTCTTAATAATAATATGATTCCTGATTTTGATGAAATATTGACGAGATGCACTCAAGAGGAGACATGAATGATGGAGAGAGATCATCCCTCTAATGGAAATGGAGGTGACCCTATTGCCTTCACCGCTCATGCAAAGAAGAGGAAAAATGGTGGTCTGAGAAATCAAAACCATGGAAGAGCGGGGCCCAAAGGAAGGGAAGATGTTACACTTGTAACAAGTTTGGTCACTATGCAAGAGAGTACCCTAATAGAATGGACTCTCCCAGGGATGATGACAACAACAACTCAAGGGAGAATGGCAATCAAAGGAACAACAAGTTCAAAGGAAAAAGGAAGGCTCCTTCTGATCGTAGTGGAAATGGGCAACCTTTCAGGAGGTCAAGAAATTCCAGGTACGATGAGTCTAATGTTGTTGATAATAAGAAAAATGAATTTATTCTTGTATTTACCCTCTCTGCTGCATCTCCTCTCGACATCCTGGATGTCTGGTTGATTGATAGTGGTGCTTCAAGGCACCTCACTGGTTATAATGAAGCCCTCTCTGATTTGATTGAGAAGGATACTAATCTAGAAATTATCCTTGGAAATATTGTCACTTATCTCGTGAAAGGGACAAGGACTGTGACCCTTCATCTATCTCAAGGTCAAGTCCTCCGTTTACAAGATGTGTTATACGAACCTGATCTAAAGAAAAACCTTATGTCTATTTCGGCGATGGAAGTCAAAGGGTTCAAGGTGGCATTCGTTGATGGAAAGGTACGTATTTGGAAGAAGAACTTCAAGGAAGCTCTTACTATTGGTTTTAGAGTTGATACTCTCTACCAGGTTGGAGGAAATGCATTGGGGGCTATGTCATGTGATACAAATCTTCAAACAGAGTTATGGCACCGGAGGTTTGCACACCTTCATTACAAAGCCCCTCCTGAAGCAAGGAAGGTGGTGACAGGGATGCCCAAATTTAAAGATGATCATGAAGGTATATGTCAGGGTTGTGCCGAAGGGAAGCATACAAGGGGACCATTCCCCTCTAGTGTCACGAAGACAACTGATATCTTGTAGTTGATACATTCTGATTTATTTGGTATGCTGCCCGTGACATCCTTGGGAGGATGTTCCTATTACATGACTTTTACAGATGACTTCTCCTGCAAGACCTGGATGTATTCTTGAAGAAGGACGTAGCATTCAAATGGTTTCTTACCTTCAAGGCCTTGGTGGAAAATCAAACGGAGAAGAGAATCAAAGTTTTGAGGACTGACAATGGGACCGAGTATGAGTCAAATGAGTTCAATGACTTTTGCAAAGACGCTGACATTAAGAGGGAGACCACAACTGTGTATACTCCTGAGGAAAATGGTGTTGCTGAAAGAAAGAACAATACCATTGTGGAAGCTGCCCGTGACATGCTATGTGACCAAGGTCTTCCGAAGTTTCTATGGGGAGAAGGTGCGAACACTGCTGTGTACGTTCAAAATAGATGCCCACATTTCGCTCTGGACTCCAAAACTCTCAAAGAAGTCTTCTATGGTAAGAAACCTGCTGTTTCTCATTTTAGAGTTTTTGGTTGTCTTGTTTACTTTCATTTGCTGAAAGAAAAGAGAAGAAAGCTGGATGCTTCTGGAAATAAGGGAATGTTTGTGGGCTACAGTGAAACTTCGAAGGCATATAGAATCTATGTGCATGGTCAAAGAGAAGTGGAGATATGCCACGATGTCACCTTCGATGAAGAGGCTGCCCTCAAGAAAGTAAGAAATCTTTCTAGCTCCAAGGAAGACACAGAAGATGAAGAAGCAGGGAAGCAGGAAGAACCGAAAGATGAATCGATGCCCGATGTTGAAGGACCTACGGATCCTATTGATCCACCTCCTTCAAATAAGAGAAAACCCTCATGGCTCAGGGACACTCTCGAAGATGCCAAGATACATATTGCCCCAAGGGGGAGATTCCGTGAAAGTAATAAGCCGAATAGATACCAAGGGTATCTAGCAGCCATGAGTACAATTGTACAATCTGAGCCTGGATCATTTGAAGAAGCCGTAAAGCATCAAGTTTGGAAGGATGCTATGCACGAAGAATACGAGTCCATTATGTAAAATGATGTCTGGGAAGTGGTCCCGAGACCGGACGACAAATCTGTTGTCACCCCGAAATGGCTCTTCAAGATCAAGCATGGATCTGATGATAGCGCTGAAAAGTACAAGGCAAGATTTGTTGCCCAAGGCTTCTCTAAAAAGAAGGCATAGATTATGATGACATATTTGAACCTGTGGCCCGCTATACCACTATCCGATCTATCATTGCCCTTGCTGCAATGCAAGGATGAAGTCTTTATCAAGTGCATGTGAAGATTGTTTTTCTGCATGGTTCAACAAGGGAAGAGGTGTATGTGGAGCAACCTTTGGGGTTCGAAGTCCAAGAGAGAGACACCTATGTATGCAAGTTGAAGAAAGCCCTCTGTGGGTTGAAGCAAACCCCTAGGGCTTGGTATGAGAGGATAAATAACTACTTGATGAAGCTGGGCTTTACTTGAAGTAATGCTGATCCAAACCTTTATTTTAAGGTTGATAGAGAAAGGTTCTCATTCTAGTTCTCTATGTGGACGATCTCTTCCTGACAAGTGCTGACCTGCTCATTCATCAATGTAAGAGGGAGCTAGCTTCCAAATTTGAGATGAATGACCTAGGACTGATGCATTACTTCCTAGGCTCGGAGGTCTGACAAAGGCCAGGCGAGATTCTCCTTTCTCAAGGAAAATATGTCGTGAAGTTGCTGGAGATATTTGGTATGGTGGACTGTAAGTATGTTTCGACACCGATGGAACTCAACTTTAAGAAGTTGTGTAGAAACGCTGCTGGGCCCGAGCTGGGAAATCCCATTGAGTATCGAGAACTCGTGGGGGCCTTGATGTTCCTCGTGAAATCCCATCCGGACGTATGTTTTGCAGTGAACACTTTGAGTCAACATATGGTTGAGCCTCATCACATTCACTAGATTGGTGCCAAGAATCTATTGAGATATCTTCGGGGCACAATCAACCATGGGCTGAGATACACTGTCGAGAACATATATTTTGATTTTATTTTCCACACATGTGCAAGGTCGGCCAAATTTTTAATGCAGGCTCAAAAATCTAATAGATGTGTCACACACCCTCACAGATGGATATAAATTGGAGAGATTTGGAGATCGTTTGCTTATCAACTCATCACACCTTCTCTCTTGTGATCTGATTGGTTCGATAAGCCTTTGGAGGCCTCTTTCCTTCACACGTGCTGAGCTGAAGCTGGGTAAATCTGTGGACTAGTTTTAGGGCTGTTTGCTGTGCGTTGACGGTGGTCAACCCTTGATGTTTTAACTTTTGACCTCCAAACTTTGCAGAAATTCCGATTTTTGAAGGCCGTATTGTTGGGCACAAAAATTGATGCTGAACGTTGACTTTGACCGAAGCCCTAAATCTGCAGCGTTCACTTTTCTACTTTGACTTTCTGTTGACCAATGTTGACTTTTGATGAGCTGTCTTTGAGGGTTGTGTGTGACTCTTGGAGGGTTGGCTGACCTGATGTTGAGAAAGACTTTGCTGGCTGATGCATCCTGTTGACTGCCGTAACACACACTATCCTATATCTTTGCTGGACAGGAAGAATTGTAAAATCTGATCTATATTATTGGCTTGTCTTTTGTTGATCTATTATTGTGTTCTATCAGCATTTTACTTTCATGTTTATGTGATTGCTAAATTGAATCGGGCCCAAGAAAGATTGAAGTAATTTTGCATTAAGCATAGAACATTCCATGTCTATCTAAATTCAACAACACTATTCTGCACCGTCATAGTCGATGCCCCACCATCAACTTTGAAGATCAGGGACTGCACTTCCAGCCACGACAACCGACACAACGTCACTCCCTCTTGGACTGCGTCACCTTCTAGGGCCTGTGTCAGCCACTGTGTCAGCCTAGCGTGAGCTTGACAGGTTCAGTGTCACTCCTCTGGGCCTGCGTCAGCCTGTGCGTCAACTCTGCATGAGCAGATTGGCTCTGTGTCACCCTTGTAGGGCGTGCGCTCTCTCTGGTATTGTGCTGCCTCTTGTTGATTCTGTGTAGCTTCAGCTGCCCTCTTGCAACAAAAATATCTTTAGCCCTATGCTGATGGCTTCATCTTGATCTGCAATCGCTCTGATACCGTGTGAAATTTTCTGAATACAAAAACCATACTGCAGCATATTGATTTACTTCTCCTACTTGTTTGATTTAATTAACCAGTTATTTAACTAAATATTTAGAAAAATATCAAAGCAAACACAACTATAGCCTACACATATACAAATCATTTACTGAAACATATCGCACATTTGACAAAGGACATACTATTTTTTGGACAATGTCCCCGGAAAAACCCAATGCAGGAAAACCGGTGCAACAACTCTTAGGGTTTTATTATTAGGTAGAATATGAATACATCATGGGCACCAGTAGTGGTTTGCCCGAGAGAGAATTTCACGGCAGTTGTACCTTATCACTCGGAGATAGAAAATATGGATGATTCAAACCCTTAAGGGAATTATTGAATACGAGCCCTTTCTGGCCCATTGGAACCCCAACACTGTCTCTCTAGCCTCTGCGTCAGCCTGGCTAGGCTGCATCCCTCTTGCTGGCCTTTGCGCTGCCTGGTACGGTTCTGCCTCTCTGCTTATGTATCCTTGACGCCAGATTAGAATATCCCTTTCCGATCTGCCCCTCACTAGCACTGCAAGCTCATTCGAAAATTCTCAGCAAACTGCGCCCTAGAATTTCGACTTAGCTCAAGTGCTACTACAATGTGTGTGTTCTCCAACTGACCCGAAGCATTCCTTTAATACTTTTCTCATTGAACAATCAACGATCGTGATCTAATCTCTAATCAACCGCTAAGATTAGAAAAAGCTTGATCCACGTCACTTAGAACCAATGTGGAAAAAGTCGAAGTCGAGATTAAATCGGTAAGGGTCAAAAAGTTGAAAAACTCGATAAAGTCGGGAGTTTTTTGAAAAAGTCGGCTAAATTAAAAAAATACAAAATTATTGAATTTTTTAAAATTTTTTTAGCATCTAAAGTATCCACAACATCAAATAAATGCATTTCCACATAAACATGTAAAGAAAGCTAATATATAATATGTATATGAAGTCTAGTGCTACATCACATCATAGTTATTAAAACCGATCGGTTTGAACCAGTAACCGGTCAAACCGGTCGGTCAGCATGCTGGCCGGTTCAAACCACCCATGCAACCTGGTTTAACCCTGCACTTGACCAAGAAAAACCGGTTAACCGGTCCTAACCGGCCGGTTAAGGATGGAACCGGCCGATTTATGAATAAACTGGCCGGTTCCGTCCTTAACTGGCCGGTTAATGTCTCTTCACTTATGCGGACCCACCCACGGCCAGCAAGGTGTTTTAGGGCTGATGTGGAGGTAAGGGGAGGGTTGTTTCCCTCCAAAAACACCCTCCCCAATCTTTTATAAGCAGGGGCAGCCTCTCCTTTGTCTCACACCAACTCATTTGCTGTTTGTGAGTTTGATTGAGAGCTTGGAGAGTGTTGAGTGTTTGGCGGAGCAGTGATCTTGGAGGCTTGGAGTTGGTGTTGGAGCTATCTTGGAGATAGTTTGGAGCTGTCAATAGCGTTGGCATCTTCAAGAGGACGCTAAGGAAGCTAGTTTGCATTGCCAGGTAAGAATTTTCACTTGAAAAATCCATCATTTCATTGCTATTCATGTATTTATTTTCTCATGTGTTTAGCTATTTTATTGCTCTCAAATCTCTAGTCCTATGCTATCAAATTTTGTATGTTTGAATGTGCATTTTGTTTCGTAAATTTAGCCTTAGTTGTCCATTTATCTTAGCTGCAATTTCTTTTAAATGGCAGATTTATTTCCAAATTTCAATTATTTCAAGTCAAGATGCCTCCAAAAGCCAAGGACAGTGCATGGGCCCATTGTGATGTGGTTGAGGGAAAGATGGTATGCAAACTTTGTCAAAAATGTTCTGGAGGTGGGGGTATTCTTAGATTGAAACATCACTTGGTTGGGATAAGAGGCAATGTAACGCCATGTGATGCACCTAAAGCAGTGTTAGGTCCAGTTATGGCAGAATACCTTGCGAAGCTTGAAAAGTTTGAGGAGACTAAGGCTAGGGAGAAGGCCATCCAAGATGAAATTGCAAGGAAGAGGGAAATAGTAGAAATGCTGAGAGAGAGTGGGTATGAAAATGATGAGTATGATATTCAAGACTCCACTTCTATCCCTTCCACCAATAACCCCTTTCACTATGTTCCTCTTGTTGGCAAAAGATCAAACCCAACAAAGAAACCCAACCTCATGAGTTATTTCTCATCCACTACTAATCCCACAGCCACTGTCTCCATGTCCCAGCCAACTCCAAGTCGTCAACCCACTTTGGATCAACATTGGAAAAAACAATGCAAAGAAGCTTCTTATCAGTACATTGCTAGATGGTAGTATGATTCAGATATCCCATTTAATGTTGCTCGCTCACCTTATTACCAAGCTATGTGGGACTCTGTTTTTGCTGCAGGAAAGGGCTTCAAAGGCCCTACTGCGCATGACTTAAGGGGGAGCTCTTTTGCAACAAGAGATTTGTAATATTGATGAGTATTTGGCTGAATATAAAGAGTCATGGCTCAAAACAGGTTGTTCCATCATGTCAGATGGATGGACTGATGGAAAGAACCGTACTATCATTAACTTCCTTGTTGCTTGCCCTTGAGGAACAATGTTTTTGAGATCAGTTGATGCATCTGATAAGGTGAAGGATGCAACCCTTCTATTTGAGCTTTTGGATGAGATCATTCAGGAAGTGGGAGAGCAGAATGTTGTGCAGGTCATCACAGATAATGCCTCAAACTATGTTCTTGCTGGAAAGATGCTTGAGTCCAAGTATAATACCATATTTTGGACTCCATGTGCTGCACATTGCATAGACCTCATGCTTGAGGACATAGGCAAAGTGGAATGGGTAAAAAACACTGTAGAGCATGGCAAGTGCATTACAAAATACATTTACAACCACTCATGGGTATTGAGCCTAATGAGGAAAAACACTGGGGGTAAAGAGCTTGTTAGGCCCGCCATTACGAGATTTGCAACTCACTTCCTCATGTTGCAACGTCTCAATTCTCAACAGAAAAACCTGCAGAAAATGTTTTCTTCTGATGATTGGACTAAATCCCTGTGGGCTCGTAGACAAAATGGAAAAGACACCAAAAAGAAAGTCTTTGACATTAATTTTTGGAAAAGGTCTTCAGAGCTGGTAAAAATTACTGAGCCCCTTGTTAAGGTGCTAAGGATGGTGGATGGGGAAAATATGGCAATGGGATACATTTATGAGGCTATGGATCAGGCCAAGGAGCAGATACGGGCAGCTTACAGGGACAGGTTAGCTAAATATGGTTGGATATGGGAGATCATTGATAACAGATAGAACAATCAACTCCATCGTCCTATACATGCAACTGGGTATTTTTTGAACCCAAAGTATCATTATAGAGCTTGGCTAGGAGATCAGCAGGATGGGGAGGTCAGATCTGGATTGATTGATTGCTTGGAGCGCATGGTCCCTAACCGTGCAGACCTTTTGGAAACACATAAACAACTTACTCATTTCAGTATGGCAGCTGGTACCTTTGGAAAGAACTTGGCAAAAATGGCAAGAGATGTGGATCAACCAGGTAAGCAATTCCAATTTGTTTTTTTTTTTCAAGTTAAATTGTTTGTAAATAAGTAATGAAATGAACTATGTTACTAATGAATGTCTTTTTATTTGCAGCACATTGGTGGGAGTCATTTGGCGGCCAATGTCCTCAATTGCAAAAGTTTGCAATTAGAATCCTCAGCCAAACTTGCAGTGCTTCAGGTTGTGAGCGCAATTGGTCTGTTTTTGAGCGCATACACACAAAGAAGAGAAACCGTTTGGAACAGAAATGGTTAAATGATCTTGTGTTTGTGTAATACAACCTTCGCTTGAGGCGGAACCAATTGATGAGCAAAACACCTGATCTAGATCCCATTGTGTTGGATGATATTGATCCAACATCAGAATGGGTGGAGGAGACTGAAGATCCAGTGTTTGAGGCTGATTTTGATTTTGATGCAGCAGTAGCGGGGGGTGAATTTGAAGCAGATTTGGTGGCGCCATCAGACGCAGACCTAGGATTGGTAGCTGCATCAAGCAAAGGCAAACAACCAATGGACGACACTAGTCATGCACCTCGGGTAACTCGTGCTTCCGTTAGGTCCACTTCTATTGTTATTGGTGGCAGGGTTACTGAGGTTGCAGATGAGCCTGAGGTTGAGGCATCCTCAGACTCTGATCCAGATGATGTCTATGTAGCAGTCGATGTTGATCCTGTGTCTAGTAGCGGTGATGAATTTGATGATTGATCATCATTCATGTGTAGTCTTGTATTAGGCCAATGGCCTCATAGCTTGTAGCATTGTTTTTGGACTTTATGGGCCATTTGGAGCCTCATTGCTTCTGTATTTTTCGATGATATGTATTGCACTCGGTGCCATTTTGATATATTCACCTTTGCATGGTGTATAAATGAGCAAACTTTGCATATTTTGTCTCTATTGGCTTGGAATCATGGTTGCAAATCTTAAAAATAGTTTTTTTTATTAAAAAATAATTATTTAATGTATTTTTTTTAAAATCGTTTCATTGAGATCTGACCGCTACCGGTTAGATTGGTTCCGGTTCGAAACCTGGTTCATTAGGTCCACCGGTCCAGTCACCGGTTCCGGTTTTAATAACTATGCATCACATATCAAAATAGTGAATCAAGTCCTGAATCTTGAGTCCTATCTCAGTCTCAACTGTCAAGAGTCAAAATTTCAACAAAAATTATAATAAATGTATATCATGAGTCATCTCCATGTCATAAAGTAATCAGTCACTGAGATCCCCTGCCCCTTTTACGGGAATAGGGAATAGCTTTGCCTTTTCCTCTAGCGAAGAAGGCCTTGGCCCCTGGGGATACAAATGGACTCAATCGTCCTTTAGAAGCAAATAAAAGAGGTGGCCTCTATCCTCTGCCGCCGTTGCTGGCCATCCTAGATGGTGTCACCTCCTCTTGCTCTGCCTCTAGACCCTGCTCCTCCTCCTCTACCTCTGGCTCCTCCTCCCCTGCAACTGCTACCTCCTCTGGCGCTAGTGCCTCTGGATCCACATTTAACCAATCAGGGATCGGGTTCGTGGCCGGCCTCTCAGTCTCAACCCTCCATGCAACAGTGGTATCAATATTGTCCAATGAGATGGCATCCATATCAAGAATTTTTTGAAGTTGTCTATTCCACAATTGAAGTTTGTAGCAGACGTACACCATGTCATTGAGGCGTTGGGATTCCAATTTGTAAAAGGGTCATAGATTGTAAATTAGTACTTAAAGAGAATTTAAATAGTAAAAATAATCAAATGCATTCAAAAATTTAATTTGAAATTTTTTTACCTGTGGTGCTTTTTGCTGTGTATTTTGTCAAATATACTATAGTTGCACTCACACCCAGAGGAGCTGCATGTTTGGCTGAGCAATAAAATGGCAAGATTTTGGAGATGGGGTACACCGCCACCATAGCTTGTCCACCAAGCATCTACAAGTCAAAATAAAAACGAGAAGAAAAAAATATGAAGAGATAATGAATTATGAAATTTGAGAGTTGACACAAATTGAATCTTACCTGGCATTTTGGTCGTCCTATTCTTCATAGCCATGGTAAAACCAAATGTGACACCTGCCTTCCTATATATTTCCATTTCTTTAGAAATATCTTCACGTTCTTGCTCAGATGCCACCATCCTCTCAACACATGTGAAGAATTCATC
This sequence comes from Pinus albicaulis, assembly GCA_034641835.2. Taxonomy (NCBI): domain Eukaryota; kingdom Viridiplantae; phylum Streptophyta; class Pinopsida; order Pinales; family Pinaceae; genus Pinus; species Pinus albicaulis. The sequence goes on from CM076577.1 coordinate 598,766,900, forward strand.
CATCACCTCGACATCAAATCTAAAACCATAGGAGTAAGAAAATCCGGGGTGGAGGTACATACCTGCAGCATGAATGGGGCGATGGAGGGTATTGTTCCATCGGTCATCAATTACTCTCCATATGACCTGTTGTTTCTCTAACCCCTCGTCTCCCTTATCTTCATAATAAGCACGAATGGCTTCTTTGGCCCTATCCATGGCTTCATACAAGTAGCCCATTGCGGGCTTCTCTCCATCAACCAACCAAAGAACCCTTACCAAAGGTTCTGAAATGGCACACACCTCCTTTACTCCTGAGTCCTGCCCAAAAGCTCTGATCATATGAAACTAGTCTGCATATGCCCTCTCCCCTTGGTTTGCAGCTAATAGATAAATCACGCCAATCCTGTGAATGAAACATGCTTTTCACATCCCACATAGAATTCAACAGAGACTGAAGAGAGATGATGTTGAGATATTGGGGTAGCATCGGATGTGCTCTAGCTCCCAAATTTTGTGGAGGAGCTGGAGTACATGAGATCTCCAAGACCGAGAAAGCATTTTGAAGAATTCCATCCGGTTTAAGAGATATTTAATTAATTAATATTTTTAATTAAGGACCCTAAGTCTAAGTTAGGGAAATTAAAAGATTAAAGTGAATTAAATTAAACATGTGATGATAATGACTCAAGTGACGCGGATCAAGCAACTTCTAATCTTAGCCGTCGATTAGAGATTAGATCACAACTGTTGGTTCCCCAACGAGAAAAGTATAAGAGAAGGGCTTGGGGTTAGTTGGAGGACACACACATTGCCGGAGCATTGGAGCTTAAGTTGAGATTCTAGGGCGTGGTTTGCTAAGAACTTCAGAAGTGTTTCAGTTGCAGCGAGGGGCAGTATTGGTGAGGGGGATGGTTTGATTCCAGGCCAAGAGTACAACGAGGGCAGAGAAGCAACATTCCAGACTAGTGCAGAGGCAGCCAGGTGCTCGCAGTCTAGCCAGAGCCTAGTAGGGATAGCGCAAAGGAAGCAGGAGCCATGCAGGCCCAGTGAGGGCAGCGCAGGGGTAACGTAAGCGCTTCATGGGTGACGCAGGCCCCTCCCGAGCAGTGCAAAGGCTGACGTAGAGGGCTTCAGAGCAGCACTGGGGTTATAGGTGGGCCAGAAAGGGCTCAAGTTCTATTATAAATCCCGTTTGAGGGTGTGAATCAGCCATATTTTCCGTCTCCGAGGATAGAGGTATTGCTTGCTACATTCTTCTCTGTCGAGTGAACCAGTTTTGGTGCCCAGGATTGTTGTACTTAGTTTCTGCATAATAATGAAAACCCTCCAGAGCTAGCTGCATCGGTTTTCCTGCATTAGGTTTTTACGAGGACATTTGTTCGGAAAATATGTGTGTCACTTTGCCTCTGAGCATGTTATTCAGTATTTGATCTGTATGTGTAGGCCGTTATATGTCTTTACTTCGATACTGTTTCTGAATATTCAGAATAATAACTTGTGGATTTAATCAAGTAGGAGAAGTAAATCGAGATTTAACAATAAGATTTCTTAGATTAAGAAATTCTCACATGGTATTAGAGCGATTGCAGATTAAGTTGGATATCCAGCAAATCGGCTGAAGAAATTTGTGCTATAGAGAGCAGCCTGAAGCATCAGAGAATCCGGAGTGGGTAGCGCGGCACCAGAAGGATGCAGAGGCAGCGAGAGCCACACAGAGGGCAACGTAGTCCCAACTGGGTGACGCAGAGACAATGCAGTGCCTTCCAGAGGGACGCAGGAGTAGCTTGCACTGCGCAGTCGCTGCACAGAGGTTGTGCTGAGCTAGTCTGCTCACGCAGAGGCCAACCAGGGTGACGCAGTCCAGATTCGAGTGCTGTGTAGATTTGTCGTGGAGTGGAAGCAGAGCTTAAGATCTTCACCAGTTGCTGGTGGGGTGGAGATTCTGCTGGTGCATAATCATGCCTAAGCTAAGTTGACAAAGAGCGGGAGGAGAACAACTACTCAACAGATTTCATTGCCAAAAGAGATTTGAGGATCAATTGTAGGGGGATCAAAGAGAGCTGATTCGTTGTGTTTGGTAGATTTTCGGGGAGGAAATCAGTTGTCAGAGGAAGCAGAGGGTGCCTTTTTCGCCAAGGACCCTAGATCCGAGCTTCTATTGAGAAGCAGGGAGAGGAAGAATCGTTTCGACAAAGATCTGAACAAATGGCGCCACACGGACTGCGTGATCAGGATAGGTTGGACGACTTGTCCAACTTTGCTATCTGGAAAGCCAGAATCCTGGTAGTCCTGGAGGCATACAACTTGAGGGAGCATGTAGAAAAAGTCTTATGGCTACACCAATCGATGCTCTTCTCCTGGCGAGGCATAATGAAGCAGCGACACATGCCAAGCGCTTCATCATGGACAGGGTTAAACATCATGTGGTACCACACATAGCCAAGAAGAATACGACTAATGAGATGTGGAAAGCTTTAATTGCACCATATCAAGGGAAATCCGTTAAGAGAAAGATGCTTTTGGAGAACCAACTGAGGTTATTTATGATGTCCAAGGGAGAGGAAATCGATCCTTTCCTCTTCAGGTTGCAGTTGATTCGGGATCAATAGACTGCCATGGGAGTCAAGGTGGAGGATGATGTCATGGTGATGACTGCTCTAAATGCAGTCATAGAGGACTAGGAAACATTTGTCCAAAGTATTTTGGGTAGAGTGGACCTTCCAAACTGGGACAATATGTGGGCTATCCTCTGACAAGAGGAGATCTGTCGAATGACCAAGAGGCAGACCAACATCGGTTAGTAAAGGAGGAAGAGGAAGATGCAACCCTGACATCTAAGAAGTAGCAAGGGAAAAAGAAGCGTGATCTATCTAAGATCAAATGTTTCCTATGTGGCGAACTTGGACACTTTGTCAACAATTGTCCTCGAAGGAAGAAGGACAAGGAAGCTTCTAGTTCCAAGGTTGCAGTAGCAGACGATGGCTCCGACGATGACGTAGCCATGAGCGCTCATGAACCACGGAGGTGGGGCGATATTTATCTGTAGAGCAACTACAGAGTGGTGGCGGGATCCTTGGGTAGCTCAAATCTTGGATCACATCCGTGCTACGGGAGCCTTAAGACAGTAGCGAGGAATGATTGGAGCAGTGGGTGCAAAGATCATGGATGAAGCAATGACAGAGGCCGAGACGCTGTAAAGGGAGTAGCGCAGTGCAAATGCAGCAACAACGCATAGGAGGCATGCTTATGTAGTGCAGAGCTGTAGCAACGCAGTAGCTTCAAGAGGACAATGCAGATCAACAATGTATGGAGCTTCGGTGATGAGATGCAGCCCGATTGACTTGTTTGTCATTGGGCAAGGGTCCTTCAGTTGCTTACTCTTAGCAACTGAGTTGTAGTACAACATTTGGCAACAGGATGTAACAATTTGAGAGGGAGCTGCAGTACGGATGTAGCAGTGACAGTGGCAGAGTGACGAGGAGCAGTATAGAGAGCAGTAGCAGCGCAGTGATGAGGGGTGGCCATGCAGCAGGCTAAGCATCAGCGCGGAGACCAATGCCAAAGATCAGAGCAATACTTCAGGGTGAAGTATAGTGCTAGAGCACATTCCTCGCTAAGAGGGAGTGTTGAGATTTTGGGGTAGCATCGGATGTGCTCTAACTCCCAAATTTTGTCAAGAAGCTGGAGTAAATGAGATCTCCAAGACCTAGAAAGCGTTTTGAAGAATTCCATCTGGTTTAAGAGATTTAACTAGTTAATCTTTTTAATTAAGGATCTTAAGTCTAACTCAGGGAATTTAAAAGATTAAAGTGAATTAAATTAAACATGTGATGCGGATCAAACAACTTCTAATCTTAGCCGTTGATTAGAGATTAGATCACGACCGTTGGTTTCCCAACGAGAAAAGTATAAAAGAAGGGCTTGGGGTCAGTTGGAGGACACACACATTGGCGGAGCACTGAAGCTAAGCTGAGATTCTAGGGCGCGGTTTGCTAAGAATTTTAGAAGTGTTTCAGTTGTAGCGAGGGGCAGTATTGGCGATGGGGATGGTTTGATCCCAGGCCAAGAGTACGACAACGACAGAGAAGCAACATTCCAGACCAGCGCAGAGGCAGTCAGGTGCTACGCAAACTAGCCAGAGTCCAACAGGGGCAACGCAGAGGAAGCAGGAGTCACGCAGGGCTGACGCAGGCTCAGTCAGGGCAATGTAGGTGCAACGTAAGCCCTTTAGGGGTGACGCAGGCCAGTCACGTTGACGCAGAGGGCTTCAGAGCAACGCTGGGGTTTCCGGTGGGCCAGAAAGGGCTCGAGTTTTGTAAATCCTGTTTGAGGGTGTGAATCAGCCATAGTTTCTGTCTCTGAGGATATAGGTATTGCTTGCCGTATTCTTCTCTGTCGGGGGAATCGGTTTTGGTGCCCAGGATTGTTGTACTTAGATTCTACACAATAATAAAAACCCTCTAGAGCTAGCTGCACTGGTTTTCTCGCATTATGTTTTTTCGTGGACATTTTCCAGAAAATCTATGTCACTTTGTTTATGAGCATGTTATTCAGTATTTGATCTGTATGTGTAGGCTGTTATATGTATTTACTTCGATATTGTTTCTGAATATTCAGAATAATAACTTGTGGATTTAATCAAGTAGGAGAAGTAAATCGAGATTTAACAATAGGATTTCTTAGATTAATAAATTTTCACATATGAAAGTAGTGGCAAAGCGTGTTATTGTAGGACACACCGACTCTTTGTTGTTGGTGAATCTTCTCATCAAGCTAAGCACATATGCATGATTATATATAAATTTTGTTATGCTCTTCGATGATTCAACAATATGCCTCACAATAGGAATCTTACTTATATCCTCCAACATCAAGTCAATACAATGAGCAACACAAGGTGTCCAAAACAGGGTAGGATACCTCTCCATAAGCAACTTGCCAACTGCAACATAATTTGCGGCGTTGTTCGTTATGACTTGGACAAGATTTTGTGGGCTTATTTTCTGAAAGAAGATGTCCAACAACTCACATAATAAACTTGCATCTTTAATGTGTGCAGATGCATGAACAAATTTCATAAACATTGTCCCCTTGGGACAACTAACCAAGAAGTTAAGAAGGATCCTACCCTTCTGGTTAGTCCAACCATCTGACATGACTGTGCATCCAGTGTGTTCCCATGATGCCCTAAAGTCCTCCAATCTAGCAATGCAATCATTCTTTTCATCTTGAAGAAGAGGCCCTCTCAACTCTGCAAAGGTAGGGGTTTTGTACCCCGGGCCAACAACAACAACAACATCAAACATAGGTTGGTAGAATGGGTTTGTCTTGGCAATGTTGAAAGGAACATCACTCCATAGAAGACATTTACTGACCAACCTGTCAGTGTTTGCCTTTTCCTTTTTTTTTAATTGCTGATTTGATTACAGGTTGTGCACTAGGTGTGGTTCTAGGGACAAAAAAGGATGAGAAAGCTGAGGGGTTGGGTGTGGAAGGTGATGCTGAAGAACCACTCTCACTTACCCCCACTCTTGAGGTCCTTGCAAGTTGGCTTTTTATTGCTGCTCTGGTGTCTTTGTAATCCTCTTTATCCATCAACACTTTAATGGCCTGTTGAATGATTTCTGGAGATGCATTGGGGCAAAGTTCTATATTTTGCCCCGAAATTTGCCCCAAATGGAATTTTAATCTGTTGACACCCCCTAACATATGCTTGCCACACAACTTGCAAGACAACTACATTCTATCAACACCCCCAGTTTCGGGTACAGGATCAAGTTCACCATATTCCCACATAGGGTCCAAAATCCTTGGCATTTTGTTTGAAACTTTGAACTTGAATAATTGAATTTTAACCTGGGCACAAAAAAAAAATTGAAAAAAATTAAAAATTGCCCATCACATAGAAGCAAACACAAATGTAATTGTTGATTTTAAATTTTAAATGCCTCTTCTCACTCACTTGAACACACACAAAATCACTAAACAAGGATTTGAATTTTTGTTATTTGACTCTTGAAAGTTGAAGTTTTAAATTTTAATTCAATCTAGTGTCTAGAGTCTAGAGTCTCTAGATTCTAAGCAAAAATAAGTTAGAAAACAAGCTAATTGAAATATAAAATGATTTAAGAAGACATTTCTGTAACAATTTGCAAAGAATAAGAGAGAAAATACATACCTGACAGCAACAAACCGGTACCTTTAATCGCCCACGTTGAGCGGTGGACAAATCTCCAAATCCACACCACAAATATTGGACAATGGCAAAGCTCAAGCCTCAATCACCTCTTCTCTCTCCACAGCCCTTAAACGCAGCAAACAGATTGAAAAATGTCTGAGAAATATCTAGTTTTCGGCCTCTTAACCATGCATTTTGAGGGACATATGACTTTTTCAGTCGAATTGGGATAAAGTCTGGACTTTTTCAATTTTATCGCGACTTTTTCAAGGCTGAAAAAGTCGGCCGATATAATCGGCAGAGTGAAAAAATCAGTGTTTTTTAATCCCGACTTTTTCCACACATATTAGAACATTCTTACCCACATGTGTAAATTAATTCACTTCAATTTTTAAATTTTCCTAAGTTAGACTTGGGTTTCCCATTAAAAAAATTAATTATTTGAATTACTTTTACACCGGGTGGAATTTCTCCAAACGATTTCTGGGTCTTGGAGATCTCATGTGTTCTAGCCCCTCCACAAAGTTTTGGCGCTAGAGCACATCTGATGCTACCCAAAATCTCAACAATTTCCACAAGTTCGTCAAGTATGATTGTCAAGAACTTTAGGTGAAATATAACACAATGTCATGGAAATAGTATACCGATAAACTTTCATTTTACAGAATTGGGATGTTATCTATAATGTTTACAATTTCACTGATCTTCTTCACATGGTAGAAATTAATACACAAGTCATGTATGAGGCGGTTATTACTTATTACACATCAAGATTATGTGAGAACTTTTTTTGTTGTAGACCTTATGATCTGAACTTTATTTTTGTCTTATTGTCATTTTCAGGTGTCCCTATCATCCCTAAACCGACATGCTGTTGCTACAAGAGAAGATGTCGGGACTTCAAAGGCACTATGTCTTCAGAAACATTTTAAATCCATTTTTCCAGAGAGCAAAGTTGATGCTAGAGTGCAGCTATATGATGCATCATCTGAAGGGGAAATTCTTGGAGGGCAGCCTGATTTTGTTTTGGATTGTATTGACAACATTGATACTAAGGTTGAATTTTGACTTCCTTTTCTCTCTTTTGTGTAGAATTTGCTTCCACTAAGGTTGGATGTTGATTTTGATTGTCGCTAGAGCAGCTCTTGTATTGGATTATAATTAGTACATAAGCTTTAAAGTTATGTTTTCTGTTATGTTGGTTGACAATATAAATTTTTTGAGGTGTAATACTAATCTGACAAAACGATAGCTGGGTTACACAACATATGGCAACATGTAGACCGAAAAATAGGAAACACAAGATAAAATATGCAAGTCCAACAGTACGCATATGGACACACTCCTAAATAGCAATAATTTGAAATAATACTTTAATTTTATTATATAAAATCTGGACTCTGTATAGAGGATTATCACATCTGGACACAACAGGGCAATATCATACCCATAACAAGAGTCATAGAGAATGGTCACTCTTTGTGCCTTTCACATGTTTGTTATACTAGTGAATTGATAGCTGGGGAGTTAGGCAAATGATAGTAAATGGCCACATAATTTTCTGCATATCAATGATTGGTTCAGGAGCCCTGCCACATAATTTCCTGAATTAAATTCCTTATAGATGGAAATTTGTGGCTCATTTCTAAGATCCATCCCTGAAAAGTCATTAGTACATCTTCAAACAATGGAGAGGGAGCAAAAATAGCGATAGGTAATGTAGCTGCTAGCATCAGGTATAATGGTGGTTGATGTAGAAATTTTAGGGTTATGCCGTAATATTCCTAGGGAATTTTTATAGTAATAAACAAAGCATACATTGACATAAAACCCACAAAAAGCGCACACATAAATCAGACCCTGAAATTGCACCAAGAACTGCGTTGCTGAGCCATTTTATTAAAAATAAATGAGGGTACAATGTGGTGTTGGAAAGTGTGCACTTGGGCTTGCCCAAGGCAAGCTAGCAAAGCCCAAGGCAAGCTAGCAAAGCCCAAGTGAATAATATGAAGTCCCCCTCAAGTCTGCTGCTGCTCTCTCCTGGCTCTGCGCTGAACTGCCTAGAAAATATGCTGATGGCTGTGAAGAATAGCTGCTAGGGCCTCCTCCAGTGCTCAAAACATTCCGGGAAATTAACCCCGGGCTCTCCACCAAATACATAGAATAACCCACGAAGGAATTGGCCAATGGTCGGCCCTATTTTCCCTCAATGGCACTGCTGCTGGGTAATTTGACCCACCTATCAATCCTACTGCAAAAAGCCCCCAAGATGGCTGCAATCACCAACAAAACACTTCCCCGGACTCCTCCTCAAGTTTCAGCTCCAAACTATCTTCTCTCCTCAACACCCAAGTGTGACTCCACCAAGGATTGCGCAGTGGTTGTGCTGCTGCTGCTGGAATCTCCCTCAAACTCGCACTACCTGCTCTTGGATTGAATTGGAATAGTTGAGACTCTCTCCTTGGGCTGGAACTCAAAGTCCACCGAAGCAAGGGTTGGGATTTCCACTCAGAAACTCTCTTGTGCTAAACAACACTTGCAGACGTGGCGTCAACTCAAGAGTGCTAGTCTAAGACAATTCTCAAATGATCATGAATGCTTGAATTGAGTGCCTTTCCTTCCTTTTGTCAAAGATCCTCCAAAAATGCTCATGTGGGCCCAGCTCGATTTCCTCCCACCAAACTTGCTCCAATGAGTGCGTATTTCCTTATGTGGGCCGCAATTCTCTATGGGTGCCCCCCTGGTTCCACTAGGTGCTCGATGTTCTCCTTCTTTCTCTAATGTTTGGGCCTCCATTTCTTCTCAAAATTTATGTGGGACCTCTAAACCCACATCTCTTAACTGCAAACATGAAATAAGACAAAATTGATATTTCACTTAGCAATAATGCCAAGTGGGAATATCACAGTACTCCCCGCAAAAACATTGCTTGTCTAGGGGTGATAACTAGTGCTCAGAGTGAGCTCTGGCCTACCAGGCGAAACAACTCTTGCCAAAACCTCCCCATGAACTTGTTGTCTCGGTCACTGACAATGGTCTTTGGAAGACCATGTAGTCGAAACACCTCCCTAAAAAAAGATCGACCAAATGTGAGGTTGTGTACCAGGCTGAGATGGCGAAAATATGTGCAAACTTCGTCAACCGGTCCACCACCACGTATCAACAGTCCTTGCCCTGTACTGTGGGCAACCCAATAATGAAATCCATTGACGCACTCTCCCATTTACCCTTAGGGATAGGAAGAAGCTATAGCAACCCCGCAGGGTGTGACTGCTCACTCTAGCATATGTCACACTCTCTAACATGCCTCACAACGTCATTCTTCAAGACCCTAAATGAAAAACACTCTCTCATAGCCCTGTATGTTTTGGTGAACCCTTGGTGGCCTGCTAGTGGTGAGTCAAGGGCAGCCTGTAAGATCTTCTCCCTCAATTGGGAGCTGGGCACTAAATAAATCCTGTCCCTAAAGTAGATTTCCTCGTTCATCAACGTGTATCGGTCATCTGCCACTACCCCATCAAGTACCTCACATGAAATCGATCCTTGGAGTACTCTACAAGTAACTGCGCCCTCCAATTCAGGGCAATGCTCATCAATGAAAGAGTAGCCGACCTCTTGGATAATGCATCAGACACCACGTTGTGTTTCCCTTAGACATACTCAATGTCAAAGTCGTATGCCTAGAGCTTGCTCACCCATTTCTGCTGTCTCTCCTGCAACTGCTTTTGCTCCAGGAAAAATCTAAGGTTGTTGTGGTTTGTTTTGACCCTGAACTTGTTCCCCACCAAGTACTGTCTGAACTTGGCTAATGCATGCATGATGGCTAGCATTTCCTTGTCTGAGATGGACTATAGCCTCTCGTGGGGCAGTAGCTTTTGGCTCTCGAAAGCTATAGGGTGCCCCCCCTACATCAAGACTGCTCCTACCCCCTCTCCGGATGCATCACACTCAAGTACAAAGGGCTGGGTGAAGTTTGGAACTGCCAACACTGGATAGCTGCTCATGACCTGCTTGAGGCCCTCAAAATCCTCTTGCGCTGTATATGTCCACTCAAATGTCCCCTTCATCAGATCGGTGAGGGAAGCGACCAACGAAGAGAACTCCTTCACAAACTTCCTGTAGTAGGTGCAGATGAGCACAAATCCCCTCAACTCTGTCACATTTCGGGGCTCTGGCCAATCCCGGATGGCCCTAATCTTCTCCTCATGGACCCTCCGACCATCCTCCCCATTGATGTGCCCTAGGTAGAGCATCTTTGTCAAACCAAACTCGCACTTTGACAGTTTTGCATAGAACTGCTGCTCCAAAATACACAACATTGCCTCCAAATGCTCCTCCCAGGTCGAACTATCAATCAAGATATCATTAAAGAAAACCAAGAAAAATTTCCACAATTGTCCACGAAACACGCGGTTCATGTAGGACTGGAAGTGACCAGTGCATTGGTTAACCCGAAGGGCATAACCAGGAACTGAAAGTGCCCATAGTGGCATCTGAAAGCTGTCTTAGGGACATCTTGGTCACTCACCTTTATCTAGTGGTACCCTGAACACAGGTCAATCTTAGAGAAAAACTTCACCTCCTTAGCGCGTCCATAAGCTCATCTATGTGTGGGTTGGGGTAACGATTCTTCATGGTCTTCTTGTTAAGGGCTCGATAGTCAATGCACATGCGTAGGGACCCATCCTTCTTCTTCACCAGAACAACTGATGAAGCAAAAGGGCTAAAGCTAGGCCTGATGTGCCCAATTGCCAACAACTCATGAATAGCTCTCTCTAAATCATCCCGATATGCATTGGGATTTCGGTAAGGGGTAGTAATCATGACCTGTACCCTCGACTCCAGCTCAATGGTTTGCTCAAATCCCCCCGTTAGGTGGTTGACCTAGCGGTATGTCTCCAAACACTACTGGGTACCTATCCAAAATGGCTTGTATCTCCGGGTGTGGTGGCTTGGGCTGACCCCCAACCTCCAAAAGCCTCAACTCCACAATCCACTCAACATCGCTATGCCTCAGATCAGCCTCCATCTCGTGGGACGAAACCGTCTACAGATGGTAAGAGTGCATACCGTGTCACAAAATTGGCTTTCCATTTGGCCCTATGAACTCCATCTCTAACCTCCTCCAATCAGTAGTGACTCGGCCAAGTGAATAGAGCCACTGGACCCCCAACACCACGTGGGTGTCTGGTACTTCCACCACAAAAAAGTGATTTGTCATGGAGTAGTTCCCCATGGTCACTATCTATGCGGGAACATAGTGCGTGCACTGGATGGTTCTATCCCCGGGCATAAGAACCAAAAATCCCTCAAACTTAGTTGTGATGCCCCTCCTCTGAACCATCTGTGCATCAATGAAATTGTGGGTAGCCCCACTGTCCACCAGAACTGATACACGCTGCCCCTGATTCTCATGGTGAAGAACTTTGGTACCCCACTTAGAGATTCAAGACTAAGCGACATTAGCTGAGTATGACACCACATCAGCTTGGGGGGATTGTTCCTTTCACAAGGGATTGCACATTCGATCCCTCCTTTGAGATTGGATAATGAGAGGTACCGAGTTAGTACCTGACAGAGCAGGCTAGGTAGTTGGATACATCCATGGCCATATTTCAGCATAGGCCATGGATTACCAGAGGGACACAAGGCCCAAATTGTTGTTGGGATCCAGGTGGGATTTCCCATAACATCATAGAGCCAATATGTGATGGTAGTAGCCGCGTGATGGATATGATGCTTGGGCGCACACACGTTTTGAAATCTCCATCAGAGCCTTGGACAACACTAGTGATAGGATGGTTCGACAAGGGAGCAAACAAATTTCATGAGTTGTCTTGGCAAATTGACTGTGTGGAGTCACAGGGTGATTAGCCTACTCTAGCAGGAGCTGGTAGGAGGAGGTGGCATCGACCGACCACTAGAGAGGGCATTACGTGGAGATGGTGCTCTCTCATTGGTATATTGTACACCAAAGCTACTAAGGATAGGCACAGTAGTGTCATTCCCGTTGGCATGTGAGGAGTCGGGCCGCTTAGGTCTTTCAGGGTAGATGGGAAGATGTAGCCCACATCATGGACGATTTACTAGCAGAGTGTTGGATACTTTGGCACATGGAGGATACCATATGTTACTGGGAGGTACGACAGTTGGCAGTGCTACACATGACTGCACAGAGTTATGTCGTAGGGTCTAGTGTTTTGTAGAGGGATGTAGACTAATGCGTACAAACCCAATTTTAGGCCATAACATCCAGTGGTGTGCAGGGATATGCAGCAAGGAGGAGTGGCTTGCAAAGGAGCATGGAGATGCATGGTGGTGTGCTGTAGCATGTCGGTTTACATTGTGGAGTAGGAGGAGTGAGTCACATCACATTGTGTACCTGCGGGGAGTGTCAGGTACAGTGACTTAGGCAGGACACATGGTGATACAGGATGGGACAATAGTAGCAAGGGGTATCCAACGGCGTATAGGGGTAGGCCGCGATGTATAATGGCATGTCGAGATGCTCGGTAGTATGCATAGGCGTATGATGTTGCACAACAGGGTCTTGGAGTGTTGCCTCCAGGGAGACTTATGGATAGAGACACAAGGCATACCTTTGGGTGTGGTTCACTCGGGATCGACAGGGACACAAATGAGTGATACTTGATGGTATCCATGGGTACTCACATGCCTATCCCTCTTGTACATCACTTACAGGCACAAAGGATTTGGCGGTTGTCCCTTGACACTATGAGCACGAGTAGCAGGGGGCTAGGAGCTCACCTGAGATATGTGGATGGGACTCAGTGCACTAGGGGAGAGACTGCTCAGCGATGGCATTGGGTTAGGGCACGAGCTAGCAGGTATAGGTTTGGGGAGTGCATGGGTTGCTGCAACGGTAGCGTATGTTTTACCCTGAGTTCACACTTAAGGGGATACATGACACATTTTGGGCGAGGCACTTAGAGGTGACATTGTAATATCCCCAATTTTAATTTTTCATTTAACAGAACTAATAAAGTTTATTGGGGGAGTGCTAAGCATAGCACAATTTTGTAATCTGGGCATTGGAGACATTTTTGGTACATGGGACTTAGGAGAAATCGAAAATCTCAACCTTAGTGGAATGTCGGGGCCACCCCTCAAGGAAAATTCGATTTTGTGGAAAGGAGATCAAAATATTTGGATGAGGGACCCACAAGGAAAGGTGAAGCAACAATTATAAATAGAGGGTTGATGTAGCGACCAATAGTCGTATACGTGACATAAATATTAAAATACTTCGTAAACAAAGACTCCCATTGTAGGATTGAAATTGTAAATTGTATGTTGTATAAAGAATTGTTGATAAGATGATTAGAAATGAGAATGAGGGCCTACTTATATACCCTAGGCAGGTGCCCTTTCACGAATGGCTACGTTTCTAAGACATGCCTCTTCATCACTAACTAACTAATCATTAGTTAATGACTTATTATTTATTATTATATTTACATTTATATTTATTATTATGAATTATGAATTATATTTATAACATAGCCTCTCCCTTCAAAAAGCTTTGTCCTCAAAGCTTACTTAAGAACATCTTCTCATTTTTGTACTTTCATCTTCGTTGATACAAGACGATATGATCCTCTGAGTGATAGACAAAACTATCGTACTGAGAACGGATCGGCCCATCCTACACTGATCTTCTGTGGAATCAAATTTGATGATGAATAGTTAACATATGACTGGATTCTGCAAACTTCAGTATCCTTGGGAACATAATTTTGTTGATTATTTTCTGAGCGATACTAGCAAGTAGACTGATTGGAAAGTCTGCTCTTGTGATTCAGATGTTGATACATAGCTCCTTTGGTTTGGTTTTCCCTTATCATGTTAGTGGTTGATTCTTGATTTCCTTCAGACGTTGTTGTTGAGTGGGCGATTGAATCATCAGTTGGGATGTCCAAACTTTGAACTGCAGCTTCTGCATATGTTTTAACTTCTCTAGATTCTTCTTCTTCCTTACTTGTGATATTGACTAGATCAATATTAATCCCTTTGTCTTCATCTTGGACTGAAACTACTGACTAGTGAAACAACACTCAGCCAATGCTTGCGAGTGCTCGCGACTTCTACTCTGCTCGGTATTGAAAAGACCCGATCAGAGTCTCGCGAGTCAAACTCGCGTTGACCGAGTTTGACTCGTGGTCAACGCGAGTTTGACTCGCGAGACTCACAAGTTCCGATTTGCAATCACCATTAATCGGCTAGGTTTAGGTTACTCTGGAAAGTTAAAACCTGTTGTCGACCGCCTATTTTTTTTAACTTTTAAACTTACGCTGCCTGCTCACTGAACTCTACGTCGACGTCGAACGAAAAACGCTGCTCTGCCCTGAGTCTCGACGCTGCCTGCTCCTCCTACTGCTTCAACTCAACTGCTCTGGCTCAACTCTGCGTCAACGTCGAAGGAAAGATGCTACTCTGCCCCGAGTTCCGACGCTGCCTGCTCCTGTTGCTGCTTCGACTCAGCTTCCACAACGAAGAAGACCGAGTCCCGACGCTGCCTGTTCCTCTTGCTGCTTCGAATCAGCTGCCACAACAAAGAAGACGTCGCTCTGCCATGACGAAGAAAGATCAATTGGTTACTACGCAGCTGCTGGTTTGAATTTCATAATCTTGGTTCGTGTGGAATTTCAAGGATATTTTTTGAATCAAATTCTTGCATTACCACCCAAAATAGATATCGATTTCACCATTGAATCAATACAAACTGCAATACTAGTGTAAAGGGATTCTAAAACAATTGGAAGTTATTCAGAACCAATATTACAATTAAACTGAACCAGAGTATTGGAGGAGCAGTGACTGTGCAGTGTGTAATCTTGGTTGTTTTAATGTTTTTAACTTTTTTCATTTTGTATCATTTTTAATTTTTAATTTTTTTGTTGTTGTCTATTACAGTTTACAGGCCTACAGGAGCCACAACAATAATGCCAAGGGAGAAGGATTTTGCTTGGGCTTATTGTGAGAAGATTCCTGGGGAAGTTAGGCTCCTCTATAAATTTTGCAAAGCGAAATGTAGTGGAGGCATTTATAGATTCAAGTACCACCTTGCAAAGATACCCGGCCATGATATAGGTCTTTGTGACAATGTTGATGAAAATGTCCAACACCAAGCAATCTTGGCGCTTGATATGTTGAGTCAGCATAATGCCAAGAAAGAAAGCAAAATAAAGAAATAGGAACTCTTGGAGCTGACCATTGTTCTTCCAATACCCCCTTCTCGTCTCCCTCTGTTGAATCTTCAATGCCCTTCACAAGTTTCCCATACATGCCTCCAAATCCAAGTCAAACTCAATGCCAAATGAATCCTCCTGCATTCATCACTGGAGGTGGAAACATAAACACTTTTTTTGCTCCTCGCACAAATCCTGGTTCCCAACCTACCTTGGATGGCACTGGTTGGAAACAAATATCCATAGTCAGGCAAGGAAGGCCATTGCTAAATTTTGGTACTATTCTGACATACCTTTCCACTGTGCCAGAAGTCCTTATTGGCAAGCTATGATTGATGCAGTTGCTGTTGCAGGTCCAAGGTTCAAAGCCCCTTCATTAGAGAGCCTTAGGACAAATTTTTTGTTAGAGAGTGTTGAAGATGTCATGCTTGTGCTAGCTGAGTTTCGTTCATCATGAGTAGAAACAGGTTGCACGATCATGAGTGATGGATGGATAGATCAAAGGAATAGAACTTTAATAAAGTTCCTTATATCTTGTCCAGCAGGCACAATGTTTCTTAAATCATTGGATGCCTCAGACAAGGTTAAGACTGCTCAACTTATTTGTGAAATGATGGAGGAAGTCGTTCAGGAAGTGGGAGAAGAACATGTTGTACAAATTGTCACTGACAATGCAGCTAATTAATTATATGGCTGCTGGTAGAATTTTTGAGATTAGGCACCCCACTATTTTTTGGACCGCTTATGCAGCCCATTGCATAGATTTAATGCTTGAGGACATTGGTAAGCTTCATTGGATACATGAGGTTATGGAGAAGGAAAAATCCATAACCAAATACTTGTACAACCGCACTATTGTCTTAAACACCATGTGAAAATACATTGAAGGTAAAGAAATTGTTCGACCTGCAGTGACTAGATTTGCAACAAATTTCACATCTTTGCAATCTGTGGTTGAGCAAAAGATAAATTTGAAGAGGATGTTCTTAGGACCTGAGTGGATGGGATCTAAACATTCCAAAACCCTTGAAGGCATTGAAATTGTTGCACTTGTGTTTAATGACGGTTTTTGGAAAGATGTCGAAGAGATTATTGCTGTGACAGAGTCCCTTGTCAGAGTTCTCAGGTACTTAAAGTCTTTTAACTATTCTCATTTTTAAAATTTCATTTCAAGCTTCTTTTTATTTTCAAAGTTACATATTTCATTAATTTTGAAAGCTTGAACTTTCAGGATGGTTGATGGTGACAAACCCGCTATAGGTTACATTTATGAGGTGATGGATCTCACAAAGGAGGCCATCAAAAGAAGATATGGGGATGAGGAGGAAATGTATTTGCCTCTTTGGGATATTATTGATGCACGTTGGGATAAGCAATTGCATTCCCCCTTACATGCTGCTGGGTACTTCTTAAACCCACAGTGTTTTTATGATAAGAGCAAATTTAATGAAGGCGGGGAGGTTGGCAGAGGACTTATGACATGCATTGAAAAGTGCTCCCCTGATCCAGAATTTAAAAGCCGTGTCTTTTCCCAACCACAGGATTATAGGACGCCAACTAAATTATTTGCCTATACCAGTGCTATACAAGAAAGAACTAAGATGTTGCCAGGTACCCTTTCAGGCTTGAAGGCATCATCAATTTTTTATGTTAAATGTTTCATTAAATTTTGTTTTCTTTTTGAGTTTTTACTATTTAGTACTTGCTAAGTTACTACTCTCAAACACGTTCCACTTGCTAGGTCTTTGGTGGCAAAACTTTGGTAGTGATACGCCAGATTTGAAGAGATTCGCCATTCGAATCTTAAACCAATCGTGCAATGCTTCAGGTTGTGAGCGCAGTTGGAGCATGTTTAGAAAATACATTCTAAGAAGCGCAATCGATTGACACAAAAACGCTTAAATGACCTTGTATTTGTCCATTACAATCTCCGACTTCGCAACAAGCAAATACTAGGTGAGAGCCTGAATTTGAAGTTTTCATAAGCTGATTTGCAGTTTAAAGTTTAAACTTTAAAGTTGAAACTTTAATTTACATTTCAATGTCTCATGATAATTACAGGTTTGGATCATTCACCAATCGACCTTGAGGAGAGAGGATCTGCAAACTACAAATGCATCCGATTGGGTCCAGATAGAGGGGGAGCCTCCTCTTTTAAGTCTAGATGACTTGGAGAACTTAGAGTGTCAAGCAAGCGAAGGAGTGCGAGGAATCGCTTCTAGTTCTCACTCTTAGAGTCTTAGACTCTCTATTATTGATTTTTTACTGATTTGCTAAGCAGTATTTTGTAAACTTTTAGAAGCAGATGCTTTTGGTTCTATGTAGTCATTGGTTAGGACCCAGGTTTCAGTACTTCGGATCATGTTTGGACTCATAACATATATGAGATACTTATTCATTCATGATATTTTGGATGTCTATTGATATTATACATTGTTTGGACATGGCTTTATTGAATATCAATGAAAAATATATATATTTTTTAATTCAATATATGTGTATATCTTTATTGATTGAATTCGCCGATTTTTTCCCGATCCGATTCAAACTCTTCGCTCTTTTGTCTTGTTGATTTATTGCCGATTCCGAGTCTGTTTTCATTCCTACTGACGACGTTAATACTTCACTTTCAAGTTGTTCTAGCTTGTCATTCAGTGATTTCTTGTCATTTTTAAGTTTTTTTGTTTGCATAAGTATAGTTTGGTTATGATTTTTTAAATGGACGAGTTCATCCTTTTCTGATTTGTTGACTTTATTTTTAGTAGCTTCATCATCTTTTAAACTTTTGATTTGTTCTAATAATATCTGATTAAGGCTCTGAAAACGTACATTTTCTTCTTCTTGTTCTAATAAATGCTTCTTAAGTTCCTTCTTTGAAGCTTTAGCTTTCTTGACTTGTTCGACTAGTTTTTCTTGGTGATCTTTGAGGCGAGAAACTTCTTTGTCTTTGCTGGAGATGATTTCTCAAGCTCTTTTTGCTTTCTTGATATAGTTTTTTTGTTATGTTTGAACATCAAGTCCGAGATATCCTTAAAGTCTTATGATGTAGACATTATCGATTTTGACTCCATTGTCATGTCTCGAAATGTGACCATCTTCCCCTTATAAGAAAAAGTCAAAACTTATTTCTCCATGTTTAACATGAATGTACCCAAATCCTTAAGCCAAGATTGACCAAGAATGATGTCAATCATTCTATCATACATAGTTACAACATGAAATTGAGATATGTACTCATAATGATCTATTGTCACTTGTAAATCACTAATTTCATATACTTTTTTGTCACAAATATTTTTCCTTTCACCAATGCTTGACTCTAGAATTAATAGCTGATTTGCCAAATTAATGTTGATGTAGTTTTCCTTGATGCGTGTGCTGATAGCGATATTAATTTCTTTTCCTTGGATACTTCCTTTTAATGTAATTAACCTGTGATCTATGATTGAGAGACCTTCATAGGAAAATAGTTCTTTCTTCGTCATTTTCGAGTTGGACTCCATTTGCTTGTCGATATGAAATTAGGGTTTTTTGAAGATAACCCCTTCTTAATCTCTGTAATATTTTTTTATTATTTTCTTCTTTTATGACCTTCAAACCCTTGCATGTGTATATCTCCTTTTACACTCTTAAATTGGATTATTTTTTTTCTAAACTCTTATATATATATATACTTTCCTTTAACTTCAACAATCCCCTTTTAATATATATAAATATATATAAAGTACCCTTTGATTTATAATTAACTTATTGATCGGTTGATTTCAAAGAAACTTCAATATATATATATATATATATATATTTTCCTTTAACTTCAACAATCCCCTTTTAATATATATAAATATATATAAAGTACCCTTTGATTTATAATTAACTTATTGATCGGTTGATTTCTTAAAATGGCGATTTTAATTCCTTTATACTAGTATAACCTCAACTTAAGTGAACAAATGGGTTTAATTATTAAAATTTTGGTTTTATCATCAAGGTTCACAATGTTTGAGTTCACCTTTTTCTGATATGAGAATGACAAGGGCTAAAGCGTTTACATTGTACAACGAACACTTAAGAAGGTTTGACGAGAATGTGGCTATGTCACAAAGATCGTAGTGATGGGCGATGAGTGTGAGGTGTCACTGCTTGGTGGCAGGGTTGCGGCTAGGTGCAGTAGACGAAAAAGGGCAGGCGATAAGCTTTGCGGTGATGGAAGACTATGGCGGTGGTAGCGAGTTACAGTGTTGGCAGCAAGGTATGGGTGATGGGAAGAGCAGTGATCGAATGATAAGCAGTCGGGGGGCTACGCAGGTTGGAAGAACAATGAGGGCGACAGTGCTAATCGTGTGCAGTCAAGCGACGGTGGTTGCAGCAGTGTTGGGTGGAGGTGGTTGGAAGTGCTGCGGATAGCGACTGGAAATGCTACGGACGACGACAAGGTATGGGTGACCGGTCGACTTCTCGATTGCCGTCGTTTTATATATATATATATATATATATATATATATATATATATATATATATATATATATATATATATATTTTGTATTTGTTTATTTTCGATATATATATATATATATGTTTTTATTTTATTTTATTTTTTCTCCTATAGTTTTTTTTTAACCTCTCTTTTTTTTAAATATATATTTTTTTTAACTTTTTTTTTTGAATATCTTTTTTTTTTTAAATCTTTTTTTTTTTACTCTTTTTTTTTTTGTTCTTCTGACTATATATATAGATCCTTTTATTTTTTTATTTTTTTTATTTATTTTTTAAATATGCCCCTTTTTTTTCTAATATATATATATATATATATATATATATATATATATATTATTATTATTTTTTTTTAAATTTTTATTATGACCAAAGGCCTGTCGGCGAATTTGGTGGAATGGAGAAACTCCAAGTATGTAGCGAAATGCTTCGATTATGACGACAACCAAGTTGACGACGAGTTGAAGGCCAAAGCCCAGTGATCGAAGAACGTAGCTTTGATACCAATGTAGTGACCAATAGTCGTATACGCATCGGAAATATTAAAATACTTCGTAAACAAAGACTTCCATTGTAGGATAGAAATTGTAAATTGTATATTGTATAAAGAATTGTTGATAGGATGAGTACAAATGAGAATGAGGGCCTGCTTATATACCCTAGGCAGGTGCCCTTTCACGAATGGCCTCGTCACTAAGACATGCCTCTTCATCACTAACTAACTAATAATTAGTTAATGACTTATTATTTATTATTACATCTACATTTATATTTATTATTATTTTATTATGAATTATATTCGTAACAGTTGAAGGCAACATTGGGGACCTTTTGATAATTTGTCATTTTACACATTGTTGCTCAAGCTATTTAAGCCGAGTCACATGTGTTGTTTAGTACCAGAGGTTTCCAAGGGGAAATCTCACCCTCTTCTTCCGTGGACCACGAGTGCCACCCTAGGGAGGCAAATTATACTCATCTTTGGTAGCTAGGAGGATACCACGCATATACCACGCATTTCTGGTTCAACTGTGACGCAAGAAATGAGCCACACAGTTCTTGTTGGAGAGTGGTGCCGAGGATAGGGGCTACACTATTGTTGAAGCATTCCTTGACCAAATTCCAGGAAAAAAGAGAAGGATTTACAAAAGCAGGAGGTATTTCCACAACGATACGAATTTTTGGAGTAGGGGCCTGTGTCATCTTGCCCAGGAACTGCGCAATCTTTCATGGGGGCCAAGTGTGGGGTGGCTTGTGAAAGGGATTGAGGAGCTGGGGTTGTTTGGAATTGGATTGGGGGAAATCGTGGGGGATTTTCTAGCATTTTGGTGGAGCAGCAAGGCTAGCATGCTACAGGTTACAGTTTTTGCTTGTAGAGGAGGCCCAAGCATTTTGGGGTCAATTTTGGAGCTTCAAAACTAAAGCAAGCCCTTTCTGGGTTTTTCTAGGTTTTTTACAAGGATCTCAAAAATAATTTGGCGGAATTCTCTGGGCAGATTTGAGGGGTCAAACAGAGGTCCTAACTCAGCCAACAGTTGGAGGAGCTAGGGGGAAATTGGGCCGAAATTCCGACGTCAACATTTTGCCAATTCCTTCATGGGATAGGGACAGCCTGCGCTGCACAGAGGCTACGCTGGGCCAGAGTGCTGACGCAGAGGCTGAAGAAGGCTGCGCTGAGGGTTCTTGGTGGGCCAGAAAGGGATCAAATTCATAATTCCTCGGAGAGGGTTGGATCAACGATATTTTCTTTCTTCGAGAGAAAGGTACAATTGCCGTGTAATCTCTTTGTAAGGCAGACCATTTCTGGTGCGTATATAACTGTATTCAGATTCTGCATA
This sequence comes from Pinus albicaulis, assembly GCA_034641835.2. Taxonomy (NCBI): domain Eukaryota; kingdom Viridiplantae; phylum Streptophyta; class Pinopsida; order Pinales; family Pinaceae; genus Pinus; species Pinus albicaulis. The sequence continues at coordinate 598,788,598 of CM076577.1, forward strand.
ATAATAAAACCCTCTAGAGCTGCTGCACTGGTTTTCTTGCATTGGGTTTTTCCGAGGACATTTGTCTGAAAAATTTGCGTAATTTTGTCACACGTGCGTGTTGTTTGGTAAATGGTTTGTAGATGTCTAGACTGCAGTTTGTATTTGCCTTAGTGTTTTTCTGAATATTTAGATTAATAACTTGTTAATTAATCAAACAAGAAAGTGAAATAGATCAAGACACTGTAGTAGGGTTTCTGTTTTGAAACTTTCACATGGTATCATAGCATTGCAGATCAAGATGATCCACCAACAGAGTGATTGAAGATAATTGCTGCTGGAAGGGAAACTTAAGCAGCAAAGATCCAGAAGAGGGAAGCGCAACACTAGGAGGGACGCAACCCGGCCAGGCTAACGCAGAGGTGATGCAAAGCTGTCTAAGTGACGAGAGGCAGCGCAGAGCCTTCCAGAGTGACGCAGAGGCAGCCTACGTTGCGCTGGGCCAGTGTACTCACGCAGAGGCCAGCCAGAGGGACGCAGTCAGTGTGGAGAATTACTGTGCAGTTTTTCCAAGGTTTGGAAGTGCAACTTTAGATCTTCAGTAGTTGCTGGTGTGACACAGGTTCTGTCAGTGTAGAACAATGCCTAGCAAAGGTGACAAAATTGGGAGGAGAACAGCCACTCAGCAGATTTGTGCTAAACAGATTTGAGATTCGATTAGGAGGGTGATCGTAGAGGACTGATTCAGGTGATTTGGGAGAGGATTTTTGGGAGGGAAATCAGTTGTCAGAGGGAGCAACTATTATAGAGGGTTTCTATTGCCAAGAAACCCAGATCCATTCTCCTGTTGAGTGTTGCAGCAGGAAGAGGGAAAGGAGTACTTGTTTCGACAGATTTGAGCTAGATGGCCCCATACGGACTGCGTGATTAGGATAGGTTGGAAGGTGTGTCCAACTTCGCGATCTGGAAGTCTAGAATCCTGTTAGTCGTAGAGGAGTACGACATCAAGGAACACACAGAGAATGGCATAGTTGTCCCAGTCGATGCAAATGCTATGCAAAAGTTTAACGAGAATCATGTGTGGGTAAAGCACTTGATCATGGATGGGGTGAAGGATCACGTGGTCCCACACATTGCCAATGAGGTGTGGACAACTTTGACCACGCTATATTAGGGGAGCTCCGTCCAACGTAAGATGCTTATGGAGAACCAAATGAGGATGTTCCAGATGCACAAAGGGGAAGAGATCGATCCATTTCTCTCCAGATTGCAGACTATCCGGGATCAGCTAATTGCCATGGGGTTAACTCCGGATGAAGGACTCTTTGTAAGGACAACCCTGAATGCTGGCACTGATGAGTGGGGGACCTTTTTCCTAAGCATTTTGGGCAGAGCACAACTCCCTAATTGGGGTGACATGTGGGCCATCCTTCGACAAGAGGAGATCCGGCGGATGAGCAAGAGGGAATTCAACAACGGAAGTAGCAAAGTGAAGAAGGAAGAGGAAAAGGATGCAACTCTTGCATCAAAGCAATGACGACAACAATGGAAGAAGAAGAGGGACATATCAAAGGTCCGTGCTTTAAATGTGGTGAACTTGGACACTTTGCCAGCACTTGTCCTAAGAGGAAGGATAAGGAATCTTTTGATTTCAAGGCAGCAACAGCTAGCGGCGACAGTGGTAGTGAGGATGATGTGACTATGAGTGCGCTGTTGAGATTTTGTGTATTTGGGGTAGCATCAGTTGTGCTCTAGCTTCCAAACTTTGTGGAGGGACTAGAGTACACTTAATCTACAAGACCCAGACATGGATTTGGGAAATTTCATGTGGTTTAGGAGATATTAAATTAATTAATTATTTTAAGTGTATTTCCTAAGTTGAAACTAAGGGAACTTAAATAATTAAAGTGAATTTAATTAAACATGTGATGAAATTGTCTTAAGTCACACAGATCAAGCTTTCTTTTAATCTTAGCCATTGATTCAAGATTTGATCATGGCCATTGATTTGTCAACGAGAAAAGTATAAAGGAAAGGCTTGGGGCCATTTGTAAAAACACACAGAGGCAGAGCACTAAAGCTAAGTTGAGATTCTAGGGCAGGGTTTGCTAAGAATACTCAGAAGTGTTTTAGCTGTAGAGAGGGGAATTTAGACGAGGGGATGATCTGATCCCGGGGTCTAGAATACACAAGAGGCAGAGATCAGCTCAAGGACAACGCAGAGGAAGGTAGCAGCAACAGCAGCAAGGACAGCGTAGTCTCTCCAAGGATAACGTGATTTTCAGTAGGAAACCCTCTAGGGTTATGAGGAGATCCTTTAGGGGCAGCATAGTGATTGCGTCACCCAGTCTGGGGTAACGTAGTCCCTTTCGGAGTAGCGCTGAGGGTTTGGAGGGATTCCAAGGCTGACGCAGAGGCTTTCAAGGGCTTCAGAGGCTGACGCAGAGCCTTTCAGTGTCAACGCTGGGGTTTCTAGGCCCTAATCTTGGGTGAGTTCTGTAAATCCCATTTGAGGGTGTGGATCAGTCATTATTTTGGCCCTAGATCAACCAATGAGCTGTAGATCTAGTGCTTTCTCTGTCGGGTTTTCTGGATCTAGAACCCAGATTTGTGTATTCAGAAATATTCTTAATAATAAGACCCTCCAGGAGCCAGAGACCGGTTTTCCCACATTGGGTTTTTCTGGGGACTATTTGTCCAGAAATAACTGTCACTTTGTCAATGTGTGCATGTGCTTATTCTAGATCTGAATTGGTAGAGATTTGTTACGTTTTTTTCTTCGATGTTAACTTGAATTTATTCAATTAATAACTCATCTAAGTAGGAGGAGTTTAATCGGATTAACAGTAATAATTTCTGCATAAGATATAAGATTTAGAAATTTCTACATGCTCATGCACCTCGAGAGAAGATGTGAGGCGACATTGATATGTAGAGCAACTACAGATGGTAGGCAGGATCCTTGAGGTACCCAGACTCTTGGATCACATACGTGTTACGGGAGCCTTAAGACAATAGCGAGATGACTGGAGTAGTGGGTGCAGAAGATCACAGTGAAGCAAAGGGCAGAGCTTGGACGTTGTAGATGGGAGCAGCGCAGTGCAGAGGCAACAACAATGCAGAGGCTGATGGGACTTTAACAACGCAGAGGGGTATTGCTTATGCAGTGCAGAGTAGGAACAACGCAGTGGCTTCAGAGAGACAGCGGAACACATCAGCCAAGGGAGCTTCAGTGATGAGATGCAGGCCAACTGACTTGTCAGTCAGTGACTGGGTAGTAGTCCTTCAGTTGCTTACTTCTTAGCAATTGAGTTGCAATGCAACAGTTGGCAGCACGATTTAGCAATTTGAGAGGGAGCTGCAGTACGGATGCAATAGGGTCAGTGGCAGTGACAAATGACAGTACAGTGGCTGTAGAGTAGTGGATGGAGGGTAGCAGGCCAAGCATTAGCAGCGCAGAGATTGATGCTGAGATCAGGCAATGCTTCAGTGTGGAAGTAATTTTAGAGCACACTCCTCGCTAAGAGGGAGTGTTGAGATTTTGGGGTTGCATCGAGTGTGCTTTAGCTTCGAAACTTTATGGAGGGGCTAAGACACACGAGATCTCCAAGACCCAGAAAGCGTTTGGAGAAATTTCATTTGGTGTATGAGTTATTCAAATAATTAATTTTTTTAATGAGGACCCTAAGTCTAACTTAGGGAAATAGAAAAATTAAAGTGAATTAATTTACACATGTGATGAAATGTTCTAAGTGATGTGGATCAAACAATCTTTTAATCTGAGTCGTCGATTAGAGATTAGGTCACGACCTTTGGTTTCCCAACGAGAAAAGTATAAAGGAAAGGATTGGGGTCAGTTGGAGAACACACACACATTACAGAGAATTGAAGCAAAGTCGAATTTTTGGGGCGGGGTTTGCTGAGGAATTCGAAGTGAGTTTGCAGTGCTGTGAGGGGCAGAGATCAACAAGGGATGATCTGATCCGAGGTCGAGAATATAGCAGCAAAGAGGTAGTATTGTATCAGGGCAGCACAGAGACCAACTAGAGGGACATATTCCAGCCACGCTGACGCAGAGGACACGCAGAGAGGGACACAGAGCCATTTGGGTGACGTAGAGGCAGTGCAGAGCCTTCCAGAGTGACGTAGGGACACCCTGCGCTGCGTAGACGTTGCGCTGTGCCAGAGGGCCGATGAGAGGCTGAAGAAGGCTGCGCTGAGGGTTTCTGGTGGGCCAGAAAGGGCTCGAATTCGTAATTCCCTGAAGAGGGTTGGATCAACCATATTTCCTGTCTCCGAGAGAAAGGTACAACTGCCGTGTAATTTCTCTGTAAGGTAGACTGTTTCTGGTGCCTATATAACTGTATTCATATTCTGCATAATAATAAAACCCTCTAGAGTTGCTGCACTGGTTTTCCTGCATTGGGCTTTTCCGATGGCATTTGTCCGAAAAATCTGTGTAATTTTGTCACATGTGCATGTTGTTCAGTAAATGATCTGTAGATGTGTAGACTGCAATTTGTATTTGCATTAGTGTTTTTCTGAATATTCATATTAATAACTTGTTAATTAATCAAATAAGTAGGTGAAGTAGATCAAGACACTGAAGTAGGGTTTTTGTTTTGAAACTTTCACATGTGCTGCTGGCACTGCCACTGCTAACACTGCACTGCAACTCAGCTGCTGAGAGAAGCAACTGTAAATCATCCATGAATCTGAACAAGTGTTTGGGATGTATCTTGATGCTGAAACACTGATTGCTGCTAGTCCCACGCTGTCCCTCTGAAGCACTGCGCTGCTGCTCTACACTGCGTCCCTCTGCGTTGCTGCTTCTCTGCATTGTGTCCCTCTGCGTTGCTGTAACTCTGCTCTGCGCTGCTTAAATGTTAGCGCTGCTAACTACTGCATCTGTCGTTTCTGCACTCCTCTGCACCGACTGAAGACTCCTCCAACCTTCTACTGCTGATCTTGGGCACCCCTAGCAAGGTATGATTCGAGAGGCGGACTCCTCATGGATCCTGCCCAACTGAAGTTCTTGTGAACTTACAACTCAATATTGCCCCATCTCCCTCCTGGAGATGCGTGGACACTCATGGCGTACTCCTCCTGATCGATCTTCGGAGTCGCAGCCTTCGGATCGTGCTTCTTGTCCTTGCCCTTTTGCTTCAAAGGACACTGGGAAGTGTAGTGACCAAGTTCACCACACTTGAAGCACTTGATCTTCTAGACGTTCTTACGTCTCCGCTGCTCCTGCGGTGGATGCAAGGGCTGCATTTTCTTTCTCCTTCTGCTTCACCTTCGAACCACTGCCATTGCTGCCATCAAGTTTGCACTTGACCAAGTCTCTCCTTAGCTCTTCTTACTGAAGAGAAGCTCACATCTCTTCCCAGCCTGGCAAGGTTGCTCTGCCCAAGATGCTCTGGAAAAATACCTGCCAATCATCAGTGATGGCATTCAATGGCAGTCTCACCATCGCTGTAGGAGAAGGGATAGACCCCACTGCTGCAAGTTGGTCATGAATCTTGTGAAGTCTCGACAGGAATGGAACAATATGCTCCCCTTTCCACATCTGCGCCATCCTCAGTTGCTGCTCCAAGTACATCTTTCGCTGCTCGGAAGATCCCTCATATAGCGTGGCCAAGGCTTTCCACATCTGCCTGGCAGTATTTTTGCTGACTATATGGGACTCTATGTGATCTTTGACTCCATCCAGGAGCAACCTTTTTACCTTTGCCATATCAGCCTTGTAATGCTTCAACTGATTTGGATCTGTGGGGACAACTACTGTGTTCGTCACAAAGAGCTTGAGATCGTATTCATCTAAAAGACAAGTGATCCTTGCCTTCCAGATCACGTAGTTGGAGGCTCCCTCGAACTGGTCCTGATCTCTAAGCCGTGAGCCGCCATGGTCGTCAAAAATGTCGAATCTGCTCCTCTTCTTCCCCCTCTACGCAACAATTGACATGTTTACGCACTCCTTGTTGAGCTCGTAGATCTTCTGCCCGAATCTGCTGCTCAAATCTTGGAAAAACTGAACTTCCCCGGCTAGGAACTTCCTGAGGAAGAGAATTCCCTTACTGTGCTGCTTCTTCTTCTGACGACTTTCTGCTCAACAAAATCAAAATTTGTCTGCAGCAACTGCGTTCCACCAACTTTGCGCTGCTCCCTCTGCCTTGGCAAAATTCCGATCTGGAGATCTTACCTCTCTGTCGACTTACTCAGAGAGAGACCTTCATGGAAATTTCAGTCCTCCTGGCTTGGACTGCACAATCCCTCTGGGGATTCGAATTGTTGCTTTCTGCAACATTTCGGCGTTCGTCTCGCATTGGATTTGCTCTTCCTGTTTCACAATACACGCTTTGATACCATGTGAAAATTCCAAGATCTAGATCTGGAATCCCTACTGCAACATTCTGAACTACTTCTCCTAGTCGCAAATATGATTTAACAAGTTATTTAGAGATTACTTCTTAAAATGTCTAAGCAGTTACTGAAGCAACCTTCACCCATTAAAATATTTGTGAAAACATAAATCTGAGCAAGAAAAATAACACACACACATGACACCGTTGTTTTTGGACAAACGCCCCCGGAAAAACCCAATGCGTGAAAACCAGTGCATCAAATCTGAGGGTTTTATTTATTAAGCAACAATTAAACTGGATACAAATCTGATTGTCACACCGGACAAATCAGTTACACAAAATACTGGCAGAGAAGGAAATCAGTGAGTATACCTCACTCTGCAAGTCCCTGTTGATCCGATAGCTGAACTGACGAAACCCCAACTCCCTCTGCGCAGGTCTGGAATTGTGTCACCCATTCTGCGTGATCTTTCAACCCTTTTGGAAAATCGATCCAACCCTCTGCGCTCAGATTTGGATTTCCTTGGTTGAAATCAAACTTTTTGCTGAAGAACTACGCTCTCTCTGCGTGGGGCCTGCGTGGCCCTGCGTCACCCCTTCTGGGTGCTGCGTCACTCACACTGGGCTCTGCGCAACCTCCTCTTCATCTTCCTCTGCCTCTCCGCTGTTGACCCTTGGCTTGGAGAAGATCTTCCTGCCAAAACAATGTCTGCCCCTCAACTGTGCTGAAGAATCACTTAGATTGAAATTTGTCGTTCGAGCACTGCTCCGTTAGAAAATTCGATCACTTGATCCTTTCGGTGTATCTTACAAATGACCCTCAAGTCTTCCTTTATAGTCTTCTCGTTGAGACTTCAACGATCGATATTAGATCTCCAATCAACGTATAAGATTATATTAGACTTGATCTGCTTTTACTAGAAGTTTCACCCACAGTTTACATTAATACTCATTAATTATTTTAATTTCCTAAGTTAGACTTAGGGTCCTTGTTAAAAATAATTATTTTTTCTAATAAAACTGTTTCTGGGTGGAATTTCCCAAAACAATTTCTGGGTTATCTGTAATGCATTTGTCTAAGCCTCTCCACAAAGTTTGAGACTTAGAGCACATCCAATGCTACCACAAATCAACAAGTATTCTAACACGCCTCCTATAGCCTTAAGGTCCTAGAGGAGGTCCCACTGGGCTAGGGTCAAAGATTAACCCTTCTTGGTAAGGTGAGAAAACAAGTTCACAGTCAAGATCGCTCAATCATCCAGATCACCCCTTTATCCATGTTAAAACGCCCAAAACATTACATAAAAGCACTCAACTGCAAAATGGTCAAAATCCCTGTTCAGTGCTAGCCCATCTTTATCCAAGAGGAATGCCAAGTGGTGACAGGTGCATGACCTGTACAAACGGCAGAGGAAACTGACATATCATCATCAATGAGCAATGTGTAGGGCTGCTGGCTGGCTGGGCCCAAGATAGGAGAATTTTTTTTCTCCTATAGGGTTACCCATTTTTGTGGGTAAAAGGGACCACTACCTTAACAAGTTCCAAAGAGGTTTTTGCAAAGGGTCAGACCTTGCATGAGTGAATTATGATGGAAATGCTCAAGAAACATTTGTCGAATTACCACCTCATCTTCTGTAAGAGTGTCATTGGGATCTTGAATTGGAAGAATCCTCTATAATTTATGTTTGCACTTAAGTGTTGAAAAAAGAGCCTAGAGGTTGCACCCCCCTCAACATTCCATCGCATGTGACCCCCAGTCCTACCTGGTTTTGCCTTATACTTGTCAAGGACTTTTGACCACAAAGTTGGTCTAGAAGTTAGGTTTGCATGCTATGCATTCTTTTAGAAACAATTTCACTGCATCCCTGCCTGCAAAAGCTTGATAGTGTGGAGAATAGTCTCCTCCCACCAGAGTATCTAGCCGCTATCTCTGACAGTGGCGGCATCAAATTACAGATCTGTGCAACAATATTCCAACACTCAGTAGAGTCAAGAATTTAGGTATTTAGCTGGAAGGAAGTGTGGGCCTGATATTGGAAATCAACCCTAATAAGTATACAGGTTTGGGATAGAGATCATAACAGCTGATGGACAAGTCCATGTGCACAGTGCACTTCCCACTGGATGAGATTGTGATTGCATGCGAGTTTGCATAGACCTTGTATGTCATGCCTGAATTTGTTTTAAACCATGTTGTTTGTCGGACCACATAAACTTGCTAACCTGTGCCAAGTTATTCTTTCCGCACAATATTTGACACATCAAGTAACCTTCTGAATCCCTTTCGAAAGGGAATGTGGAGAAATGTCCCAAATGGAGTTCTTATGATACAAGTTAACAGACCAGTAAAATGTTGATTTCTTCTCAGTATCTTTCAAAGTTCACATGGAAAAGGTTATCTGGCGGCCAAAATGGTCTGTTTCATTTTACTGAGAGGTTGTCTCAAAAGGTGCAGAGCCATTTGGAAATTTTTCTTTGATCAAGTTTCTAACTTTCTTGGCATGTTGTCATGGTTCTTAAATATACCATTGTTTTATTTTAGGCATGTAAGTGTCACTGAATTGCTGTTTCAGAGCCTTAGAATGGTGATTGATTTATTTTTTATCCGTCACATTGTGGTTTCTTTCTAGAGTTATTTTGATGAAGTCTCTATTGCAACATTGCATTTTATATGTTGAGAACTAATTATGAATGGTATTACAGGTGTCACTTCTAGCTGCTTGCGTAAAGAAGGGATTGAAAGTTCTTTCTGCAACTGGTGCTGGTGCTCGGGCTGATCCTACTCGTATTCGAATTGCTGATTTGAGCGAGTCATCTATCGATCCATTGTCCCGGGCAGTATGTTTGCTATCAGCTATGTCAATAGGGAATTGAAATATGGTGTTACGGTTGATTCTCCTTTTTCTCAAACATTATGTCAATTTTTTTTTGTCTCAGATTCTTTCTTTGCCTTTTGAGACAAATGGTTCCTCTATTTACATTCTGGTTACAAGCATTGTTAGAAATGGATTCTGATTCTCTTTGGGTTCTAGCTAAGCCATTCCTGGAGAAATGCTTTTATTCATGCATTGCTGTTTTCAGAATTTGAATGAGGAAAATGTCAATGTAATTTTGTCCCTTCTGAAGACTTCTATGTTAGTGCTTACATTGGCGGTTTTATAGTAATTTATATGGAGCAGATGATACTGAAATATCAGTATTATATTACTGGGATATATTTGACTTCCTATTTAATCACTAAAGCATTTGGTAGTTGCTTTCCAGGGAATTTTTACTCAAACGATGATCATGATTAAATGTCCATCTGGTACTGCTGGGTTTTGCATGGGATTAGCTTCTTCTTATGGATGAAATTTTCAAGCAAGCCTTGAAGATCCCAGGAGTTCATTAGATCATTTGGTATTACTTTATTGCTAGAAGTTGATTTCTACCAAGCTTTGATGAACTTAAACAGCGATTTACCATTTGATTTTCTTTGATGAGCAGCAGGTTTCCTGTGATATTCCCACTTAGCATTATTGCTAAGTGAAATATCAAGTTTGGCAAATTTTGTCTTAATTCATGTTTGCACTTGGGGAATGTGGGTTTAGAGGCCCCACATGTATTTTTGAATTTAAGCAAGCCCGTTCATTAGAGTTGGAGGGAAATGTTGCTGCCTTAGTGGAGCGTGGGGCTACCCATGGAGAATTACGACCCACATGAGGAAGTACGGTTTCATTGGAGTGAAGTTGGTGTGGGGGAAACTCGAGCTGGGCCCACATGGGCATTTTGGAGGCTCTTTGATAAAAAGAGCAAGAGGCACTCATTTGGTTCATTCTTGATCATTTGATAATTTGTCATTGACAAGCACGCTTGAGCCGAACCCAAGTTTGTAAGTGTTGTTTAGCACAAGATTGTTTTCGAGCAGAAATCTCAACCCTTGCTTCGGTGGACTTTGAGTGTCAGCCCAAGGAGGGAGTCTCATCCATTTTCAGTTGATCTGGGAGCAGCATTTTGTAGTTTGGGGCCAGCATCACCAAGAGTTGCCTAGGCACTACGTAATAGAGGTTGGAGCCACACGTGGGGGTTGAGGAGCAAAGATCATTTGGGGTTGAAACTTGTGGGGAAGGCTGGAAGGGAGGTTCTTGTGTAATTGGAGGTAATTTTGGGGAATTTTCCAGCAATTTGGGGGAACAGCCAACACAGCATTTGCTGCAGGTTACATTTTCTGCTTGTGGAGGAGGGCCAAGCATTTGGGGTCAATTTTGGAGCGTCGAAACTAGAGCAAACCCTTTATGGTTTTTTCTGGGTTTTTGACAAGGACCTCAAAAATAATTTGGCAAAATTTTCTGGGCAGATTTGAATGGTCCAACAGAGATCCCAACTTAGCCAGCAACTAGAGGAGCTAGGGGGAAATTGGGTCGAAATTCTGATGTCAACATTTGGTCAATTCCTTCGTGGGTTTTTTTGGGTTATTGGAGGAGAGCCTGAGGTTAATTTTCTAGAATTTTCTGAGCATCAGAGGAGGCCATAGAAACAGTTCTTTGCAGCCAACAACTTATTTCTGGGCAATTTCAGCATAGTATTTAGCAAAGAGTAGCAACAGATCGAAGAGGGGCTTCATATCTTTTACTTGGACTTTGCTAGCTTGCCTTGAGCAAGCCCAGATACACTCTTTCCAAACATCAGATTGTAACCCCTTGGGTTTATAATAAATTGGCTTAGAACAATGCAGCTTTTGGCTCTATATTGGGTATCTGATTTCTGTGCAAATTTTATGTGTATTCTTGCTATGCTTGCTTTGTGTATCATTGTATATTTTCGTTAGGAATATTATAGTGGTATTATAGCATGATTTTGGTAAACTGTGGGTCTAAATTACACAAATACTCAAGTGCTATTGTGGATTAGAATTCTAGAGGCTAAAAAACTAGTCCCACATTATTCTCCAGATTGGACTTGTGCCCAAAAATGTCTCAGCAGGAGAAATTTAAAAATGTTACTAGGAGCCTCGTGAGACTTGTGGGGCAACTCGAAGAGTGGTTGTCAGCAAGGGAAGCAAGAAGAAAAAGTAGTTTCCAACCTGCAGATGAAGAAAATAAGAGGAGCATGATTATTGAACAAAATGCTAGTATCAATACTGCAGAGATGAAGCTGGGAGGCAGAGGTAGTGATGAGAGAACATACCCATTGAGGAGGGAGTTCATCTAGACACATTCCAGCCAGTTGAGCATGAGGCTAATGGCACGCAGGAAGAGCACGAGAATACACCTAGAGTGAGATAGGAGTCACCCTTGTTGGATTTTCCTTTGGTAGCCCCAATAGACAGATTGGTGGAGATAGTTGAGCACACAATTGTTGTTGAGGTATCCATTGATGAGGCATCCAGGTCTATGACAGAGCTTCAGGAAGAAAGTCACCTACAACTGACTGATGAGCATGTCTTGCATGTTTAACTGCCTATGGAGGAGCAGTTGGAGGCTGATGTTGAGACCATGATGGAGGAGGATGTGCAGTTGTCCTTAGGGCTAGCCATTGATGAGGGGCAACCTAGAGACCACACGCTGGGATTTCAGTACATTTCGCTTCAGAGACACACTGACAGGATCTACAATGTTATTAGCCAACCCCTGAACATTGGATTGAGAGAGGCGGGGTTGTCTAGACATACCAGAGGAGATGACTAGGTTAGCAGGATTGAGCAACATGAGCTGAGTATGCCACTGCATTAGCCTGGAGTGCTGGTTCCTTCCACAGGAGATTGTACATTTGATCCCTCCTTTGGGATTGGATGGCGAGAGGTACTGAGATGCTACCCGATGGAGTGGGTTAGGTGTCAGGATGTATCCATGGCTATAGTTCGGTAGGGGCCGTGGGTTATTGAAGGGTCTTAAGGGCCAAACTATTTTTGGGATCCTGGTGGGATTCCCCATCATATCTGTGAAAATTTCTGAATGTTAGAATTATGCAAGAATCTACTGTTAGATCTGGTTATGCTCCTCCTACTTAATTAAGTTATTAACTAAAAATTTTAGATTAATATCGAAGCCAAACACATAAAAAACTTTCACCAATTCAGATCTAGAAAAAATACATGCACACATAGACAAAGTGACACATTGATTTTCTGGACAAATAGTCCCCGGAAAAACCCAATGCGGGAAAACCAGTCTGCGGGAGGGTTTTATTATTAAGACTTTTCTGAATACAACAAATCTGGGTTCCAGATCTGGAAAACCCAACAGAGGTAAAAGAGATCTGCAACTCACCGACTGTTCTGAAGCCAAAATGATGACTGATCCACACCCTCAAACGAGATTTACAGGATTCAGCCAAATTAGGCCCTAGAAACCCCAGCGCTGCCCTTGAAGCCCCTGCGTCAGCCTCTGAAGCCCTTGCGTCCCTTAACGCTGGCCTAGAAAGGGTTGCGTTACCCCAGACTGGGTGACGCAGTCCCTACGCTGCCCCTGAGGGTCTTTGCATAACCTCTAAGGGTTTCCAATTGCCTAACGCTGCTCTAGGAGTGACTGTGCAGCACCTGCGTAGCTGAAGCTGCCCCTGCGCTGTGCAGCTGCTGCCCTCTCTGTTTTTGCTTCTCCTGCTTCTCTGCGCTGCCTCTCTGAGCTGATCTCTGTCTCTTGCTGATTGTAGACACTAGGATCATATCATCCCCTTTGTCTAAACTACCCTCTCTGCAACTAAAACACTTCTGAGAATTCTTAGCAAACCCGCCCTAGAATCTCAGCGTAGCTTCAGTGCTTTGCCTCTTTGTGTGTTTACAAATGACCCCAAGCCTTTCCTTTATACTTTTCTTGGTGGGAAACCAACGACCATGATCAAATCTTGAATCAATGGCTAAGATTAAAAGAAAGCTTGATCCGTGTGACTTAAGATAATTTCATCACATGTTTAATTTAATTAACTTTAATTATTTAATTTTCTTAAGTTTAGACTTAGGAAATACATTAAAACAATTAATTAATTAAATATCTCCCAAACCAGATGAAATCTCCCAAATCCCTCTAGTTCCTCCACAAAATTTGGGAGCTAGAGCACAACTGATGCTACCCCAAATACTCAAAATCTCAACAACATCATGGAGTCAGTCGGTGATGGTAGTAATTGTGCACTGGATTTGGGGATTGAGGGCACACACACCCACGATTTTCTATTAGAGTTCTGAGCAACACTAGTGGATAGCTGGATCAATGGGGGAGTAGGTGGACTTCATGAGTTGTCCTGGTGCTAGGATTGGGCATGGAGTTGCAGGATGATCAACATACTTTTGTAGGGGCTGATCGGAGGAGGTGGCATATGCAGGCCACCAGACAGAGCATTGCACATGGATGAGACTTTCCTATGGATATGTGGGGTGCAATGGACACCAGGCAACGACACCTTAGTGACACTGCCACTGGCATGTAGGGATGTTTCCCTGTTAGACCTCTCCGAGAGGATTAGGAAGGGAGGCCCACCCATTTGAGGTTATGAAGGTGTGGTAGTAGAGATGGCGGCCTTGACAGGATGCAGGTCACACTGACTCAGCCTCGGGCCATGGCATTCTGTTGTGTATACAGATATGTAGTGTTGAGCACCTCTTGAGTATTTCAGTAGGGACTTACATTCAGTCACAGGGGAGTGGGTTGTTGTCCCTTGATGCTCTCATCACAAGCAGTAGGGCGCAAGAGACTTACCTGAGGTGGATGGATGTGACCCAAAGTATCATGGACAAGAGAGGAGTTTTCCTGTTGGGGCAGACAAAATATGCGCATGTTGCCACGTGGAGGCATATGTGTGAAAATTTCTAAATCTAAACCAGAAATCCTACTGCAGAAAAACTAATTTACATTATCTACTTGTGTTTATTTTAAAAAGCTATTTTTTCTGAATACTTCAGTAAAAATATTAATGTAAATACACTGCAGCCTACACCAATATACAGATCAAGAATTGAAAAATAAATGAGACAATCACACAAAGGACACTTATTTTCGGACAAATGTCCCCGGAAAAACCCAATGCGGGAAAACCGGTGCAACAGATCTGAGGGTTTGTAATTTTAAGCAACAGTGTTCTGAGTACAACTAGGGTGCCAAAATCCGGCTCACCCAATAGAGAAAATCCTCGGCAGACAGATAAAATAGTGAGTTTTACCTCACCCTGCAACTCCCGGCTGATCTAGATCAGAAACTGGTGAAACCCCAGTTGCCTCTACGCTGCCTCTACGCAGCAGATGCGTAGGCCTGCGTGGGTCTGGTTGAGGACTGCGTCACCCCTTTTCTGCGCTGATCTGCCTCAGAAAATCGAGTTTCAGCCCTCCCAGCTAGGAAACCCTGATCTTCAGCTAAATGTGGACTGTCTCTCAGATGCTCTGTGCTTCCCCTTTGTGAGCCCTGCATGGGCATGCGCCAACCTCTCTGGGGACTGCGTCACCTCTCCTGGTGGTTGCGCTGTTTCCTCTGCTGTCTCTGCTGCCCTTGCTCTACTATGTACTCTTGGTCTCGTCGATGCTGGAACTACCTCTGCTGCTAATCTGCGGCGACCCTCTGATGCCATTGCGTTGCTGCTGCTCTGCACCGCGTAAGCACTGCGCTACACCACTGTGCACTGCACTGTTGCTGCTGCCTCTGCTCTGCGCTGCTTCAGACTTTGGTACTCTAGCTCTGTTTGCCATTGTTGCTCCATCATCCCTTGCATCAACTGACACCCACCATTCTGCTACTGTCATTAAGGGTTCCCGTAGCCATATGTGATCCAAGAGTTTGGGCACCTCAAGGATCCTGCCCTTCTTCATGTAGCTGATCTACAAGTCCATATCACCCCATTTCTTAGGTGCATGAGCACACATGGCGCATCCATCATCATCATCTAGAGCAGCCTTCGAGTTAGATATTTCCTTGCCCTTATTCTTTAGAGGGCACTGCATGGCGAAATGTCCTAGTTCCCCACATCTGAAGCATCTGACCTTCGAGAGGTCCTTCTTTTTCCTTCTCTGCTGCCCTTGCTGTCCCTTAGATGCGAGAGCCGCATCTTCTTCTTCCTCCTTGATTTTGATCCCTTTGCTGCTGCTTCCCCGCTTGGTCCATCGTCTAAGCTCTTCTTGTCGAAGAGCTGCCTACATCTCTTCCTAGCTTGGAAGAGCTTCCCTGCCCAAAATATCTTGGACAAAGGTCTCCTAGTCTTTAGTGACTGCATTTAGTGCAATCTTGACCATAAGTCCAACATCTGGTGTAGCCCCTACGGAAGCTAGCTGATCTCAGATTCCTTGCAATCTAATGAGGAAGGGTTCGATCTCTTCTTGCTTCTGCATTTGAAATAATCTCAGTTGGTTCTCAAGCATCATCTTCCGCTGAACGAAAGATCCCTGATACATAGTGTTCAAGGCCTCCCACATTTCTCTTGCTGTGTTCTTCTCAGCAATATGTGGGATAACATGATCCTTGACTCCGTTCATGATCATGCGTTTTTCTTTTGCCTGAGCCTCCTCATATTCCTTGAGAGGATCAACATCAACCAGAACAAAAATAGTGTTCAAGGCATGATCCTTGATGTGATGATCATCCAAAACTTCCAGGATCCTGGCCTTCCAGATGACAAAGTTGGATGCTCCATCCAACCTATCCGGATTACTTAGTCCATTCATGACTATCTCTGCTCAACTAAGTGTTGAACAAGTCCCTTTCTCCCTCTTTCGCTACTGCCCCAACAAAACACGGATCTGGATTTCTTTGGCGATAGAAACCCTCTAAGGAACAAGCTCACTCTGAATTTCTGTCACGGAAATTCTTCTGCCAACAAATGTTGAAACACTCCTCTCTCATCTTGCTTTGTTCCTGCTCAACACTAGATCTAGACTTCTTTGGAAAAAAATCTTCTGAGGAACTGCTTCCCTCTATTTTGCTTCAACCCTACTATACACTGTTCTGCACGAACAAAATCAGTGCCCGACCAACAACTCGAGAAAGAAACTGTACTGCACCTCTAGCCACGGAAATCCTGAAATTTGAGACTCAAAAACCTCTGTGTTGACCCAACAAGCACTACATTGCTTTCTGCAGCTACATCGTCACCCTAGCAGGTTGGCACAGGCTCTGCGTGAGCCTCACTGGCCTAGGACTGCGCTGTCTCTCGGGACAACTGCTTTCCCGCAGTAACTTTCTTCTGTCCTTTTGCCGATGGCTTCAGTCCTTCTTGATCTGCAATCGCTCTAATACCATGTGAAATTTCTAAATCTAAACCAAAAATCCTACTGCAGAAAAACTGATTTACATTATCTACTTGTGTTTATATTAACAAATTATTTTTTGGAATACTTCTGTAAAAATATTAATGTAAATACCTTACAACCTACACCAATATATAGATCAAGAACTCAAAAATAAACGAGACAATCACACAAAGGACACACTTATTTTCGGACAAATGTCCCTGAAAAAACCCAATGCAGGAAAACCAGTGCAGCAGATCTGAGGGTTTGTATTATTAAGCAACAATATTCTGAGTACAACTAGGGTGCCAAAATCTGGCTCACCCAACAGAGAAAATCCTTCGCAGATAGATAAAATAGTGAGTTTTACCTCACATTGCAATTCCTGGCTGATTCGGATCAGAAACTGGTGAAACCACTGCTTCCTCTGCGCAATAGATGCGTAGGCTTGCGTGGGTCTGGCTGAGGAGCGTGTCACCCCTTCTCTGTGGTGATCTGCCTCTCAGAAAATCGAGTTTCAACCCTATTGGCTCAGAACCCCTGATCTTCAGCTAAATCTGGGCTATCTCTTGGATGCTCTGCGCTGCTGTTGCGTGGGTCTGCGTCAACCTCTCTAGGGACTGCTTCACCTCTCTTGGTGGCCGCGCTGCTTCCTCTGTTGTCTCTGTTGCCCTTGCTCTACTATGTACTCTTGGTCTTCCGAACAATAAGTGCTTCTGCCCCTCGCTGCAAATGAATCACTTAGATCTTATCTTCATCCGACCACTGCTCCGCCAGAAGAATTCGATCTCTTGATTCACTGTGTATGTTCTCCAATTGACCCTTAAGCCTTCCTTTATACTTTTCCTATTGATGAATCAACGACCGTGATCTAATCCTTAATCAACTGCTAAGATTAAATTAGACTTGGTCCTCGTCACTTAGAAGCGTCTCACCCATATGTTTTTTTGTTTGTTTGGTTATGCGGTCCTAACATGGCATCATGCCAAACCTTTGGTCTAAGAAACGACGATCGAGGGGCATCTAAGCCGTCAAAATCACCTGGGGATCGCACCCGGACTCGACCACACCAATCCTTGTCATGGCTGTATTTTTTTTTTGCCTTCGGGGTGATTCAAATCGGTGACCTTTCAGCACATGTGTCTTAACAACCCACTCTTCACCGTCGAACCAAACCCTCGTTGGCTTCTCACCCACATGTTAAATTAATTCACTTTAATTATTTAAATTCCCTAAGTTTTAACTTAGGTTCCATTTAAAATAATTAATTTAATTATTTTAATAACTTTTACTCTTGGTGGAATTTCTCCAAACGATCTCTGGGTCTTGGAGATCTCATGTGTTCTAGCCCCTCCCCAAAGTTTCGGAGCTAGAGCACATCCGATGCTACCCAAAAAATCAACGATAGGGATGACATGATAAATTGCAGAGGTAGCATATGCTTTTCCCTCGAGTTTGCCCTTGAGGGCACGATTATGGGGGATCTATATGACACACCTTTGGTAGGGCATTTCGAAGCATTGTAGAAGCACGCGACGAGGGGATGATAAACCTGTACTACAGCAGGGCATGTAGGCTTCTGGCAGTTTTTGAGTACAAAATTCGGAGACAGGATGGTACGGTTCATCGTGTGACCAAGCATGAGCAGGGCCATGGGGTATACGCCAGATTGCCCCTTGATATATGGAGCCTATTCCTGTAGGGATCAGAGGTGAGGCATGAATGGATCACAACTGTTGTCAGAGTTATGTCACCACAAACTAGGGAGCCAAGGTTTCAGTTGACGATTGAATCACTCCACTATGAGATGAACAGGACCTGACAGAGAGAGATCTAGCCCACTCTTGCGTCAACACATGGGAGATCACTAAGGCTTTGTCCACATGGTGAGGCGAGTATTCCCTGTTGTTGCTTAAGGTTGAGGCTAGCCATGGGGTGAGAGGCTTGGGCAGTGTTGGGTTGTCCTCGCAGGAGGGGAGGAACCAGTATGAGCATGTTGCACTGCCGGTTATGACTAGGGAGCTGCAACGTCAGCATGGCAATTTCCTTTTATGATCAACACGTGATTTCGACCTCTCAAGGCTTGGCAATTCAACCACATTCAGGGATGTGCTAGTTTCTACAGGGGAACATTGTACAAGTCTCCCATTGGGTTTTAGTTGCACGGAGAGTAGTTTGGTCCCTAGAGATTGATTGATGACTTGCGGCACTGCGCTAGTATGGAAAGATGATTTGCACATGTGGGTTTTGGCGGTCATTGACACTACTCAGTGGCAAGAAACAAGAATTGCGAGCGATGGGCCTCCAATCTGGCTATGAGATCCAGGGATCCATTGGGTTAGAGGACTACCTTGTTTTGGGTAGGTCATGGGGATGATAGAGGCAAGTTTGCATCGTCCTTCGGATGCTAGATTAGAGACCATCAGGATGAACACTACAGGGCGAGGAAGGCCCTTCTCGCTATTTTTTCGATAGGAGACTGGGCGTGCATTGGTAGATGGTAACTTTGGCAGGGTGCCATGGCATCATAGACCCGTGCGCTGTGGAGTTTCCCCTTATTGGGGGTGTAGTGTGTTATCACTCCACCAGATTCCCAAGGTTGAGGAAGGAATCGTAACAGAGGTAACCACAAACCAAGCTTTTGACTTGATAGCTAGCCCTATCAAGCTGGAGAGGGCTCTCTCCAAAAAGGGTCACAGCCAGGAGGGCTCGAGCAATTATGGTTTCTTTCTTTAGAAGTAGGTTCAAATTGACTTGAAGCAAAGATGATACATCAAAGAGAGGGTGACTTGGTCACTTACTGGTAAATGAAGCTTTGAAGAACCCTTGTGCAAAGATGTAGCATGAAATGGTGAGGTGATAGACTGACAGAGGTCTTTTTGGCACTTCCTAGGTGAACGCACAACGACCAGCTGAACGCGTAGTGTCCTTCCTGAATGTGCAACACCCTTCCTGAACGCACAACGCTAGTGCAACACCTTTTTGAGAACTACATTTGGAGGCCTTTCCAATGTCCAAATTGGGCCTATGATAGCTCATCGGAAAGCTTATTCTGTCTACTTTCCAAATCTACCTTTGGTTTTCTGATTGGAGTTGATTTTTCTGTCAAAAGTTGATTTTCCCAAGACTGGTCAAAAAGTGCAGATGAGGGTGCATAAATGCAGAGTGCTGTTGCAGGCATCTTTTGGAGGCCTTCCTCAGCTCCAAATTGAGCTCATGATAGCTCATTGGAAAGCTCTCTTTGTCTAGTTATCATTTGAATTATCAAGCAAGTGATTTGGACACTCCATTTATGAGAAAACTTGATTTTCCCAAGGTCACTCCAAATGTGCAGCAACTCTCATGTGGCACCTGTTTTTTTGACATTTCTCTAAAACCATGACACCTGTGTAAAAACTGAATGAGGTTTTTCTTCCTTGACCTATTATGGACAAAAACTGCTCTCACTTTTTTCAAATTGATCTCTGTTTGGTCGGAAACATAGTTTGAAGTGAAACTGGCCCTGTGTGTGGCAAATGATGTCCCTTATTCTTGGAAAATGATGGAGGCATGATGTTTATGAGTTGGGATGGCTTCATACTTGCTTAAGTGACCTCCCTTATGCTTCCTCTGCTCATATATCTCTTTTCCATAGCAAACCCTAGCTCAGTGGGAGCGGAAATTAGGGTTTAGTGCTTGTGAACAATGATGACTTGGGCACCTTTGGGAAAAGACAACTCCCTTTGACATTTGATCAATTGATGAACTAAAAACTCTTTCATTTTGACATTTTATGTGTTGGCATGTGGAACTCTGAGTTGGCAGCCTTTGGGAGACTGAATACTTATTACATTTGAATTGACATAAAATTACATGAATAAATAAAAATTACATCTTGGAATGAAACTCACACTTGAAATCAAATCACATTTTGGAAACCGTTTTGGAGGTCATTTTACATGGTAAAGAGACATTATTGGGATCACTCTCATACTTTGTTGACCTTATGCAAATGAAATGGTTCATTTTTGGACCTTGAACAACGAAACCTAATGACCTAATGGGACCTTGAATGACTTGACTTCCATGGTTGACTTTAACTGAGACAAGACATGGTGAAATGAGCTTTTCATAGGTGTTATTATTCTCAAGAAGACATGAAGGTGAGTCAGCAAATGTGATTTTTTGAGGGAGAGTGAGGTTTTATTGAGTAGGGCTACTATCAGTGAAACAATTTTTAGCATGACTTAATGGAATGATATAAAAATTTCAGAGTGAGACACCTAAAATGAAATTGAAAGGAATGATATTAATCACTAATGGCAGATTGCATATTCTGAGACTAACATAGTGGAGGTTTATCAGAGTGGATGACTCTGCAGGAGCACGAGTGGGTTGCAATTATGAGCAAGGTAGGGCAACATTCACTTGGTGGACTCACTTTGAGATTAGTTTGGGACCTGGGAGCTACAAGGCTGAGCAATTGGGTTACAAATTGGGGAGAGTGGGTTCCCACGGGGGGAGGTCACCTAGATATGCCATTGGGACTTCGTTCAATAGCTGGGACTTCACTTCCCAGAGACTAGTTGAGACAGGATAACACCTCACTTGGGTGGCGACATGACTGGCAGGAGGTGGCCGTGATTGGCACGCTAGGATGGGGGATCTATTTTATGGGACTTGGGTTGTATCTTCATGAGTTCCTTCTTGAGGTACTTAGGATTTATTTTCTGGCAGGACAACTTTCTGTAGAGTCAACAGGGGTTTGGCAGCACCAGGATGCTCTTCTCACTGAGAGGAGGCGGGAGGACCCTCACACCCCTACACCTTGCGTCTCCGCATGGAGCGAGGGGGGCTTCACATTGAGCGGGATGACTTGGGTCCTTGGTATTGGGGGACTCCTTTATGACAGGTTAGCACGGGGATCAGAGGTGGCTCAGTGGCATAATTGGGACCTTGGTATTGCTGACAGTGGTAGTTGGGTCAGCATGGAGACAACGCTTGTTCAGTAGTTGCTTGAGGACAAGCAACGTTTTGGCGGGGAGGATTGTGATATTCCCACTTAGCATTATTGCTAAGTGAAATATCAATTTTGGCAATTTTTGTATTAATTCATGTTTACACTTAGGGAATGTGGGTTTAGAGGCCCCACATGTATTTTTGAATTTCAGCAAGCCTGAACATTAGAGTTGGAGGGAAATATTGCAACCTTAGTGTAACGTGGGGGCCACCCATGGAGAATTACAACCCTTATGAGGAAGTACGCTCTCATTGGAGCGAAGTTGGTGGGGAAAACTAGAGTTGGGCCCACATGGGCATTTGGAGGCTCTTTGACAAAAAGAGCAAGAGGCACTGATTTGGATCATTCTTGATCATTTGATAATTTGTCTTTGACAAGCACGCTTGAGCTGAAGCCAAGTCTGCAAGTGCTGTTTAGCACACGAGTGTTTTCGAGTGAAAATCTCAACCCTTGCTTCGGTGGACTTTGAGTGCCATTCCAAGGAGGGAGTCTCATCCATTCTCAGTTGATTTAGGAGTAGGATCTTGTAGTTTGGGGCCAGCATCACCAAGAGCTGCGTAGGTACTATTCATTAGAGGTTGGAGCCACACGTGGGGGTTGAGGAGGGAAGATCATTTAGGGCTGAAACTTGTGGGGAAGACCGGAAGGGGCGTTCTCAGGTGATTGGAGGAAATATTGGGGAATTTTCTAGCGATTTGGTTGAACAACCAACATAGCATCTGCTGCAGGTTACATTTTTTGCTTGTGGAGGAGGGCCAAGCATTTGGGGTCGATTTTGGAGCGTCGAAACTAGAGCAAACCCTTTATGGGTTTTTCTGGGTTTTTGACAGGGACCTCAGAAATAATTAGGAAGAATTTTCTGTGCAGATTTGTAGGGTCCAACAGGGATCCCAACTCAGCCAACAACTAGAGGAGCTAAGGGAAATTGCGCCGAAATTCCGAGGTCAACATTTGGCCAATTCCTTCGTGGGTTTTCGTGGGTTATTGGAGGATAGCTTGGGGTTAATTTCCCAGAATTTTCGGAGCATCAAAGGAGGCCGTAGCAACAATTCTTTGCAACTAGCAATGTATTTTTGGGCAATTTTAGCGCAATATTCAACAGAGAGCAAGAAGAGATTAGAGTGGGGCTTCCTATCTTTCACTTGGGCTTTGATAGCTTGCCTTGAGCAAGCCCAGGTGCACTATTTCCAGACATCAGATTGTAACCCCTTGATTTTATAATAAAATGGCTTATAACAACGCAATTTTTGGCTCTATATTGGGTATCTGATTGGTGTGCAAATTTTATGTGTATTCTTGCTGTGTTTGCTTTGTGTATCATTGTATATTTCCTTAGGAATATTACATTTCCATTTTGAGAAACTACAGTTTTTACTCATAAAAGAAATTGCTTAGCCTTTGGAGTCACAGTGGAGTTCTTGTGAAATTTTTTGAATATGCTCAAACAGAAACACTACTGTTAAATTTGTGATTTACTTCTCCTACTTACATCAAGTTATGAATGTGAAATATTCAACATTAGAATCGAAGTAAATACATTAACAACCTACATATACAGATCTAAACTGAATAACATGCACAATGACAAAGTGACACACAAGGATTTTTTGGACAATTGTCCCCGAAAAAACCTAATGCGGGAAAACCAGTCTTCTGGTTGCTGGAGGGTTTTTATTATTATGCAGAGTCTGAGTACAACATTTTTGGGCACCAAACTTGATTGGCCCTACAAAGAAAAATACAGCAAGCAATACCTCTATCTTCGGAGACAAAAAATGTGGCTGATTCAACCCTTAGCGGGGAATTATGAATTTGAGCCCTTTCTGGCCCACGGAAACCCCAGCGCTGCTCTGAAGCCCTTTGTGTCAGCCCCTGTACTGCTTAGGAAGGGCCTCCGTCACCCTAGACTGGGTTAGCGCTGCCCCTGCGCTGCCCTGGCTGGGCTTGCGTCAGCCCTGCGTGGCCCTTGCTGCCTCTGCACTGCCTTTGCGTGGCCTCTGCTAGACTGCGTATCTCCTGGCTGCCTTTGTGCTGCTCTGGGATGCTGCCTCTCTGCCTCGGTTGTACTCTTGGCTTGGGATCAAACCATCCCTCTCGCCAATAATGCCCCTCGCTGCAGCGGAAGCACTTCTAAAATTCTTAGCAAACCACGCCCTAGAATTCCAACTTAGTTTCAGTGCTCTGCCACTATGTGTGTTCTCCAACTGACCCCAAGCCCTCTTCTTATACTTTTCTCATTGAAACATCAACGGCCATGATCTATTCTTGTATCGACGACTAAGATTAGAAGATGTTTGATCCGTGTGACTTAAGTCATTTTCATCACATGTTTAATTTAATTAACTTTAATCTTTTAATTTTCCTAAGTTAGACTTAGGGTCCTTAATTAAAAGGATTAATTAATTAAATATCTCTTAAACAGGATGGAATTTCTTAAATCGCTTTCTGGGTCTTGGAGATCTTATGTTCTGTAGTCCCTCCAGAATGTTTGGGAGCTAAAGCACATTCGATGCTACCTCAACACTCCAAAATCTCAACACTGCCTCTTAGCGAGGAATGTGCTCTAGCGACAATACTTCACCTCGAAGTTCTGCACTGATCTCTAGTGTGGGTCTCTGCGCTGATGCTTGGCCTACTACCCTTCATCATTGCACTGCTGCTGCTCTCTCGTACTACTGCCAATGACGCTGCCACCGCCACTGCCACATCTGTACTGCAACTCCCTCTCAAATTTGCTGCATCATGATGCCAACTGCTACACTGCAACTCAGTTGCTGAGAGTAAGCAACTGAAGTACTCCTGCCCAATCTTTGACAGACAAGTCAGTTGGGGTGCATCTTCATCACTGAAGCTCCATAGGCTACTGCTCTGTGCTGTCACCCAGAGGCTGCTTTAACTCTGCACTGCGTAAGCAGATCTCCTCTTCATTGAATTCCCCTACGCTGCTGATGCGTTGCGCCGTCCTCCCGAAGCTTCTGCGCTGCTGCAGCTTTGCATTGCGTAAGCAGGCCTACTTTGCATTGTTGAAGTCACATAAGCCTCTCTGCGCTGCTGCTGCTATGTTGTTGCTGCATCTGCACTGCGCTGCTCCCTCTTAGTATCCAGCTCTGCCTTTGGTCCATCTGTGATTCTCGGCACCCACTGCTCCACTTGCCCCACTACTGTCTTAAGGCTCCCGTAGCTTGTATGTGATCCAAGAGTTGGGCTACTCAAGCACCCTGCCCCCACTCTGTAGCTGCTCCACAGATTAAGATCGCCCCACTTTCGTGGTTCATGAGCACTCATGGCTTTGTCATCTCCGGAGCCATCGTCCGCCACAACAGCTTTGGAGCTAGAAGCTTCCTTGTCCTTTTTCTTTTGAGGACAATTGCTGGCGAAATGTCCTAGTTCGCCGCACTGGAAACACTTGATCTTCGACAGATCACACTTCTTTCTCCCTTGCTGCCTCTTTGATGCCAAGGCTGCATCTTCCACTTCTTCCTTCTTCACTCTACTCGAACCAGTGCTGTATTGTCTTTTCGTCAATGTTGCACGGGTACTACTCCCTACCCTTGTAGATCAAGTACCTCAAGCTCCGTCACTCCTGGGAGCTGGTACGAAACGCTCCAAAAATAGACGGAGTTGCATTTGGTACGTGGGAGCTTTTCGGGAGCTTGGCGTTGAGCTATTGTGAGTTTCTGGAACACGTACCGATTGGGAACGCCGATTTTGAGTGTGTGGGAGCTCCGCTCCATCAAGGAGTGGAGTGGAGCTCCCACACGCTCCAAATCGGCGAGCGGCTAGCCGCTCCTCAATGGAGTGGGGATCCCACATGCTCCAAATCGGCGTTCCCGATAGCAACCAGAACCCAAGGAGAAAACGGTGGGAAGAAATTGCCGAGAAGTAAAAAATATCTCTTCATTTGGCGCCAAACTGGGTTTGTCTATGTTATTTAATCCCCAAACCTCTCAAGTAAATGACATCGATTCATCTTACTGCTCAGGAGTCTGTGTTCTTCTGTCTTCATCGTTGGTTCTTTGGCAGCGTTGGTTCATTGGCAGCTTGGAGAGAGGCAGAGAGAGGAGAGCCAGCGCCGCAGCTGTGGTAACTTGGCAAGAGGCAGAGATATCAAACGTTGCAGGCTGCAGCCATCTGCTGTTGAGGAACGGTGGAACCAGGTATATAATTTATTAATTTTATAAATATCAAAATATCGCAACTTGGGATTTATAATTTATTAATTTTATAAATATCGCAGCTTGGGATGATGTTTCAGTTTCAGCGTTCGCAGCTTCCATGTCTCACTGTAAATCGCATCGATGCATTTTAAGTTTAAATTTATCATTTATGATTTATGATTTGAATTTTTTCAATTCTCGGAACGTTCAAGATAAATATTAAAATTTTAAAATTATTGTTCTCTGTACATTTTATATACTATATACTAGTAAGTTAGTAACTATATAGTATAGTCTATTACATTGTAATTTAAATTTATTATTTAAAAATTAATGTTTATGGCATATGCTAACCAGTAGTATTTTCTTCGGCATTTTCTTGTGATGACCATAGCATTTAGTTATTGTTTTTTTAAATATTTCTATAATTGAAAAATAACAACTTACAAGTCGTTTTCCGATTTTCATTTCATTCATCGTTTTTAATTTTCTAACTTCTTTAGTCTTTCTGAAATCAATATTTGATGTTATAAAATTCAAACTATACATACTACATATTTATTTTTAATGGATTACAAATTGAAATTACAATGTGCACCGAGATTGCTTTTAAAAAATTAATATGTCTTGACTCTTAAGTCAAAGAGTGTCAATTTTCCAGCAAGCACTTCTCATGTGAATTTCTAATAACATAGAGTTTCAATTTGAGAGGCATTTTAAATTTTTAAGTTTTTAAATTTTAAGTCTTGATTGACTGCAAATAGGAATCGATGTTGCTGAATTGAGTATTTAATATTTATAATTTATAATTTTATTGACTTTGGTGTGTTTTTAATTTTAGAACAACGATATAGTGAGATATGTTTACAGTTTGAACTTTGCACCTTTGCTGTAATTTGTAAATGAAGAAATTACAATATGACTATAAATGGGAGTGATGTGATAGCAGAAAGAGGGAAGTGATCAGCTAATAAGTTTCTTTGAAGCACGGCTGGTCTAGTGACAGCTGACACCAAGCATGCATATTAAAATTTAAATGTATTACAAATTGAAATCTTTTAAGTTTTTAGCTTCAATTATAATTTAATATTTAAAGATTTAAATGCTTGTAAATATAATGATTTTTTCTCGGAAACAAACACATTCTGGTTGACGTATTCCATCTTTTGGCAAATATGAAATATCTGTGGCTGAACACCGAATAGTGAATAGATAATAAAAATTAAAATCCTCTACAACCGCTGCAAACTCCATTTCTCCATCATTTGACTAAACATGGGATACATTTAATGATTTATGATTTCTGCCATATTTTCTTTTGCAAGGGTAAACCTCGTTCCATGCCTTGTGATGGCCACAACATTTAGGCATTCATTTTTAAATAATAAATTTTTTCATTTCTTCACAGTGAACACCATAATCAGAATGATGAATCTCATATTCGAGGTCCAGAAATGATAAATGATATTTTATAAAATCAAGTTGTGAATATGCTCTGATTTTGAGTAAGTGATGTTTTGAATTTATTTGGTGTTAAAATCTATTTCTATCCCAAATTACTCTGCTATATTTTCCATGGCAATTGAAAGAGTATTACTCTTTGACAGTTTAACAGGCTGCATTTCTCTTTAACCACATAAATTTACTGTCCAAAACTTGCAAAACATGAAACTGAGTTTTAAATTTTTTACTGAATTGAACTTTACTTGATTAAAGCATTTCCTTCATTTTAACTTTCAACATTTACTTGAACATGTGGTTTTTTTTAATGAGGAAACAATGAAACATGTATTATGATTCTATATGTACATTTTAAAATCTAGTTATTTATTTGGTATTCTACTCCTAATTTTTTTTGTATTTTAATGTAAAATTTTAGTATTGAAAGTTGATACCATGGATAGAGGGTTTGGAAATGAATGTGGTGACAACAACAACAGGATGAGACCTCCATTACCTCCACAAGCTCCACAAGTTCAAGAGCAGAATGCAGAGAAAACAATGGGTACCCAGAAACAATCAAACAACATTTCCAAGAGGCCCTTAATGAAGTTCATGAAAAAGATAACACAGAACAAGACAAAAAATAGTGAGGGATGTGAGGAATGGAAATGCACTTTGTGTGATCATGTATTTAATGGTAGCTATACAAGAGTATGGCATCATCTTTTGGGCATACCTGGGTTAAGAGTGAAGGGTTGCACATACAGTCTTGAACAAAGAATGAAGATGATTAAGCTTCACATGAAAGCCGGTGGAAACAATGAATGTGATAGTAGCATTGTATCTCCTAATAAGAGAGGTAGAAATGAAGATTCATCCCAATGTATGGATGAACAAAACAACATCCAAATTGAGACTACTCAAGGGGTTTCTAGTTCTAGGAGAACTAATGTAAGTGAATCCATTCAAAAGATGTACAATGTCATGCATAGGAATGAAACAGATGATGCCATAGCAGATTTTTTTATGGCAATTGAATTTCATTTAATGTTACTCATTCACCATAATATCAAGAAATGATGAGAAAAATCATAGCTGCAGGGACGGGATATGCACCCCCAGGTTACAACAAAATGAGGACTTCATTGTTAGATAGAGGGGTAACAAGAATGCATGGACTTATGGAGGACCTCAAACAATCTTGAGTTCAATGTTGGACAGATATTCAACAAAGACCTTTGTTGAATGTTATTATCACATCACCAGCAGGGCCTTATTTTTTAAAAGCAATTGATTGTAGTGGAAAAATTAAGGATGTTACTTTCATATTTGAAATGTTGAAGGATGCAATTGATGAGGTTGGTCCTTCAAATGCGCTACATGTCATCATAGATGCAGCACCTATTTGTAGAGCAACGAGATTGATGATCCAAAGTCGATATAAGCATATCTTTTGGACTCTTTGTTGTGTACATGGCTTTAACAATCTCTTAAGAGACATTGGTAAAATACAGTGGATTGCAAAAATCATTTCAGATGCGAGGGAGGCACAAATGTTCATCTACAACCACCATGCTTCTTTGGCAATTTATAGGATGTATTCAAAGAAACATTTTTTAAAACCTGCAAAACCAAGATATGCCACATACTTTATTTTGCTTGAGCGCATGGTTGAGGTCTATGCATCTTTACAAGCCACTGTTGTTTCTTCAGAGTGGAATGCATGGAACGAGTCTAAGTCACCTCAAGCGAAGAAGATAAGAGAAATGCTTTTGAATGAGGATTGGTGAGTTGATTGTAAATATGTTGTCTCTTTCACAGCCCCAATTGTAGAGTTGATCAGGTATGATGATTCAGATTCTCCTACTCTTGGAGAAATATATGAATGTATTGATACCATGGTGGGCAAGGTAAAGCACATCATTCGCCAAAGAAACCTTTCTTTAGATTTTTTCCATGAAATCCACAAGCTGATAGAGAAAAGATGGATTAAACTCAATACCTCCCTTCACATGGCTGCATATGCCCTTAATCCAAAGTGGTATATGGAAAGACCAAATAGAATTATTCCTATTGACGGTGAGGAGGTAAAACAAGGGTTTCTAGATGCTATAACTAAGATGTATACTGTTGATGAAGCAAGTGTGATACATGAGTAATTTATTGATTTTGGTACATTAAGTCCTCCTACATTCACTCAAGATGCTAAGAGGGACATCAAACATTATGCTCAAAAGAAACCCCTTGGATGGTGGAGAATGTATGGGGGGTCAGGTCCTAGAGCTCCGAAAGCTTGCTTCACGTTTGCTATCTCAAGTTGTTAGTTCCTCAACTGTTGAAATGAATTGGTCCACGTATAGCTTCATACACTTTATTAAGAGGAATAGACTTACCTCTAAGAGAGCATTGAAACTTGTTTATGTGCATAGTAGTCTTTGCCTTTGTTCAAGGAAGATACTTGAATATTTAGAAGGACTTGCTGCACGATGAGATGTGAATGCTGAAGATGCTACTCAAATTGACGATGATGATGACAATCCTGTACCAAATGTAGGATTGGTTGGCATACCTTTAGATGACATTGTTGCATATGATGATGATGATGTTGATCCAGTACCTAGTGATGCTCAAGCCTATATGGATCTCCTTGATGTTGAAGATCATGCTCTATGATCATCTTAAGCTTTGTATTTTTGTTGCTATATTTTGGCTCTTGGGCATTTGCCATTTTTCCATTTTGATTTATGTACTACTTTAGGCTTTTGCCTTTTAAGTTTTTTCTAGTATGAATATCAATATGATTTGGGTGGCTTTTAAACTTTTAATTTTTTATGGTTGTCTCATGAATCATTTAAAAATTCAATTTATTATGTACATTTAATCTTTACACTTTAAATAATAAATTATAAATATAAAATATATATTATTTATTGGGAGTTGTGAATATATATTAATTTTTAATTTTTAATATATTATATTATTGCCGCTCCCAACTTGACGTTTCTTGTAAATTTGGGCAAAACTTCTAGCCATATCGGATACCTGTTCCTACGTACCCAAAGTACCCACGTACCTGAAACTTGTGCAACATAGCTTTTCGTCATTCGATGGATTTCCTCTTGTCGGAGGATAGCCTACATGTTGTCCCAGTTGGGAAGGCCCGCTCTGCCCAAGAGACTTTGGACAAAAGTTTCCCAGTTCTCTGTGACTGCATTGAGAGCAGTCCTCATCATGACAGTGTCATCTACCTTGACTTCCATGCCAGTCAGTTGATCCCGGATCGATTGTAGTTTGGACAGAAAATGATCGATCTCCTCTCCCTTGGCCATCATGAATAACCTCAGCTGGTTCTCCAGAAGCATCTTCCTCTAGATAGATCTTCCTTCATATAATGTGGTTAGATCTACCCACATCTCATGAGCCGTTGCCTTCTCGACTATGTGTTGGACTACATGATCTTTGACCCCGTCCATAATGAAGTGCTTGGCGTGTGCCGCTGCTTCTTCATGCTTCTCCAAGAGCTTCGCATGGGTTGGCGTGGCCATGACTTTCTCTGCGTGCTCCCTCAAGCCGTATGCCTCCATGACTACCAGGATTCTGGCCTTCCAGATTGCAGTGTTGGACAGGCCGTCCAACCTATCCTGATCATGTAGTCCATGGGGTGCCATCTGCTCATAAAATGTGTTGGAACGAATCCTCCTCTCTAAGCTAGAGACTCGGATCTAGGGTCCTTGGCGAGACAAGAACCCTCTGTTCCCTCTGAAAACAGACTCCCTCTCTTGGAAGTCTGCCAAACTAAACGAATCAGCTCTCTTCGATCCTCTGATCGATCTTCAGACTTCTTTGGCAAGAAATTTTGTGAGAAACTATTCTCCTCCCGCTCTTCGTCAACTTAGCTTAGGCTAAATTCTGCACTGACAAATTTTAACCCCACACGCAACTGTTGAAGGTCTGCAACTCAGCTTCCAGCACTCTGAAAAATAATCAGCTTTTGGACTACGTCACCCTAGCTGGCCTCTGTGTGAGCAGACAGTCTCAGCGCAACTTTTGCACTGCCTCTACGCAGTAAGTATGTGGGCCTGCGTGAGTCTGCGTGGAAATTGCGTCACCCTTGCCTCTACTCGACTTTGCTTCCTTTTGTTGCTGCACTGCCTTCTCTGGTCCAGTTTATTGCTGTTGTTGCTGCTTTCTGCATCAAAGATTCTTTAGCCTTCTTGTTGGAGATCTAGGCTAGATCTACAATCGCTTTGATACCATGTGAAAATTTTTCTGAATATGCTCAAACAGAAACTCTACTGTTAAATTTCTGATTTACTTTTCCTACTTACATTAAGTTATTAATGTGAAATCTTCAGCATCAACATCGAAGTAAATACATTAATAGCCTACACATACAGATCTAAACTGAATAACATGCACAATGACAAAGTGACACACAAGGATTTTCTGGACAACTGTCCCTGGAAAAACCCAATGCGGGAAAGCCCGCCTTCTGGCTGCTGGAGGGTTTTTATTATTATGCAGAGTCTGAGTACAACATTTCTGGGCACCAAACTTGGTTGGCCCTACAGAGAAAAATACATCAAGCAATACTTCTATCTTCAGAGACAGAAAATATGGCTGATTCAACCCTCAGCGGGGAATTATGAATTAGAGCTCTTTTTGGCCCACAGAAACCCCAACGCTACTCTGAAGCCCTTTGCGTCAGCCTGACTGGCTTGCGTCAGCCCCTGCACTGCTCAGGAAGGGCTTGCGTCAGCCTCTGCACTGCTCAAGAAGGGATTGCGTCACCCTAGACTGGGTTGTGCTGCACCTGCGCTGCCCTAGTTGGGCCTGCGTCAACCCTGCGTGGCCACTGCTGCCTCTGCACTGCCTCTACGTGGCCTTTGCTGGACTGCATAGCTCCTGGCTGCCTCTACGCTACTCTAGTATATTGCCTCTATACCTCAGTTGTACTCTTGGCCTGGGATCAAACCATCCCTCTCGCCAATACTGCCCCTCGTTGCAGCTGAAACACTTCTGAAATTCTTAGCAAACGATGTCTTAAAATTCTAGCTTAGTTTCAATGCTCTGCCACTGTGTGTGTTCTCCAACTGACCCCAAGTCCTCTTCTTGTACTTTTCTCGTTGAAACATCAACGACCGTGATCTAATCTTGAATCGACGGCTAAGATTAGAAGATGCTTGATCCGTGTGACGTAAGTCATTTTCATCACATGTTTAATTCAATTAACTTTAATCTTTTAATTTTCCTAAGTTAGACTTAGGGTCCTTAATTAAAAGGATTAATTAATTAAATATCTCTTAAACTAGATGGAATTTCTTAAATCGCTTTTTGGGTCTTGGAGGTCTCATGTACTCAAGTCCCTCCACAAAGTTTGGGAGCTAGAGCACATCCGATGCTACCCCAACACCCCAAAATCTCAACAGTTCTTACCAGTTGGTACTCAATTTTAAAACGTATTGACAAGAGACCAAGACTACATTTAAATACATTGATTGGTTGTGTGGGAGTGCTTTGAATATTGATACCAAATGTGCTTTGAATATTGATACCAAATGAGAAGCTGAATCAACTTACACCATAATTTTTTTTTTTTTTGTTGTTGTTGCAAAATTAGTGTTTTCATATTGTCTTACTCCATATGGAGTGTGGTTATGGTGTATAGATATTTGACTATTTCCTAACTCCACTGTTGAAATTTAATGACTAAAAAGTTTCTTGCAATCCCAACCCAATTTTAATTTCACCTTATCACTCCCATTCAGTTAAATGCCCTTTCCCATAAACTTACATTCAACATATAGAATTCTGGAAATGATTTTTTCAGATTAAAACACATGGGAGTGTCAACACATGTTGAAAATAAATATGCACATAAACAGACCAACAACACATAAAAAAAATACACAGATTTTTGGTCAACTTGAACCCAGGCAAAACCCCTTCAATTTTCTCCGGGGAAAACCTGTTAGAGAGCTCTTCAAATTTATTTATCTTTCGAGTTCAGGAAAAATACATTTGCAGACAAAACAAAAAACAAAATACAACTTATCTCTTTAGCCCAAAACTCCTTGAAAAACGTGCCCACTTTGCCTCGATTTTTGTACCCACTTGAAGTTGAAATTGTACTGTACAAACATAGACTGTACTGTACGGATTCCGTACGAACTGTACGGATTTTTTTTTTCAAATTTTTTTTGCACAAAAATTGCTCTCGAACTACGTGCAACTCACAACATTAAATGGTGTTCGTATTGTACCTTCTGCTGTCTTTTATGCCTTGATTTATGTGCCTAGATTTGCTCAGAAATCACGCCTTCAGCGTGCTGCAACAAAATTCTCTTTCAAAACTTTTCTCCAGCTCTCAGCCTCTTTTCTACAATCTGCTCATAAAGAATGAATGAAAATGCAGTTTCTCTTTTCTTTTCCCCCTTTTGTTTCCCGAAATGACTTTTGGACAACCCTAAGATGTAATGGATCAGATTCATTGAAATCAAGGGATGAGAATAAATGTGCATTTAATTCTCACTTTCAATTTTTTAACTCACCCATTAAATAAAGTACCCACTTTGTACTTTATGTCTAAAGTCACTTTTGACTTTATAGTTTAACATTGACTTTACCACTTATAAAGTCACTTTCACTTTATAATTTAATATTGACTTTACCACTTATAAAGTTACTTTCACTTTATAAAGTCACACTTAGGAAAATAATTATTTTGGACACTTTTCCCTAGGTAGAGACTAACCCATGGGAAACCACTTGTCCAAGGTAGATTAAATAATCAACACTCCCTCTTATCGAGGAAAGTGTTTCTCACCACACCCATCTTGTCCCTGAATTGGACATGCTTGCCTCTTGTCAAGGACTTCGTGAGAACATTGGCCTCATGCACATCTGTCGATATATACTCTAGCTTCACTGCCCCCTTCTGAACATAGTCCCTGATGAAATGATATATGATGTCAATGTGTTTTGACCTGTCATGAAACACAAGATTCTCCGTGAGTTTAATGCAACTATGATTATCACAGTGAATAATGGTCAGTCTCAACTCCCGATCAAATAGGCTATATCGTAACTTGCGAAGCCAAATGGCCTCACAACTAGAGTGGCTAGCGGCCATATACTCAGCCTTAGAAGAGCTCAAAGCAACTAACTTTTTCTTTTGACTAAACCACGACACAACTGTCGAATCCAATCCGAAGCAACACCTTGAAGTGCTTTTCCTGTCAGAAGCACTCCTTGCCCAATCCGAATCTGTGTAACCTGCGAACCTCACTCCATCTCCCCGCCTATAGTCCAGACCATAATCAACAATCCCCTACATGTAGCGAAGAATGTGCTTTGCAACTACCCAATGCACCCTCCTAGGCTCAACCATGAACTAGCTAA
The DNA here is from genome assembly GCA_034641835.2 of Pinus albicaulis. Taxonomy (NCBI): domain Eukaryota; kingdom Viridiplantae; phylum Streptophyta; class Pinopsida; order Pinales; family Pinaceae; genus Pinus; species Pinus albicaulis. The sequence continues at coordinate 598,823,131 of CM076577.1, forward strand.
GTGTGTTCACTGCAAAGCATATATATGGCCTAGTGTTGACCAAGTACATCAAGGACCCAATAAGCTGCCTATACAATGTGGGATCCACCAAACTAGAATGCGAAGCATGAAGCTTCTTCTAGTTGGTGATCATAGGAGTAGACATGGGTCTAGAGTTTGCCATGTGAAATCTTCTCAACGCATCCACAACATATTGCCACTGCCCCAGAAAGATATGCCCCTCCTCTTGCCACACCTCAAGCCCTAAAAAGTAATGCATCAGCGCAATGTCCTTCTTCTCGAACTCCATAGCAAGATCCTCTTTGCAACCACTAATCAGTTTCTCTTCCCCAGTAATGAACAAGTCATCAACATATAGCACAAGAATGAGCGGATCATCCCCTTAAACAATGTAGTATAGGTACGGATCTACATCAATATTTGTGAAACCCATCTACTGCAAGTAAGTATCAATCCTCGAATACCAAGCTATTGGAGTTTCCTTAAGTCCGTAGAGTGCTCCCCTCAACCGACATACATGGGTCTCTCGCCCAAGTACCTCAAAGCCCTGTGGCTGCTCAACATACACCTCCTACTCTATAACTCCGTTTAGAAATGCGGTCTTAACCCTGTGCACAGAAGTCAGAAAACCCACCATCGGTGTACTCGCCACCATTGTCGGACCTCAAGATCTGAATCTTCCTACTTATCTGCTTTTCCACAAGAGCTTTGAACTCTTTAAAGCGACTGAAGACCTCACCCTTGGTCTTCAAAAAATATATCCAAGTCCTCCTAGAGTAGTCATCAATGAATATAACACAATACTCATAACCACTCAAGGGCACCTGAGACATACGACCACTAACACGAGTATGAATCAAGTCTAGTATACCTGTAGATCTGCTGTCGCTCGCTGGAAATGGTAACTTGGTGTACTTGCCCAAAGCACACCCTCTGCAGACCTCATAATGCTCGACACTGAAATTAGGAACGCTAGTAGTGATCTTCCTCAGAACTCTCAAAGCTCCATGATGCATATGCGCCATCCTCCGATGCCATAACTCGCAGAAGTCTCTACCGCTGGTGGTACTAGTGTGAGTGCTACCAGATGTGCTACTCATCAATGCTCCTGTCGATTGAAAACTGAACTTGTATAGTTTCATAGAGCGTACTCCAATCACTTTGGCCGAAGTGATGGAAGCTCCCCTGGGATGCATCAATACCCGCCCTCCTGAGAAAGTGACGTCAAACCCCTTCTCCTTTATAGTAGACATTGAAATCAAGTTCTTCTTCATCCCCGGAACATACAAAACATCCATGACCTTTAAAGGAGGCAAAGACTCCCTCTCAAAGGTCACAGTCCCCACACCAACAACTCTCACAGTGCGGTCATCTCCTAGTACAATCTCATTATCAAGTGCCCTCTCTGCAAGCTCTGAAAAGAACTCCGGTGCACTTGTCATATGGCGGGAAGCCCCACTGTCTATGGAACAAACATTGGATGCTGTACTCCTACTAGATGTAGAAGTAATAAATGCAAAGTCCCTGTCAAACTATGAAGCAAACTGCTCGAACGTTGCTGAAGCTGCAGTATGCTTCATCCCCTTGTTTTTCCTCTCAGGACACGTAGCATCATAGTGTCCCATCTTCTGACATGCCCAACATTTGACTTTGGACATATCTGTATCTTTCTTCTTCTTCTTCTCCTTTCCCTTAGCCCCATCTGATGAGGCCCCTTTCTTGGCCTTCCCTTTGTTCTTCCTGTTGGCTGTCAAGGCTACATCCTCCTCATCTGCTATCTTCACCCCATCACTGCTAGTCTTCCGTATCTCACGCTGCACACAATCATCCCAGAATCTGTCCCAATTGGGAAGATTCTCCCTAGAGGTAATAGTATCTCCAAAGACCTCCCAAGACTTAGGAAGTCCCGCTACGACTATCTTGACTAATTCTGTGGGTGCAACTACCTCATGAATAACAGTCAAATCATCACGTACTTGTTTGTTGACACTGCCAAGATAATGAACTACACTTTCAACCTTTGTCATCCAGAGGTTCCTCAATTGTTCTTTGAGTAGCATCTTCTTGATCTCATTTGTACTCTGATAGAGAGTGTTTCAAGATGTCCACATCTGATATGCATATGTGTTTCCTCTCACCCGAGGAACCACATGATACTTCAGACTGTCCATCAAAATCCTTTTTGCCTTTGCATTATTTTCTGTGAATTTAGTAAGTTCATTTGCAGTAGTAGGAGGTACAACCTCTTGCTGCACTATGTCCCAAACTGCTGCCTCGTCAAACATTGTCTGAATTCTGTCCTTCCAAACGACATAGTTGGATATCCCATCCAGTGTATCCTCTATCCTTAAGAACATGGCCATGATTGCTGTCCAAAATTTAGAAAACCAAGAAAATGGAGAAATGAACTTTCCAGCACACATTGCTGTTCTAAAAGTTCAGTCTGTGTGAAATTTCACCTTGCTGTCCCAAAATATCAGTTTGCTGTCCAAAAATTCAGTGTGTTGTCCAAACCACTGTTTGCTGTCCCAAACTATTGTCTGCTTTTCAAACTGCGACTTTCAGCCTGTACCTCTAATACCATGTTGAAATTTGATGATTAAAAAGTTTCCTGCAATCCCAACCCGGTTTTAATTTCACCTTATCACTCCCATTCAGTAAAATGCCCTTTCCCATAAACTTACATTCAACATATAGAATCCTGGAAATGAAATTTTCAGATTAAAAGACATGGGACTGTCAACACATGCTGAAAATAAATATGGACATAAACAGAGCAACAACACATAAAAAAAATACACACATATTTTTGGTCAACTTAGACCCAGACAAAACCCCTTCAATCTTTTCCGGGGAAAACCTATTAGAGAACTCTTCAAATTTTTTTATCTTTCAAGTTCAGGAAAAATACGTTTGCAGACAAAACAAAACAACAAAATACAACTTATCGCTTTATCCCAAAACTCCTTGAAAACCGTGCCCACTTTGCCTTGATTTTTGTGCCCACTTGAAACTGAAACTGTATTGTACGGACACAAACTGTACTTTACGGATTTCCGTACTACTGTATGGATTTTTTTTCCTCAAAAACTACTCTCGAACTGCTTGCAGCTCATAAAATTAAATGCTATTCGTACTGTATCTTCTGCTGTCTTCTATGCCTTGATTTACGTGCCCAGCTTTGCCCAGAAATCACTCCTTCAGCTTGCTGCAACAAATTTCTCTTTCAGAACTTTTCTCTAGCTCTTGGCCTCCTTTCTCCAATCTGCTCATGAAGAATGAATGAAAATCCAGTCTCTCTTTTTTTTTCCTGCTTTCGTTTACCTAAATGACTTTTGGGAAACCCTAAGATCTAATGGCTCAGATTCATTTAAATCAAGGGATGAGAATAAATGTGCATTTAATTCTCAGTTTCTATTTTCTAACTCACCCATTAAATAAAGTACCCACATTGTACTTTATGTCTAAAGTCATTTTTCACTTTATAATTTAACATTGACTTTACCACTTATAAAGTCACTTTCACTTTATAATTTAATATGGATTTTACCACTTATAAAGTCACTTTCACTTTGTAATTTAATATTGACTTTACCACATATAAAATCACTTTCACTTTATAAAGTCACACTCAGGAAAATAATTATTTTGGACACTTTTCTCTAGGTAGAGACTAACCCATGGGAAACCACTTGTCCAAGGTACATGAAAAATCAACATCCACACCTTTAACACTCCTTAAACACTCTTTGAATGACCCATTGCAATGAAACATACCATATGGATATGGCTTTTGTCCTTTGAACATGTGACAAACAATACACTAGAAAACAATTGATAAAAGCTGTTGCTCAAAATCTGCTTCTCATCTTTGAGAATTTCCTGTGGAGTGTGGTTATTGTTAGCAAATAAATGATTTGATGTATGTGTAATTGTCTTGTGTATGCTAAGTCAGATGGTTTAGTTTCGATTTTGGGTTTGACAACCATTAAAATGGCCCATCTTGGCACTATTTTTGGAGAAATTTTGGGTGCGTAATTATGTGTGAAATTTTGTGTTGCATGTGTTGTTATTGTTTTTTTTTTATCACTGTTAATTTTTCCTTAGGAATATTACACAAATGCTCATGCATATAGTACCAAACTCGACCCTCTGGTTATAGACTCGGTCTAATGTTCTTACTTAACCATTCTGCTAAGTAGAAATATTAATTTTTGCAATTTTGCCACAATTACGATTTTTGACTTAGGAGGAGTGGGTTTAGAGGCCCCACATTAGTCTTAGGCATCTACACACCCCAAAACATTAGCCCAGGATCAATAATTACGGTTCTAGTGGAGAATGGGGCCCACTTGGAGGAAACTGCGGCCCACATAGAGCCCACACAGTCATTGGAGCAGAATGGAGGCTAGAGGTACAAATGGGGCCCACAAGAACGTTGCAGGGACTTGGACAAAAGGAGCATGGGAGGCTCATTTTGGTCATTCACTTATCATTTTAGAAATTGTCTCTTGACATTGCATGCTTGAGGGGTGAGCCAAGTCTGCATGTGCTGTTCAACACACGGGTGTTTCCGATCAGAGATCCTAGCCCTTGCTTTAGTGGACTTCAAGTGCTAGCCTAAGGAGGGAGTTCCATCTTGTTTCGTTTTAGTTCAGAAGTAGGGAGGCCATACACAAGGGCAAAGAAAGCTACAACATCTCTAAGGTAGCTACAACAACGCAAAGGTAGCTACATCATTGAGGGAGTCACTCCGGTGAGTTGAGGAATGAAGGGAGTTTTTGGAGGAAACTTGGTGGGAAGGCTTGGGAAGCCTTCTAACATGGATTTCAGACATTTTGGTGGCATTCAACAACAATTCTTCAAGAGGACCGAATTGCCCAGCAACAGAGGCATCCAAGCCCAAGAGGGCCAATTTTTGGGGTCAAGATTTGGCCAAACCCTTCGTGGATTATTCTGGGTTTGTTGAGTAGAGGCTGAGATTAATTTACCAGAATTTTCTGAGCAATGTAGCAAGCCCTAGCAACAAATCATTCTAGGCAACAACACCATTTCTTGGCATTTCTAGCGCAGAGCTACAACCACGCAGAGTAGAGAGACAAAGAGTGCCCAACATTATATTTTGGGCTTCTCTAGCTTGCCTTGACCAAGCCCAGGTGCATTCCTTCTAGCACCTATTTTGTACACCTCTTCATATTAATAAAATGGCTCAACAACACAATTTTTGATGGTTAAATGGTGTTCTGATGTGTGTGTTTATTTCTGTGCATTTTTATGTCTATGTGTGCCTGTTATTTACTCTAAATTCTCCTTAGGGATATTACACTCGGCCTCTTCAAAAGATGATGGTTTAATCCTGTGATGCATAGATTGATACGATGTAATGTCCCTTCCTAAATTATTTTGTTACAGGTTTAATTTCCACAATTTTGGATATTTTTGGAGGCTATGGGAGCCACTCAATTTTGATGAAAAGACTTAGGGAGGAAAAGGAGGCCGCCTTATTTTGTTAGTGGAGTGTGGGGCCACCCACATGAAGGAAAATGCACTTGGCGAAGTGAGGAGTTCGAATAGCTTAGGAGGGAAGTCGAATGGCTAAGTGGGGGGGCCCACGTGGGAAGGAAGGTTCACAAAGTTATAAATAGGAGGAGCTTAGTCTCATTTGTATCTTTTGCCAATCGAACTCACTTTGGTTGCTCGAGCTGCTTAGTGGGGTCACTTGCTATTTAACATCAACGAGTTTTTCGAGCGAAGAACACACCCTTTCTTTAGGGGACTTCGAGTGCCACCCTAGAGAATATTTATCACATCATTCCTGAGGAGAGCTGGGGAGGTTTTAACGCTTACATTCAGACATTTGCTTAGCCATAGCGTATTCTAGGAGGATGAAGGAGGTGCACACGTGGGAGAAGTTTCAGGGGTATTTCGGGGAGCAATTGTCGGGAGTATTTTTGTAAAGGAGAGTCGGTGGTATATTAGGCTTTGGATGGAGTTTTGGAGCAGGAGGTGGGAGCTATAGTACAGGACGAATTTGCAGCTCTTGGGCTAGCGCAGAAGCCTCTCACTTGACACACGTGGGAGCTGGGGATTGCATTGTGAGGCTAGAACTTGTCGAGAGAAATAAGGGAAACCTTGGGCGAGTGTTTTATAGCATCTTTGGAGTGATTTGGGAGGAATATCACTCGTGTGTAGGCAGGCCATACTTTCTAGTAGTGTAATATTCCTAATTAGTAGTTTTGCTAATTAGAATATTAATTTTTGATAAATTTTGATGTTTCTAATGATTAGGTAGAAATAATGTGGGCCGGGACCCACAATTAATAATTGAGGAAAAGCTACAAACTACTCCTATAGTTCACAAGGAAAAATTGCGGCCTTAGTGGGGTCCAAGTGGCCAACATTCGATTTGGAGGCAACTCCCAAGGTGGCAGCGTGGTAGAGGCTCGATGGAGGCAACACAATGAGTGGTTGGATGAGGGGACTACGCAGTCCATGGTGGGCCCAAGGGAATGTTGGGGGCTTAATTGACAAAAGGAAGTGAAGTCATCTCATTTCCTCATTCATTCAACTTATATTTTGATTTTCATCTAGAAATAGCACACTTGTGCCGGGTGCCAAGTTTGCAGTACTGTTTAGCACACAAGATCTTCAGGTGAAGATCTCAACCTCTACCTCGGGGGACTTCGAGTGCCTGCTTAGGAGACTAGATTCATCATTTTGGAGGAGCATTACACAGACAAATTTTCAAGAGAAGCATCACCACTTCAGTGACTGCGCAGAGGACGCAGAGACTGTGCAGTGGGGACGTAGTTTAGTTGGAGAGTTGGTTCGAGAGGTGAGGAGGAGTATTTGCAGTCGAGGCTTGGTGGGGGAAGCTAAGGGCTTCTTAACAGGGAAATTGTTTAGGATCAGAGGCATTTTTACATTGATTTTCCAGCGGAGGAGCTTCAACCAGCTGTGTAGTGGGGTCAAGCCCAACGGGGGAAATTTCTAAACTCAAGCATTTCGCAATTCCTTCACGGGTTTTTTTTGGGTTTCTTGATTAGAGTCCGGTGTCCAAATCCCAGAATTTTATGAGCAGTGGAAGCTGTGAAAATTTGTTAATGTAAGAAATCCTACTGTTAATTCTCGATTTACTTCTCCTACTTGATTACATACACAAGTTATTAATCTGAATATTTAGAATTAACAACGAAGTAAATACATATAACAGCCTACACATACAAATCAATAACTGAATAACATGTTGTGACACAGATTTTCGGACAAATGACCTCGGAAAAACCCAATGCGGGAAAATCGGTGCAGCTAGCTCGGAGGGTTTTCATTATTATGCAGAATTTGAATACAACATTTTTGGGCACCAAACTTGGTTAGCCCTATAGAGAAAAATACAGCAAGCAATACCTTTGTCCTCAGAGATAGAAAATATGGCTGATTCACACCCTCAAATGCAATTTACACAACTCGAGCCCTTTCTGGCCCACCAGAAACCCTGGTGCTGCTCCTCAGCCCTCTGCGTTAGCCTTCCTGGCCTGCGTCACCCTAGAAGGGCTTATGCTGCCCTGACTAGGCCTGCGTCAGCCCTGCGTGGCTCTTGCTGCCTTTGCACTGCCTTTGCGTGGCCTCTGCTGGACTACGTAGCACCTAGCTGCCTCTGCGCTGCTCTGGTATGCTGCCTCTCGGCCTTCGTTGTATTCTTGGCCTGGGATCAGACCATCCCCCTTGCCAATACGACCCCTTGCTGCAACTGGAACATTTCTAAAATTCTTAGCAAGCCACCCCTTAGAATCTCAGCGTAGCTTTAGTGTTCCGCTAATGTGTATGTTCTCCAACTGACCCCAAGCCCTTCTCTTATACTTTTCTCGTTCGAAAACCAACGACCATGATCTAATTTCTAATTAATGGCTAAGATTAGAAGCTACTTGATCCGTGCCACTTAAGTCGTTCTCATCACATGTTTAATTTAATTCATTTTAATCTTTTAATTTTCCAAAGTTAGAGTTAGGGTCTTTAATTAAAATTATTAATTAATTAAATATCTCTTAAACCTGATGGAATTCTTTCGAACGGTTTCTAGTTCTTGGAGATCTCATGTACTTCAGCTCCTCCACAAAGTTTAGGAGCTAGAGCACATTCGATGCTACCCCAAAATCTCAACAATCCCTCTTAGCGAGGGATGTGCTCTAGCACTATACTTCACCCTGAAGTACTGCACTGATCTTTGGCATCGGTCTTTGCACTGATGCTTGGCCACCCCTCATCACTGCACTGCTGCTGCTCTCTGTACTGTTGCCTATGACTCTGCCAGCGTCACTGCTACATCCGTACTGCAACTCCCTCTGAAATTGCTGCATCGTGCTGCCAACTGCTGCACTGCAACTCAGTTGTTGAGAGTAAGCAACTGAAGTACCCTTGCCCAAATGACAGACAATTCAGTCGGTTTGCATCTCATCACTGAAGCTCCATAAGCTGCTGCTTTGCGCTGTCCTCCTAAAGCCACTACGCTGCTACAACACTGCACTGCATAAGCATGCCTCCTCCGCGCTGCTGAAGACACATCAGTTCCTCTGCGCTGCTGCCTCTATGCTGCTGCTGCCTCTGCTCTGCGCTGCTCACTCTGCAACATCCCAGCCTCTGCCTCTGCTTCATCCGTGATTTTTGCACTCACTGCTCAAGTCATTCCTTGCTTCTGTCTTAAGGCTCTCGTAGATCGGATGTGATCCAAGAGTTGGGCTACTCAAGGATCCCGCCACTCCCTTTGTAGCTGCTCTATAGATCAATATCGCCCCATCTCCGTGGTTCATGAGCGCTCATGGCTACATCATCATCGGAGCCATCGTCTTCTTTAGCTGCCGCAACCTTGGAACTAGAAGCTTCCTTGTCCTTCTTCCTTTGAGGACAATTGCTGGCGAAGTGTCCAAGTTTGCCACATTGGAAACATTTGATCTTAGATAGGTCACGCTTCTTTTTCCTGTGCTGCTTCTTAGATGCTAGGGCTGCATCTTCCTCTTCCTCCTTCTTCAGTCTGCTTGATTCGGTGCTTGTTTGCCTCTTGGTCATTCAGCAGATCTCCTCTTGTCAGAGGATAGCCCACATATCGTCCCAGTTTGGAAGGTCCACTTTGCCCAAGATGCTTTGGACAAAAGTTTCCCAGTCGTCTGTGACTGCGTTTAGAGTAGTCCTCACCATAACATCATCCTCCACCTTGACCCCCATGGCAGTTAGTTGATCTCGAATCGCATGTAATCTGAAGATGAAAGTATTGATTTCATCTCCCTTGGTCATCATAACTAACTTCAGCTGGTTCTTTGAAAGCATCTTCCTCTGGACAGATTTCCCTTCATACAGTGTGGTTAAAGCTTTCCACATCTCATTAGCCGTCTTCTTCTCGGCTATGTGTGGTACAACATGATCTTTAACCCCGTCCACGATGAAGCGCTTGGCATGTGCCGCTGCTTCATTATGCTTTGCTAGGAGAAGAGCATCGGTTGGTGTAGCTAAGACACTCTTGACATATCCCACAAGCCGTATGCCTCCAGGACTATCGGGATTCTGGCCTTCCAGATAGCAAAGTTGGACAAGCCGTCCAACCTATCCTGATCACGCAGTTCGTGTGGCGCCATCTGCTCAGAAATATGTCGGAACAGATCTTCCTTTCCCCGCTTCTGCTTCTACCCTCAACAAAAACTCAGATCTAGGGTCCTTGGCGAGAAAGGCACCCTCTGCTCCCTCTTACAACTGATTTCCTCCTTGGAAATCTGCCAAATACAATGAATCAGCTTTCTTCGATCACCCTACGATCTATCCTCATATTTCTTTTCGCGAGAAATCTGTTGAACTTCCTGCTCTTTGTCAACTTAGCTCAGGCACGATTCTGCACTGACAGAATCTCCACCCCACCAGCAACTGCTGAAGATCTTAAGCTCTTCTTCGGTCCATGGCAAATCTGCACAACATTCGAAACTGGACTGCGTCACCCTGGCTCGCCAATACATGAGCAAACTGGCTCAGCGCAGCCTTTGCGCAGCGTAGGCTACTCCTACGTCCCTCTGAAAGGCACTGCGCTGCTTCTGCGTCACCCAGCTGGGACTGCGTCAGCCCCTGTGTGGCTCTTGCAGCCTCTGCGTCCTTCTAGTGCTGCGCTGCCCTCTCCAGATTCTCTGCCGCTTCAGCTGCTCTCTGCAGCACAAGTTTCTTCAGCCGATCTGCTGGAGATCCAACGTGATCTGCAATCGCTCTTATACCATGTGAAAATTTCTTAATCTAAGAAATCCTATAGTTAATTATCGATTTACTTCTCCTACTTGATTACATACACAAGTTATTAATCTGAATATTTAGAATTAACATCGAAGTAAATACTAGTGTTGCGAACATCTCGATAACATCTCGATTTTAGCTTGAAATCACGATTTTTTGGTCTAGCCGATGTTTGCCGATTTTTAAAGATATTTTTATGGTATCTTAAGTTTGCCTATGTTTGTCGATTTTTTACCGATATTTTCCCGATTTTTACGATTTTTTGGTTTTCCGGACCTTGCCGATTTTATCTCGATGCCGATGTTCGCAACATTGGTAAATACATATAACAACCTACGCATACAAATCAATTGCTGAATAACATGCTCATCAACAAAGTGAGACACAGATTTTTCGGACAAATGTCCCTGGAAAAACCAATGAGAGAAAACCGGTGCACATAGCTCTAGAGGGTTTTCATTATTTTGCAGAATCTGAGTACAACATTTTTGGGCACCAAACTTGGTTAGCCCTACAGAGAAAAATACGGCAAGCAATACCTTTGTCTTCGAAGACAGAAAATATGGCTGATTCACCCTCAAACGGGATTTACACAACTTGAGCCCTTTCTGGCCCACTAGAAACCCCAACGATGCTCCTCATCCCTCTGCGTCAGCCTTCCTGGCCTGTGTCAGCCTCTGCGCTACTCTGGAAGAGCTTGCACCACCCTAGAAGGGCTTACGCTGCCCCTCTGTTGCCTTGACTTGGCCCGCGTCAGCCCTGTGTGGCCCCTGCTGCCTCTACGTGGCCTCTGCTGGACTGCGTAGCACCTGTCTGCCTTTGCGCTGCTCTGGTATGCTGCCTCTCTGCCTTTGTTGTATTCTTGGCCTAGGATCAGACCATCCCCCTTGCCAATACTACCCCTCGGTGCCATTGAAACACTTGTGAAATTATTAGCAAACCACGCCCTAGAATCTCAGCGTAGCTTTAGTGCTCCACCAATGTGTGTGTTCTCCAACTGACCCCAAGCCCTTCTCTTATACTTTTCTCATTTGAAAAGCAACAACAATGATCTAATCTCTAATCGACAGCTAAGATTAGAAGCTGCTTGATTCGAGTCACTTAAGTCATTCTCATCACATGTTTAATTTAATTCACTTTAATCTTTTAATTTTCCTAAGTTAGACTTAGGTTCCTTAATTAAAAATATAAATTAATTAAATATCTCTTAAACTTGATGGAATTCTTCCGAACGCTTTCTGGGTCTTGGAGATCTCATGTACTCCAGCTCCTCCACAAAGTTTTGAAGCTAGAGCACATATGATGCTACCCCAAAATCTCAACATAAGTAGCCCAACCAATAGTCCGAAGTCAGCCAAAAGCAAAATTTCTTGGCAGAGCAGCGCAACACCAGAGCCATGCAGAGCCACCAGCATAGAGTCATTCCAGCTTGGGTTGAGAAGTATTTCAGCTTGCCTTGAGCAAGCTTAGGTGCACCTATTCCATCACCTCTTTTGTACTCAATTCCCGACATTGATAAAATGGCTCAACTCATCTTTTGGCTTCCGTTTTTCATGTGTTGATGGTGTATTTTTGTTTGCTGTAGTTTTTAGTCTATTTGTTTCTTGTATTGCTGCCATTTTCCCTTTTGGGATATTACAAGCAGTTTGAGGAGGACGTGGTGCTTTGTGGGCCGAATTTTGGGGATCAAAACTAGGCCAAACCCTTTTTGGGTTTTGGTGTGTTTTGCTTGAGGAGCTTCGGATTAATATATAATAACATCAAAATTGGGCAAATCTCTTTGAATATTCTTAATGATTTTTCCTTCTCACCAACCTAAAGGAGACAATTAGGCGAGCGGATTTGATGGCTCCAAGCTCAAGAAATGGGGTACATTACATGGCCCTCCTATAACCCTAAGGTTTCAGAGGATGTTTCACTGGACTAGGGGTAAAAACTAACCCCCTTGGTAAGGTGAGAGAACAAGCTTATAGTCAAGATTGGTCAATCATCCAGTTCACCCCTTTATCCATGTTAAAATGCCCAAAACATTTAGTAAAAGCACATGATTGCAAAATGGTTAAAGTACTTGTTGAGTGGTAATCCGTTATTCACCTTCCTTTAAGAGGAATGCCAGATTGTGAGAGGTGTCTGAGCGGTTCAAATCGAAGAGAAATGTGGCATATCATCTTATACTGAGTAATGCATAGCGCTGCTTGCTTGCTGGCAGTTCGAGTTAGGAGAAAATTTTGTCCTATGGGTTACCCAATGGTACCTTTTTGAACACGCAGTTTTGGTGTTTTGGTTGAGGATTGATATAGACAGGTAGAAGGTCTAAAGTTCTTACAGTTTTCCAAGTTATTCCTAACAGTTTTTGTGATATCGGCTGTAGTGTTTGTTGTTTCCAGGCAGTATAGTAGTGTGGTATTTACACTGGCTTATTTTCCTGGAATATTCTCATTGCATGGCTTATATTGTACCGAATTAGCCTCTAACTTTATCCCAAATTGCTAAAACATATCAAGGCTTTTGATGATGCTTTTGGAGCGATTTTCATGATTTAACAAAAAACTTGAAAACAATAAATGGGAGTTGAGAAAAATAAATCTGAGATAACTTTTGTTTTTATCTGCAGTCTCAAAATTTGATGGTTAAAACTTTCAAACCCAATTGTAAGTGGCTTAAAATTCTTGTAGATGGCTCCTTAGCACCTAAGAGATCCTCAAGCAATTGAAAACAAAGGGCCAAGTTTAAGTTTGAAAAAACAAAGCTTGTAAATGGCTGAGTTTCTTTTGACAGCTTAAAGTAAACCAAAATGCTACTGTAGCTTCTAAATGATTTCAAAGTTCTCCTCACAAAGTGATGATGTCTTTTGGTCATGTTTGAGGGATTTCCTGGAAGAAATCAAAGTGAAAAGAACAATGTCTCAAGCCCACACAGGTGGCAGGAAAATTGAAAAGCAAAGTGATAAGAAAACCAAAATGCTTTCAAAATTCTCCTTACAAAATGATGATCTTTAGGTCATCCTTGAGGGATTTCCTAGAAGAAATCAACGTGAAAAGAACCACCTCTTAAGCCCACACATGTGGCAGCAAACATGAAAAGCAAAGTCATTTGGGCTTAGGGAGACTTGTCAATGCTTATGAGTATGGCAAGAATTGGACAACCAATATTTGTTCACCAGGAGTGCTTGAGTATTGTCCCTGTGAAAATTCCGAAACCCGGAATCCTATTGCAGCAACTGATATTATTTCTTCTAATTGTTAATTTGATTTAACAATTTATCTGATGTTTCCTACGTCAAATATCGAAATAAATACACTACAACCCTCACAAATAAGAACTGCGGAATAATAAACGCTGGAAGAAATGCTAACAGATACACATAAAATAACACAGTTATTTCTGGATGAAAATTCTCGAAAAAACCCAACTTGTGAAAACCGGTGCAGTAGATGAGGGTTTTGATATTCAACAGTGAATTAATTTGAGTACAACTGGATGACGAAACTGGCAATCCTACAGAAAAATATGGGCAAGAAAAATCTAGTGAGGAAATTTCCTCACTCCACAGGAAAATCCTGGATCCGACCTCAGCTCTAGGTGAGCCGTCCAAATTGGCTCTGCGTAGCAACTGCGACACACTAGCTCAATTCCTTTTGCGCTCAGTTCGAACCAGCTTCTCATCAAACCGTCTGGTCTGTTGTTGTCTGGGAAAATATCTCTCTTGGCCTGCAGAACCTCTGTCCAGCGTCTGGCACTGAAACTCTTCTTTTCGCAGCAGAATCGAAACTCCCTTTAGAGGCTACTGCGCTGTCTCTACGTCAGCCTCTCTGTGGCTCTTCTAGCTCTCTGCAAATGCACACCAGATTTGGAATTCTTCTTTCGCATTCATTGTGTTTGCCCCTCTTCCTCACTGCTTCGATCTCACTAGCTCTCTCTCCAGCAACTCGCTGCCGCTACTCTAGAAATCGATTTGCGCATGAAATCGAAACTCTCAAGTCTATTCTCCATCACCACATTGACCTCCTCTTATAATCCTCTGTTGAGACTTCAACGACCAAGATTAAAACATAATCAATGGCTAGGATCATCTTGGAGTTGATCCGTGTGAGTTTTTAGATGACTCTTGTCTTGACTTAATTAATTCTGATTAATTAACCATATTCCCTAAGTTTAGACTTAGGAAATATTTTAAAATTGACTAATAATCTAATTAACTCATTTCTAGGCGGAATTTCCAGAAACGATTTCTGTGTTTTGGAGATTTCCTGTATTCTAGCCTCTCCACAAAATTTCGTGGCTAGAACACATCCGATGCTACAAAAACTAACAGTACCTTGTATTTGTTCAACACTGATTATCACCAATACTTGCGGGTATGGGAACTAGGCACATAACCTTGCTATTGTTGAAATTTGGTTACTGGAGGACATGTGGTTCTCTAAGGCTTTGATCTTTGGCCTAGGGAAAAGTGTCCAAAAGAATTTAATTTTTCTCTTAAAGTGACTTTATAAGTTATAAAGTCAAATCTAATTTAAAAGTGACTTTAAGTGTTAAAGTTACTAAGTCTAATTTTAAAGTGACTTTAATAAAGTCAATGTGAAATTAGAAAGTGAAAAGTGACTTTGGAAATAAATGACTAAGAGGGTCTTTATTAAAGTGGGGTGAATTAAAAAATAGAAAGTGAGATTTAAATGAGCATTTAATTTTAGCCGTAGATCTAAAGCTATTTCAGCCATTGGATTTAGGGATTCCCCAAAAGTCACTTAGGGTTAGGTTAAAGGAGAAAAAGGAGAGAAAAGATCATTCAGTCTTTCATGAGCAGATTGAGAGAAGAGAAGAGAAAGCAAGGGAGAAATTTCTGAGCAGTGAGGAGAAGGAGGGAAACAACTAGAGACTTCAGCAAATCTGTACAGCAGCAAAGAGGCACAGTTCCTAAGGCAGAAATCCGTACAACAGGAATGTGGCACAATTTTCGAGGAAGGAGGCACAGTTTTCTAGGAATCCGTACAACAGCTTCAGCATAATGTTCTAGGCAGATTTTGGGCACGAAAATCAAGGAGAGGGACTACTGTTTGGTGGCACAGATTTCGAGGAAATTCGTACAGTAGCTTCAACACAATTTTCGAGGCAGGAGTCACAAAAATCGAGGAGGAGGCTTTATTGTACATTCCGTATAGCCGTACAGTTGGGCACAGAAATCGAGAAAGGCAGTCAACATTTAATGCTATAAAAATTTCTGTTTTGATTGTTTACTGTTCGGCATGTTTTCCAAGGCGGGGTATAAGCACGAAAACTGAGATAAGTACATTTGTTAAGTTGCTGGAATTTTTGCTGTAATTTCTGTCTCACTGTAAAAGCTATATTCAGAAATAAAGAAGAGCTTTCGAACTGGTTTTCCCCAAGAGTTGTAGGGGGTTTTTCCAGGGTAATCTTGACAAAAAATCAGCGTGTCAAATTTCTGTGTGTCGCTGATTTATTTTTCTGAGTTTTATTTCTACATTTTCAGCATTGCGAAATTTCCAGAATTTGTGTTTTTAGAAAATATTTATTTTTCCAGCTTGTTGAATGTATGGTTATGGGAATGGGCATTTAACTTTATAGGAGAAATAAGGAGAAACTCAAAACCGAAGTGGGTCTTAAAATTTCTACATCGTATTAGAGCTAGTTTGCTGAAAAGTGCAGTTTGGGACAGCAAGAAGAAAAATTACAGCAAACTGATTTTACACACAAAAATCAGAACCTTTACTACAACAGTGTTATTTTTAGTTTAATAGGACAACAAGCATGTCTTTGGGCTTGAGGGTGGGGGATAGGTTGGATGGGGATATCAACTACAGTGTATGGAAGGAAAGAATGCAGAGCATCTTTGAGGAGGCAGAAGTCTGGGGTATAATGGTGTGTACCCTACAACACCTTGTTAATGTGCCTACTAACCCTGTTCAGTTGGCAGACTTGAATAAGAAGAATAACAAGGGCAAGAGACTGATTTTGGATGGTACTAAAGACCATTGTATTCCTCATGTGAGAGGAAAGAGACTTGCTCATGAGATGTGGACAACCTTGACCAATCTCTATCAGAGTACCAATGAGAACAGAAAAATGGTCCTAAGGGAGAAGCTGAAGGTCATTAAGATGGCAAAGACTGATAGTGCGATTGCATACCTGATAAAGATCACTAATGTGAGAGATGAGTTGGTAGCAGTTGGAGAGGTCATTCCACCCACTGAGTTGGTGCAGATTGCAGTGAATGGCCTTCCCAGTTCATGGTTGAACTTTGCTGATGGGATTTGTACACGTGAGACCCTTCCCACTTGGGAGAGGTTCTGGGATGATTGCATACAGAATGAAATCAGAAAGAACCAGCTTGGGGCAGCCAAACCAGTTGAGCAGGATGAGGATGTAACACTGTTAGTAGGAGGCAAGAAAGGGAAGGGAAAAAAGCAAGCTTCCACAAGTGGTGGTGGGGGCAAAGGCAATGGTAAAGGGAAGCAACTGAACAAGGAGAAGGACTATTTCAAGGTGAAGTGTTGGAATTGTCAGAAGATGGGACACTATGTAGTTGTGTGTCAGGAGAAGAAGAAGAAGGGGAAGAACAAGATCATGGCAGCATCAACAGAGATAGAGGACTTTTCGGAGAGCTTTGACTGGGAGTTTGGGTTCATTGCTTGTGAGTCCACTAGTATAGGATCACTTGCCACGGAGGGTGAGAGGGAGTGTGCATTTCCCTCCACTAGCGGAGCATCTTCAAATATCTGGTATGTTGACAGTGGGGCTTCATGTCATATGACAGGAGTCTGTGAGTACTTCTCAGAGCTGTCAGAGAGTGGCACTGATATAGAGGTAGTACTCGGAGACGACATCATTATTAGAGCAGTCGGTGTGGGGGCATTGACATTTGATAGGGAACCCAAACTTCCCTTGAAGGTGTCGGATGTTCTATATGTGCCAGGGATGAGGAAGAACCTTATATCCGTCTCAGCATTGGAGGACAGAGGGTATGAGGTATTGTTCAGTAGAGGACAGGTGCTTATATATCCCAGGGGTGCTCTAGCTGAGTCAGCTAGAGTGATTGGTGTACACCCTGCAAAGGTGTACAAGTTTGCATTTCAGCCCCTTTTGGCATTGAGCTGTAGTATCGGCAGCAGAGCTAGCAGTTCAGCGCTGTGCGAGATTTGGCACATGTATCATGGATCCTTGAGGATATTGTAGGAGATCATTACAGGTGTGCTAGATTTCAGTACTGATCACCTATATACATGCAGAGGATGTGCGATGGGCAAGTTTGCCAAATCCCCTTTCCCAGCAGTGACAACAGATTGACTAGGATACTTGATTTGATTCATATTGATGTGAGTGGTGGGATGTCTCATGTTTCCTTGAGTGGATATGAGTACAATGTTTTATTCATTGATGATCATTCCAGGAAGACCTGAATCTATTTCTTGAAGAGCAAGACTGAGGTCTTCAAGCGGTTTCAGGAGTTCAGAGCTCTTGTGGAGACTTAGATAGGTCGGAAGATCAAGTCCTTGAGGTCGGACAATGGAGGGGAGTACACCCTTGGTGAGTTTGTTGATTATTGTGCGGAGGCAGGCATTAGGAGGGAGTTCACACTTCCTTACAAGCCCAGTAGAACGCGGTTGCGGAGAGGAAGAACAGTTCCGTCGGAGGGGCTGCCAAAGCCATGCTACATGATCAGGGGTTACCATTTTTTTTGTGGGTAGAGGCCTGCAACGCTGCTGTTTATTTGCAGAATAGGAGTCCGCATTGTGCCTTGGGGCATGTGACTCTGGAGGAGGCTTTTTCTGGGAAGAAGCTTGATATTGGTCATTTTTGTATCTTTGGGTGTATGGCATACTCCTACGTACCCAAGGAGGAGAGGACCAAGTTAGAGCCCATCGGAGAGAAGGGTATCTTTGTGGGCTACAGTGAGACCTCGAAAGCCTTTCGGATTTATATTCCTGCACAGAGGAGAATTGTTGTTAGGCGGGATGTGAAGTTCGAGGAGGACAGGGTTTTCAGGAGGTCATGGGAGTTAGAGTATCTGGATCAGCTTGACCCTCTGGAGTAGCTGAGTCAGTTGCAGGGATCTAGTGGGCAGGGATCAGGAGGTACATCGATTACGGTGTCAGGTCCATCAATGAGCAGTGGCTCGTAGAGTCAGAGGGGTGGTGCTTCGGGCAGCATGTAGAGCAATTCGTAGAGCAGTTCACTAGGTAGTCCACTGATGGACAGTTCACATGGTACTTCAACATCTATAGGTTCAGGTTCAGGCAGGAGGAAAGAAGACAGACAGTCAGTCAGGAGTTCAGGCTCCTGATGAGGAGGAGGAGTTTCATTCTCCAGTGGGAGAAGTGTGCTCAGGGAAGAGGAAGCCCCAAGTGGCTTCACGATACCTTGAGAGAGGCCACGTCTTATTCTTTGAGCCGAAGAGGGCACAGTCGGAGAACGGACCACAGGCAGTTACGGCATTGTAGCAATGGTTGCCAACATCGTTGACTCTGAGCCTTCTAGCTATGAGGAGGCAGCTAGCCAGCCAGTCTGGAGAGAGGCCATGCAGGAGGCATATTCTTCTATCATGAAGAATGAGGTTTGGGAGGTGGTGTCGAGGCCTGAGGGCGAATCCATGGTTACTTTCAGATGGCTTTACAGTACACGGCTTGTCTGTAGATACGCCGACGTGCAGAGGGTGAGAAAGGTTTGTGGTTAGAGGGTTCTCCCAGGTAGAGGGAGTAGATTATGAGGAGACCTTCGCTCCCGTGGCTCGATATACTTCGATTCGCTCCATTATATCGATAGCAGCAGAGATGGGTTGGAAGATCCACCAGATGGATGTGAAGACCGCATTTCTCAATGGCTTCATATAGGAGGAGGTGTACATTGAGCAGCCACAGGGCTTTGAGGTGCATGGGAAGGAGTCCCATGTGTGCAGACTGAAGAAGGCCCCTTATGGCCTGAAGCAAGCTCCTAGAGCTTGGTACTCTAGGATTGATACGTACTTGTAGGAGATGAGTTTCACAGAGTGATGTAGATCCGAACCTATACTTTATTGTGATAGGTGAGGAGCCTCTCATTCTGGTGTTGTATGTGGATGACTTGGTCATTACGGGTGCAGAGAGACTCATAGAGGGCTGCAAGATAGATCTTGCCTCGGAGTTCGAGATGAAGGATATTGGCTTGATACATTACCTTTTGGGTTTGGAGGTGTGGCAGGAGCAGGGGCATTTCATCCTGGGACAGGGGAAGTATATTGTGGACATCCTTGGCAGATTCCACATGGAGGATTGTAGACCCATGCCAACACCCATGATCACCAACTTGAAGAAGCTTCGTGCTTCAGATTTCGAGTTGGTGGATCGCACATTGTATAGACAAGTGATTGGTTCCTTGATGTATTTGGTCAACACTAGACCAGATATATGTTTTGCAGTCAACACAATGAGCCAGTTCATGTGTGAGCCCAGGAGGGTGCATTGGGTTGCTGCAAAACACATTTTGCGGTACTTGCAGGGGACAATGGATTATGGTCTGAATTATAGGCAGGGAGATGGAGTGAAATTGGTAGGTTACACTGATTCTGATTGGGCAGGTTGTGCTTCTGATAGGAAGAGCACTTCAGGGTGCTGTTTTGGGTTGGGTTCGGCAGTAGTGTCGTGGTTCAGCTGAAAGCAATAGTCAATAGCATTGAGTTCAGCAGAAGCAGAGTACGTGGCAGCCAGTCTAGCTAGTTGTGAGGCCATATGGCTTTGCAAGATGTTGTTTGGCTTATTTGGTCAGCTGCTGAGACCTTCAGTGATTCACTGTGATAATTAGAGTTGCATTAAACTCACGAAGAATCCAGTATTTCATAACAAGTCAAAGCATATCAGCATCATATATCATTTCATCAGAGACTATGTTCAGAAGGGAGCTGTGAAGCTTGAGTATATTCCCACTGATGAGCATGTTGTAGATATTCTTACCAAAGCCTTACCACGGGGCAAGCATGTCCACTTCAGAGACAAGATGGGTGTGGTGAGGAACACCTTCCTCGGTAAGAGGGAGTGTTGAAATTTGGTTACCGGAGGACAGGTGGTTCTCTAAGGCTTTGATCTTTGGTTTAGTAAAAAGTGTCCAAAAGAATTTAATTTTTCTCCTAAAGTGACTGTATAAGTTATAAAGTCAAATCTAATTTAAAAGTGATTTTAAGTGATAAAATTACTACGTCTAATTTTAAAGTGAGTTTAATAAAGTCAATGTGAAATTAGAAAGTGAAAAGTGACTTAGAAAATAAATGACTAAGAAGGTCTTTATTAAAGTGGGGTGAATTAAAAAATAGAAAGTGAGATTTAAATGAGCATTTAATCTTAACGCTAGATCTAAAGCTATCTCAGCCATTGGATTTAGGGATTTTCCAAAAGTCACTTAGGGTTAGGTTAAAGGAGGAAAATGAGAGAAAATATCATTTCGTCTTTCATGAGCAAATTGAGAAAAGAGAAGCGAAAGCAAGGGAGAAATTTCTGAGCAATGAGGAGAAGGAGGGCAGCAGCTAGAGACTTCAGCAAATCTGTACAGCAGCAAAGAGCCATAGTTCCCAAGGCAGAAATCCGTACCACAGATTTCAAGGAAATCTGTACAACAGCCGTATAACAGCTTCAGCACAGTTTTCGAGGTAGGAGGCACAGAACTCAAGGAGGCTTTGCTATACATTCCGTACAACAGTACAACTGGGCACAGAAATCGAGAAAGGCAGTCAGCATTTAATGCTGTTATAAATGCTGTAAAATTTTCTGTTTTGATTGTTCACTGTTCGGCACGTTTTCCAAGGCAGGGTATAAGCACAAAAACTGAGATAAATACATTTGTGAAGTTGCTGGAATTTTTGCTGTAATTTCCGTCTCACTGTAAAAGCTATATCCAGAAATAAATAAGAGCTTTCGAACTGCTTTTCCTCAAGAGTTGTAGGGGTTTTTCCAGGGTCATCTTGACCAAAAATCGGCATGTCAATTTTTTGTGTGTGACTGATTTATTTTTCTGAGTTTTATTTCTGCATTTTCAGCATTGTGAAATTTCCAGAATTTGTGCTTTCAGAAAATATTTATTTTCTCAGCTTGTTGAATGTATGGTTATGGGAATGGACATTTAAATTTATGGGAGAAATAAAAAGAAACTAAAAACCGGAGTGGGTCTTAAAATTTCTACAGGTATTTGTAACTTAGGACAGAGGTCTGTGTAAAAGCAGTGTGTGTGTTCATATTATTAAGGTGATTTAAATAAAATTTTTCTTTGCCAACTTTGCAAACTGCATGTTTTATCATAAGCAAAATGGAGTTCGAGAAAATCATATTCTTGAGTTTCATTTGCTGTATTTCTAATTTTTGGCAAACTTCTGTTATTGCTGAACTAAATCCTTTTTGCAGGTGAGGCATCGACTAAAACGGGTACATGGTATTGACAGTGGCATAAGTGTGGTCTTTTCCTTGGAGAAACCTAAAGTGAAGTTGCTTCCTTTTAAAGGACAAAATGGAGAAGAAGAGAATCCTTCAGACTATCAGGTATTATGATTTGTAAAGCTTTCAAGTTGTTCTGTATTAGCTAAATGGGTATCAGATATTTATTATCTGTATAATGTATCCTGGATTACAGTGTAGCCCTTATGGAGTGTTTTGTACATGTACTGCAGTTTCTGTGGAAATGTGACTCTTTTATTTTCAATGTAAAAGCTAATTTGATGTGTAGATGGTGAAGATTGCTTTGTTATTATTTGATTGTATTGTAGTTTTGACGAGAATGTTGCCCTCTTTGATTTTTTAAAACATTGGATAATGCATTGTTATGTCTAGAAGGCATTAATTTTTGACATTTGATTGGGATCCTGACATCAGATTGTCCCAGGTTTCAGAGTTCGTGTTATTCCTGTCTTGGGAACTATTCCAGCCATTTTTGGACAAGTCATGGCCTCCCACGTGTTGACACAACTTGCAGGTTTCTCTGTTCAAACTGAGCCAGTTGTAAGCTTGGACCTGGAACATTATTCCTTGCTTCATCAACGTCTTATTGAACATGAAGAAACTTTATATGGTACTTCCAAGCAAGTTGAGGTATGGTGATGTTTTAGAGGTCAGACAAAGAATATTTAGACTAGTATGTACTTTTGATGTGTATGTCTGGAATGGATATGCTGTTGGTACAAATTTACAATATAAATACAGAAAAGAAAGTCTTCTCTATGTTCAAAGTTCAAACCAATGCTGTTCTGCACATTATCCTTTATGCAGATAATTCTTGATGGTAAATTTATAGATTCTGTATACTATTTCTACCGCAGTAACACTTTCAATGCATAATACTAAAGAAAAGAAATGGAGTTCTAATCTTAGAGTTCAGTAGTAAAAAAATATCTAGTATAAGTTAAGTAGTTTCGTTCGAGAATACCGTTGGAATAACATAAACAGATAGCTGATGTCTATGAGTGTAAGGTGGTGGTTATTACTTCTTATTGTTTTTAGATTACAATTCACCAAGTTATGGAACTAGAAGAATCTTGAGATTGAAGGACATAGAAGCATAGTTCCAATATTCACCGATTAAATAATACATGAACTTCATAAACTGACCATATTATACATTAGTATAATCATTCACAAAATGGACACAGGAGCCAATTTATATGAACTAATAAAGTGACATTAATAGATGCAAATGGAATTATATATATATATCTTTTCCTAGGAAATCCTCATGGGAAACTTGGTTGGAAACTTTGCTTGTCCTTGAGCCATAAGATGACAATTTTGTAACTCTTCAGAGAGCCATTAGTGTAAGACGCTAGCATAAAGCTTGGAGAATATATGAACCACTGTGATAGTTCTGTGGTTTTTTGGATAAGAACTACTCCCTGATTTATGGATTGGATGAATCCAAGAGAGGGGAAGCATGAACACACCAGATGGTTAAATAAATCGGCAATATAGGGCTTAAGAGACTAGATGCTATGCTTAAGGCATTCGGCTTGAATCCCTTCCTCATGTGTTGCTCTGTTAGTACTTGTAGCTCTCATTGTTCTCCCGATGTCCCTCTTAGAGAAAAGGTGGTGTGAGGAGGGGGGAGGCGATGCAGATAATAGGTTGTCCAAGAATGTTAGCAAGGGAGGTTGCGTGGGAGAATGAGGGTTGGGGGTCAAGGTTAGGCAAGATGGCATGGTTTCTAGGAAAAGGAGTATGCCATAAGGCTTTTGAGGAGTGGCGTAGGGCCTCACAGAGTTCTTGTCTCTTCTAGGAGACAAAGGTCCACCTTTTTATGACGAAGGAGTTGACAGGAGGTTTTGTGGAGTTAAGGGGAGGAAGATGGATCATGCTTGAGGGTGAGGGGAAGTTGTTTCTGAAGGGATTTACATTAATTTTCGAACCAATGGTTTATGGGACAAGATCCAGGGGGAGGTTTATAGGCATGTTGATGAGTAGAGTGGGGGTAGAAATTAAAGCCTGCCTCCACAGGGATAGTGAAAAGCATCTCATGTTTTGTTGTGGTTGTGCTGAATGACCTAAAGTGGGAAATGGAGGGGAGCAACTCCATCAGGTCGGTGGTGTAGGAATCAGTGTAATCTCTATCAAAAAGGAAGGAAGGAAGGTAGTGTGGGAGTTGGTGGGGTAGACTGGGGGTTGGGGATGTTGAATTTGTAACTATGGTCGACCTCCATAATGTACATTTGGTCACTTGATGAAATTGTATTTTTAATTGTAAAGCATATTTATAAATGCTTGAGTCAAAAGGAAATTTATTTTGAGTCAAAGTCCCATTGTGACTTTTAAAAGTTATAAATTTGAATTTTTGAATTGAAAATTTTGGCTCCAAAAGTGACAAGTCGGCTTCCCTCCAAGTTAAGTCGGCCCTGGCCAAGAGACATGCCCATTCACCCTAGATAGACTACTATATAAAGGTAGCTCGAGCTCCTTGTTTGGGCAATTCATATTCTGTGAAAATTCCTAGATGCGGAATCCTACTGCCACAACTGGAAAATATTCACCTAATTGTTATTCATTACTTAAAAATTTATTTGCAGTGGTTCTACAACAAACACTGAATACATCACACTGCAACCTTCACTACATAAAATAATATACAGAAACAAGAACTAAGAAAGAAGAAAAATAGACAGACATATGACACCGTTATTTTTGGACAAATGCCCCCAGGAAAACCCAATGCGGAAAACCGATGCAACAATTGAGAGTTCGTAATATTAAGCAGTAGTTATGACTAAAAATCTAGGATGCTTTACTGACCATCCATGCAGAGAAAATAATTGACAGAGAGTTAGTGAGAAAATGACCTGACACTAGCACTGGAGATCCGTCATTGACCCAACCTTGAATTGACAAGCCCCACGCTGCCTCTGCGCAGTCTGTAATATCCCCAATTAAGCAGTCAACTAATTGGGAATATTAATTTTTGACAAATTTTGGCTTTTCCTAATGTTAGGAAGAAATAATGTGGGCCGGGACCCACAAATCACAATAAAGTAAAGCAAGTGTATTTTCCTATAGTTAGAAGGGAAATATTGCATCCGAAGTGGGGGCCGGGAGAGCCAATGAGAAGGCTCTACGTTGGGTTGAGTGGCAGCGCTGAGATTGGCCAAGGAGGGGCAGCGCAGGAGTGGCCAGTGAGGGGGCAACACAATCCTAGGTGGGGCCCAAGAGGGACGTTGGGCTTTTGGAGACAAAAGGAAGAAGGTAACTCATTTTTGATCATTGATTCACCTAGTATTTTTCTGTCTTCATTGACTGAGCACGCTTGAGCTGTTGAGCCAACTCTGTAGTGTTGTTCAACAGAAGAGGTCTTCAAGCGGAGATCTCAACCTCTACCTCGGGGAGGCGCAGTGCAGGAGTGGCTAGTGAGGGGGCAACACAGTCCTAGGTGGGACCCAAGAGGGATGTTGGGCTTTTTTAGACAAAAGGAAAAAGGCAACTCATTTTTGATCATTGATTCACTTAGTATTTTTCTGTCTTCATTGACTGAGCACGCTTGCGCTGTTGAGCCAATTCTGCAGTGCTGTTAAGCACAAGAGGTCTTCAAGCGGAGATCTCAACCTCTACCTCGAGGGACTTCAAGTACCCGCTCAAGAGAGGAGATTCCACCATTTTGTGAGCAAGATTCAAAGCTACACCAACAGGGAATACGCAGTCCCTTCAAGACAACGAAGGGGTAGCCCAACCTGCACAGTGATTGCGCTGTCCAGCCAAGGAAGAGTGCCGAAGGAAGGGAGTTGAGGGGAGGAGTTGCTAGAGGATTTGGAGGGGAGGTTAGCCACCTCCTACCAGGGATTTTGGTGACATTTCATAGGCATTTTCCAGCATATTTAGCCAGGAGGCCGTGTTACCTAGCAGACCAGTGTGCCAAGCCCAAAGGGGCAATTTTTCGTGGTCAAGCTTTCTGGAAACCCTTCGTGGGTTTGGTGAGTAGAGCCCGGGGTTAAAAGCCTGAATTTTTTTGAGCACGGGAGACAGGCCAAACAACAGACCGAAGTCAGCCAGCAGCAGAAGTTCCAGGACTGGCATTGCAGAGGGAGAGCCACGCAAAGCACATTTCGGTAGAGATTTTTGTTCGGTTTAGAGCTATTCTACAACTTGCCTAGAGCAGGCCAAGGTGCTATCCTTCTAAGCACTAATATTTTACTCTTTCCGATAAAATTAATAAAATGGCTCAATGCTGAATTTGGCTTCATACTCTGTGTTTTTAATGGTGTTTCTATTTTGCTATAGTTAATTGTCTATTTGCACTTTCATTACTATTAAGCCCCATTTGGTGATATTACAGTGGTATCAGAGCTCATAGACCTGGCTCAGTCTGTGGAGCACGCGTTCTATGACACCAGAGGATAGACAAAACATCACCTACCGGAGACAGAGATACAGGAGCAGGGAAAGGAAGCTTGAAATTACCCCTGACCAGATGACAACGTTGTGGAGGTTAGAGGAATGGAAAGGGCACAGATGGGGGATAGAAGAAATGAGGAGAAGGAGTTTGCTCACCTCCTTCTGAAATTAGTGCAAGACCTCGCCAAGAGGATTGAGGAGATGGGTCAAAAGCTTGGCGGTGATAGTAAGCAGAAGGAAATTCAAGGGGAATTCCAGATTGGGGAAGGATCCGACAATTCACACCATCCGAACGATCCTCGCACTACACACCAAGTGGTGCCACACTCCACCACACTCTACCATCCCCACATTTCTAGCTTCAGGAGCAAGAGGTTCGCAAGAGCCCGATGTGGCTCACTATGGAGACTATTTTGTAGAATATCAGTCCTATGGGCCGGAGTTTGGAGGAGCTATGGGCTAGAATTTTGAGGAGCTATCACCTTCAACGAGTTTTATTAGCTGAAAAACAATAACAAACCTAAGGGCCAAGCTGGAGGAGGAGGGTACACGTAGGGTAGTGACCTGTAGCGTACCGTGGGCAGGCTTTTCCTGCCAACTTTCGATGGGTTATCGGAGAGTTCAGCCAAAGCATGGGTGGAGAAGTTGAACATCTATTTCCAGCTTAACCAGATGACAGAGGTGGAGGCCATCAAGGTGGCTGTGCTGCACTTAGAGGGAGAAGCTCATGACTGGTGGTTTCACGGGATGACCACGCTGGGTCACTCAGGGGTGACAACGTACGGTGATTTTACCAGGAGGGTGTTGGAGAGATTTTATTGGAGGGATCTAGAGGAGCACTTTGTGGAGCTGACTAAGCTCGAGCAGAAAGGGAACTCGGAGACCAACATCTCAAAGTTCTTGAGATTGTCGGTAATGGTTCCGGATTTGTCGAAATCAACGAGGATCTACATGTTTATAGATGGGCTGGTTGAACCTTTGCATGGGCCAGTGAGGTCAAATCAGTCCACTACGCTGCAGGACGCAACTGGGAGGTCCCGGGATTTGCAGGATGCATTACCGAGGACTAGGGCACCCATACCCAATAGACCAACTTTCTAGTAGAGAGGGAAGGACATGAGAGCTCCTCCCTCGAGGGGGAACTAGGGCTGAGGGCCATTAGATGATGATAGTCGAAGAAATTTGAGGCGGAAGAAGCTTTACTTCACCTGCCAAGAGCCATGGGCTTCAGGTCATAAGTGTGTCGGAGGGAAGGCACACTTCATTGAGGTCTTCTCCGACAGTGAGGGAGAAGAGGAGACACTCTTCGAGATGAGGGGAGATGACAACATAGGAGCACCGAGAGAGAATCCTCCACCACCACCTCCTCCAGCAGCAGGAGGATCAACGTTTTCTTCGACCAGAGGGGTGCTTGCATCTTTGCGAGGGATACCCAAGTACTTAACGCTGAGGGTCCAAGGGACAGTTCAGGGACAACGTGTCTTGGTGCTAGTGGACAGTGGAGCCACGCACAACTTCATAGATGCCAAGATGGTGCAGAGGCAGGGTATCCAGATAGAGGGCTTTGATGGATTCTCTCTACTAGTTCCGGGAGCTAGAACCATGCAGTGTGTATGGTATGTTCCGGCTTTGACGATGACCATGGGCACATACTCGTTGACGGACCATTTCTTTGTGTTCGACATTTCAGACACCAACATGGTGTTGGGGGTCCAGTGGCTCATCACTTTGGGTAGAGTTACTACAGATTGGCAAAAGTTGGAGATGGAGTTCGTGGATAAGAAGAGCGGGAAACAGGTGATGCTTAGGGACATGCATACATATCTCCCTCAGACTGTTTCAGCACATAGGATGGAGGTAGGCTTCAGGCGGGGGTACATAGAGTGGGCAGTTGAGCTGAGGATTTCAGAGGCAGATGGTACAACTCGACCTTCGCACCCTGATGTGCAGGCTATCCTAGACCATTACTCCACTGTTTTCAGGGACATTCCACCACGACAACCACTTGTCAGGGGGTTTGAGCACACTATTGAGTTGGAGCCCGGCATTCAGGCCATGATCACCACCCCCTATAGGCATCCCAAGGCCTACAAGGATGAGATTGAGAGGGCTATCCATGAGCTCTTGGCATTAGGGAACATCAGGCCGAGCACTAGTCCTTTCGCTTCTTCAGTTGTTCTGTTGAAGAAGAAGGATGGGATGCTGCGGACGTGCATAGACTACAGGGCCCTGAACAAGAAAACCATGAAGAGCCGCTACCCCATCCCCAGGATCGATGAGTTGATGGATGAGCTGAGGGGAGCAAAGTTCTTCTGCAAGATTGATTTGAGGTCTGGGTACCATCAGATCTAGGTGAGGGACAAGGATGTCCCTAAGATTGCGTTTCGATGTCACTATGGCCACTTCGAGTTTTTGATGAAGCCCTTTGGGCTGACCAATGTTCCGGCTACTTTCCAGTCTTGCATGAACCACATTTTTCGTGGTCGACTGAGGAAGTTTGTGTTGGTATTCTTTGACGATATTCTAATTTTACAGCTGCACATGGGAGGAGCACTTACAACATATAGAGGCAGTACTGCGTATCCTGGAGGAGCAATAGTTTTATGCCAAGCTGTCTAAGTGCGAGTTTGGCTTGACAGAGATGCTCTTGTAGAAATTTTTGAATCTTATATCTTATGCAGAAATTATTACTGTTAATCCGGTTAAGCTCCTCTTACTTAGATAAGTTATTAATTGAATAAATTCAAGTTAACATCGAAGAAAAACACATAAGACATCTCTAACAATCCAGATCTAGAATAAGCACGTGCACACATTGACAAAGTGACAGTTATTTCTGGAAAAATAGTCTCCGAAAAAATCCAATGTGGGAAAACTGGTCTCTGGTTGTTGAAGGGTTCTATTATTAAGAATATTTTTGAATACACAAATCTGGGTTCTAGATCTGGAAAACCCGACAAAGATAATGCTAGATCTACAACTTACTGGTTGATCTAGGGCCAAAATAATGACTGATCCACACCCTCAAACGGGATTTAGAGAACTTAGCCAAGATTAGGGCCTAGAAACCCCAACACTGTCCCTAAAAGGCTTTGCGTCTACCTCTGAAGCCCCTGAAAGCCTCTGCGTCAGCCTTGGAAGTCCTCCAAACCCTCAGCGCTGCCTCGGAAGGGACTGCGTTACCCCAGACTGGGTGACGTAGTCACTACGCTGGCCCTGAAGGGTCTCTGCATAACCCCTGAGGGTTTCCTGCTGAAAATCACGCTGTCCTTGGAGAGACTGTGCTGTCATTGCTGCCGCTGCTGCTGCCTTCCTATGCGCTGTCCTTGCTGCTGCTGTTGCCTTCCTCTGCTCTATCCTTGAGCTGATCTCTGCCTCTTGTGTATTCTAGACCCTAGGATCAGATCATCCCCTTGGCCTAAATTCCCCTCTCTGCAGCTGAAACACTTCTGAGTATTCTTAGCAAACCCTGCCCTAGAATCTCATCTTAGCTTTAGTGCTCTACCTCTGTGTGTGTTCCAAATGACCCCAAGCCTTTCCTTTATACTTTTCTCGTTGACAAATCAACTGCCATGATCAGATCTTGAATCAATGGCTAAGGTTAAAAGAAAGCTTGTCCGTGTGACTTAAGACAATTCATCACGTGTTTAATTAAATTTGCTTTAATTATTTAAGTTCCCTAAGTTTTAACTTAGGAAATACACTTAAAATAATTAATTAATTTAAAATCTCCTAAACCAGATGAAATTTCCCAAATCCATTTCTAAGTCTTGTAGATTAGGTGAACTCTAGTCCCTCCACAAAGTTTGGGAGCTAGAGCACAACTGATGCTACCCCAAATACACAAAATCTCAATAGCTCTATTTGGGGCATATCATCGGGGTGGATGGAGTGAGAGTCCATGAGGAGAAGATTAGGGCTATACGAGATTGGCCAGAGCCCAAGAATATGACAGAACTTCGGGGGTTTGTGGACATTTGCACCTACTATAGGAAGTTCGTCAAGGGCTTTTCGCAGCTTGCAACACCCTCATGGATCTCACCAAAAAGGGGGCTTTCAGTTGGACCGAGACAACACAGAGGGCTTTTGATCGACTCAAGGAGGTGATGAGCAGCTGTCCGGTGCTTGCTCTACCTGACTTCATGCAACCATTTGTGCTGGAGTGCGATGCTTCTAGGGAGGGAGGAGGCACAGTCTTGATGCAGGTGGGACACACCCCGTAGCTTTCGAGAGTCGAAAGCTATTGCCGCATGAGAGGCTGTGCCCGATCTACGATAAGGAGATGTTGGCCATCATGCATGTGCTATCTAAGTTTCGATAGTATCTAGTGGGGAACAGATTCCGGGTGAGGACTGACGACAACAACCTCAAATTTTTCCTAGAGCAGAAACGCTGCAGGAGAGACAACAAAAGTGGGTGAGCAAGATTCAGGCTTATGACTTCGACATAGCGGATTTCAAGGGGAAAAACAACGTAGTGGCTGATGCGTTGTCCAGGAGGCTGACTTCTTTTTCACTGATGAGTATTGAGCCGGATTGGATGGCTCATTTTCCAGTGGAGTACTCCAAGGAATGTTTTGCTTCTGAGGTCATGGAGGGGCAGGTGACTGATGACTAGTACTGGGTGATGGACGGGGCGATGTACTACAGAGATGAGATTTATGTAGTGGCCAACTCCCAGCTGTGGGAGAAGATCCTACACGCAACCCATGATTCACCATTAGCCGGGCACTGGGGGTACACCAAAACTTACAGGGCCATCAGAGAGAGGTTCTCATGGAAGGGCATCAAGGAGGATGTTCTGCGGCACATCAAGGAATGCATAGTATGCCAAAGGAACAAGGGAGAGATGACCCATGCAGCAGGGCTGTTTCAGCCGCTTCCCATCCCCATGGGGAAATGGGAGGGTATCTCAATTGACTTCATTATGAGGGTTGCCCATGGTACAGGGAAAAGATTGCATTTACGTGGTTGTAGATCACTTGACCAAGTATGCTCACTTCTTTGCGATCTTGGCCAAGTACATGACCTCACAGGTGGCCGAACTGTTCTTCAGAGAGGTATTCCGATTGCATGGTGCCCCCAAGACCATTGTTAGTGACAGAGATAGCCGATTCATGGGGGGATTTTGGTAGGAGCTGTTTCTGTTGGTGGGTACGAAGCTCACTCTTAGTACAAGCTACCATCCCCAAACGGATGGCCAAACGGAGATAGTCAACAAGTGGCTGGATGGCTACTTGCGAAAATGTGTCATCGGGTAGCAGAAGGCGTGGTTGAGGTGGCTGCACATGGGGGAGTACTGCTGCAACACCACCTACCACATGTCCATAGGTATGTCTCCATTTCGTCCATTGTATAGTTATGATGCTCTGAGTTTCGTTGATGTCATGTTTGGAGACAGTAAGGCCCCTAAGGCCAAGGAGTGGATATACGAGAGCCAAGACATCTTGAGGGCTCTCAAGGACAACTTGCAAGCTGCACAAAACCAACAGAAGATCTACGCAGACAGGGGCTGCGTGGAGAGACATTTTGAGGTTGGGGACCTAGTGTACCTATGCCTCCAGCTGTACAAGCAGTCCACGCTGAAGCAGAAGGGAGCAGAGAAGTTGAAGCCGCGTTTTTATGGGCCTTGTAGAGTCACTCAGAGAGTGGGGGACTTAGCATATGAGCTGGAGCTACCCCCAGGGAGCTAGGTGCACAACATTTTCCATGTATCTTGCCTAAAGAAGGCTCTGGGCGAGCAGGTGACAACAACAACTGAGTTGCCTCCCATGGATGATGAGGGACATTTGGTGCTTCAGTCAGAGGCTATATTGGATACCAGGGAGAGGAACTTGAGGATCAGGGTGGTGAAGTAATAATTGAGGAAGGAAACTCATTGTTGATGATTCATTCACCTAGTATTTTTCTGTCTTCATTGACTTAGCACGCTTGAGCTATTGAGCCAAGTTTGTAGTGTTGTTCAACACAAGAGATCTTCAAGCAAAGATCTCAACCTCTACCTCGGGGGGCTTCGAGTGCTCGCTCAGGAAAGCAGATTTCACCATTTTGTGAGCAGGATTTAGAGCTACACCAGTAGGGAATACGCAGTCCCTTCAGGACAGCGTAGAGGCAGCCTATGTTGCGTAGTGATTGCACAGTCTAGCCAAGGAAGAGTGTCGGAGGAAGGGAGTTGAGGGGAAGAGTTGCCGAAGGATTTGGAGGGGAGGTTAGCCACCTCCTACCAAGGATTTTGGTGACATTTCAAAGGCATTTTCTAGCAGATTCAGCCAGGAGCTCGAGTTACCCATTAGACCAGCGTGCCAAGCCCAAAGGGGCAATTTACCGGGGTCAAGATTTCTGGAAATGCTTCGCGGGTTATTGTGGGTTTGGTGAGTAGAGCCCAGGTTTAAAAGCCCAGATTTTTTTGTGGACGGGAGACAGGCCAAACAATAGATCGAAGTCGGCTAGTAGCAAAAGTTCCAAGACAGGCAGCGCAGAGGGAGAGCCATGTAGAGCACATTCCAGTAGAGATTTTTGTTTGGTTTAAAGCTTTTCTTCAACATGCCTAGAGCAGGCCCAGGTGCTATCCTTCTAAGGACCAATCTTGTAGTCTTTCCGACAAAATTAATAAAATGGCTCAGCGCTGAATTTGGCTTCATGCTTTGTGTTTTTAATGGTGTTTCTATTTTGCTGTAGTTAATTGTCTATTTGCACTTTTATTACTTTTAATCCCCATTTGGGATATTACACAGTCTTTGCGCAGATCTACGTCACTCTGGCTAGGGATTGCGTCATTCCCTTCGGCTAGTCTTTCTGCTTGTTGGATGCTGATCTTCTTCCCCTCCGGTCTCACACTCCGACTCTCTGGCACTGGATCTGATTGATCCTCAGTAAAATAGCGGATCTCTTCAGAGGCTTAGCGCTGCCTTTGCATGGCTCTGCGGTGCCCAGCGTAGCCCCTACGCTGCCTCTTTTGCGTCCACTTCTTTGCTTCCTCTGCGATGTATTCCCGACTCAGGAAGAATCTCCAATCGGAACTATCTCTGCCCCTCACTGCGTAGAATCAACTCGATGATCTCTTCGGCTGCACTGCACAGCTCACTTGAGAAATCGATCTCAAAACTCTCTCCGATAGTTTTTTTTCAAATGCTCATAAAGCCTTCTCTTACAACCTTCTCGTTGAGAAATCAACGTCCTAGAATAAAACATAATGAAGGGCTAAGATTAACTTGACTTGATCTTCACCTTTTTCTTGAAGATTCACACCCAACTCTATTAATATACTTTAATTCTTTTAATTCCCTAAGTTTAGACTTAGGCTCCCATTAAAAATGATTAATTATTTTAATAAAACCCCATCCGGGTGGAATTTCCCAAAATGCTTTCTTGGTAATATGGACTCCCTGCAAAATTTGAGACTTAGAGTACATCTGATGCTACCAGAAATCAACACTCCCTCTTAGCGAGGAATGTGCTCTAGTAATGGATCCTGCTGAAGCATTACACTGATTTTGTAACATCTCCCTCTGCGCTACTGATGCCTGACGCTGCTGTCCACCAACTATTGCGCTGCTGCTGACCTTTTATACTGTTGCCAACTGCATCTGCACTGCAACTCGTTGCTGTTGCAGTAGAAAAACATCCAAAATACTGAACTAAGTGTTTAGCATGATGCATCTAATACTGAAGATTTCACTGCTGCTAGTCTCTGCGCTAACCCTTTGAAGCCTCTGCACTGCTGATGACTCTGCACTGTGCCAATTGCACTGCTGCCAACTCTGCTCAATCTCTATCGCTCTCTAGCCACTGTGTTGTCACTCCGACACTCCTCTGCATCAACTGACACTAGTCCATCCTGCGACTTCTGATATGGGCTCCCGTGGCAAGGTATTGATCCAAGAGGTGGACTCCTCAAGGATCTCGCCCAATTGTAGCTCTTTCGAACTACAGTTCTACATCATCCCAATTGTCCCTTGGAGATATGTGGGCAATCATGGCGAACTCCTTCTCCTCGATCCTAGCAGTTGCAGCCTGCGGATCATGTTTCTCGTCCTTGTCCTTCTTCTTGACAAGACACTGTGTAGCGTAGTGACCCATCTCAACACACCGGAAACACTTGATCTTTGAGACGTCCTTTTGCTGCCTCCACTGCTCCTTTTGCCCCTTGGATGCAAGGGCTGCTTTCTCTTCCTCCTCCTTGGGCTTCGTGCCACTGCTGCTGCTGCCATCAAGTTTGCACGTGATCATATCTCGCCTCATCTCTTCTTGCTGAAGAGCGGCCCAAATGGATTCCTAGCTAGGCAACCTTTCTTTGCCTAGGATGCTCTGGACAAAGTCTTGCCATTCTTTGAGACTGAGTTTAGGGCCAATCTAACCATCTCGGTCCCTTGAGGCACTGATCCAACGACTGCCAACTGATCTCGGGTTTTCTGAAGCTTTGCAAGGAATGGATCAATACATTCTCCCTTTTGCATCCTCATAGATCGCATCTTCTCCTACAAGTACATCTTCCGCTGCTCAGAAGATCCTTGATACAATGTCTCCAAGGCATCCCACATCTCTTTTGTAGTCCCTTTGCCAGCGATGTGACATACTACATGATCCCTCACTCTGTCGAGGATCAAATGCTTGGCTTTCGACATATCCTTCTTGTAGGCTTTCAATGGATCTGCATCTATGGGGACAACTACCACATTCTCGATAAAGGCCTTGAGTTCATTCTCATCTAACAAACAAGTGACCCTACCTGCCAGAGTACATAGTTGGAGGCACCCTCTAACCGATCTTGATCTCTGATCCCATTAGCACTTGATCATATGTTGCTGGAGAGTGACCCACATGGATTCCTAGTCAGGCAACCTTTCTTTGCCCAGGATGCTCTGGACAAAGACTTGCCATTCTTCTGAGACTGAGTTTAGGGTCAATCTAACCATCTCGGTCCCTTGAGGCGCTGATCCGACAGTTGCCAACTACTCTCGGGTTTCCCGAATCTTTGCAAGGAATGCATCAATACGTTCTCCCTTCTGCATCCTCATAGATCACATCTTCTCCTACAAGTACATCTTCCGCTGCTCGGAAGATCCTTGATACAATGTCTCCAAGGAATCCCACATCTCTTTTGCAGTCCCTTTGCCAGCGATGTGACATACTACATGATCCCTCACTCTGTCGAGGATCAAACGCTAGGCTTTCGACATATCGTTCTTGTAGGCTTTCTATGGATCTGCATCTATGGGGACAACTACCACATTCTCGATAAAGGCCTTGAGATCATGCTCATCTAAAAAACAAGTGACCCTTACCTGCCAGAGCACATAG
Organism: Pinus albicaulis; assembly: GCA_034641835.2. Taxonomy (NCBI): domain Eukaryota; kingdom Viridiplantae; phylum Streptophyta; class Pinopsida; order Pinales; family Pinaceae; genus Pinus; species Pinus albicaulis. The sequence continues at coordinate 598,858,529 of CM076577.1, forward strand.
TTGGAGGCACACTCCAACCGATCTTGATCTCTCAGCCCATTCGCTGCCTTCTCTACCAACAACAGTCGAACTACTCCCTCTCTCGTCTGCGCAGCTGCTAGGCTGGCCTTCGAACTCCCTGCTGGAGTTAGTAGATCCGCTCCTCGCTACTCTGCTCTGCAACTAAGAAATGGAATTCCTTGGCACGTAATTCACTGAGGAATAAATTCCCTCAAAAAGTGTCTTCTTCCTTCCTTCGACGCTTTTCTGCCCCAGCAAATTCTTTAGAAAAACTGCATCCCACAAAAGACTGCTTTGCTGCGCCCTCTGTCGTTGACAAATCACGAATTGGAAAGTCCTACCACTCTGTCGACTCACTCCGAGAGAGACTTCCTCGCAAACCTTGCCCTTTCTGGCCTAGACCGCGCAATCCCTTAGGGATACGATCTGCTGCCTATGCAGCTATTTGATATCTCTCATTCTCTTCAACGCTGAGTTCTTCCAGCCTACTCTCTTGCTTCGCCTGCACTGATCTATAACCATGTGAGAATTCCTAGATCTAGAATCCTATTGCAGCAACTAGAAAATATTCACCTAATTGTTATTCATTACTTAAGAATTTATTTGTAGTTGTTCTACGACAAACAATGAATACATCACACTGCAACCTTCACTACATAAAATAATATACGGAAACAAGAACTGTGCAAGAAGAAAAATACACACATATGACACCGTTATTTTTGGACAAATGTCCTCGAAAAAACCCAATGTGGGAAAACCGATGCAACAGTTGAGGGTTTGTATTATTAAGCAGTAGTTTTGAATACAATCTAGGATGCCTTACTGGCCATCCATACAGTGAAAATAACTGACAAAGAGTTAGTGAGAAAATGACCTCACACTAACACTATGTGAAAATTCTAGGATCGTAGATTTAAGAATCCCTACTGCTACAACTGAACTACTTCTCCTACTTGTATATTCAGATTTAACAAGTTATTAACATATTACTTTTGGAAACACTGAAGCAACCTGCACTCATTAAAATACATTTGTGAAAAGGAAACTGAGCAAGAAAGAATAATGCAAACACGGGACACCATTATTTTTGGACAAACGTCCCCGGAAAAACCCAATGTGGGAAAACCGGTGCAACAGACCTGAGGGTTTGTATATTATGCAGTTAATTTCTGAATACAAATCTGGGATGCCTTTCTGGCAATCACTGCAGAGAATATGACTGCCAAAATGGTTAGTGAGAAAAATCTCACACTGATTTGGAAGCCCGACTGACCAACAGTCCCGGATCTGCAGGCCATCCACTGTGCTGTGCAGTCCCTGCGCAATGTCTGCATTACTCTGCATGGGGACTACGTGGCCTCTGCATCACTGGTCTTCTGCTGGTTGGATCTGCCCTTTTGGCCTCTTCCGGTCTCGTACCCCGGCTCTCTGTCACTGGATCTGGCTGACCCTCAACTGAATCTGGAATTCCCTTGAGGCTGCAGCGCTGCCTCTGCGTGGGATTGCATTGGCTCTGCATAGCTGCTATGCTACCACTATTGATTCGCTCTCTGCTTTTTCTATTGAGTATTCTCCTGCTTAGGAAAATATCCAACCGGAATTTACACCCTTCATTGCAATCAAGAATCACTTAGATTTGATTTTCGTCCGAGCACTGCTCCATCAGAAAAATTCGATCTCTAGATCCTCTCGGTGTACCTTACAAATGACCCTCAAGTCTTGCTTTATAGTCTTCTCGTTGAGACTTCAATGGTCAAGATTAGGTCTCCAATCAACAATTAAGATTATATTACACTTGATCTGCTTTTTCTAGAAGTTTCACCCACAATTTACATTAATACTCATTAATTATTTTAATTTGCTAAGTTAGACTTAGGGTCCTTATTAAAAATAATTATTTTTTCTTATAAAACTGTTTATGGATGGAATTTCCCAAAACAATTTCTGGGTTATCTGTAATGCATGTGTATAAGTCTCTCCACAAAGTTTGAGACTCAGAGCACATCCAATGCTACCAAAAATCAACACTCCCTCTTAGCAAGGAATGTGCTCTAATAGATATGCCACGCTGCACATTGCTGTGACTCTGAAGCATCTCCCTCTGTGCTGATGATGTCTGACATGCTTCCCATCAATAACTACGCTGCTGCTGACCCTGCCACGATCAACACTGGATCCTTATTGCAACTCCCTCTCAAATGCTGCATCTGTTGCTAGCACTGCCACTGCTAACACTGCACTGCAACTCAACTGCTGAGAGAAGCAACTGAAAACATCCAGGTATCTGGACAAGTGTTCAGGATGCATCTTGATGCTGAAACATTGACTGCTGCTTTGCACTGCGTCCCTCTGCGTTGCTTGAACTCTACTCTGCACTGCTTAGATGTTAGCGCTGCTAACTACTGCATCTATCGTTTTGGCACTCCTCTGCACTGACTGAAGACTCCTCCAGTTTGCTACAATTGATTTTGGGCACTTGTAGCAAGGTATGATTCGAGAGGTGGGCTCCTCAAGGATCCTGCGCAATTGAAGTTCTTGCGAACTTACAGCTCAATATCGCCCCGTCTCCTTCCTAGAGATGTGTAGGCACTCATAGTGTACTCATCCTCCTGATCTCGAAGCTCGTGAGTTGCCATGGTCGTCAAGAATGTCGAATTTGCTCCTCTTCTTCCCTGTCTGCAGTGTTTTAAAAAACGGAATCGGTCAGCTACCAGGCCGAGGTAATGACTCGGTAATGACTCCGAATCGGTAATGACTCGGTCGACTCGGTTTTTGGAAAAAATACATTAAATATTAATTTTTTTATACAAAAACATAAATTTAAAGATTTTTATTCATGTTTCCAAACACAAAGCATTACAATATAGATAAGTCACAAAAGACAACATATGATCAAAGTAGGCTCATGAATATATCCATTATATCAAAATTGCACCTAGTGCACTGTCCAATACAGGATGATGATATAGAGATCAAAACAAAACACATAACCAATGTCACAGGTGACTCCTTTCGACAAGACATCAACCCTCTAGAAGGCTTGTGGTAATTCAAAGCATATAAAGAACCGTGGATTAAACCTACAGTGTTAAGTTCTGTGACCTGATTGAAGAGGGTTTCATTGTGTTTTTCTTCAAATAAGAAAGCATTTGCAATTGAGCCACAATAGACTTCAGACCGAGTTATTAAGTTCCCTATCTACGTTGAGAATTTAACGTGGATCAATTCACGACATCTTTGTACATTACTTTGAAGGCTTGATTCTAAGTATAAACAAGGTATTTCTGTCCCTCGTTTGAAGCAATTATGGAGGACTTCTTTGCTCAAGTAGAATTGAATGGTATTTTTCTTTTGTTTCTCTTGACAGTGCATCCTTGTTATGAATTTGTTATTCTCATTGTTCCAAAGAAAGTTAATTCCCCTAATCTAAAGAAAAATTCGGCATTTGACATTGTGGTCATTGGACTATGAGGACTTAAAAGGTGACTTCATTTACAACTAGAAGGGTGGTATCCTATCAATGATCGTGAGGACTTGTCCTAGAATTAGAGGCACATCATTATAAAGGACAGTTCTAAGGCCCTCCATAATTTAAGGAAGCCAAGATCTTGTATACATACGTTTGCAAGGTATGAATTGTAGCCTTAAAAAGACAATTAGCGGGCATCCTTTGTGATCTATATCAGTAAAATCAAGGAACCCTATTTTGTGTATAGAAGAAGAGGCTGAGTCCTTATCACTGTTACAATCTCTCTCTCACACACACACAAGTATTATAAGCTAGTTCCATCGAAGCCGACTTGTAAATCAATAATTAATATATATTCATGTCTTTGAAGCATTCATAAAAGGTGCCTTGAAGTCAATGAAAATACAAAATGCAGTTATGAGAAGGGATGGTCTCTTTAGACATCAATTTGAAAATGATTTTTGAAGAATAGTAAAAACCCTCCATGATGTCATATTGTTGACTAAGCTGCTCATTATCTAGCAGCTGATGTGATTTTAAGAAGGTTTAGTGGCAACCCTTCATGTGATTCTATTTTTGTCTAGCAGCTGAAGCAAAGGAAGTTCATCTAAGAAAAGTATGTAGCTCCTCTATGTTGGCACCTTTGGATAAAGATGATAGTGCCCTTGAAACTCTGACAAACAGAAGAAGTGCAAGGCACTTTGAAGCAAATCCCTGTAGCAACTTGTATGAACGTAAAATCAGAGGTATGGTCTCTCTCATAGTATGTGTAATCCATTTATTTATTTTTATTTGTTTTAAGGCTCTTTTGATGGAGGGTTTAATTTGAATAAGAACCCTAGATGGCTCATGGAAAACCCTAGCTCACATATGAAACCCTAATTTTGAGGGTTTGTGGATTCTAGGGTATTTAGATGAGGATGATGTTTTGAATTCCATCCTCCATTAGTGTATTAAAACCCTATATTGTATCTCATGCTTTTATGATCACATATTGTTCTTGGTCATTATCACTAACATCATGTCATCAAGGTACATAGAGGGATTGGTGCTCTTGATTAAATACGAGTTCCATACCCTAATACATGACAAAATTCGATGGAAACATTGCAATAATCCAATCCTGAAATCCTGAAAAACTGATAAGTCTGCTGGATTTTGAATGAGATCTAAAATTCTACTTTCTCCATATGAAATCCAATGAGGTCTAAACCACTCTCAAACATCCTGAGTCATTTCATGGTAATTTTAAAAATTTAAGTAAAAGGATGAAAATGAAGATTAAAGAGAATGTCACTTTTACTTTAAGAATTTAACATTACCATGAAGTTGCTCCAAAAACCAACTCCACAACTCTTCAGAAAGCCTCAAACAAACCTAACAGCGGAATAAAATCCGGTTTCAAGTCCACAAAATCCGATTTTTTGGGCCCACCGAACGGCAGATTTGGCTCGGCCGAGTTAACTCGGGCCAGGCCTGGTCGACCGGTTTGTTACCGAGCCGGTACAAAAACCGGCCGGCTTGGTAACAGACCGGCCAACCTGGCTGTTTTTGTACCTGGTCGGACCGGCCAGCCTAATGGCTCGGTCGACCAGGCCTAGTCGGAGTCGAAACGGCCGATTTTTAAAACAGAGGTCTGCGCAACACTAGACAAGCTTATGCACTCCTTGTGGAGCTTGTAGATCTGCTGTTCGGATCTGTTGCTCAGATCTCAAAAAAACTAAAATTCCTCGGCTAGGAACTTCTAGAGGAAGAAAATTCCCTCACTGTGCTACTTCTTTTGACACTTTCTGCCCAGAAAAATAAAAAATCTGCTTGCAGAACTGCATCCCACTAGCTCTGTGTTGCTCCTTCTGGCTTGGCAAAATTCCGATCTGGAGATCTTACCTCTCTCTCAACTCACTCAGAGAGAGATCTACCAGGATACTACAGTCCTCTAGGCTTGGACTGCGCAATCCCTCTAGGGATTCGAACTGTTACTTCCTGTAGTTTTTCAGCCTCCGTCAGTTGCTGGATCTGCTCTTCCTGTTTCACAATGCAAGCTCTAATCCCATGTGAAATTTCCAAGATCCCAAATCTAAGAATCCCTACTGCTACAACTGAACTACTTCTACTAGTAAATTCAGATTTAACAAGTTATTAAAAGATTACTTTTGGAAATACTGAAGCAGTTACTGAAGCAAACTTCACTCATTAAAATAGATTTGTGAAAAGGAAACTGAGCAAGAAAGAATAATGCAAACACAGGACACTGTGATTTTTGGACAAACATCCCTAGAAAAACCCAATGCGAGAAAACCGGTGCAACATATCTGAGGGTTTATATATTATGCAGTAAATTTCTGAATACAAGTCTAGGATGCCTTTCTGGCAATCCCTACAGAGAATATCACTGACAAAAAGGTTAGTGAGAAAAATCTCACACTGATCTAGAGCCCGAATGACCAATAACCCCAGATCTGCAAGCTCTCCACTGCGCTGCGCAGTCTCTGCGTTAGTCTACGTGGGGACTGCGTGGCTTCTGCTTCATTGCTCTTCTGCTGGTTGGATCTGCCCTTCTGGCCTCCTCCGATCTCACACCCCGGCTCTCCAACATTGGATCTGGCTGACCCTCATCTGAATCTGGAATTCCCTTGAGGCTGCAGAGCTGCCTCTACGTGGGATTGGGATGGCTCTGCTACGCTCCTACGCTGCCTCTGCTGATCTGCTCTTTGCCTTCTCTGCTGTGTATTCTCCGGCTCAGGAAAATCTCCAACCGGAATTAGTACCCCTCACTGCAATCAAGAATCACTTAGATCTGATTTTTGTCTGAGGACTGCTCCATCAGAAAAATTTGATCTCTAGATCCTCTTGGTGTACCTTACAAATGACTCTCAGGTCTTCCTTTATAGTCTTTTCATTGAGACTTCAACAAACGAGATTAGATCTCCAATCAACAACTAAGATTATATTAGACTTGATCTGCTTTTTCTAGAAGTTTCACCCACAGTTTATATTAATACTCATTAATTATTTTAATTTCATAAATTAGACTTAGGGTCCTTATTAAAAATAATTAATTTTTCTTATAAAACTGCTTAGGGGTGGAATTTTCCAAAACAATTTCGGGGTTATCTGTAATGCATATGTCTAAGCCTCTCCACAAAGTTTGAGACTTAGAGCACATCCGATGCTACCAAAAATCAACACATTGGAAATCTGACACTGACCCAACCCGGAACTGACAAGCCCCATTCTGCCTCTGCGCAATCTCCTGGTAGATTTGCGTCACTCTGGCTAGGGACCGCGTCACTCCCTTCGGCTGGTCTTTCTGCTGGCTAGATGCTGATCTGTTGCCCCTCCAGTCTCACACCTCGACTCTCTGGCACTGGGTCTGACTGATCCTTCGCAAAATAGCAGATCCCTTCAGAGGCTCTGTGCTGCCCAGCATAGCCCCTACACTGCCTCTTTTGCGTCCTCTTCTCTTCCTCCTCTGTGATGCATTCTCGACTCAGGAAAAATCTCCAACCGGAGTTATCTCTGCCCCTCACTGCATAGAATCAACTCGATGATCTCTCCAGCTGCACTACGCTGCTCACTCGAGAAATTGATGTCGAGACTCTCTCTGATGTTTTTTTCCAATGCCCATCAAGCCTTCTCTTATACACTTTTTGTTAAGAAATCAACGACCTGGATTAAAACATAATCAAGGGCTAATATTAACTTGACTTGATCTTTGTCTTTTTCTAGAAGATTCACACCCAGTTCTATTAATATACTTTAATTATTTTAATTCCCTAAGTTTAGACAGGCTCCCATTAAAAATAATTAATTATTTAAATAAAACCCCATCGGGGTGGAATTTCCCGAAACGCTTTTTGGGTATTTTGGAATACATGTGTCTAAGCCTCCCTGCAAAATTTGAGACTTAGAGCACATCTGATGCTACCAGAAATCAACACATTCCACTCAGAAGATAATTTCTGGACAAGTGAGCGAAGGACAAGAAGGACAAAGAAGGACGAAGAAGGCCGAATTTTCTCTCTCCTCTCTCTCTGTAGCAACTTGTACGTGTGAAGAAATCTCTCTGTGGTTTGTATTTTTCTCGGGCAAGTGTTGTAGGGGGGCAAAATTTTCTGGGTTACTGAGGTAACCGTTGTAGGGCTGAAATTTTGGGCAACTGGCTATTACAGGGGGGTCAAAATTTTGAAAGCGTAGGATCAAGATAAAAGTGCAAGATCAGTTTGGGTGACTTGACTTGGAGGAGAAGACCAGGTTTGACCATAGGTCTAGGTGTGTCTGTCATTGAACAAGAAGAATTTCTCTATTGAAAAGGTTGTTGGGTTTTTCCCCGTACTGGGTTTTCCTAGGGTAAATCTTGTCTCTTTGTTGTGCATTGTGATCTCTACTCTTCTTTTGTTCTTTATTGTTGAATTTTTGAAGTATAATTGCACAATGATATATTGGAATAAGTTAAAAGAAGATCTACATCAAAAGTAATTATCAGAATTTCAGAAATATTGTGCTAACCCTAATTGTACTAGAAAATCAACATGGTATCAGAGCTTTGGTGAAGGAAGGAAGGAGCATTGAGATCACCTTTACCGAAAGCCTAGAGAGAGCATTTTATTAATGTCTTTCTTGTACATTGGCATCTATGGCCTCCTCCATGAAATCCAAAAACAAGTTAGAGGGAGTATCAAAGTTCAAAGCTTGGAAAGTCACGATAGATCATATTCTTGCGAAGAACAAAGTATTGGATATTGTGACAGGAAAGACTACTGAACCAACTGATGCAACTTGAAAGGAGAAGTTCAAAGAGGATGACATTATTGCCATGAGTCTAATAGTAGATTCCATTAAAAATCATCTCATCCCCTATGTTGCAAAGCATGATACTTCTGAGAAGATGTATGATGCCCTAATAAATCTCCACACTATCAAGAATGTTGGTCAGTCCATGAGTTTTAAGAATGAGCTCCGAAATACAAGGGTGACTAATGACGACATTGTGGCTTCATACTTCACGAGGATTTCACAAATAAGAGATTAAATTCAAGCTATTGGAGAATCAATTCCCGATCAAGAACTTGTTACTACGACACTCAATGGTCTTTGTAGATCATGGGATGCATTTGCAACAGGCATAAGCAGTTGGGAAAAAGCTCCTTCATTTGAACAATTATGGACATCCTGTGCACAAGAAGCAAGATTGATGACTAGAGATCATCAAGATGAAGAATTTGAAACCCTTGTAGCTCGCTTCAAGAATAAGGGAAATAAGAAGTTTGGACCTTAACAGAAGAAGTTAGGAAAGGGATCTTCTTCCTCTAAGAAGAAGAAAGACTTGTGAAAGATACAATTTTATGGTTGTCAAGAATATGGACATTTCAGGAGAGATATTCCTAATATGCCTAACAAGAAAAGAAAAGGGAAACAACATGCTTCTGTAGTAGAAGTTGAAGAAGATGAAAAACCAAAGAAGCCCAACGGTGAAACAAATTTCTTCTTCTATTATGCTTTGACAAGTTCCTTTGCAGATGATGATGAGATGTGGCTAGTAGGTAGTGGATCATCAAGACACATGACTAGAGAGCGTGGGAATATTTCAAGCATGACAAAAAAGAAGTTGTCTCAAAGGGTTGAATTGGGAGACACTAACAACTATGCAGTCAAAGAAGTTGGAAAGGCTTCCATACAACTAGAATCTAGTAACAACATACATCTCAGCAATGTCCATTATGTACCAGGTTTGAAAAATAATTTTGTCTTTATTTCATGTTTAGAAGATAATGGAGATAGGGTTGCTTTATGGATGGAAAAATACTTGTGTGGTCAAAGGGATCTAGTAGAGATGATGCTAGGGTTTTTGGGATTCGTGATGGAAGACTAGATAGACTTGTGAGTCAACCAGATCAAGCACTAGTACATGACGAAATAGATCCAAGTGAGTTATGGCACCGAAAGTATGGCCATCTTCTTTTTAGAGCATTACCTGAATTACGTGAAATAATGTAAGGGGTTCCTGAACTATAGATAAAGAACGATAGTGTATGTAAAGGCTGTGCTCTTGGGAAGAACATCAAGAAATTATTTCCAAACAGTGACAATAGATCTAAGGAAGCTTTGGACTTGATTCATTCTGATGTATGTGGTCAGAAGCCCGTAAAATTGCTGGGTGGTTCATTGTAGTATGTGACATTTATTGATGACTTCTCTTGTAAAACATGGATATATTTGTTGAAGATGAACGACGAAGTATTCGACAATATCCAGGAATTTAAAGCTGAAGTGGAAAACATGACAGGTGAAAGGGTCAAGATACTAAGATATGACAATGGAGGTAAATACACAGTACACCTCAAGGGAGCTTGTTGTTTTATGCAAGCAAGCTGGGATTAAGATGGAGCTAATTATTCCCTATAATCCACAACAGAATGGTGTAGCAGAACGAAAAAAAAGGTCCATTGAAGAATTTGTGAAGGCCATGGTGCATGATTTGGACATTTTGTTGTTCTTATGGGGCGAAGCATCACGAACAACTGTGTACATTCAAAATCGAAGACCTCATAAACTTCTGGAAGGTATGATTATTGAAGAAGCCTTCTCTAAAAAGAAGCCAGAGGTCAGGCACATTAGAATCTTTGGTTGGCCTGTATATATTCACGTTCCTAAGGATAAGTGGAACAAGCTTGAGCATTCAGGAAAGAAAGGCATTTTGTTGGATATAGTGAATCTTCGAAAGCCTACAAAATATAGATTCTAGAGCAATGACGGATTGAGGTCAACTGAGATGTCACCTTCGATGATAAAGTGGCATATTAGAGGTCTAAGGAAGTCTCCGTAGATTCCTTGGAAGAAGTAAAGTAGGAGGTGTCAAGAGAAGAGCATTCAAGTTCTATAGAATGTGTCGGTAGGCCAGAAGGACCTCAAGATCCAGCAGAACCAGTGATAGTTCCAGAAGTTAAGAAGAGACCAGCATGGCTTAGATCCACTTTGGAAGAGGCGGAAAGAGATGCAACTTCTAATGGTACATGTAGAGAAGTGAAGAAACCTAAGAGGTTCTTCAGCTATGCAACTCTCATGACAAAACTCATTGATGAAGAACCTTCCACATATGAAGAAGCAATTAGTCAACAGGTTTGGAAGGAAGCAACGAATGAAGAGTACCAATCAATCATGAAGATTGAAGTTTGGGAAATCATGCCAAGGCCTATGGGGAAGTCAATGGTGACTTCCAAGTGGATATACAAGATTAAGCATGCTGCAGATGGGAGTATCGACAAATACAAGGCATGTTTTGTGGCTAGAGGATTCTCTTAGAAAGAGGGAGAAGGCTATGATGAGAATTTTGCTCTAGTTTCCAGATACACCTCCATTAGATTGATCATCTCAATTTCTGCTTCTATGAGATGGGAATCGCACTAGATGGATGTAAATACTGCTTTCCTCAATGGCGTTATTGAGGAAGAGGAATACATAGAGAAACCTCAAGGATTTGAGGTATATGGAAAGGAGTCTCATGCTTGTAGATTGAAGAAGGCCTTGTATGGACTCAAGCAAGCTCCAAGAGCTTGGTATGCTCGTATTGACAACTATCTAATGAGACAGGGATTTACCAAGAATGACGCTGATCTAGACCTTTACTTTAACGTTGTAAAGAATGCACCTGTGATCGTATTATTTTATGTTGACGACTTGTTCTTGACGGGTGCCATGCCTCTTATCATTCAATTTAAGAAGCAATTGGCTTCCAAGTTCGACATGAAGGATCTTGGGTTGATGCACTATTACTTGGGATTAGAAGTATGGTAGAAACCTGGTGAAGTCTTCCTTGGTCAAGGAAAGCATATAATAGAGATCCTTCAGAGATTCGGTATGATGGATTGCAAATCCACGACAACCCTTATGATGATTAATTTAAAGAAGTTAAGAGGCTCCATTTCCAGATTGGTAGATCCATCTATGTACCGGTGACCATTTGGTATGCTGATGTATTTGGTTAACACCAGGCCAGACATCTGCTTTGCTATGAACACTTTGAGGCAGCTCCAGATAGAATTGAGACACAAGCATTGGGTTGCAGCGCGTGGTACAATAAACTATGGCTTGAGGCATGTTGCAAATAAGGATGTACAACTTCAGGGATATACAAACTTGGATTGGGTAGGAAGTGCTGAAGACAGGAAGAGCACCTCGAGAGTATGCTTCAGTTTGGGATCTTCTACGATATTGTGGATGAGTAGGAAGTAGAGGTCGATTGCACTCAACATTGCTGAAGCATAGTACATCGCATCCAATGAGGCTTGTACTGAAGCAGTATGGCTCCAGAAATTGTTTGTAGGATTGTTCGACCAAGAGTTCGAAGCAACGGTGATACATTGCAATAATCAAAGATGTGTGAAGCTTTCAGAGAATCCCATGTTCCATGACAGGTCGAAGCATATTGAGATCAAGTTCCACTACATTTGTGACATGGTGCAGAGAAGAGTAATAAGGCTTAAGTACATCTCCTTTGATTAGCAAACAACTGATGTTCTGACTAATCCGTTGTCGAGGGACAAGTTCGTGTACTTCAAAGACAAACTGGGGTTCGTGGAGATCACCCCTCTCGTTGGGAGGGACTTTATTTTTTTGCAACATGGATGGACATTCTCTCGAAAGGGCGAATGGGCCCAAGAGAACTAGAGGGCTCAACAGGCAGTGTTGAGTGAGCGTCTCTTAGAGGAGGACCTTGATCACACACCGAAAATGATGGAGTGAGGTCCTTCAACATTTGGACCTTGATAACACACTGAAAGGGTGGAGTGAGGTCCTGGCCCTGATCACACATCGGATAGGGTGGAGTGAGGGCCTGTTTAGCATCTAGGCCCGATCTCGAACCAGGAAGGGGTTGAGTGAGGTCTTCGCATAGAGTGCTCACTAGGAAGGGTGTGTGTGCTTGATAGTTGAGAGTCTCAACATTTTGGCCTAGGTAGCGGCCATGGGATTCGGGGACTGATCACTTTGGAGGAGTGAATCCTGATATGTTGATGACATTGCCATGGGTTTGGTACCGCCCTGGATGTAGTCGCTTGCGGAAGCTGATGATAGATGATGATGTTGGTAATAATGAATAACCTTTTCTTTAGAGAAATTTGTTTAATTTGAGAACATTTATGACAATGATTATGGATAACTCCCTAGTTAAGAGGGAGTGTTGAATTTGTAACTATGGTATGTCTTCATAATGTACATTTGGTCAATCAATATAATTGTAATTTTCATTGTAAAGCATATTTATAAATGCTTGACTTAGATGTTTTTTTTTGAGTCAAAGTCCCATTACGACTTTTAAAAGATGTAAATTTAAATTTTTGAAATGAAAATTTTGGCTCCAATAGTGACAAGTTGACTTCCCTCCAAGTCAAGTCAGCCTTGGCCAAGAGACATGTCCATTCACCCTAGACAGACTACTATATAAAGGCAGCTCAAGCTCTTCATTTGGGTAATTCACATTCCACACACAAGACAGTTTCTACACAAGTGAGCGAAGGACAAGAAGGACAAAGAAGGATGAAGGCCAAATTTTCTCTCTCCTCTCTCTCTCTAGCAACTCACATGTGTGAATAAATCTCTCTCTGTGGTTTGCATTTTTCTGTGACAACTGTTGCAATGGGCTGAAATTTTTTGGGTTACTGGGGCAACTACTGCAGGACCGAAAATTTGGGCAACTAGCTATTACAGGATGGTCGAAATTCTGAAGTGTAGGATCAATTTGGGTGACTTGACTTGGAGGAGAAGACTTGGCTTGACCATAGGTCTACGTGTGTCTCTCATTGAACACGAAGAATTTCTCTATTGAAAAAGTTGTTAGGTTTTTCCCTGTAGTGTGGTTTCCCAGGGTAAATCTTGTCTCTCTGTTGCGCATTGTGCTCTATACTCTTCTACTATTCTTTATTGTTGAATTTCTGAAGATCTACATCAAAAGTAATTATCAGAATTTCAGTAATATTGTGCTAACCCTAGTTGCACTAGAAAATCAATAGGGGCTAAGGGGAGAAGGAGAGGAGAGATTGAGAAGTGTTGCATATGTGTGAGAAGATCTTGGTTAGGTAATGTCATTGCTCCTTGCCGCCTACATGTTAATTTATGAACATGTTCTATGCCATTTCAGATTAGGGCACACAATACTGAAGGAGATAGAACATACTAATAGATCGATAGAAGACAAGCCAAAACAAAGATGTTGAATGGTGGCATTACGACGGTCAGCAGGATGCTTCTACCAGCAAAGTCTCCAACAGGGCATTCAACCAAGCATGTCACACATAACCCTAGAACAATCCAAATCAAGAATAGTCCATAGATACGCAACTCCAATGCCATCCAAAGAGAGAGAGAATTCCTCCAAACAATGTCTGTCAAATGAACTCTAAGTCTCTCCAATATATAGGAATCTTTGGGGGTGTGTGACGCGTCCTTTAAGACATTTAAGTCTATATTTTATTGCAGGCCGACCTAGCACATAAGTGGAATAAATTCAAAGTACATGTTGTGCTCATCCGATCGAGATTATCTTTAGATCAATCTTACACCTCTCCGAAAGAGGAATCCAATGAAAATATTGGGATCGTCATCTGAGCAGCACGACCCGGAGTTTGGACCTAGTTGTCCAATTTTAACACTCCCTCTCAACTAGGGAGAACTCCGTCCACAAGTGCAATCCAAACATCGTGCGTCATCCTGCCGTAACTTGCTTTGGTGGCCTCTTTATTTCAGAACAGAAGTGGGTCAGTCACAAAGAGATCATACCCGACTGAGAGATTCAGCCCAGAGGTCCGAAACCTCTATAGGACTCACAAAGAGTCTCATACCAACCCGAAGTTGGTTTTCCTGACCCGAAGTCAGTTGGAGGTCTGAAACCTCACTAGGACTCAAGAGAGCCATATACTAACCCGAAGTCAGTTGGAGGTCCGAAACCTGACTAGACTTGATCCTAGATCAAGTGGTTGGATACGTGCCATCCTAGATAGAGACTATGACAATCTCTGATGTGTCCATCAGTCTTGGCTACTAGTCTCTAGCTTTTCCCACCTCATTGGCCAAATGAGAGGTACTTCCCATGAGTCCGAAACTCCATGGGTAGGATGCATACGGGGCACAAATCAGAGAGAGGTAAACCATCTCAATATCATCACGGTGGGGTAGAAGCACACCAACTAGGTACGGCAAGCCTAGCCCTGTGGCTACTTATAGCACCAAAGCTATCCCCAAACACCCCCTTGGAGCTCCTAGAGCTCATCGTCCAATAGGACCCTCAGAATAGGGTCGTTCCATGATTCCAAGATTCTCACGAAAGGTTAGGAACATGAACTTCCCCAAGGGCATTGTGAGAATATCTGTGACCTGCTCATCAGTTCCTATATGATTGAGCCTTAAGGCGCCTCGTTGTACCATATCCCAGATAAAGTGGTACCAGCCATCAACATGCTTGGATCAATCGTGGAACTCAGGATTCTATGACAAATAAATCCCCCTCTGGTTATCTCAAAGGATAACAGTGGCATCTATCACATGCTCGAACAACTCACTGAAGAGCTTTCGCAACCAAGTGACTTCACAACGGGTCATACATGCTGCAATGTATTCGACCTCAACAGTGCTCAAAGCTACCGACTTTCGTTTCCTGCCCGAAGCAAATCTACTTGTGAAGTAGCATCCAAATGTGCTCTTATGATCCACCACACTGCCAGCCCAATCGGCATCAGTATATCCATGGAGTGTCATACTCTGGGCAGTGTATCTCAGCCCATGGTCTATCGTGCCTCAGAGATATCTCAAGAGTTTCTTGGCACCAACCCAGTGAATGTTATGATCAACCATGTGTTGACTCAAAGTGTTCATTGCACAACATACGTTCGAACGGGTGTTTACTAAGAACACCAGATCCCCTACGAGTTGACGATACTCAATAGGATTTGCTAACACGGGCACAGCAGCGCTGCCACTCAACTTCTTGAAGTTGAGCTCCATCGGTGTCAATACGGACTTGCAGTCCATCATACTAAATCCTTCCAGAAGCTTCACAATGTATTTTCCTTGAGAGAGGAAAATCTCACTAGGTCTCTGCCAGACCTCCAGGCCTAGGAAGTAGTGTATCAGTCCTAGGTCCTTCATCTCGCTCTCAGCAGCGAGCTCCCTCTTGTACTGATGAATGAGAGGGTCATCATCTGAAGAGGTCGTCCTCATACAGCACCAGAATGAGAGGCTTCTCTCTATCAACCTTGAAGTAAGGTTCAGATTAGCATTGCTACTAGTGAAGCCTAGCTTCATTAGGTAGCTATCTATCCTCTCATACCAACCTCTGGGTGCTTGCTTCAACCCATAGAGGGCTTTCTTCAACCTGCAGACATGGGTGTCCTTATCCTAGACTTTGAACCCCAGAGGTTGCTCAACATACACCTCTTCCTTTATCGCATCATGCAAAAATGCGGTCTTTACATCCATCTGATGAAGACTCCATCCTTGCGTAGCAGCAAGGGCTATTATTGATCGAATGGTGGTATATCAGACTAGAGGTGCAGGTGTGACATCATAGTGCATGCCTTCCTCACAGGCAACGAATCTTGCCTTGAACTTTTCAGCACTTCCATGCTTGATTTTGTATCGAGGTGACAACAACTTTGATATGTGGTCTAGAAACCATATCCCATACATCACCCTTGCATCTTTACAACTTCTTCAAATGGTCTAGGCTCATTTGTACTTATGGCAGCTAGATACCCCTGGTATTTATATGGCTTCTTGGTTTTCCTTTGGAATTTCCCCCTCTGACGCCGTATGTCTTGAACCATGAGGATCTTCTTTCGTTCAACAATGGTATTTGCACAGGAGCATATACCGTTGTATTCTCTCTCTTAATGCCCGCTTCTCTCTCGAGAGAAGACATCTATTTTAAATGAGGGCATCCCAGACACCAGCTTGGAAAGGAGATTTATTCTCCATAGACAAAACCATCCAAGACTACAGTCTTTTGCTAAAGATTCCAACAATGTGTCTGAGGTCTGCAAAAACACATTTTACCATTGCGCTCCAATGTGAAACTGCTACTATCACATGCTCACTGCTACATAGGTGTCTATCTATGTCACTGTCCAAAAGGGGGAATATATCAATCAAGCCTCAGCTTGTGTTAGAAGTCCTGTTATTCTGAGGAGGTCTGCTATAGCTTCCTCAACCAACCTTCCTTATTGGTACCCACCGAACTAGGAATCCAAACATGATTCCTTCTTTCATAATTCTGTATTTGAGAGCTTCATCTACTACGTCTGGCATCTCATCCAGCACTGCTTCTCAATTTCAGATTTACAATTAATAATTGACTGATCTAGGGCTTCAAGTCTTCAGATCTCAGTTCTGCAATTTGTCTCCTAAATTGCACAGATCTAGGAACCAATCATACAGATGTTCCAATCACAGAATTTACCCATCGTCATGTCAGTCCATACTCTATGTGATGCTTTTCCGTTATGCAGATCTAGCACAGTCATAAGTGCACATCAATCAATATTGTTTATTATCGATGAACATGCCTCCTCTTGATATCTAACCATAGTGCACAACATATAAATTGTGACCGGAGCCTTCACATTCAGCGTTTTGAATGAAAATCTTTATTTATTTTCTGTCCTTGATGGATTTGCAGGGACTGACCAAAGGAGATGCTTAGTAATTCAAAGGCTTCACTGAAACTGCTGTAATTTTCTGTTAGGTCATTTTGCAGACTGTACCATCCACTTAACTAGTCATTGGACAACCTTCTGAAACTGTGAAACTGTAGCCTAGGCAAGGCAAGGTGCCTTATGAATGGGCTGAAGTTCTGAGTATGAGACAATTTCTAAAGAACTTTATACTGGTTTGATCATGGGCAAAGATTTAGCCACATGACCCAACCTTCTTGCCCAAAACATACCTCAAATGATGCAACTTCATTCCCTTGCATCCTCGGTGACCTTGTAATGTGAGGAGGCACCTCTATTTTATTTTGGTCTTCAAAATGCCACCTACAAGCCTGCGTCCTAGACATGATGGTTTTCTTGCCCAGAAAACAGTCTTCCAACAGAGTTCCACAGACTATCGTAGCTTCAGCTACCTTTGTATCCCAGACAAAACATGAAATGGGCATTAAAACGACATAGAGCAGATCCAAACTTACCTTTGGGCAGACGTTCACTGCTGTTGGTAGCCTTTAATCCACATTTTAATGCTGTCTTGTCCAACACCTTAACATTGTTGTAGACAACCTTTATCCGCACTTCTTTCAGACTTCTTCACGTTGTTATTTCACAGATCTTCCTTTGCATTTATTACTCATACCGATTTGTAGTGCCACCTAGTAAACCATAGAGAGTTCGATGCTACCTTCATTTAGCTGAGAACTGAGTTAACATTGCTCGGGTATGTGTAAATACACCGGGCGGTTGGCTACAGTAGAGTCATATCAACATAACTCTCTTAAGTGACCAACTTTTTTACGAATAATATTTGCAAACATTGGAGCGGGTAACGAAAGTTTTGTTGTCAATTAACTCCAACGAAGGTATTTAAATGCTGAACCTTTGCTTTATGTAAAAATTGAACTACAGACCCTTCTTATATTTACACTGCAACAGCGCTTAGAACATCACCCGAACAACCTTTAAATGATAGCGGCTTCCCTCCACTTGCTGCGGCCTTCCTTAAGTTGCTCCTCACCTTCTTTACGGTTGATCTGGGCATAGAACAACCCTCAACCTTCATACGCTCCTCTACTACAGGCTTGGTAAAGGCTGCGGTTGCCTTTTCCCAAGTGTTCTGCACCCACAAATACAAAACTTTCCTCAACAAAGACCACAATACAGCGGCAACAATCTTCTGCAGTGATGGCCGAATTAGTTGCTTCAGATCTTGCTCTTGCCTAACCGTCTCTTGCCTACCGACTCCAAAACTGCCTAGATTTCTTCTTAAGGAGATGCGGCATTCCTTCCATAGAGGGCTGCCTTTTTACACTGCAAATTTTAGGGCAGATCCTCCCTTAGTTGCAGCGACACCCTTCAGTTGGTGAGGTTAGGCCTGCGGCCTACCACAGATAGCTGTGGCTTCCTTAACTCAAATTGCGGCAGCCTGTTTAGTTTGCGGCAGCTTGTCCGAGCTTTCATACCTTAACGTCTCGGCCTTCGGCCTTCAGACAACCCTATTTTCTATGCTGGTTGTCCTCCTTTTGCAGCGGCAGGATTTTGGTGATGCCTCTAGGCCAGCGGCATTTTTAGAGAGGCTCTTGATTTGCTTCATGGAGTCCTTGCTATAGTGCTATGGCCTGCGGCCTAGCACACAACAGCCTAGAGTCTTCAGTCCCAAAGAAAAAAGTGCCCAAACAGTGTAGCGTCTA
Source organism: Pinus albicaulis (assembly GCA_034641835.2). Lineage (NCBI taxonomy): Eukaryota > Viridiplantae > Streptophyta > Pinopsida > Pinales > Pinaceae > Pinus > Pinus albicaulis. The sequence goes on from CM076577.1 coordinate 598,877,389, forward strand.
GCCTTCAAGGGCTCGACCTAATAGTTTGCAAGCTCGGCGTTTATTACAGCGGATAATAAACCCACAGAGCTCCTCCTTCTTGCCGTGGTAGTTATGTCTAGGGCACAGGAGAAATTCCTTTAACACAAATATGGCATTCTCTTCTCGTCAAGCTCTGATACCATGTTAATTTATGAACATGTTCTATGCCATTTCAAATTAGGGCACACAATACTGAAGGAGATAGAACATACTAATAGATCGATAGAAGACAAGCCAAAACATAGATGATGAATGGTGGCGTTACGACGGTCAGTAGGATGCTTCTACCAGTAAAGTCTCCAACAGGTCATTCAGCCAAGCATGTCACACATAACCCCAGAACAACCCAAACAAAGAATAGTCCATAGATACGTAGCTCCAATGCCATCCAGAGAGAGAGAGAATTCCTCCACACAATGTGTGTTAAATGAACTCTAAGTCTCTCCAATATATAGGAATCTTTGGGGGTGTGTGACACGTCCTTTAAGACATTTACGTCTATATTTTATTCCAGGACGACCTAGCACATAAGTGGAATAAATTCAAAGTACATGTTGTGCTCATCCGATCGAGATGGTCTTTAGATCAATCTTACACCTCTCTGAAAGAGGAATCTAATAAAAATATTGGGATCGTCATCTGAGCAGCAAAACCTGGAGTTTGGACCTAGTTGTCCAATTTTAACACTACACCTACCTACAAGTCAGTGGAAAAAGATTTGAACCCCACAAGGTGTAGTTGGTGGCAAGGATCTCAGAGAAGGGGCTGTCACACTGATCCCGACTCTCTCCGTTTTAGTGCTCTCCTAGGTCAGCTAAGCAGGGTGGTCCCTAAAGGAAAACTAAGTTAAGGATTTGAGTTTCTAGGAGAATATTAGGGTGAATATAGATTATTTTTAAAGACTTGTGAGCATTTTATAAGTAGCGTTGAAATAATAATATCAAACCATTCAACCAGTGCCTTAAATAATGCACTCAAGAATAATGCTCAAAGAGATGAGAACACAATAATCCTGAAACGGAAACAAAAGATGTCAGCACAAGATATTTGCAGGATAAAAATGATTATAGGAGAACCAAATCACAACATTTAAACACATCTTGTCATAGTTAGAGGCAACCAAAAATTTAGATGTTGAAGATGAAATTAAACTTTGCAAATATAGAAAGTAAGCATCACACTACTTGTATGAGATCAACAACCATATTAAGGGAAATGTGATGAAGAGTGCTTTTGGTTCATTTTAGTTGAATTTACTCTACAACAAATATTTTAAATCAACTCTTCAATCCCCAGACCTCACCCTCGCCCAAATTATGTGGATCTCACAGTGAGGAGTCAATAGGGGAGTAGAGGATCCCTGGAGGTCTATACAACCAACTTATGTTGGAGGTAAGTTTTAATGAGTTGTTTGTGTGAAATGATTGTTGATTAATCTCATTATGATACATGCAAATTTTCCACAAGAGATGAGATAGCACTTACTTGCAATAATGAACCAAACTTTGAGAGAAAAAATAGACTTGTGTGTTGTGGCATTAAATGGCAAGTGTAATGAAATAAGTTCTTATAAAAAGGTGCTTAAATGTTTCCTTAACATGCATGAAGCATAAACATTAAATTAATGGAATTCGCCAACCATGCGAATTGCTCACACATAAAAAGGGAGATTTTGCTCAAGTTTGTAGCATTGGGGCTCATGCATGTAAGTTTAATTTAACCAAAATTTGGTTAGATGGATGTATAGTGCATTAGTGGTTAATTCGTTGGCATGGATAAAATGAAAATAAAAAAATGAATCAATCCACTCAAAAAAAATCCCTACTCTTCAACCAAGGAAGGGGAATACTATGGAAAAAATATCCCAAGCTCCCTCAAGAAACAAAAGTTATTTTATTATTGATTACAAAATGATCAAAACAACTTTTAAGAAGGCTGCCCGAAAGGAGGTCCTTCTACGAATAAAGAGCTTGGAAAAAGGCTTAATCCATTCCTCAAAAATTGATAACACAAATTATGGAGAAAACCTTCAAAATATGATTTTTTCAAGGCTTCAAGGCCCACGGCAAGGATCAAGTTTGCTGCTGTCCCAAAGGTGCTTACGACTTCCCTAAAATCAGATTTTGAAGTAATGGAGGATCAAAAAGGGAGGATCAATTGTCTTTTGCTGTCTTTTCCTCAAGCTCCTCGCTTTTCATGTTCAAGCTTGCGAACTGCGAAAGAAAATCAAACGTTAGGCTGAAATAAAGAGGATTTAAAATACAAATTAATGTTCAAAGGCACTAGCCCAAGTAATGGGAGCGAATGCCCATTCTTGCTTAGTTTAAAGAAACACTCTTGAAGTAGCAAATATGACTTTAAGATGCTCTACAAATGGAAATTTTTAGATTTTAAAAGTGGAAATAGATGATCAAGTAGCTAGAGAACGAGAAACTCCCTCTTTGTCTTCCTTTGATGCAAAACTTGGGGTTGAAAGTAGTTGAGTCTTGGATTGCTTTGAATCTAGAAGTGAGTTGATCTATTTGAGACTTCTCTTACGCTCAGATGGATTTCCTGCACACAATACGAATAGATTTTCCCTACACATTTAAAAAATATCAGTCTGCAAAAAGATTAAAGCATCATAATGAAATAGATAAACCAAACATTCCTCCGAAAATGACTTGACAAGCTAATTCCTAGAATAATACTCTAAATCAATGATGCATGCAAGATAGCTTGCACGCATTAATCCAAACAAGATGGCAAATATAAACTAATATTGATCAAGCATATAAACGAATTCAAATACAATAGCAATAGTATGGAAATAAATCACCTCATAACGCCAAGAGAACATCTACTAAATATCCCCAAAGTCTTGATTTTATTGATATAAAAAAATGACAGAGTTTCCTCAAGCCCAATAGCTCATAATATGATACAGTATGAGAGCCCAATGCCCATGGCTCCATTATATAGAAAGTTGGGAGCAAATCCCAATGAAGAACCAAATGCCAAGTGGTGAGAGGGAGGAGATCACAAGGCAAATTCGAATTTGATATGTGGAGCTCCATTGCCAAGTGTAAAAATTGGATTTTGGCAAGTGGACATCATTTTCTTCTTCCCTTATGTGCCAAATTCGAATTTTATGATGGAATGACATGTGTATATGGGTGGTAACCCATGTGGGGACAATTTCCCACAAAAATATCCACCAAATATTCCCCTAAATCCTCGCAAATGTAAATTAACTTCACAAATTCGAATTTCCAAGTAAGCAGCTCTCATTTAATGCCAGAAATTTGGTTTTATTTGAGCACATGTCATTTCCTTGATTTTAGGAGTCCACATCACTTTGAGACTTCACTTTAACTCCTTCATAATTTTCCACCTCATTTCCGCTTCATTTAGCATGTGTGGATATTTATTTTTCTCCATTTATTTAATTTCTGACTTAATTAACTGCCAGAATTTCCACTAAACTAAAGAAATGTGGGTTTTGAGGGTCTAGAACTCATTTTAACCCCTCAAAGTGTGTCATATTAGAAAGTTGAAGGTGAGAGGTGTAATTTTGATTAGTCATACCCCATACAACTTCTCTAGACAACACTTATTACTTTCCAATTACAAATTTAAATGCAGTTTTTGACCTGCGGGAAATCTAAAAAATTAGAAAATCACTACCTAGACTTAACCAAATTCCACGAAGTTTTTTTTGTGATCTAGTATGGTAATATACATTGACTCTAGACTCTAAGATGCGTCAGGGGCTCAAGCTTCAAGCTGTCACCCCAGCTTTAGGGTAATGCAATGAGTGAAAAAACCTAGAAAATTATTCGCCGCTAAAAAGAAGGAATAATTAACCAAGTATAAAAAAACACTCCAAGGTGTACTTGCTTGCTGATCGAGTCCCAACATCCTAGGCTTGTTACAGACTCAATATTGACTCAAATTCATCATTACTAGCATCACTTATTACAATTCCCCGTAGGGCGTGGAATCTGTGCATTAGAGGAAAATGATGAGAAAATAGAAGTAGAGTTAAAAAACTCTGTTGAACTAATGATATATGATGATATCTGATGGTACAAATGTCTTCTGGTTCATCCTTGGGCATGGAGTCTCTTCATTATCATCAGGTGCCACTCCAGTGGTCAACAAGTAAGACATAGTTGATAACACTAACCGCCCCACTATGAGGGAATCAAGTAAAGTCACCAAAACCTGGAAAGTAAGGAAGCCCATTCAAGTTCAAAAGGCCATGGGATTCACCTAGCTATAAGAGATGCCTCCCATAACTTGTGAGGGGCCCATCACTGTCCTGTGAACTCTTATGAAGGCCCATAGATTCTAGTTCCAACTCCAAGAGACAAAGCGCATCATCTACTTTGTCATGTAGGACACCCTAGGGGTTTCTTGTATGAGCGTTGAAGTCACTGAGAAGAGGGACTTTGCTAAGATTGGAGTAGTGGGAGAAGTCAGCATAGAGATCAAGGAAAGAATCTCCCTTGGACTTTGTGTGAAGTGCAAATTGTGATGAGGTTGAGGGAAAGTAGCGAATTGCAATGTAGCTGTCTTGAAGGGAGTTGTGCTCATTCAACATAAAAATTTGGCATACTCATTTGATAACAACAAAGTGGCTATGTGTAGGAGAGAATATCATATAAGAAGCAACCCCCTTAGACCCTTTGACACTGTCAGATCTTGTCCTCTATTGGTAGGCCCACACCCTAATGATATCCATCGATTGAGAGTGGTGTCCGCATGGGGCTTGCATGTGTCTCTATAAGGAAAGGAACTTATGAGACCCAATCACGCCAAGAATCATACCTGGTGAAGACCAAATGGACCATTACAATTCCAACAACCAATGGATATGGTGGGCGAACTCCCCTAGCTTCCCCCCAACTAAATGGGACCATTATTTGGTCCAAGGGTGAAAGTATCGTGGAGGATCCAAATCATGGATGGCAACTTTGAGGTCTTTGTTTACTGCCCACTTCCCTACCTTTTGCACAACTATGACTCGGTCTCTAGATAGCTTGAGTCCACTTGCTAAGATGTGGTGAGGTCAGCATCAAGGAAGATCTTCTGTGTGGGTGGGAGTGATGTCAGTCCTTTTTGGGCCTGATGGGCTACCAAAAGCAAAGGAAAAGAGTGGAGTTGGGTCCATCCATGCCCAAGTAAGAGTTGTGTACTTCAGATCCAATGTGTCATGAAGGGAAAGGGTGTTGTTGAAATTTGGGTAGTTTCGGGATGAATTTCCCCAAAGGGAATCCTTCTTGCCCCAAATGAAGCCCAAATTCCCAAAAGAAGATTCATTTTGAATAAAGTAAAATTATTAATTAGTTTGGCTCTCCTCCTATTATTTAATGCGGCACAAAGTTACTTGGGCAAGCTATCATCTAAGTAAATTTGGCAAATACATTTAAAAGGGATTTTATTATTATTGATAAATTGTGGGTAAAATAATCAAGATGTCTTCTTCAATATGGAAAGTCTCCAAGCCCCTTTTTGGATCCTCGTCAAAATGTATAAAAAGAAACTCTTGGATCTCATTAAAACACACATCAATCCTCACGAGTTTTGAGTAACTCACATTTGTTTGGTAGCTCATTGATTACTTGTGGCTCTCGCAAATATCTGTGGCTTGGTTTTCATACTCTATGGTTCGCTTGTATTCTCGGCTTGCTCGCAGTGATTATAATTTGTTAAAATGGCTCGTATTTTTCTCTTTGGCGAATCACATTCTTTCCTGGAGCTTGCATATGGATTCCTGTGAGTTGTATTCATACATTCTATAACGAGTCAACGACTGCATATGATATTTTGGCTCACACATATAATTTATGGTTCACATATATTCACACATATAATTTGTATGGAACGTACATGTTCTTTGCATCTCGTGTATATATGGTTCACAGATATTCTCTGAGACTCGTATATGTTCTCTATATTGGATCTGCTTTGCGAGGGCTCACATTAATTAGTAGCTTGCTTAACAGTATGGCTAGCCTTTGTTTCATGGTGGATAGCTTTCTTAGTGGCAACGTTACGTAGTCCTATGGCATCGCTCTTATATATAACAGTCCTGTGGCATCACTCTTATATATGATAGTCTTGTGGCATCATTCTTATATAGTCCTGTGAAATCGCTTTTATGTATGATAGTCGTGTCGCATCACTCTTGTGTATGGCAGTCTTGTGGCATTTCTCTTATATATGACAGTCCTGTGGCATCGGTCTTATATATGACAGTCCTGTGGCATCATTCTTGTGTATGACAATCTTGTGGCATCACTCTTATATAGGACAGTCCTGTGGCATCACTCTTATATATGACATTCTTGTGGCATCGCTCTTATGTGCGACAGTCCTGTGGCATCGCTCTTATATATGTTTGGTAGTGGCCTTGATTTATGTCGAATAACTGATGACCTTGGTATGACAAAATATCAGTGACCTTGATTCATGATAACAATACCTTTATTGTCTTGATAACAGTGTTTTCTGGATAAATCCCTCTTGCCTAAGTTGCACGAAACGGGGAAACGGAAACGAGTTTCCGAAACGGGAAGCGAAGCGAAACGCGACCTCCCACTCTTAAACCTGAAAACTTTATATATATATATATATATATATATATATAGATATAATTTAACTTTATATTAGAATTTAGGACATTTAAGAAATATTATGTGAAATTATAAAAGTTAAAAACATACATGATACATGATAAATTCAAAGCATAAACTATTACAAGTTACAACACATTTACTCATGAATGATAACAGACACAATGGAAATAGCAATCTCGGAATATCGGTTTGGTGCTCTTGATTAAATATGAGTTCCATACCCTAATACATGACAAAATACAATGAAAACATTGCAATCACCCAACCCTGAAATCCTGAAAAACTGATTACAATAATGTTTAAAAGCACGAAAATCGGGAAAAAAAAAAAAAACCAAGTTAAATCGCTTTAAAGGCAAGGAAACGCAGCCGTACGGCCTGGAAACACGTTTCCGGCCGTACTGGCAACGTTTCCTGTACGGGAAATGTGCCGGTACGGCCGGAAACGCGTTTCCAGGCCGTACGGTCCGCGTTTCTGTATCGTTTCCGTACGGAAACGGACCCCTTGCCAGCGTTTCCTGCAACTTAGCCTCTTGCAGACAAGAGCGATCTCCCTAGTATCCCAACAGATAACTAGAAACAAACAACCATTTGAATACCTTTTTTTCTAAGCTATTAGCATTCAAGTTATTATAACTTAGAAATGAGGAGGTTATGCTCCTACCTTTCAACGAGACGTTTGATGTAGACCTTTGCCTTTCGCTCCAAAGCAATACTTCAATGCTGAAAAGAACCTGCAATCACAAACATGCAACGGATCAAAGCACCTGCAGTATATAATAATAAAAAACACAAGTTTAACTTAATGATCAAGGAGATTAAGTATTGACATTGTTTCTATGAGTTTAAAAACAACACAATGAGAAAAATCTTGAGATTTTGTGTAGTTGGGGTAGCATCGGGTGTGCTCTAGCCCTAAAATTTTGTAGAGGGGCTAAGACACACTTGAACTCCAAAACCGAGAAAGCGTTTGGAAAAATTTCATCTGGTGTTCAAGTTATTCAAATAATTAATTATTTTAATGTGTTTCCTAAGTCTAAACTTAGGAAAATTAAATAATTAAAGTGAATTAATTAACACATGTGCTGAAATGTTCTAAACGACGCGGATCAAACTGTCTTTTAATCTCAGTTGTTGATGAGTTTTTTAATCTCGACCGTTGATGTGTTCAACGAAAAAGTATAAGAGAAAGGCTTGAGGGTCAGTTGGAAACACACACACAGATGCAAAGCTGAGAGACTGATCTGGAATTCTAGGGCATGGTTTGCCAAGAATTTCCGGAGGAGATTTTTGCAGCGAGGGGTAGTATTGGCTGAGGGGATGATCTGATCTCGGAGCTAAGAGTCAGCAAGAGTCAAAGAAGCAGCTTTCAGGGACAGCGTAGAGGAGCAAGGGCAGCAACAGCAGTTGTACAGTGCAGAGGCTTCAGCTGCTACGCAAGCCCAGGAAGGGGCAACACTGCAGTTTCAGAGCGCTTCAGAGTTACGCAGAGGCCTCCAGAGGCAGCATAAGGACTGTGTCACCCACACTGGGGTTACGCAGTCCCCTTCTGACCAATGCAGAGGCACGCAGAGCCTAGCAGGGCTGACGCTGGGGCTTTAGGGGCAGCGCTGGGGTTTCTAGGACCAGATCCGGGTTGAGTCTTGTAAATCCCAATTGAGGGTGTGGATCAGTCAGAATTTTGGTCTCAGAACAACATGTTAGCTGCAGATCTACTTTTTCTCTATCTGGTGAACCAAATTTGGTGCCCAGATTTGCTTTTCTTAGAATCTACTTAATAATAATAAACCCTCATATCTGCTGCATCGGTTTTCCCGCTTTGGGCTTTTTCGAGGGCTTTTGTCCAAAAATCAGTGTGTCACTTTGGTTGAATGAGCGTAATATTCAGTAAATGATCTGCATGTGTATGTTGTTAGTTGTGTTTACTTTGGTATTTTCTGAATATTATTTTTGTAGATAACTTGTATAATTTAATCAAGTAGGAGAAGTAAACCATGATACTGTAGTAGGATTTCTTCATAACTGTACTAAGGTATTTTCACATGGTATCAGAGCGATAACAGATGAAGCTGAATCTCCAGCAAATCAGCTGAAGAATATTTTTACAGCAGGACAACAACAAAAGCAACAGAGATCCGGAAGAGGCAGCTTGGTAGCAGGAGGACGCAGACCCAGGAAGAGGCAGCGCTGCAGCTACAGAAGGCCATCAGGCTTACGCAGAGCCTTCCCAGGCCAGCGTAAGGATTGCATCACCCAGATTGGGGTTACACAATCCACTTCTGAGCAACGTTGAGGCTACGTTGGGCCAGTCAGTGAGACATAGTCCAATCATTCTTCTTGTTGCAGAAAAGTTTTGCCAAGATCCGGAAGCAGTGCTTCAGATCTTCAGCAGTGCTGGTGTGGTGGAGATTCTGCCGGTGCAGAATTGTGCCTAGCTAAGTCAACAAAGAGAGGGAGGAAGACAATCACTCAACAGATCTGAGCCAAACATATTTGAAATTCGATCGGGAGAGTGATCAGAGAGTATTGTTCGATTGTGTTTGGGTGAAGATTTCCAGGAGGGAAATCAGTTGTTAGAGGGAGCAACTACTATAGAGGGTTTCTAATCACCAAGAAACCCATATCCAACATTTTCTGTTGAGTATTGCAATATAAAGAGGTTGAGGAGTATTTGTTTTGACAGATTTGAGCAGATGGCGCGGTATGGACTGAGAGATCAAGATAGGTTGGACAGCATGTCCAACTTTGTTATCTGGAGGGCCAAAATCCTATCAGTTCTGGATGAGTATGGTCTCAAAGATCATGCATAGAAAGTTTTAGCTGTGCCAACCGATGCAGATCCTCTAAAGAAGTACAAAGAAAATCAAGCGCGAATTAAGCTTTTGATCGTGGACGGAGTCAAAGACCACGTCGTGCCTCATATTGCCGGAAAGAATACAACAAATGAGATGTGGGTAGCATTGGACACGATGTATCAGGGAGACTCGGTCAAAAGAAGGATGCTTCTGGAGAATCAGATGCAGTTATTCCAGATGATGAAGGGTGAGGAGATAGATCCATTTCTCTTTAGACTTTAGACTATTCGAGATCAACTGATTGCCATGGGTGCAAATCCGGATGAGGGGCTTCTAGTGAGGACTGTCCTAAATGCAGTCTCGGAAGAATCGGAAATGTTTGTGCAAAGCATTTTGGGCAGGGCAACATTACCATCATGGGCAGACATGTGGGCAATCCTCCGTCAGGAGGAAATCAAGAGAATCACCAAGAGGCAAAGCAGTGGAAGCGGATCAGCCAGAGTGAAGAAAGAAGAAGAGGATGATGCAACCCTTGCATCAAAGGAATGGAAGCAACAAGGGAAGAAGAAGAGGGACCAATCCAAGGTCCGATGCTTTAACTGTGGCGAACTTGGACACTTCGTCAACACTTGTCCTAAAAAGAAGGACAAAGGATCTTTTGAATCCAAGGCAGCAACAACAAAGGATGATGGCTCTGATGATGATGCAGCCATGAGTGCTCATGTGCCTCGAGAGAAGAGGTGGGGTGACATGGATCTGTAGAGCAGCTACAGATCAGAGTGGCGGGATACTTGAGTCAGCCCTACTCTTGGATCACATACGAGCTACGGGAGCCTTAAGACGATAGCCGGATGAGTCGGGAGATGGTTGCAGAAGGTCACAGTGAAGCAGAGGGGAGTACTAAAGAGCTGAAGAGGGAGCATCATAATGCAGAGGCAACAAAAGCGCAGAGGCAGCAGCGCAAAGGCTGATGGGACTTCAGCAGTGCAGAGAGGTAGTGCTCACGCAGTGTAGAGTTGCAGCAACGCAGTAGCTCCAGGAGGACAACGTAAATCAGCAGCCAAGGGAGCTTCAGTGACCGAATGTAGCTTGACTTGTTTGTCAACGATTGGGCAGGAGTCCTTCAATTGGTTACTTCTCGACAACTGTGTTGCAGTGCAACAATTAGCAGTGGCAGTGCTATGGGCAACATGATGCAGCAAGTTGAGAGGGAGTTGCAGTACAGATGTGGTAGTGATATGGGAAGCAGTACAGAAAGCAACAGTGTAGTGGATGGAGGGTAGCAGGCCAAGCATCAAAAGCACAAAAACCAATTCGAAGGTCTTGCGATGCATGGTGTGGATGTATTGCTAGAGCACACTTCGTGCTAAAAGGGAGTGTTTAGATTTTGTGTAGTTGGGGTAGCATCTGGTGTGCTTTTGCCCCGAAATTTTGTGGAGAGGCTAAGACACACTTGAACTCCAAAACCCATAAAGCGTTTGGAGAAATTTCATCTGGTTTTCAGGTTATTCAAATAATTAATTATTTTAATGTATTTCCTAATTAATTAAACATAGGAAAATTAAATAATTAAAGTGAATGACACAAATCAAGCAGTCTTTTAATCTCAGTAGTTGATGAGTGTTTTAATCTCGACTGTTGATGTGTTCAACGAAAAAGTATAAGAGAAAGGTTTGAGGGTCAGTTGGAAACACACACACAGATGCAGTGCTGAGACACTGATTTGGAATTCTAGGGCAGGGTTTGCTAAGAATTTCCGGAGGAGTTTTATGCAGCGAGGGATAGTATTGGCTGAGGGGATGATCTGAGCTCGGAGCCAAGATTCAGCAAGAGGCAAAGGAGCAGCTTTCAGGGACAGCGTAGAGGTGCAGGGGCAGCAACAGTAGCTGCGCAGCGCAGAGGCTTTAGCTGCTACGCAAGTGCTATGCAGGCCCAGGAAGGGGCAGTGCTACAGCTTTAGAGGGCTTCATAGTTACGCAGAGGTCTCCAGAGGTAGCATAAGGATTGCGTCACCTACTGTGGGGTTACGCAGTGCCCTTCTGAGCAACGCAAAGGTACACAGAGCCTAGCAGGGCTGACGTTGGGGTTTCAGGGGCAGTGCTGGGGTTTCTAGGGCCAGATCCGAGCTGAGTCTTGTAAATCCCGTTTGAGGGTGTGGATAAGTCAGAATTTTGTCTCAAAACAGCAGGTTAGCTGCAGATCTACTTTTTCTCTGTCGGGTGAATCAGATTTGGTGCCCTGATTTGCTGTACTCAGAATCTACTTAATAATAATAAACCCTCATATCTGCTACATTGGTTTTCCTGCTTTGGGTTTTTCCAGGGACTTATGTCCAAAAATTAGTGTGTCACCTTGGTTGAATGAGAGTAATATTCAATAAATGATCTGCATGTGTAGGCTGTTAGTTGTGTTTACTTCGGTATTTTTTGAATATTATTTCTGAAGATAACTTGTATAATTTAATCAAGTAGGAGAAGTAAACCATGATACAACAGTAGGATTTTTGCATAACTCTACTCAGGAATTTTTACAAAAAAGAGATTCATACGTATTATCAAGAATCAAAAAGAGAAATCATACAGCTTGAACCTTGATGTTGTACATATTTTTCTTGTATGTCTGCGCAATCGTGCCCCTTGGTTTGACAAGCCTTCCTCTCTAGAATGACTAACATAGTCTTATCTTCAATGAACTCTTATGTATAAAGGTGTGATCTTTAATGTACAACTATATTTTAAACCAACTACTCTAACCCTGAAACTTCAGCTCAATTTATAGAGAGATTGAGAAGGTTTCAGATCCATCAAGAGAGGGATGAGATCCTCTAATGAAGGGATTAGGGTTCCTTTATCCAAGGGGATAAGCTCCATGAGTGGAGGGATATAGCTCAAACTGGCGCGACTCTAGAAGCTTCTAGTTGGAAGAATATTCGACCAACTAGTCTTCTAGAAGTTATTTTTTCGTGTTTACTTCCTTTTACAGGGGTGCGCAGTTTTTATTGGCAAACAGAGTGGCGATCGCCGCGGCTAATAGAAGAAGTATCAGCGCATGCGCGGGAAATGATCACAAAAAGAGCGCAGGTAACCTTTTAAGGGTTTTTAAAGAGCTTTTTTAGTTTCCAAGACTTGGTTCAGGAACATGGATGTTTTTGACTTCTAAGGAAGCATGAATATGGATGGTGATAGATCCATAATGACAGTCAAATGTCATGGTGACAAAATGACGCGTAACAAGTAGTGACACATGATAACAATGATGACATTTGATGTGAGACCTTTGATGTATGAATAGAGACATGTGAGATGTGACAATGACCCTACTCGTATGATACATGATGATAGTAATGTTGACACTAGACAGTGATATGGCAACAACTCTCTAGAGATCAAATCATTCAGTTCACAACCAAAGTTGTGAACTAACTTGGGTTGGCCCTAGGAGGCTAATAAGATTGTTGTATCGCATTATCATTGTCTTTTGTATCTCAGTTGAACATTTGATGAATATCTAATAGAAGAAGAATTTGGATGGGTTTTCCCCCTTGTGGGGTTTTTCCCTGTTCTCTGATGAAAATCCTGGTGTCCTCTTTGTGCATGCTTTTCTTTTGTTATTCCTTTATGTTCCGTTGCAATGTGGTTATTCTTTCCACATAAATGCTAATAATGATTATGGGGTGAATGCAACATGTAAATGATTAAAAAATTAGTAAATGAGGTTATCTAAAGCAAAGAACAATCTATCCCTAAGAAAATTAACACGGTATTAGCGCTGAGCTGAAGAAAAGTTACTGAAGATCACCCCTATGAAAACACCGATGGTTTATTTTTGTAGCATCAGAAAGTGCTCTAAGTCTCAAATTTTGTGGAGAGGCTTAGACACTGGTATTCCAAAGAACCTAGAAACTGTTTGTGAAAATTCTACTCAGTTAATGTTTTATTGAATTAATTAATTATTTTAATGGGGACCCTAAGTCTAAACTTAGGGAAATTAAATAATTAAAGGGTATTAATAAAACAAGAGTGAGAATGATCTAGAAAAGGAAGATCAATTCATGTTATAATCTTAGCCGTTGATTAGAGATCTAATATCTCGACCGTTGATGTCTCAATGAGAAGACTATAAAGGAAGGATTTGTGGAAATTTCTGAATCTTTACACTTTATGCAAAAATTATTTACTGTTAATCTAGTTATGCTCCTCCTACTTAGATAGGTTATTAACTGAATAAATTCAAGTTAAAATCGAAGCAAAACGCATAACAGATCTTTACCAATCCAGATCTAGAACAAGTTCATGCACACATAGACAAAGTGACACAGTTATTTCTGGACAAAGTCTCCAGAAAAACCCAATGCGGGAAAACCGGTCTCTGGTTGCCGGAGGGTTTTATTATGAAGAATTTTCTGAATACAACAAGCCTGGGTTCCAGATCTGGAATACCCAACAGAGAATTATTAGATCTACATCTCATTGGCTGATCTAGGGCCAAAATAATGACTGATCCACACCCTCAAACGAGATTTACAGAACTCAGCCAAAATTAGGGCCTAGAAACCCCAACGCTGCCCCTGAAGCCTCTGCGTCAACCTCTCAAGTCCCTCTGACCCTCAGCGCTGCTCTGGAAAGGTTTGCGTTACTCCAGACTGGGTGACGTAGGCCTTACGCGGCACCTTAGGGTCTCTGCGTAACGCCTGAGGGTTTCCTGCTGAAAAATCATGTTGTCCTTGCTGCTGCAGCTTCCCTGCTTCTCTGCGCTGTCCTCTGAGCTGATCTCTGCCTCTTGTGTATTCTAGACCCTGGGATCAGATCATCCCCTTAGCCTAAATTCCCCTCTCTGCAACTGAAACACTTTTGAGAATTCTTAGCAAGCCCGCCCTAGAATCTCAGCTTAGCTTCAGTGCTCTGTCTCTGTGTCTCTTTACAAATGACCCCAAGCCTTTCCTTTATACTTTTCTCATTGGGAAACCAACGACCATGATCAGATCTTGAATCAATGGCTATGACTAAAAGAAAGCTTGATCTGTGTGACTTAAGACAATTTCATCACATGTTTAATTAAATTCACTTTAATTATTTAAGTTCCCTAAGTTTTAACTTAGGAAATACATTAAAATAATTAATTAATTAAATATCTCCCAAACCAGATGAAATTTCCCAAATCCCTTTGTAGGTCTTGTAGATCAAGTGTACTCTAGACCCTCCACAATATTTGGGAGCTAGAGCACAACTGATGCTACTCCAAATACACAAAATATCACCACCCCCTCTTAGCATCAGGAGTGTGTTCTAGCAATACATCATACCACGCATTACAAGGTTTTGTGCATTGGTTCTGTGTTGTTGATGCTTGGCCTGCTGCCACTCAACTCTGCCCTGTTGCTGCCATTTTGTACTGCTGCCCATGACGCTGCCACTTCCACTGCAATATTTGTACTGCAGCTTCCTCTCAATTTGCTACATCTATGCTGCTCATAGCACTGCCATTGCTGATTTGCTGCACTACAACTTCAGTTGTTGAGAGAAACAAATGAATCTCCTGCCCAATCTTTCACAAACAAGTCAGATGGGCTACATCCTCATCATTGAGGCTCCGTAGGCTATAGATCTGTGCTGGCATCTGAACAATGATGCACAACTACAGCTCTGCACTGCGTAAGCAGACTCCCTCAGCACTACTGAAGTCACAACAGCCCCTTGTGCTGAAATCTCTGATGCTGCTGTTGCACTGTGCTGTGCCTCTGAAGCTTTCTGCGTTGTCCCTTTGAAGATTTCTGTGCCATAGCATCTCTACACTGCGTAAGCAGCTTTGCCGAAGTCACATCAGCCTCTGCGCTGCTGCTGCTTCTACGCTGTTGTTGCTCTACTTTGCGCTGCTCCTTCCATTCTTCAAATATGCCTCTAATTCATCTGTGATCGATGCACCCAATGCTCCACTTGTCCCGCTACTGTCTTAGGGTTGTCGTAGCTCGCATGTGATCCAAGAGATGGGCTGCTCAAGGATCTCGCCTCTTTTCTCCTATGTAGCTCCTTTACATATCCATGTCACCCCACCTCCGTGGTTCATGAACACTCATGGCTGCATCATCTTTCGACCCATTATCTGCCACAACTGCTTTGCAAGAAGATGCTTCCTTGTCCTTTTTCTTCTGAGGACAATTGCTAGGAAGTTTTCTCTTCATCCGGATTAGCCAGGAATTCCATGATTGAGTGAGGTAAATCTTCACAAATTCTTCTGTCAGTATTTCTCTCTGTAACTGAATAACCCTAGGGGTATTTAGAGATTCACTTAGACATTTCTACTGCTTAATAATAAAACCCTCAGATCTTTTGCACTGGTTTTCCCGCATTGGGTTTTTCCGAGGACTTTCTTGTCCAAAAATAACAGTCATATGTGTGATTTATTTCCTTGTTCAATTTCCTTGTTTCAAATTCATGTATATTATAGTGTAGGCTGCTTCAATATTTCCTGTGTGATTCAGAAATAATTGTGTAAAGTAAATTACATAAGAGAAGAAGTAATTCAGTTGGTTGCAGTAGGATTCCTTAGATTGTTCAGATCTAGGAATTTTCACACCAATGATGGATGAAGCAGTCTGAAAGGGATGGAGATGACAGAGACCTAGAGGAAGTTAGGGGTTTGAAGTAAACCCTAGGGAGTCCTTTTGTTCTTACAAACTAGGGTTTGGGAGAAACCCTTGGAGTGGTTTTCATATGAAAGATGCTTGATCTAATTCAGAATTATTCAATTATTCAAGTACCTGCCAGATTCACAGAAACCCTAGTATGATATCATTGGTAAAAATCCCATAATAGATTCAAAGAAACCCTAGGGGAAGGGTATGCTGCAGATTCAGTTGTCATCATATGCATTGATGGTTGGACTTTGCTACCGATGAGAGAAGATAAAAGATACATGTGGTATTCATGAAGATCCATCTCTTCTGAAGACGATATTGACATATGATTGGCGGACTGTGATGCCTCCTGACTAATGGGGAGACGAGATCAAGAGGGAGCTGCGAGCCTCCTCCAAATCTACATTAAAGATAAGTACTTTCAAGTCTGATGTTATTTCTTTGTAAATTTATTCTTTTTGATTATTGGCGATTCTTCCTGCATGAGTATTTATTTGTTTCACTAACTTCTTGGATGAAGATGTGATCCATCATGAGGATCATCAAGATGTAGAAGCATTGCAGGAAGAGTAAAGTCCAAGAGGGAGCTGGTGCAGGATAATGATGAAGCCACTCTCCTATTTAAGAAAAGGAAGAAAGACCTGCCTCATGGCCAGGTACACTTACATTATGTTTGTTTACTTTGACATAATTGCTTCGCTCTTGTTTTTTCGTCATAGGTATAATTAATGAATGTGAGGACTGAGTCCTCTATACTGAGATTGAGGAAGATGTGGAGCCATTCCATGGCTTGAATGGCACGTGCCATGGAAAGGAGCTCAAGACCTCATAGGAGGACTGTAGTCTCATTGGTCGATTGAAGAAGCTTTCTATTCAAAGGGAGTAGCTCGAGGGTAACAATCTGGTATGATGCTAAGAGCCATTTTTTCCTGTTACCACTCAAACCAGCAGGGGTCCTGAAAGGGATTCCTAAGAGGGAAAGTACTAGACTAAGGGAAATGGTGGAGGCTTAGCCCACTGCCATCATAGCTAAGACTCCATGCTCTTTACAGACTTTCACTGATGGGAGGAGTCTTGATGTTTTTGGGAAGTCACTTATAAAGGATATGTCAATGGATAAGTATAAAGTGATCCCAGTAACCCTTTCCCAAGGAAGAGGTGATGAAATGGTGCTTGCTTTCTCTTTAAGCAAGGGACTTTCCTTCCAAGGGAGAAAGGGTGAGGATAAGAGAGAAGGATACTACTTGAAGAGGTACTTCCCAATCCCTAAAATCCTATATGAAATTGGTTTCCCAAATAGCCCTTGATGATCAGTCTTTGATAAGAAACGAGACCACACGGGACCAAGTGGATTGGGATGGAATATAGTAAAGAATGATGTTCCTATCCTGGACAAGGTGAGGGGAAAGGATCAGACAATAAATTTTTCTTCAAAAGGTCAAATTGATCCTACAAGGGTCTAGCCTTGGGGATGCCTAGGCAAAACTTGGTCTTAGAGCTAGGGCATGGGATTCCTAGAGATTCCACAGTTGGAATTGCATCAAATTCGAAGGAGAGGTTGGGGACTCACCAACGTAGTAGCCTCCAAGAGATTGAATTTTTCCTGTTGGTGGATTCTCGGGAAATTGATGCCGTAGGAGACCTATCAGGGCTAGACCTGGGGAAAAGGGGAGAAATGTGAAAAAAAAGGGGAAAATGACCACCCTTTTGAGGGACCAGTGCCTATTTCCCTTGGGGATATGGAGTCAAGGATGATTATGATTGAGAATTCAGTTTCTTGATCAAGGAGGCTCAGAAAGTCAACTTCATCCAATGTCAAGGGAAAAAGAAGAAAAGCGACTTTCAAGCATTTGTACTTCATGCAAATAGTGCAAGCTTATCGAGATAAAAAAATATCTAGGACATTTCATTCATCTAATAATGGCCCATACATTAAACGAGCTAAATAGATGCTCAATTCCACATTCCAATGATGCAACAACTAGCCTGTAATATCCCAAACTGATATTTTTGCTAAATTATGCAGAAGTCTACTCAACCCAGAATTTCACAATTAAATCGACATTCTATTAACAAAAGATTGCCATGTAAAATAAAAACAAATAGAGCACTGCAATCCATTACACATTGAACAGGAAGAATCTCAACTTTTTATTATAAATGGAAAACTGAGGTTATATGCATATCTGAGGCAAAATAGCTGATATTGAGAGCTGGCCTCCAATGTAATCTGCTGTACTGCACTGACCTCCAAAACTGAACAAATGCACTCTCCCTCCAACAACAGCTGCCACTGAATCCACTGAAAGGCAATGAAACACCAATTGTGGACCTGAATGATCCTCACTCCAATATCCCTGAAGCTATGTGAAACTCCTGAATGAAGTTGTGAAAATTTCTAAATATTACTTATGCAGAAAGCCTACTGTTAACTCTTGATTTACTTCTCCTACTTAGGCAAGTTATTAATTTGAAATATTCAGTATTAATATCAAAGTAAACACATTAACTGTCTACACAAATACAGATCTAAACTGAATACATGCACAATGACAAAGTGACACATGATTTTCTGGACAACTATCTCTGGAAAAACCCAATGCTTGGAAATCGGTCTTCTGGCTGTTGGAGGGTTTTTATTATTAAGTAGATTCTAAGTACAACAAATCTGGGTGCCAAACTGGTTAACCCGACAAAGAAATAAACAATCTGCAGCAACACCTCTGTTCCAGAGACAGAAAAATTGACTGATTCACACCCTCAAATGAGATTTACAGAACTCTGCCCTTTTCAGTCTTCAGAAACCCCAACGTTGCTCTGAAGCCCTTTGCGTCAACGATGCTAGCCTGCGTCACCCCTGCGCTGCTCAAGAAGGTCCTGCGTCACCCCAGGCTGGGTTACGCTGACCCTGCGCTGCCCTGGCTGTGCCTGTGTCAACCATGCTGGCCAACTGCTGCCTCTGCGCTACCATTTCTGGGCCTACGTAGCCTCGACGTAGCACCTGAAGCCTCTGTGCTGTGTAGCTATTGCTCCCTCAGCGTTGCTCAGTCTGCTTCTTCTCTACCTCTTGCTGCACTCTTGGCTTGGGATCGGATCATCCCTTTCGCTAATACTACCCCTCGCTGCAGTTGAAACACTTCTGGAAATCCTTAGCAAACCACGCCCTAGAATTCCAGCTTAGTCTTAGAGCTCTGCCACTGTGTGTGTTCTCCAACTAACCCCAAGCCTTATACTTTTCTCGATGGGAAACCAACGACCATGATCTAATCTTGAATCGACGACTAAGATTAAAAGAAAGCTTAATCCGTGTGACTTAAGACATTTTCATGACATGTTTAAATTAATTACCTCTAATCTTTTAATTTTCCTAAGTTAGACTTAGGGTCCTTAATTAAAAAGATTAATTAATTAATTTTCTCTTAAACAGGATGGAATTTTTCAAATCCCTTTCTGGGTCTTGGAGATCTCATTTACTCTAGTCTCTCCACAAAGTTTGGGAGCTAGAGCACATATGATGCTACCCTCACACTCAAAAATCTCAACACTCCTTAACACATCACCCTGAAGTTCTGCACTGATCTCTGGTGTGGGTCTCTGCGCTGATGCTTTGCCTGCATCCCTTCATCACTGCGCTGCTGCTGCTCTCCCATATTGCTGCCCATGATGCTGCCACCGCCACTTCCACATCTGTCCTGTAGCTCTGTCTCAATCTACTGCATTGTGCTGCCAACTGCTGCACTGCAACTCAGTTGCTGAGATAAGCAACTGAAAACTCTTGCCCAATATTTGACAGACAAGTCAGTTGGGCTGCATCTCATCACTGAAGCTCCATAGGCCACTACTCCGTGCTGTCATCTGGAGGCTGTTGCACAGCCATAACTCTCCACTATGTAAGCATGCCTCCTCTGTGCTGAAGTCCCCTACGCTGCTGCTACGTTGCGCTGTTCTCCTGAAGCCATTGCATTGCTGCAACTTTGCTCTGCACTGCTGAAGTCACATCAGCCCCTCTGCGCTGCTGCTGCTGCATCTGCATTACACTGCTCTCTCTCACCATCTAGCTCTACCTCTACTCCATCTGTGATTCTCTGCACCCATTGCTCCACTTGCCCCTCTACCATTTTAAGGCTCCCATAGCTCGTATGTGATCCAAGAGTTGGGCTACTCAAGGATCCCATGTTCACTTTGTAGCTGCTCTATAGATCCATGTCGCCCCACTTTCATAGTTCATGAGCGCTCATGGCTACGTCATCTTCAGAGCCATCATTTGCCACAGCAGCCTTGGAGCTATACACTTCCTTGTCCTTCTTCATCTGAGGACAATTTTTGGCAAAATGTCCTAGTTTGCCGCATTGGAAACACTAGATCTTTGACAGATCGCGCTTCTTTCTCCCTTGTTGCCTGTTTGATGCCAAGGCCGCATCTTCCTCTTCTTCCTTCTTTACTTTGCTCGACCCAGTGCTATATTGTCTCTTGGTGATCCGACGCATTTCTTCTTGTCGGAGGATTGCCCACATATTGTCCCAGTTTGGAAGGTCCACTCTACCCAAGAGAGTTTGGACAAAAGTTTCCTAGTTCTTTGTGATAGCATTTAGAGTCGTCCTCACTATAACATCGACCTCCACCTTCATCTCCATGCTAGTCAACTGATCCTAGATTGCTTGTAGTCTGGATAGAAAAGAATCGATCTCCTGCCCCTTGGCCATCATGAATAACCTTAGCCGGTTATCTAGAAGCATCTTCCTCTGGACGGATCTTCCTTCATATAGTGTGGTTAGAGCCACCCACATATCATGAGCCGTTGCCTTCTCGACTATGTGTGGAACCACATGATCTTTGACCCCATCCATTATGAAGCGCTTGGCATGTGCCGCTGCTTCTTCATGCTTCTCCAGGAGCTTCGCATCGGTTGGTGTGGCCAGGACTTTCTCTGCATGCTGCCTCGAGCTGTATGCCTCCATGACTACCAAGATTCTGGCTTTCCAAATTGCAAAGTTGGACAAGCCATTCAACCTATCCTGATCACGTAGTCTGTGAGGTGCCATCTGCTCAGAAAATATGTTGAAACGAATCCTCCTCTCTATGCTAGAGACTCGGATCTAGGGTCCTTGGCGAGAAAGGCACCCTCTGTTCCCCCTGACAACTGACTTCCCCTCTTGGAATTTTGCCAAATAAAAAACGAATCAGCTCTCTTCGATCCTCCGATCGATCTGCAGATTTATTTGGTTGGAAATCTTCTGAGAAGCTGTTCTCCTCTCACTCTTTGTCAAATTTGTTCAGGCTAAATTCTGAACCGACATAATTTTAACCCCACCAGCAACTACTGAAGGTCTGCAGAACGAATTCCGATACTCTGAATCGGCTATCAACTTCAGGACTGCGTCATTCTAGCTAGCCTCTGCGTGAGCAGACAGTCCCAACACAACTTCTGCGCTGCCTCTGCGCAGTAAGTACGTGGGCCTGCGTGGAAACTGTGTCATTCTGGCCTCTGCGTGGCTCTGCTTCCTTCTGCTGCTACGCTGCTCTTTCTGTTCCGACTTTCTGCGGCTGCTGCTGCTTTCTTTGCTGCTTTCTGCAACAAGGATTCTCCAATCTTCTCGCTGGTGATCCAAGCTAGATCTGCAATTGCTCTGATACCATGTGAAAGTTTTTGAATAATACTTATGCAGAAACCCTACTGTTAAATATTGATTTACTTCTCCTACTTAGAAATATTCAGTATTAACATCAAAGTAAACACATTAACAATCTACACAAACACAGATCTAAACTTCATACATGCACAATGACAAAGTGACACACAGGATTTTCTGGACAACTGTCCCCGAAAAAACCCAATGCGAGAAAATCGGTCTTCTGGCTACTGAAGGGTTTTTATTATTTAGTAGATTCTAAGTACAACATATTTGGGCACCAAACTGGTTAACGCGACAGAGAAATAAACAATTTGCAGCAATGCCTTTGTTCTGGAGACAGAAAAACTGACTGATTCACACCCTCAAATGGGAGTTACAGAACTCAGCCCCTTTTAGTCTTCAGAAACCCCAGCGATGCTCTGAAGCCCTCTATGTCAGCCTCTCTGCTGCTCAGGAAGGGCTTGCGTCACCCCAGGCTGGGTTACGCTGCCCCTGCACTGCCCTGGTTGGGCCCTCGTCAGCCCTGCTGGCATCATGCTGCCTCTGCGCTGCCTTGTCTGGGCATGCGTAGCACCTGAAGCCTCTGCGCTGCAGAATTGCTGCTCCCTCTGTGCTACTCAGTCTGCTGCTTCTCTACCTCTTGCTGCACTCTTGCCCTGGGATCAGATCATCCCTTCCCCCAATACTACCCTCGCTGCAGCTGAAACACTTATGGAAATTCTTAGCAAACCACGCCCTAGAATTCCAGCTTAGTCTCAGTGCTCTGCCACTGTGTGTGTTCTCCAACTGACTCCAAGCTTTTCCTTTATAGTTTTCTCATTGGGAAACTAGCGACTGTGATCTAATCTTGAATAGACGGCTCAGATTAAAAGAAAACTTGATCCGTGTGACTTAAGTCATTTTCATCACATGTTTAAATTAATTACCTTTAATTTTTTAATTTTCTTAAGTTGGACTTAGGTTCCTTACTTAAAAGACTAATTAATTAATTTTCTATTAAACAAGATGGAATTTCTCAAATCCCTTTCTGGGTCTTGGAGACCTCATGTACTCTAGTCCCTCTACAAAGTTTGGGAGCTAGAGCACATCCGATGCTACCTTGACACTAAAAATCTCAACAGAAGTCGCCTCAAAGAGAGTTGGGTTTTCGTCCAACACTCGACAACATATCAGAGGGTTTCCGTCCAACACTCGACAACATATCCGAGGGTCTCCGTCCTTGGGTTACTAATGGAATAGAGAACCGGGTTCACAACCTCACATACAAGAAAAGATATCAAATCCAAGATATTCCCCAATGTCCTCCTCCTCTTCTTTTATAGATCTCATGGACCCCTGTAAATCCTTCTATTTTATTATTATTTTAATCATGGAGCACTTTACCTTCTTATTAAAATATTATTTTTAATGTAGGGAAGAGAACATCGGCTGCCATGTCTCCTCCGGTCACTGAAAATCATGTCCAACAATCCCATCATGTAGGTATTCTCGTTCCAGTTCCAACGAGCTATTACACTAAGGAGTTCTATCATGTATTTCTCCCGGAATGCCACCTTGAGTGTAATTAATTGAGTTAAGCCCAAAAATAACTAACTTTTTCGAAAATTGTCGGAATGCATTAGAACGAAAGGCAAAATGTGCGGATGATGGAATATAGCAAGCGAATGCCACCGGTCCTCATAGAAACTCCACAAAACTCCTCCAGAAAGCCCCTGGGCCTGCTGATGACACCAACTTGTACCTGTGACCAGTCTACTCCCAACTCTGGAAGTCTGTCCTAACCCTGTCATAAGGAACACAAAAAAAGGAGTATTACAAACCTTCTTTCCCAAGATTTCTTGCCCTCAAGCTATCCAAATATGTGGGCCACCTTGTTAGCTTGATGCAATTGAGACGCAATGCCCGGATCCCATACAAACCCTTAGTTGCTGTGATGCTCCTATGTCAAGCCACTCGGAATAGTCCCCTCAGTGCCGTGATCCCAAACTGATCTCTCACTGCACCTATCATCAACCAATCCTCCCGGATCCCAACGCCACCATGGCTAATCATCGCCCAAGTCCCATGGCTCGGACTGCACACTATCTTTGGCTATAGATGCTGTCCCATGAAGCGAATACCAACTCAACAACTGTCTCCAATCCAACCTCTGGCCTAGGCCATGGTCAATCCTGCTTTGCTGATGTCGGGCTAGTGCTACTAAAATACTGATGGACTATCTGTCCACAATCCATGGCCCAATGGAACATGCAACAACTCTCTCATCCAAGTGCTCCTGCCGAAATTGGCCTGGAGCTAAGAATGATACTCCATCAATAGGATACCAACTCATGATCTCCCGCCAATCTATCCCGGAAGAATAGTAAAATGCAGTGACACCTGCATACGGAACAAGTCTGGTGTGTTGTCGACAGTCCATACTCAACTCATGCTGCTTTGTCCCGCTTGTCAACGAGAGCTGCCTGAAAAGGAAGGCCCCTCTCTCTATATTAGGCCAAGGTGGGCAAGAGATGCTGCAAGCCCCATCGATGTACTCCTGGAGAGTGCTTCTCCCTGAAAGTATCGCAACTCTGCTAACTGCATGTGCATCTACTTGCACCTCGTTAGTGGGTTGGCCCAAAGATGGATGCACCACCATCTCAGGAATGTCATACCCTTGCTGTCTACTAGCTTCCCGTAGAACTATCCTATCGACCTCCAACATCTCTTGAGGATAAGTATCTGCAAATACTGTCACCCTGCTAGATGTCCGTACGTCTGTTTGCTCCTCATCAATGACTGACCCCAAGGGTAGCCGCGCATCCATCACATACTCAATGTGGACCTCCATCTGGATCTCAAAAGGACTATCATGCATATTGTCCATATCCTCCTCCTCAGCTGACTCATGCTCCACCATATGCTGCTCCGATTGAATCATCACAAGTGACTCATCATCTTGAATATCTCCCATAGAGTCCCCTGACTGTTCACCATGCACACTGGAATACAATTTCTGCCGACTGTCATCAACTCCACATGACTGCTCATGCTCCCCAGAAGCATCCTCATATGACCCTGTTGTCGCACAAAATGTCAAGGCACCGCGACAATGGCTCAGATCGGGGGCTGTCACCCTGATCCCCAATCTCTCTATCTAAGCTGCCTCCTTGCAAGCTAAGGGAGGTAGACCCTAACAAAAATGAAGGAAAAGAACTGGTTGAGAATTAACCAATTCAGGAGACACAGTTAGATAATCAAAGACTTGTTAAGATTCACGAGATTTTATATATCCAATTAGATTCAAAACTTTAAAATCAGTGCCTTATGGAGTCAAAATATCCCGTTATAAAATTGAAGTCAAGTATCTGATATACAACTGCTGCTATGAAAAATAAGTTCACCACAATGATATTCGATAAAATGCACCACAACTATGCATTAAAGTACTTTGAACCCACAACAATAAATCATGAGATGACCATTAAATTGAAATGCCAGATCTTTTCAATATTTCCGAATTTATGATGTTCTAAATAACCCAATCCAGAAATTAAAAATTTTATATAGTCAAACTTAGGATAAAAATTTAAAAGCTTATTTGACTATAAATTTTTTTTTTTTTAGAATTTTTAAACAATATATATATATACAAATGAAACTAAGACTATGGATTAAAATTTAAATTTAAATCTAAAACTAAAAACAAATTAAAACAAAACTAAAACTAACTTTAATTAAAATCTAAAAGATAAAATCTAAAGGTCTACGAATAAAATCTAAAACTTAAACTAATGCTATAAAAAAACTAACGCAAAAAACTAAAATTGAAAACTAAAAGTAAAAAAAATCTAAATAAAACCTAACACTAACACTAAGCTATCTAAAAAAATGAATCTGAACACAAATATGGATGCAAAGTTTCGTTTTTTTATTGTGTGCGTTTGTCTTGGTTTGCAGGTCAAGAAGGGGCACGACGGCGGCTATGGAGGATAACTGGGATGTCGAGGGCAGAGGAGATAACTGGACGGCAGAAAAGAATTAATGCAGGACAACAAGGAAGAAGAGTTAGCGTAGAGGAGGACAGCAAAATCGACGGCTGGAAGGTTGAGAAGATGGGTTGCGAGCAAGATTGAGGACGTGAGGAGAAAATGACAGCGGAATGAAGGCAGTGGATGAAGCTGCGAAGAAGGGGTTCACAAAGGTCGATTTTGAAGGGAAAGCCACAAATGCAAAGGCAGAAACTCAGTGCACTTAAAAAAATTGTCTAGTAGTTTAAATTCTTTCCATGCAACTCAGATTTTAGATGCAAATAAAATAACATTCAGATCTGCCAACAGAAGCGACCCTGAGGCCAGATTTTGAAAAAAAAATTCTGAAAACCTCCTGCGAACCTACAGAAAACCAGAACAGATCCAAAACTTTGCACAAAAATTATTAAACCCTTACACCCTAGATAAAATATATAAATTTACAATGCTAATTTACAGATCAGAGGCCCTCATGGCCAGATTTAAAACAGTTAAGCACAGTTCAGAAAATAAAATTTTAAAAGAGAGACACAAGCTGAATAAAGGTCCCTGCAAAAACCAGAATTTAAGATAAGCTTGGGGAATTAGATCTGGAGGGCTCTTCAGATCTTATCTTCTGGGAGTCAGCTGGTCCAAACTAGGACTTCTCCAAACGCCCAGTTTTAAATTCGGGAGATTTCTGCAAACTTAAAGTTAAACTATCAGATTAATAGAGAAATAGTGATAAAACATAAAATTTTCATGAGCTAGAGATAACAGTTAGCTCGATCCAATTAATATTTTTACCCTAGATCCAGTAGCCTGGGCAAGATACTTGTACCCAAAATTACTCTATAAGAGGCATTAATCAACAATCCATTAAAATAAACACCAACAGAATATTAAGAACAAGTTTACCATAAAATGCTGAAGAGAAACACCACAATAAAAATAAAACCGCAAAGTCTTCGTTTGTAATATTCCAAAAAATATTACAGGAGAGCTTCAAGAGCGAGTGCATGATCCAGAGATCGGATGATTGAAACACTGACAAAGACCTCCAATTTATAAGACAAAATCTTCAACGGCTAGTTCGGTTGATCCATGTCAAAATAATTTCGACCATTGAAAAGATTTGATCATTTTTTAATCTGGACCGTCGAAATTATAAATTTGAGGAAAAAACGAATTTATCATTTAATTCCATTTTAATTAACTCAAAAATACTATTTTTGAGTTAATTACCTCAAATTTTTGACTTTGACTTAACCACCTAGTCAGGTCTCTTATATTCTCATCATTCTTGGGACTTGTAAAAATTCATTTTGAAGAATTTTAACTCACGTAGGACTTAAAATTAATTAAACTTCTGGCTTAGGATTTTTTAATTAATTTGGCCAGAAAATTTAATTAATTGATTGAGAGGGGATTTAATTATTTTTTCCAACCCTCTTTACATAAGATAAATACATTTAGACACATGAAGGGGGAAAACCCATTCGTATAGACCCTCATATAGGTACCAAATTCTGCGACTCAAAACATGATCTAGTAGACCAAGAAGCTTGTAATAAAATAATCTAGCCAATTAGATAAGATTATTCCCAAACTACTTTTACAAAGATTTGATAGAAAACACTAGGACTCACTTAGCACCTTGATGACAAAATCCACCCTAGCTTTGGGGTCAGGCTGGAGGGGAAATCTCTGCCGATCACTTGTGTCCAAAAAAACAAACAAATCAGTGAGACAAAAAATCTCCTAGGATAGAAATCGTCACCAACATACTAGGCTTACCTAGGTTGTTACATACATGGTGGTCTTACTTAGATCATTTACATCATAAACATGCAGAATGGGTTTACATCATTCATAAAACTGTCGACTGACGATGGAATCTAAATGGCGCGACCACGTCGAACATGATGAATCCCATTTGAAAAAATGGGGGTGTACTGCTATGGGGTCGTTGACAAAGTGTGGTCAACAGACCCCATGGACTAATCCAAAGAAGAGTCCTCATCCTGACATACAAAAGGAATGTCCTCCTGCTCTACCTCTGCCGCCTCATCTGCATCTCTCAAGCATGAGTGGTTAGGCCCCCAAGTTTCTTTGCAGATGAAGCAAAGTCCCTTCCTCCTCAACTCATTTTTGCTGCCTGATCCACCAAACTGGAGCTGATCCTCCTTGGTCAACTGTCTACTGAATAGCCCAATGTTCTGCTCATCCAACCTTTCGGCTAGCTCATAAGCAGCAGGTGAAACCGATTGTTCTCTCCTCCAAATGGTCAACAGTCTAGCTTGCAACCCCATAAATTATCACGATCTTATATTGAAGACAAAATGTTAGACATCCAACGGACCAAGTCATCACACCCCAAATCAAGCATGATGTCATATGTTCTGAACATGATCATACCTCCTAAAATCTCAAGCTTCTTCCCAACGATAGAGCCCTCACTGTTGTCCAAATCTTGGAAAGTCTCTACTATCAGTTTGAAAACTCTCCTCATAGCATCATCATCGTAAGGAGCTATAGGTGCAGTCAACCTCATAATGTTACTAAGGCATGATGCAACTTGAAGTCTGAAGCTTTCACAAGGTTCTTCCAAGAACTTGGGTTGTATAAGAGCAAGCATAGTGGGTTTCAAAGCCCAAATGAGTCCCTTCCCTTCTGACTGGCTCACTTGGGAAATGAGTGCATCTAGTTCATCTGGTTTGAAAAGGACTCTCCATGTGACCTTCATGTGTTTGAAATATGTTCCAATTGCAAGGATTTTGTGTCCAATCTCCGACTTCTTCTGCAAATCATTTGGTTGTTCCTTTTGAAGGATGGCATAGACTCCTCTTGATAAGGGTCTGTTGTCTTGCTTGGGTTTCTGGTCCAATGATGCATGGAGGTTTAAGGCAACAATTTTTGTGTTCAATCTTCTCAATTTGTTTAGGATTTCTTTCATGGTTTAGTCCAGTGATGAGGTCACTGTTTTTCTGAGTTTGTTGAATTTCTTAGTGAGTTGTTTTGACAAATAGTTTCATGACAAACTGTTGTATATGCAGATTTTGTTTGTTGCTTGAACATTGACACACTTGTAACAAGACTTCAGGCCAACTACTAAGATAAACAAAATTGCATTAAGAAGTAATTTGAACTACTGACTGTTATTGTTATGAATAAAAGAATATAAATAATGTAACCAATAAATAATGATTAGTTAATTAGTAATGAGGTTGAAGAGGCATGTCTAATGGGACATGACCTTCCATGAATAGGCACTTACGTAGGTATATAAGCAAGCCTCATTTGTAACATCAATCAATCATTCTTCATACGTTTTAATATATAATATTTGTATCGTCAATGGATATTTTTATATTCCAAATCTTCTAGAGTATTTAACGAGAAGTACAAACTTTGTTCACTTCATTTGTATAAGAGAAGTTCGATCTTCTGGCCGCTCATCGCTGCACAGAGCCACGCTCTCCGATTCGGGTCCTTGACCGTCAAATTCCTTAACGTCGTTGCCGTCGAAGCGTTTCGCTATCCGTGTTGGAGTTTCTCCATTTTCGCCAATAGGCCTTTTGCCATAGAAAAAAAAAGGGGAGAATTAAAAAAGAAGGAAGAATTAAAAAAATAAATAGTAATAATAATAATAATAATAATTAAAAAAAAAACAATGAAAACACATCGCTGTAAGCCTGCCAACAATTATCACACGACCCTCCACAACACAAAAACGAGAATGCAACTATTAACCACAAGCAATCACTGCCACTTTGTTCACAGTCCACTCCTGAATGAAGAGTTGTAACCGACAATCCCCACAGACGCTACTCGATACAACATGCAACTGTCCACTCCCCCGACATAACAACCACTGCCGTCGGCCACCACTCTCCGAATGTGATTGACTGTCGCCTAGGACCCTTCTCTTCGCCCAACCTGCACAAGATGGCACCACCAACGAAATTCTTGTCGCCACATCGATTTCCCTAAATTCTCCCCACTGTTTCTGCGCACCATCCGTCGTATCTCCCCAAAGTCACCATTTCGGTGTTCACCCACTGCTAGACTGGGCACCCCGCTGCCCTGATTTATGTTTCTCTGCCGTCGATGCTTCACACTTCTCCCCTGCCCTCTTCTCTGTCGTAAAAACCTGTTCTGTATCTTCCGCCTTGTATCCCTGCAATCGTCGCATCTACCCTGCAACCAGAACTCGACACCCTGATTCACCTTCTCATTCGCGTCTATCCATTCCTGTTCTCATCTCGATAATCAGTCTGATCCACTGTGCCACTAGCCCCGTCGCTAGACACCATTCGCCACTGTTGCTCATTGTTCCAGATTATTGACCGCACATATTTCTTACTTCATTGTGATACTACATGCTCGACAAACCCCTTTGCCACCAGTGGCCTTATTCCTGCAAACCGTCACGTGGTTTCATTGAATTAAAATAAATTAATTATATAATTTTATATAATTGAATATATATATATATTTATATTTAAAATTATATAATTAATTATATAGTTAATTAAAATTAATATATATAGTTAATTAAAATTAATATATATATATATATATATATATATATATATATATATATATTTCAAAAATTCATTTAAACTCCTTGATCAAAAATTTATTGACGAAATTGTCATCCAAGACAAGAAGGGTATCTTTTATGTTTAATAAAATTATAAAGAAACTATTATACTCCTAAAAGTATATAAAGGGATATTTGGAAGTATTGACGAAAGATATTTGAGGAAAACAAACATTATTGGAGGAATTTGAAGAAAGTTATCTCGATAAGCAAAATGACATCTAATTCGGAAATGAAGGAAGCAAGATTCCGATAAACTTCATGTAATTATGCTGCAGTGCTATATAGAGCTAAAGGGTCTATTGTGGGAAAAGACGTCACTATTGCTATCTCACTTGCTGAGGGTAAAAATTATATAACGCCTAAAATTGCAAACCAATTGGTGATTCCTGAGTTAAATATAATCGAAAAATTAGACTTTTCCGGCGAAAAACAATACAAAATATCTGACTTACAGTTAACAATGGCGCTTATACATTTATATCGAAATTCTCTGTTCAATCTGTACTTTCTGACGATAGTGACATTGTGTTGGGTTCACCCTGGATAGAAACTCTAGGGTCCTTTATCCTAAAGACAAAAAAGAAGTTTTTGACATTTTCCCACAAAAAGAATAAAATAACGCTGCATGACATTAGCTTGAAGCCAAATTCAGTGACGCCTAAAGACATACTAGATATCTCAAAAGTAATTATTCAAGAAAGTAAAAAAGCGATACAAAATATGCAAAGGGAAATTGACAAAATCACCACTAACGAGAATGAAGAAGTTTTTCGCGTCAACGACCACAACAAAAAATTACTAACACAAATTAAGAAGCTTAAGAAGGATAAGAAGTTGTTGGAAAACAAGATGCAAGAACTTGTCGAAAATGAAGCATCGAGTGTAGAAGTCCAAGTTGAAGAGAAAGATACAGATAATGATGCAGTGAATGTCACAACTCAAGTAGAAGACAAGCAAGTTGTAGAAAATACAAACTTAGATGTTGTAGTTCAGACGATGAACATCCCAAGTGAAGGTTCTGTAACCAACTCAATAACATCCTCGCCATAAGAAAATAAAAAAATTGCCACACCTAATAAGGGAAAGTCAAACCAAAAAAATCCCTATCGACATCCTAATCACGAGAGTAGACAACTCAATCAAGCTATGTATTCAGAACAAAAACAACAAACTGATGTTCCGAAAAATACTATTTTCAGTGCAATCCGTTGATGTGATAACAATTCATCACAAGTTGCCAGACACCGCAAGGTTCCACAGAAGATTGATCTAGGGTGGTCTGATCCCTCCTTCGTGCGACAATTTTATATATCACTCCAAGGATCATATTTTCTAGTATCAACGAAGATTCCGAGATGAGAATCAAGCCTTTTTCATTGACAAGATTTGAGGACAAAGATTTTTGAGGAGGAAGGAAATGTTATGAATAATATAATGTATATAATATAACCAATAAATAATGATTAGTTAATTAGTAATTAGGTTGTAGAGGCATGTCTTATGGGACATGACCTTCTGAGAAGAGGCACCTGCGTAGGTATATTAGCAGGCCTCATTTGTAAAATCAATCGATCATTCTTCATACATTTTAACATATAATATCTGTATCCTCAATGGATATTTTCATATTCCAAATCTTCTGGAGTATTTAACGAGAAGTACGAACTTTGTTCATTTCAGTTATATATGGATAACAAATTAAAAGGTGCACAATAGTGGAACCTGGTTTGCACATGCAGGATTGCCTTCAGTACACCTTCCGCAGCGGTGGTGAATGACTTTTCACTTCTGACCTGCTACAAAAATGATGCTTCAAATCTGGAAAATAATTCACTGGTAGTGCCTGGAAATCTCAATCCAACAAATAACCTTGGGCCTCCAACAGTATTCAGGAAGCATGCTCCCAGCTCGAGCCTCTTTAATAAATCACGTACCTTGTTGAAGCCAACAACTCGACCTGTTCCTTTCAAAAAGGTCTACTTCAAGTCTAGAAGAATGACTCTGATATTGAGTGCAATCAAACAAGTGGGTCCTCGGTTGTAAGTGCCAAAATTTTCCAAACAAATTCTACTCAACCCCTTTGAGAAGAAGTCTGCTACAGCATGAAAGTGCGGCCCAATGGTGAATCGAACAACGAAGAATCGATCCCCTGAGAATTAAGTGTAAATCTAGCCCAATGGATTTAGCCTTTTGAGACCAAATCAGATATGGTAATGATACTGCCAAATTTATAATCTCAGCCTCCAATAAAATGATGCCTTTAACTTCAGCAAAAATTATAAGCTTTCCTATGAGGAAGATATACTCGACCCCCTTACTGATTTGCTTTTGTCCCTTAAGACAGAGATAGGGATACGATCTACTCCGCACAATACTCACCAGACTTGGTTAATTGTGACTCAACACAGTAATATATCGAGCTCGGTCTCAATAATGTTGATCACTTGATTCTCATGTATTTCGTCGTCGAGATGCACTGTCAAGACTTCATGGCCTTTGTAATTTTGATCTGGCGGTGGTTAATACTCCATAATCGATGCTGCCGAGCAATCTAACGCAGTCGACCACTCGAACTCACGCGGCCCCAAGTCTCATCCTCAAGGGCTCAATCATCGTGCTCGTGGGATTGATCTGATCACACGTATGGGAATTCTTGTTGAGCAATGCGACCCCACTGCAAAGACGGGTCTCACACCTCTCCAAACTTGATTTGATCGAGTTGGCTCTCGATCTGCTGTCGGCTGTGGTCAGCCCACCGAATAAAATTTTACGTCGTCGCGCTTTAATTAATTCCCACACAGAAAATAAAATTCTTCGTCTGGCCGTTTCTCATAGAAATTTTGACGCGGCAAAAGAATTAGACAGCGCTTGCTGAAATTTCCCGATGCTTTGTTGTTTGACTTCAAGCTTGGCCCATTTGATTTCGCCCACTATTTTCCTTTACGACCAACAAAATCTCATGTAATCTGGCACTGGAGAACGTATTCCTTAATTTCTCTCAGTCCACACCATGATGGCCCTGGATTATGACTCAACTTCCGCATTCTGGCACATTGTCCCTCTAACAACGCAGAACACCCAGAAAATCCTTGTAATGTGACTCGACTTGGTAACAACTGGTTCACCGAATTTCTTTACTCAGCTTGCACCAACATATATTCAGACTATGCTCTGTCTATGTGTATTGATTATGCACGCACAATATCCA
The DNA here is from genome assembly GCA_034641835.2 of Pinus albicaulis. Lineage (NCBI taxonomy): Eukaryota > Viridiplantae > Streptophyta > Pinopsida > Pinales > Pinaceae > Pinus > Pinus albicaulis. The sequence goes on from CM076577.1 coordinate 598,910,900, forward strand.
AGTATTTGTAATGCCCATCATTGTAGTGAAATTTGTAGCTACAACCACGCACATGGCCCTTGGCCTCAAATCCCATGTACAATGGTTTCTCGCTTCAGTATTTTTCATTCCAACAGCTGCAAAATTCCTGGCTTGACAATTTCAACGAGCAAATCCTCAGGCTGGCAGGAACACCAACTCTGATACCACTGTAATATCCCAAACTGATATTTTTGCTAAACTATGCAGAAGTCTACTCAACCCAAAATTTCACAATTAAATTGACATTTTATTAACAGAAGATTGCCATGTAAAATAAAAACAAATAGAGCATTGCAATCCATTACAGATTGAACAGGAAGAATCTCAACTTTTTATTATAAATGGCAAACTGGGGTTACATGCATGTCTGACCCAAAATAGTTGAGATGGAGAGCTGGCCTCCAATGTAATCTGCTATACTGCACTGGCCTCCAAAATTTGAACAGTTGCACTCTCCCTCCAACAACAATTGCCACTGAATCCACTGAAAGGTAATGAAGCACCAATTGAGGACCTGAAAGATCCTCACTCCAATATCCCTGAAGCTTTGTGAAACTCTTGATTGAAGTCTCCTCAAAGAGAGTTTGGTTTTCGTCCAACACTCGACAACATACTCGAGGGTTTCTGTCTTGGGGCTACCAATGGAATAGAGAATCGGGTTCTCAACCTCACATACAAGAAAATATATCAAATCCAAGATATTCCCCAATGACCTCCTCCTCTTCTTTTATAGATCTCATGGACCCCTCTAGAGCCTTTTATTTTATTATTATTTTAATCATGGAGCACTTTACCCTCTTATTAAAATATTCTTTTCAATGCGAGAAAGAGTAAATCGATTACCATGTCTCCTTCGATCATTGATACTCATGTCCAACCATCCCATAATGTAGGTATTCTCATTCCGGTTCCAACGATCTATTACACTAAGGTGTTCTATCACATATCCCGGAATGCCACCTTGAGCGTAATTAATTGAGTTAGGCCCAAAAATAACTTAGTTTTCCGAAAGTTGTCGGAATGCACTGGAATGAAAGGCAAACTGTGCAGATGATGGAATATACCAAGTGAATTCCACCGGTCCTCATGGAAACTCCTCCAAAAAGCCCCTGAGCCTGCTGATGACACCAACTTGTACCAGTGACTTGTCTGCTCCCAACTCTGGAAGTCCATCCTGACCCTGTCATAAGGAACACCAAAAAAAGGAATATTGCATAGCCCTAATTATAGCGAAGTTCAACAGTATGTAGCAACAAGAATATATCATTAAAATTCACTTACGGTGTTAGAGAGTATATCCAAACAACATCACATTTGCAAAAAACGAAGCTCCAAGATAAGAAAATGGCCCAAATCCATACATCAAAATTCATCCATTTATCCAAAATAATCCTCCGAGAAGAAATGCGAAATTCTCTGAAGATAGAGAGATCCCAAGTGAAGTGATGCTAGAAATGAATTTATCTAACATCAATTTATACCCCTTTTAGGAGTTCGAATTAGCCTATGGGCCTACATTAGCCCATAATGATAAAACAATGTGCAAATAAAACCCCTATTGGTGACAAGCCCACCAAACTAGCTCATAAATGAAAAATAAGCCTCTCAGGCGACCAAATAATAATGTGTACTTGTCGTGGGGCCCTCCAAAGGCCTAAAATTATCCGGAAGTGCCATAATGAGGAATAAACTCCTCAAAATATGATGGACAAGGGGGTGGCCCCTTGTTCTTTAAGTAGCAGACCTGAGGTGCTCCTAGTGTGTGTGGGGGCACATAAATGACCCCATGTGTCTTGATTGAGTCGAAGATGCTTGTAGATCCTCTGCAAGGGCTGGAGTGATGGAATGAACTCTGCCATGACATCGTACAAGTCCTGGGACACCTGCCAAAAGTGTGGGGCTCCTGCAGGGCCTGTTGGGCATAGTGTACCAAGCACATCATCATCATCCCAAAAGTGGATTGCTAATAGTCTCTGAAGATCGATGGGGATCCGTGGAGTGTTGTCTGTTGCTGTGGAGGCCCATGGCTCTCTATGCACACCCTATATGTGCCAATGTAGCCCTCTGCGGGTTAGGACCTCGTTTAGGGAGACCAAACCCAAATGTAAACCACCTGCAATCCTGTATAAGATCCAATGCGTCCCCTAGGCTTCCAGTACAACCAGTCATTAGAATAATCGTGTAAAAGAGCTTACAAATCATGGATAGCAAAGTGGGCACTTCACAATGGCATGCCCTTCCGTAGTGGGCTTTGGCGTGTTCTAGTGTCTCCATACTCCAAAGGGGGTCAGCAATGTACCTTATTAAGTGGTTTCAGCCCTTAAAGGGGATAGTAGGTCCAAGCTACATCCTTTGAGTGGGGGTGGTAAGTGATAAATAAGTGAAACGAAGTAGGGGATGAGAGGGCAATCTTGGGCGACATATCGGGGCATAGGGGTAGCCAGATAAGGGGAAGCCCACACTAGGGTATATAATGTGTAGGAGGGAGCAAGCGTGGCACATGAGGTGTCCCGACTTTGATTTTTCCACCCTTCGTTATATGCCTTTTTCCTTTTATGAATTTTCTTTGATTAACTGCTCGAGGCTCAAGGATAAGAGCATGATGTGTCAGATATAACAGTGATTACCCCTTTAAGATATAGGGTGGTTCATTTCGCTCTAGGGGTTGGGACAATCATGGGTTCCTGTATGACAAAGGAGGTTCATCTAGGTCCTATGGAACTAGGGTAATGGCCATGGGTAAGGGGAAGAGATCATGCATTGGCTTTTGCCCATGTGCTAATCATTTTTGTCCCGACCATCTTTTGCATTTTGTGGTACAATTTCCTATTAAGTGTGCCCAATTATGCTTTTTCTTTTCCTTTTAGCTGCTTCAACCTCCGGGGCATCATTCCAGGCCTGACCGAAGGTGGGGGCAAGGGGATAGGGAGGCTGACCCTATGTGGACCCATGGGGGGCTATGTGGACCCAAGTGAGAGAAATGATGAATGGGGGTACAATGAGTTGAAGGGGAATAATATATGTGGATAAAGTCGGGGTTTCCCAAGTAGTACCACCCTAGAACCAAATGGTCAATAAAAAAGATCCCACGAGACTAAGATGCAAAGGTAACACACAAAAAAGATCAAGGGGATAGGACGACATACTAAGCCCACTCATCCGCCAAATCCCCCATCAATCCATGCCCAAAAGTATCCATGATAAGTAAACCCAATACTCAATTACCAAATGAGAAGACATACCTTTAGATTCAAGAGGCCCACCTTCAAACATACGATCAATACAAATGGGTGAGGGACCACATGGCTGGCTCAGGTGGCAGAGAAATGGCACAACGAGCTAGTAGGAGGCTACAAGGGGATGTTGGCTGTTGGATGAGGTCCATCATGGAGAAAAAAATCTCCTAGGGATATCACCCACATACTGGTGGGTAACAAGTCCTTCATGCATATCTGAGATGTAGCAGTATTTGATGCTTCCACGATATGGTTCAAACTATGATAAGAAATAAGCTCTTAGAGAAAGAAGGCTATCCTAGCTCTTGTTGCTTGATGCCTTAGATTTATGTAATGTGAGCTTCCTCAATGATGTATTCAAGGAAGAAGCATATTTGGAGGACTTTGAGGATCATGAATATAAGACTGATGATTGTGGATTGAAGAAGTCTCCATATGAATTCTAGCAAGTCACTTGGGCTTGGCATGTATGAAATGATGGACATCTGATGCGACCATCGATCTCTCTTATTGAAGGTATGCATTTGATATTTGGTTTTATAAACTAACAAAATATTTTTGACAGGATTAAGACTATTTTAGCATTCTGTGTCAGAGGGAGCTAACCTTGATGATCCACTTCTTGAGATTAGAAGTGTAACAGAGAGATGATACAGACTTCCTTGTCAAGGGAAGTGTGCTGTCAGAGATGGTTTACATTGAAGCAGTTAAGAGAGACACGTCTTCAGATTCAGATTTGATGGATCCCATGATGAGCTGACAACTAGATGGATACTTGCTCTACATCATGTAGAGCCTATACATGTATACTGAATCGTTGAATTGAGACACACTATTGGAAATTGATGGATACATCGATGTTGACCGATGTTGGGAATGTTGTTGACTGGAAGAGCATGTATGAGTGCTTCCTTAGGTCCGCCCTGGTTTCCTGGATGATTTTATGGCGTAGAAATTTGTTGAGAGGCAATGGGCATTATTGATAGCATGGCTGGATGCAGGACAGTTTGGTTGAGAAATCTCTTTGGAGAGCTATTTGAGCATATGTTAGGCGCAACTATGATATATTGGGACATATTATGGGATCCGACATGCAAAGATTCTTGTGTTTCATGACAGGGCTAGGCACATTGAGATTGTATATCACTCTCTCTGGGATATCGTGCAGAAAGGAACTATAAGACTCCATCACATTTTGATTGATGAACACGTAGACGACTAGATTCTTGAGTTGCAAAATGTAAGATTATGGTTGACCTGATGTTCTCTGGGTGTCATGCACTATGGCCAGGACTAACAACCGTAAGCATAGTGAAGATACTAATGAGAGAAAGGGGTCCTGGGCTGATCGAGAACACTGAGCTCTGCTTTTCCCCCTTGCTTGACCTCCCAGGGAGAGGAATTGAACCGGAGAGCTCCTGTGGTTGAGGGAACTCTGGACAATAGGATAGCTATGATCCTTACCTCACGGTAGTAGTATCCTGCCTATTATCTGGCAATAGGATAGTTGAGATCCTTACGACATGGTAAGTAGCATCTTGCCTATTATCATCTTTGGGACTTGACAGAGTATACCCTAGTTGGCATCCTACCCACATGTTGGGCTTGTTGGGATTATTCTTCCCCATCTGGCCAATGGGTTGAGAGGCGACTTGGGATAACTGCAACCCTTACCATTTATGGTAAGTAGTATCCTAGCCAAGTGAGAGGATGTAGGTGTTCTACCACTGACTCTTGAGGGTCAAGTTGGAAAGACCAGCAGGCGGTAGGATAGCTGTGATCCTTACCTTCCACTATAGGTTATATCCTTCCTATTGTCTTGACGATAGGATAAATGTGATCCAAACCTTCCATGGTAATTTGTGTCATGCTTATTGTCCTTGGATATAGGGTGGTAGCTGGGCTCCCCTATGATGATTATTCTTCTTTAGATAGAGACATCATTGTTCAGCTGATGATCAAAGGAAACGAGTTAAGTCGAGATGTGATGAGATGGCTATCTTGTTGTTGTAGCTAAGATGAAAGTCATGAGATTTGACTTGGAGACTAGTAGGGTTTGAGGATTGATCTCCTCTACCTTTTATTGTGCATTATTCTTCTTTTATGAGATAAGATGATGCATCTTCCTTCCTTCTTATATTGAGACATCTCATTCGAGATGAAATTTATGATGTAGTTGGAAATTCCTCCCTAGCTGAAGCCTGAGAGGGAGTGTTGAAATTTGGGCAGCTTCAGGATGAATTTCCCCAAAGGGAATCCCTCCTGCCCCAAAGAAGATTCATTTTGAATAAAGTAAAATTATTAATTGGTTTGGCTCTCCTCTTATTATTTAATGCAACACAAAGTTACTTGGGCAAGCTATCATCTAAGTACATTTGGCAAATACATTTAAAATTATTGATAAATTGTGGGTAAAATAATAAGTCGGCTTCTCCAATATGGAAAGACTCCAAGCCCCTTTTTGGATCCTCATCGAAATGTATAAAAGGAAGCTCTTGGATCTCATTAAAATACACATCGATCCTCACAAGTTCTGAGTAACTCGCATTTGTTCGGTAGCTCATCGATTATGTGTGGCTCTCGCAAATCTCTGTGGCTTGGTTTTCATACTGTGTGGTTCCCTCGTATTCCTGGGTTGCTCGTAGTGACTATAATCTGTTACAGTGGCTTGTATTCTTTCTCTTGGGCGGGTCACATTCTTTCTTGGAGCTTGCATATGGATTCTTGTGAGTTGTATTCATACATTCTATAAGGAACACATATGATATTATGCCTCGCACATATAATTTATGGTTCACATATATTCGCACATGTAATTTATATATTCACACATATAATTTAAGGTCCGCATACATTCACATATGTTATTTGTATGGTACACACATGTTCTTTGTATCTCGTATATATATATCGTTCAATATTCTCTGAGACTTGTATATGTTCTCTATATTGCATCTACTCTGTAGACTGCGATGGCTCCATTAATTAGTAGCTCGCTTAACAGTATGGCTAGCTTTTGTTTCATGGTGGATAGCTTTCTCAGTGGCAACGTTACAGAGTCCTGTGGCATCGCTCTTATATATGATAGTCCTGTGGCATTGATCTCGTGTATGACAGTCCTGTGGCTTCGCTCTTATATATGACAGTTTTGTGGCATCGCTCTTGTGTATGACAGTCCTGTGGCATCACTCTTATGAGTGGCAGTCCTGTGGTATCGCTCTTATATATGTATAGAAGTGGCCACACACTCTTATATATGTATGGAAGTGGCCTTGATTCATGAAAAATAACCAATGGCCTTGGTACGACAGAATCTCAGTGACCTTGATACATGATAACAATGCCCTTATTCTCTTGATAGCAGTGACACATGATAACAGTGATGACATTTGATGTATGGTTAGAGACATGTGAGATGTGACAAGGACCCTGCTCATATGATACATGATGATAGTAATGATGACACTAAACAGTGATATGGCAACAACTCTTTAGAGATCAGATTGTTCAGTTCACAAATAAAGTTGTGAACTGACTTTGGTTGGCCCTAGGAGGCTTGATATGATTTTTGTATCACATTCTCATTGTACTTTGTATCTCAGCTGAACAATTGATGAATATCTAATAGAAGAAGAATTTGGATGGGTTTTCCCGCTTGTAGGGTTTTGCCCTGGTCTCTGACCAAAATCTTGGTGTCCTCTTTGTGCATGCTTTTCTTCTGTTGTTCCTTTATGTTCTGCTGCAATGTTGATGTTCTTTCTACATAATTGCTAATAATGATTATGGGGTGCATGCAACATGTAAATGATGAAGAAATTAGTAAATGCAATTATCTAAAGCAAAGAACAATATAGACCTAAGAAAATTACCAGTTCCTATCTGTAGGGTGTCAAAGGGAGTTACTAGTGTGGGAAGTCCTCATACAAGGTTAAGCTCCCAAGCTTGGTGAAGACATTCCTCATTGAATTTACCTTGTATCACACCTTCAATTGCAGTGAGTTTGTTGGGGGTTGTTTACTTTTCCAGACCACTACAACCCAAGAATTAAGCTTCCACCATTGGAGTTCTATCTTTAATTGCAATTCTATGTTCTATTTAATAATGGCCTGTTGTGGTATCATTTCATCTTGTGGATTTTTGATGTTCCATATCTATGTTTCGAATGTGGGGGAGTCTGTATTTGGTAGCGACAGGTGTGTGTGTGTGTGTGTGTGTTTTCCTGTTTTTTCATTTCCCAGACTAGTTATTGGAGATCTGATACTTCTTAATGGAGCTGTTTCTTTTCATTTTCAAGAAATTCCATCCGCCACAGCAAACTCTTACCCTGGGATCTCTAGAATGAGAAATCCCGTTGCATAGCGATATCTGTTGGGCTTTAAATTTGCCCCTCGTCACTGAGGGTTGATAGAGTGGAGCCCTCCATGCTCAGAATCCTTACTTGACGACTGATCGAGCTCACTACTTGATGGTTGCTCGGGCTTACTACTTAACCGCTGCTCGGAACTACTCAGAATCACTGCCGGAATTATTGCTTGATGGTTGTCTCCTTCTTAGTTCGTGGGCATTTGTAATTTGCAACCCAACAATAAAAAAAAATTCTTGCTCAACGACTGTGAAAAAATTCCCCGCTTGACGGCTATAAACAATCCCTGCTCGATGGCTGTAATAAAATCCCTACTCGGCGATTGCAATCTCGAATTCCAAATTCACTAATCTGATCTGGAATCTGAGTGTATGACGAACTTTTGTTGGAATTGCAATCTAGAATCCCAAATTCGCTAATCTGAGTCTACGGCGAACTTTTGTTGGACATGTTGTGACTAGAAGCGCTGGTAAATGAGTGGTCGAGTAGAGTGATTCTTGGGCTTCCTTGGTGCTTATTCCATGCCCAGTAAATTAGAGCACTGCCCACTGAGGTTTTTCAGATCGGTGATATGCTGCTACAAAGTGTTGCCCAACTAGTCGGAGATTAGTCTGCTCGATGCGCGTCTGTTGGATGATCTATAGTAGATCGCGGTAGCTCGAGGGCAGAAAAAGCGTAATAGCTCAAGGGTGCAAGGGGGTGCCAACTAACTGCATGAGAATTGGAGCTGGAGGTTGAGTGTGAGCTAGAAGGTAGTCAGTTGCACTGGATGACAACACGATTGATCGAGGTATGGTTGTCACGGCTATGTAAAGGTCTCAACTACATATGAAAACATATATAGCAAACTTACTCGAGAAATGTTGTTGAAGAAGTTCATCCTGACTAGCATGTGGAAACAAAATGTGTTGAATACAGGGATGAGAACTGAAGCGAGGTTCTAATACCTTTTCATATGAGCACATTGTGGAAGTGAGGAATTTGGAGAGGTAACTCTCTAAAATTGAATGTCCTGCTCCTATACACTTGTTCATATCTATACTAAAAAATTGTGAGAGAGTTGGAGATTGAAGATGAAAATAGATGTACAGCCTTTTACAGAACAAGCCTAAAATGAAATGTCATCTTATAAATAACTTTTGTCACATGAGGAGAAATAAAAATAACCTAGTGCTAAAAGAATGGTCAAGGACGGAAAATAACTTTGGTGCTCATGACGATGGCTCTGCCAACTCGGCATATCTATCATCATTCTGGCTTAATTAATAGAGTGATTCAACACTTATACAATATTTTCCATTTTAGTAAAATGTACACTGGCATTTTATAGAAGTCACTTGTACAGCACCATTCATACTAGGGATAAGTTGGGCACTATTTTCTGTTTGTCATTCGTATTAAGAACTGGTATAGTACCATTTTATATTATTCACTTGTATATACTATAATGTGGCATTCATAATTTTTAAAGTTCCACATTATTAGAGGCAAAGCCAATGCAAGATTACAATCACCAATTTTTGATGTCAGAACTAAGGTTTGTGATGAAGCATTTCTGTATAAGTATTTAGCTTGAAATTAGGAAAGTTAAACGTAAGCATAAGTTACTGGTAAGAGAAAAGTTTATGTATTCCTTGAACTTAGATGAACTTTGGCTGTATCATTGTTAGTGATATGGCTGAAATATCCTTCCTCAAGATTAATGCCAGTTTCCTTGGGGTGATGAATGATGTTTAGTTTAAGCCCATACCAAGTCACTATAAGATAGGTGTGATGAGTTATGGGAAGTAGTATGACATGTAAATATGCACGGAAGCCTAAATCACTGCAAGCGAATGCGTTTATGGAATTATGTGTGAAATTGCCGTTGTTATAACAAAGCATTGCATACTGAATGAGGAGACCAAAACTTTAATGACTATAGGAAAATTAGCAGCTTTATTTGCTATTGATATATTATAGATGAATGCGCATGATATGCTATGTTGCCCCCTAATAATGTAGGGAATCTTTCACAGGTGCATGCCACCTACTATTATATGCTAAGTTAGCTCCCTTGAATCCATAGGCAAGTTGCCATTAAAGAGCCATACAATCACCATCAGTTAGTGGTCCTTTCTCAATTCTACTCCTTTTAATGAAACTATTTTCCATTGTTTGAGGATGCATTTTGTCGTCTCTATTTCATATTTCCTAATGCAGGGCCATGACTGATAACATGTTTGAAGTATCTTCTCAAACTAGGACAGATAGTAAGTCCTCTCAAGGTTGCAATGCTTATTGGAATCTGATACTTATCATTGCACTATTGAATATCTGGGGAAAACTTATAGGAGGTCTAAAAAGTTTGTAGTGTTGATGTGGAATAGGGAGCAACAAATGGGAAACATCCAATATTTTTCCTAGAGTCTAGTCAAGATGAATTGATACTTATCTTTAGCTTACCCTCAGATACATCCTTGGAGTTTAAAGGAGTATTTTAGGAGAACAAAATCTTTCTTATGATTTTCAGTTAGCTTCATCTTCAGATTTAGTCTGAGATTGAGACTTGAGTACATTGTTGCAAGAAGGAAACAATCATCTTTCCTCCTTGCCTCAGTCCAATCATTTACTATATGGGCTAATTAAACTATCATAGCTCGTCTCTTAGAAGACGTCTCTAGCAGGAATAATCTATTAGGATCCTGAGCTCCCCCTGCTTGGTGCTTTGCTATTACAGTAGCTCAATCGTTGGAATTTTTTGATATGATAACCGAGGCTAATGTCCAACTCCAACTTGTGTGGCTTTTGGTATTAATATCTTGGAAGTCTTCTTTTTGTCATTTAGAAACATCAACATGTTTCAAAGCAGCAACAACAGAATAGTTCAATCCGTTTCTTAATGGAAAGGAACTTATTATTTAAAATATGTCCTTGACAGTGTATATCTATGATGTGCATATGATACATTCTTTAGCATTTAGAGATTGCAATTTTTTTCATTTGTAATTGCTAGTGACTGTATTTCTTGTTTATTGCTAACTTGTATGTTGTTTTGATAACTCAATGAAGGTTGACGTTGAGGAGGTTGCATACATTGTAAAGGAATTATGGCGTGGACGAAGTGGACGAGATCAGGCCTCACGGGATGTAGGACGAGGAATGTGGCGGTCTGTGAATAGCTTAACATTGACAAGGTAAACAATAATGAAATTGTTGTGGCACTTTCATATTTCCCTTTTCAAACCCTGGATCTTTTCATTAAGATTTCTTTTGAAGTGAGTGTGTTCCTAATGCTTGCACAGGCTCCAGAGCCACTTAGTACTCAAAAGATAAGTCATATTTCACAGTGCTTGTTTTTGTGCCCAATTGGTTTGTTTGCTATATATCTCAATTTCTTTTGACTTGTATTAAGTCTGAAATTTGAATGCATTTGTTCCCTTACAGTATGGTTCAGAATAACATTCATTTGTGAGGCTGTACCGGCTATTTGGCTTGTGAAGATTGTTACTAATTCCGAGTATTAGACTTTAGTCGATTGTACTGTTTAGATATAGCAACTTGCACATACGCTTGTGTTCTCATTTTGAATACCTACTTTCTTTTCCATCTTTAGAAATACAAGGTATGCACATCTTCTTGGGTTAGTGGATCTGTTCTATGGATGTCTCTTCGTGGTAACTGTGTTTCATTCCTAAGTCTTCTGTGCTAGTCTATATTCCCCACACAATATGTATGTGGATAAATTATTTACAATACTAATTTGTTTTCCATCTTTAGAAATTCAATGTATGCACATCTTCTTGGGTTAGTGGATCTGTTCTATTGATGTCTCTTCATGGTAACCATGTTTGATTCCATGTTTTCTGTGCCCACTTTAAACTTTATATTCCCCACACATTATGTATGTGGATAAATTATTTACAGCACTATCAATTTTATTTCTTTCATAGAAATTGGGAATCATCTAGATCTCTCTTACCTATTGTGATATTCCTAACTAGGAAATATCAGTGAATATCAAAAATAGGTACTAAGCTACAACAAATAAACTCAGATGCTAAGTCACATGACACATCCCTCAGGGTCTCGTGTCCCGTATTTCATGTGTCGGACACGAAACCTGCCCTAAAACGCGTTGAAAACGTTTTTCTTCGTGTCCTCCAATCGAGACATGTGTTTTGGACATGGCGAAAACGTGCCCTAACGTTTTGGGCTCTTAGGACACGTGTCTCATGAAAAGTGACATTTGAAACCTGCAACATGGTTTATTTTTGGGATTTTTTTCTCATTGTTCGTTGCTGAAGTCGAGTTTGCTTGCTGCCGAATTCAAATTTGTTGTGTAGTGTGAGTAATTTCATAAGATTTGAGTGCAATGCTCACAACTTCACATTGAGAGCACAATTCATATCGACCTATACCTGGAGATGCTCAAGACGAGCGTTCGCGTGCTTTGCTAAGAGCAATGTTGCATGACACGTACTCGTATAAGACTTGTCTGGCTATTGTCTTAGCGACCCATATAAGACTCAGGAATGAACTGTTTAAGACTCGTATAAGACTCGACAAAATTTTCCCTCCATTTTCCGTTTCCCTCCACATAATCTCCAAAAAAAAATAAAAAAATAAAAAAAATTCGAATTTTGAGGGTCTCCACTGGTCTTATGCGGGTCTTATGTGGGTCATATGCAGTTCTTCACGAGTTCAATGAGGGTAGCCGGGTTTTATTCGGGTTTTGGCGAGTATGGGTAGAAATCGTGGGTTCTATGCGAGTGACCCGTCTCGCTATAGAACCCGTCAAGACTCGTGGGTACTCGTCGGTCTTATAAGAGTCGTGCTACATTGGCTGAGAGTTTGGAGCACTTAAATTTCCTCTAAGTTGTGTTATAGCCTATGGAACTCAACTTAATTTTACACCAGTGACCACGTATAGATCATGTGTTGAAATAAAAAGCCCAGCTCCCCATCATGTGCTCATTGCTCACTACCCATTCGAGGTCTAAAGTGAGGGAAAGCTCAATTAACGCTCTGGTCAACAGTGAAGTTTGAACACATATAAATTTATAGCTCATAAACTACCTTATGTTAAGATTGAACATGATCGAATCTGTTTGAAGTTAATAACAAAAGGTATAACATGAACAATGAACATTGAACATCATTGATGTAGTAAATTAATAAACTACCTAGTAAATTACTAAATAGTAAATAGTGTATACTAAATACTAAATAGTAAATAGATATCATCATGATTCATATCTATATGGATCAAGCACTATATTTCAATATTTTTTTAATATATATATATATAAAATGTGTCCCTCATGTCTTGTTTCCAGGGTTACCGTGTCTCATGTCGAATACTCGTATTTACATGTCCTCTGTTTCTCATGTCCTCTTGCCATGTGACTTAGCTTTGATGCACAGAATCTATAAACAATAAACATGGGAAATGGGACCAAATAGCTAAGCCATTGTATTAATTTATAAAATATATATACATCAATGATAGGAATGGAACTTGAGCTTTCTATTGCAAGCTATGGCAAAAACCTAGGTGTCCATACAATGCTCTATGTGTTGAAAGTGTCCTTGAAGAAACTACGCCCAGCTGCTAGAACATGACCTTGAGTTTCACCCCTCAAAGGTACTCAGAAAATTATGGCAAATTAACTAGAGCCTCTTGACAAGAAACCTAGAATAACCTAGAAAAATCTCATGGACCCAAGTGCTAGAAATGACTCCCACAAAATCTGTGCACTACCCATAAAATTACTGTTGGAGTAGAACTGGGGTTTCTTCCCTCTAGACTGCCAAGAAATTTCTGTAAAATTAACCTTGCACTCCTCTCAATAAACCCACAGAAACCTAGAAAGGGGTTTGGTTGAATCCATTGACCCCCAACAACTGCGAATTCCCCAATCTGGTTAGAAAACGCCCCACAATATTGATACTACTGAATTATCCCTAATCCACCATGGGAAATTTCTTTCAGCTCTGGCTAAATTCTCCACTGAGAAATACCTCCTATCTACAACCCTTATCCCTCTCGGCTCTACTTCTCTAAACCCCTGCACAACACTTGGTCAGTAGCTACTTTGCCCCTACCAAAGGATAGAAAAATCGACCTAGGTGATAGCCTCCAATCCAGCCCAACGAATCGCTGTCCAAACTTTGGTCTAACAATAAGAAAATTCCCTGCAAATGCTCGAAGCCTCTAACCCGCGGCTGCTCCCACAATGTGCTCCACGAAAATACCTTTGCATCCAAGAAATGCGTACTGTTGAGTAAACTCTTGCAATGATGTCCAATGGAAGCTCTGAATTGAGCTCCCCAAATTGGCTCACTAGGGTGACACTGGAAGTTCTTTGAAATGAAAGTGGAATCAGGGTTACGGGGGAGCGGCACCCCCCCTTCGAATTGCTCTCGGATCGCATTCCGAGCAGTAGCGAATCGGGAGCAACCTGAGAGCATGCTCCTAAAATGTGCGGAGTGAATTTCGGGAGCACGCTCCGGCAAAAAAAAAAAATCACTCGCTGGTTTTTTCACAAAATTTTGTCACAAAGATGTTCCAAACACAATTTTTTTCAATGAAACAAGAGTTTTTGAGTAGAGAAACTTAATATTCAAGCTTATGGCCCTAGTATTGATATGCAATTCATGGTAATGTTAAATTCTTAAAGTAAATATGACATTAGCATGAAATGACTCAGGATGTTTGAGAGTGATTCTAACCTCATTGGATTTCATATGGAGAAATTAGAGTTTTAGATCTCACTCAAAATCCAGCAGACTTATCAGTTTTTCAGGATTTCACGATTAGGGGGATTGCAATGTTTCCATTGGATTTTGTCATGTATTAGGGTATGAGACTCGTATTTTCCGAAAGTCCCTAAGGGAAAATTGCGGCTCTAGTGGTGGGGTCGAGTTGGCCTTAGGTGGTAGCGTAGAAGAGGTACGAAAAGGACAACGTGGGATTGGATAGAGGAAGGCAACACGTGATTGGCCAAGGAGAGGTAGCGCATACCAAGGTGGGACCCAAGGAATAAATTGGGCCTCAATGGACAAAAGGAAGAAGTGAAGGCACATTTGGTCCTTCATTCATTCATCTTATTTGTCTTGGTCATTTTGACTGAAGCACGCTTGAGCCGGAGAGTCAAGTCTGCAGTGTTGTTTAGCACACGAGATGTTCAAGTGGAGATCTCAACCTCTACCTCGAGGGACTTCGAGTGCCCGCTCAGGAGAGGAGTTCTGCATTTTGGTGAGGGCATTACATAGTTAGCCCCTTCAGGACTGTGCAAAGGTAGAGTAGACTGCACAATGATTGTGTAGTTCAGTTTGGTGTGGGTGCTGGGAGTGTGGAGAGCAGCGGAGTTTCAACAGGATATTTGGAGGGGAGGTTAGCCACCTCCTTCCAGGGATTTTGGTAGCTCCCCGAAGGCATTTTCAAGCAGATTCATCCAGAGGTTTGATTTACCCAGCAGTGTAGTGAGCCAAGCCCAAGAGGTCCAAATTCCGAAGTCAAGCTTTGGGCGAACCCTTTCTGGGTTTTTCTGGGTTTATTGAGGATAAGCCAAGATCAATTTGGCAGAATTTTTTGGGCAGGTTTGAGGCGTCAGACAAAGATCCTAACACAACTAGCAGCTAGAGGAGCTAGAGGAAATTGGGCCGAAATTTCGGGGTCAACATCTGGCCAATTCCTTCACGGGTTTTCGTGGGTTTGGTGAGTAGAGTCCAGGGTTAAAAGCCCAAAATTTTATGAGTAGACGAAGCAGCCCAACCAACCGTTCGAAGACAACCAGCAACAACATTTCTGGGCTAGGCAGCGCAGAGACTGAGCCACGCAGAGGCACTTTCAACTAGATTTTTTGCTTGGGTTTGAGTTGTTCTTCAAGCTTGCCTTGAGCAGGCCCAGGTGCAAACTTTCCAGCACCTCAATTGTATTCTTTCCCAATATATTAATAAAATGGCTCAGCATTGATTTTGGCTCCAGTTTGTGTTTTTTAATGGCGTTTGCATTTTTTCTATAGTTACTTGTCTATTTGCACTTTTATTACTGTTAATCCCCATTTGGGATATTACACAAGCGAACTAGTGTTGAATTGTAAAATGGCCAAAGATATCTAAATGAGAGCCTCCATGTTCTATTTATAATTGATAGCCCTCTCCTCCTTGGTGCCCCCACTCTCCACTAGTTTGCACCTTTTCTCTCTCTCTCTCCTCCAGGAGGTGCAAATTGCTCCATTGGGTCAAATTTCCTTCTCTTGTGGCCCCCACATTCCACTAGAGCTGTAATTTTCCCTTTCTCCTAAGTCTCGTACGCCAAAAATGTATCCAATGCGCAAATTACAAAATTTTGATATGCTTAGCATCTCCCCAATAAATTCTTTTAATCCCCTCAAGTGAAAAATCAAAATTGGGGATATTATAGTCCTCTCCACCAAAAATTGCTTGCAATGCATTGAATAGGTGCCCTCTCTGACTATTGATCACACTGTCACTGCAAACTATACTAGGGTCCCAAATGTGCCATTGGATCGTCCTCGATCTCTGCACTGTCCTGTCATGGAGGAGTTCAATGATACCAGGATCCCAATCCATCCTGATCAACATGAGGCACCCCTTGCTCTACTCACTATCTTGCTAGGTATAGGCATCAGAAACCCTCTACTTGCCGCTAATATGTAGAGCATTTTGATAATGTAAAACTTTGTCCAACTCCTCATGAAGCTGCCCTACCGAGTAGTCTATCTCATGCGCTCTAATGGTAAGCCCCTAAAAATACAACCCATCCATTGTGGAGATGAATACTTGCTCACATGAGCTTCCCTTGTTCTCCTTCTGCTGGTCAGCCTGCCATCCTAGTGAAGTCTCCCATGCCAACAACAAATCACTAAACCCTAATGGAAGATTTGAATGATCTTCCCTTGTGGAAACCAACTCATCCCTAAGGGTAGCTGTATTGATAAGTTCTTTGATGTTCGAGTCCTGTGCTAGTCTAAAAAGGGTGCCACCATCCTGTTGGTGTGCCACTCTGACTATGACAAACTTCCCATTGTGCGTATGTTGTATCCTCCTCTCCTGAAACTCGATGGAAAAATATCGGTGAAAGCCAAGCTCTTCTTGCCTAAGCATATCCATGATGTCAATATCTGCCCATCCACAACTAATCCCAATCCTGAGTAGCAACAGGAAAAATATGCTTCCCATACAATGGAGGATTTAGCGATCCCCCGTGTGTCAACCCCAAAGTGAGCTATATCACCCTCTGCCTTGGTCCTGCTCATCATGAAATGGAGTGACCTGTTAGCCAACTGAATCCTTGGATCCCATAACCAGATTCCCTGTGGCATAATCTTGACGACTATTGGAATCCATTTGTCCCACATCTCTACTCCATGCATGCAATCAATATATAGACTCCACGTATCATGAATCAATCTTGTGCATGCAAAACTACCTTGTGCCTTCCATACCACACCGTGAGCTTTACTATCCTGTCTCCTGAAAGCGCACCTCGATACTTCCTAGAGTCTAAACATCTTCCTGTAGATGAGGTCTACCATCCACTGCACCTCATGCTCATATAATGCTTCAGACTATCTCGCCAAAAGTGCATCATGCAACTCCCTCACAATCACATCCATAGGGGTGGAACATATGCTACCTCGGCAGTAAACCACGCCATCCCTAGGCCTATATCTGTCAATTGGTGCACCCACCAAATGTCTCAACTGGAGAGTCTCCATCTTTCCCATGACACATTGTGTCTCATTCAATTGCCTAGGGTGAGCCTCCCATGTCCTGTTTCCTATACTAAGAGCATCAAGGGGCAGCAACCAAATGCTCTACGACTTCAAGCAACACTGGAGAGTGATGGGTGGGTAGGCCCCCAAGGGTATGATCAAGAGTCTGCAGGGATATTGAAGAGTAATCCTATGGATGTCCCTCTCTCCACCTCAGATTTGCTGATAAACCAATCAAAGACCAGTCTGCGCTGGACATTGTGTCCCCAAATGCTCAATGACGTCCTCGTCGATCCTGGGGGAGCTGCACCCAATGGTACACCTAATGTCCCTGTCCATAAGTCTCCTTGGAGGCAACGCTACAAAAACCCATTGTGCCACTACATAACACCAAGCATCCATGTACTCCTCGGCATGCCACTGTACACAGTGACTTGTCCCTGTACAACACTGGATTCCCCAGCCTGCCGCTGTATCATCCTGTATTGTTGGGTGTCCCATATGCACCAATACATCTGTCACTCCACTAACAAACCCAATGTGGTGTGAGTCACTCTCCTACTCCATGGTGTAAATCCATGCACTGCAACGCATCGCCATGCACCTCCGTGCTCAGCTGCAAACCACTGCTCAATAGTGTATGCTCCCACACGCCACTAGATGCCATGTTCTAAAGCAGAGGCAATACGCGTTGTCTTGCATCCTATCGATATCGCCAAATCAACTGTTGCATCACCATACTCTCTGATGCATGGGGCTCACCTTCAAATCCCAATGTTCCACCAAGACTCCGATGTGGGGAGACACATAGGGGGGACGTGTGGGAGTATCCTCAATTTTTGGGGAAATTTTGGTGGTGCAGGGTATGTCGGGGTATATAATTTTTAATCTATGTTATAGGAAATGCTGCCCATGGGGTCGTTTCCGCAAGGAAACGAAACTGAAACGCGTACCGTACAGCCTCGAAACACGTTTCAGGCCGTACTGCCACGTTTCACGTGGGAGAAACGTGGCCCAATACGACTTGAAATGTGTTTTTAGGTTGTACAACCACATTTATGCAGTAAAGTGACTTTATTTTTAGTTTTTTTTTTTCATTTTTCTTTTTTGGTTTTTGTTTCCTACCAATTCAGGAGTGATAGAGGGAGCTATTGAAGATTGGAAGCATTTTTTTTTTAGTAGGGCAACCTAATGTTCAAGCTTATGGCCCTAGTGTTGATATGCAGTTCATGGTAATGTTAAATTCTTAAAGTAAAAGGATGAAAATGATGAAAATGAAAGATAACTGAGAATGTCACTTTTACTTAAATTTTTAACATTAACATGAAATGACTCAGAATGTTTGAGAGTGGTTTCGCCCTCATTGGATTTCATATGGAGAAATTATAATTTTAGGTCTCACTCAAAATTTAGCGGACTTATCATTTTTTTCAGGATTGGAGAGATTGCAATGTTTCCATTGCATTTTGTCATGTACTAGGGCATGGAACATGTATTTAATCAAGAGAACCAAGCCCTCTATGTAGTGGAGACTCCTAATAATCAAGAGCACCTAGGGTACTGGGGTATGGAATTTGTATTTAATCAAGAGCACTAAGGTCGTTCGACTATGCAGGAGGAGACTCCCAATCAAGCACAAGACAAGAAATTAGAAATTTCTGGTGGCTGATTTTGGATATTCCTATTTTCATTATGTGATCATTCATGAGTAAATGTCATTTAAATTTAGAGACTTATAGTTTATTCATTGACATTGGACAATTTAATCATGATGTAATAAATTAAAATGTATCATGTATGCTTTATGATTGCACATATTTCTTAAATGTCCTAATATATATATATATATATGTTTCCCCGTTTCCAAAATTTGGGGGGGTGGGGTTCACATTTTGTACCCGTACCCATTTCGGAAACTCGTTTCCCTTTCCCTGTTTTGTGCAACTTAGTCTATATATATATATATATATATATATATATAAAATTCAAGTTCATATTCATTGTTCAATAATGAAAGTATAAATATTAAATAGACTAATAGTAATACGGATACCAATACATTGAAAATTGAAATTTTATCCACACATAAAATTTAAATTCATAATTGAATTAAATAATGACATACATTGATCCATCCTCGTTGTTCATTTTGATACATACATCATTAATATGAGATACTCATTATATATATATAAAATTCAAGTTCATATTCATTGTTCAATAATGAAAGTATAAATATTAAATAGACTAATAGTAATATGGATACCAATACATTGAAAATTGAAATTTGATCCACACATAAAATTTAAATTTATAATTGAATTAAATAATGACATACATTGATTCATCATCGTTGTTCATTTTGATACATACATCATTAATATGAGATACTCATTATTAATCCATACCATGAGATTCAATAAAAAAATTCAATTATGGAATATTCAAATGCATTGATCCATATCATTCATCATTCATCATTCTACAATCTACATCGATTTAAAAATTAAATTCATCCATCATTGTAGAATCTAGACTGAAAGCAAAACATACTAGTATATTACTATATACTATATACTAGATACTGAAGTTTGAACACCAAATTTATATAACTCAAAGTTTCAAACTAAAAATAAATTAAGAGTGAAGAGTCAAGAATCAGTCTGAGGTCATCAATATCTAGTGTCACAACCCAAAAGTTAAAATTGAAAAGTAAAAATGGATAGATAAACTGAAAAGTAAAAATAGATAATGAGCACTGAATAAAATCAACATCAAGGACTCAATCTCAATGATTGGTCCTCTACATCCATCTGCTGCATGAAGTCATCGAGACCATCAATGGGAATGTCGTTATCTGAGTTAGAGTCACTCTCTTGAGTAACCAACGGAACTCCAACCAAACCATGCTGCAGCTCATCTGGTCGATCCTCATCATCTATCTGTGCAATATCCTCTAGATCCACATCCCATCATGTTATCGGTCCCCTCCAATACTTTGGTGTGTTCCTATGTGCAAGACATAGAGAATTGTGCATTGCAACTAGCTTCTCTAATTTTCTTTGACGAGGGACGCCCAAACTCACCCCTTATGGGGATTCTCGTCCCCCACACTAGGGAAACACACCACCTCACGTCTCCCCAAGACTCCCCAAAAAGGGTGCATGGGGAAACACACCCCCAGTAGACTCCCCGTCTCGGGTGCGTGGAGTGCAAGGGGTGCGTGCACTTGACCTGGGGGATGCATCCCCATGGAACACTACCAAATCCTCCTTGAGAGACACGAGACGTGAATCCCCCTATGTACCAGTGGCGATGCCACCACTGTGCTGCTCCTCTCATAATAAATTTCAAAATTCTCAAGGAATTTCTCTTGTTGAGACATCTTCGTGCACCATTAAATCTAAAGATTAATTCTGGATTAGAGTTTCAGTCTCTAGAAGTTTGGCCCAACAATAACATCTTTGGCATTACCATGATTTAGACCCACAACTGGCCAAAATCATGCTTTAATACCACTGTAATATTCCTAACTAATAAATATCACCGAATGTCAAATACATGTACTAAGCTACAACAAATAAACTCTGATGCACATAACCTATAAATAGTAAACACGAGAAATGATACCAAATAGGTAAGCCATTATATTAATTTGTAAAATATAAATACATCAATGATAGGAATGGAACTTGGGCTTGCTACTACAAGCTATGGAAAAATCCCAGGTGTCCATACTATTGATATTTTGTGTATTTGGGGTAGCATCAGTTGTGCTCTAGCTCCCAAATTTTGAGGAGGGACTAGAGTACACTTGATCTACAAGACCCAAAAAGGGATTTGGGAAATTTCATCTGGTTTGGGAGATATTTAATTAATTAATTATTTTAATGTCTTTCCTAGGTCTAAACTTAGGAAAATGAAATAATTAAAGTTAATTAAATTAAACATGTGATGAAATTGTCTTAAGTCACACAGATCAAGCTTTCTTTTAATCTTAGCCATTGATTCAAGATTTCATTGTGGTTGTTGGTTTCCCAACGAGAAAAGTAGAAAGGAAAGGCTTGGGGTCATTTGTAAAGATACATAGAGGCAGAGCATTGAAGCTAAGCGGAGATTCCAGGGCAGGTTTGCTAAGAATTCTCCGAAGTGTTTCAGCTGCAGAGAGGGGAGTTTAGGCAAAGGGGATGATCTGATCCTAGTGTCTAGAATCAGCAAGAGACAAAGATCGGCTCAGAGGCAACGCAGAGAAGTAGCAGAAGCAGCAGAAGAAAGGGCAGCAGCTGTGCAGTGCAAAGGTAGCTTCAGCTGCGCAGTCCCTCCCAGGTCAGCGTAAGTCAGCTGGAAACCCTCATGGGTTATGCAGAGACCCTTAGGGGCAGTGTAGGGACTGCGTCACCTAGTTTGGGGTAACGCAGCGCTTTCCAGGCCAACGTTGAGGGATGCATGGGCTTCAAGGGCGGCACTGGGGTTTCTAGGGCCTAATTTTGGCCGAGTCCTGTAAATCCCGTTTGAGGGTGTGGATCAGTCACTAGTTTGGCTTCAGAATAGCTGGTGAGTTGCAGATCTATTTTATCTCTGTCCGGTTTTCCAGATCTGGAACCCAGATTTGTTGTATTCAGAAAACTCTTAATACCAAAACCCTCCAGCAACCAGAGACCGGTTTTCCCGCATTGGGTTTTTCTCGGAACTATTTGTCACTATTTTGGCTTCAGATGCAAGAAATTGAGAGGGAGCTGCAGTACAAATGTTGCAGTGGCAATGACAGCGTCATGGGCAGTAGTACAAAATGGTAGCAGCAGTGCAGAGTTGAGTGGCAGTAGGCCAAGCATCAACAGCACAGAACCAGTGCCCAAAATCTTGTAATGCATGGTGTGATGTATTGTTAGAGCACACTCCTGATGCTAAGAGTGAGTGTTGAGATTTTGTGTATTTTGGGTAGCATCAGTTGTGCTCTAGCTCCCAAATTTTGTGGAGGGACTAGAGTACACTTGATCTACAAGACCCAGAAACGGATTGGGGAAATTTCATCTGATTTGGGAGATATTTAATTAATGAATTATTTTAATGTATTTCCTAAGTCTAAACTTAGGAAAATGAAATAATTAAAGTTAATTAAATTAAACATGTGATGAAATTGTCTTAAGTCACACAGATCAAGCTTTCTTTTAATCTTAGCCATTGATTCGAGATTTGATCATGGCCGTTGGTTTCCCAACGAGAAAATTATGAAGGAAAGGCTTAGGGTCATTTGTAAAGAGACACAAAGGCAGAGCACTGAAGCTAAGCTGAGATTCTAGGGCAGGTTTGCTAAGAATTCTCAGAAGTGTTTTAGCTGCAGAGAGGGGAGTTTAAACAAAGGGGATGATCTGATCCCAGTGTCTAGAATCAGCAAGAGACAAAGATCAACTCAGAGAGGCAACACAAAGAAGCAGGAGAAGCAGCAACAAAAAGGGCAGCAGCTGCGCAGCGCTTAAGCAGCTTCAGCTACGCAGTCCCTCCCATGGCAGCGTAAATCAGCTGGAAACCCTCAAGGGTTACGCAGAGAACCTTAGGGGCAACGTAGGGACTGTGTGACCCAGTCTAGGGTAACTCAGCCCTTTCCAGGTCAACGCTGAGGGATGCAGGGGCTTCAGAGGCTGACGCAGAGGCTTCAGGTGCAGCGCTGGGTTTTCTAGGGCCTAATTTTGGCTGAGTGCTGTAAATCCCGTTTGAGGGTGTGGATCAATCACTATTTTGGCTTCAGAATAGCCGGTGAGTTGCAGATCTATTTTATCTCTGTCAGGTTTTCCAGATCTGGAACCCAGATTTGTTGTATTCAGAAAACTCTTAATACTAAAACCCTCCAGCAGCCAGAGACCGGTTTTCCCACATTGGGTTTTCCCGGGGACTATTTGTCCAGAAAATCATCGTGTCACTTTATCTATGTGTGTATTTACTTTTTCTAGATCTGAACTGGTGAAAGTCTGTTATGTGTTTTGCTTCTATAGTAATCCGAAATTTTCAGTTAATAACTTAATTAAGTAGGAGCATAACCAGATCTAATAGTAGATTTCTGCATAATTGTAACATTCAAAAATTTTCACACATACAATGCTCTATGTGCTGGAAAGTGCCCCTGAAGAAACTACGACCTGCTGCTGGGAAATGACCCTGAGCTTCACCCCTCAAAGTTACTCAAAACATTATGGCAATTTAACTGGAGCCTCCTCACAAGAAACCCAAAATAACCCAGAAAAATCTCATGGACTTTATGTACAACGCTTTGTCAACAGTCCATAGAAGCAGAATACAAAGATGCAAAGAAACTTTTTCAAAGATCAAAGTCATCAAGCAACACAATTGTGTCATTGTAAACCCAATTTCTGCAAGTTGTATTGTAAATGATGCTAATATGACCATTTAATTACGTAACAACACCTAAGGAAGCCTCAGGTTTTGGCAAGGGATTTCGTCCTAGGAATTTTTTAACCTTATCGAATTATGTGTGTTTTTAAACACAGATAATTGATAAGAGTTTTTCTTCCAGCTTAAACCCCAAAGATAGCGCGAAATTCATTGAAATGTCTTAGGTGAGTCCTAGTGTTATATCGAGTCTATTGTTAAAGTGTGTTTGGGAATAATTTTAACACATTTGGCTAAATTATTTTATTACAAGTGCACTTGGTTTCATACTAAATCATATTGTGTCGCAGAATTGGGTAAGCTATTGAGGGTCTGAGTTTGCTCTAGTTTTGATGCTTCAAAATTGAACCACAGGTACTTGGCCCTCCTCCATTGCCAGAAAATATAACCTGTAAGGAATACTATGTTTACCGCTCGTCCAAGGGCTGGAAAATCTCCTCAAATCTCCTCCAATCAACCTCAGCTCCTCAATCCTTCTCTCAAGCCTCCACACAATCACCTCCACCAATGACTGCGCAGTCCCGGGACAAGTCTGCACAGGCCCAACCAAAGACATCTATCCTGTGAGAAAGGCACTCTTTGTGAAAATTCCGTTACTCGGAATCCTATTGCAACAGCTGATTAAATTTCTTCTATTTGTTATTTTACTTAACAAATTATTTGTCGTGTTCTATGGTTAATATCGAAATCAATACACTACAACTCTCACAAATAAATACTGCAGAAAATACATACAACATAGGAAAGATAGAAACACACACACAAATAACTCGGTTATTTTTGGACCAAATGTCCTTGGAAAAACCTAATGCAGGAAAACCGATGCAGCATCTAGGGGTTTGTATATTAAGCAGTATAAATTCTAAATACAAATCTATGATTGCCCAACCTGGCAATCATACAGAGAAAAACTGACAAATGAGCCTAGTGAGAAAAATCTCACTGCCATTGGTGATTCAACACTGACCTTAGCTCTGGAAGAGCTTCTCTGTGCTGCCTCTGCACAGTCACTGTGTCAGCCTACGAAGTTTTGCGTCACATAGCTGAGAAGAACCTTGTCCTCGCCTTTGATTTTCCAGTTGTGTGGACACTGGACCCTCCTTGCCTCCAGAAACTCTCTCCTGCTTCTGCAACTGAATCACTGTTGCCTCCTAGCAAAATTGCAGATCTCCTCTGAAGTACTACGCAACCTCTGCGTAGCTTCTGTGCTGCCTCTCTGTGGTATTCACTGCCTCTCTACTATGCACTCACTGGATTTGGAAAGGCTTCCTCTGGCCTTACTATCCTTGCCCCTCTCTCACTGCAATGAGCTGACTGACTATCTCTCCGACAGCTCAGGGCTGCTACTTAGGAAATCGATCTGCCAATGAATTCGATCTACTCAAGTGTTTTCTCCAAATGCCCATCGAGTTCTTCTTATAATCTCTCATTGAGACTTCAATGACCACGATTAAAACTTAATCGATTACTAAGATTAACTAGGACTTGATCCAAGCCTTTTTCTAGAAGATTCGCACTTGACTTAATTAATACCTTTTAATTAATCATATTTTCTAAGTTTAGACCTAGGAAATATTAAAAACTGATTAATTATTTTAACTAAACCATTTCTAAGTGGAATTTATCTAAACAATTTATGGGTCTTGGAGACTACATGTGTCTTAGCCTCCCCGCAAAATCTCAAGGCTGGAGCACATTTGATGCTACAAAAATCAACACTCCCTCTCAGCAAGGAATGTGCTTTAGTATTGCTGCCCTCCTGATAACAATACTCTGATTTTGCACCATCTCCATCTGC
Source organism: Pinus albicaulis (assembly GCA_034641835.2). Lineage (NCBI taxonomy): Eukaryota > Viridiplantae > Streptophyta > Pinopsida > Pinales > Pinaceae > Pinus > Pinus albicaulis. Next base: position 598,936,448 of record CM076577.1, read on the forward strand.
ACTACTGATGTCTAGTTACTGTTGCCCACCAACTACTGCGCAACTCTGTTATGCGTTGCATCTTTGTTGCTACTGACCCCGCTGAACTTCTGCGAACTACTGCATTTGCACTTTAACTCTGTTGCTGCTGCTACTGCAACATCTGCAACTGTCTCTCATTTGCTACTGCTGCAACTGTGAAATATCCATCATACTGACCCAACTGTGCTCAGTATGATGCATTTGTCACCCAAATCCTGACTGCTACTTGTATCTGCGTTGTCGCTGAAGGCTTTACATTGCTACTGAGTCTGCACTGTGCCAACTGCATTGCTTCCAACTTTGCACTGCGCTCCCCAGCATCTGAGTGCTACTAGTCACTGCAACTTGTGAAAATTTCTGAACACAGTAACTCTACTGTAACATATTGATTTACTTCTCCTACTTGTTTGATTTAATTAACAAGTTATTTATCTGAATATTCAGAAAAATATCAAAGCAAAAAAAATCTACAACCTACACATATACAGATCATTTACTGAAACATAGTGCACATATGTCAAAGGACACACATGATTTTTCGAGCAAATGTCCCCAAAAAAACCCAATGCGGGAAAATCAATGCAACAACTCTTTGAGGGTTTTTTTATTAAGTAGAATCTGAATACATGAAGGGCACTAGTAGTGGTTTGCCCGACAAAATATTTCACGGCAATTGTACCTTATCACTCGGAGGCAAAAAAATATGGTTGATTCAAACCCTTGAGGAATTATTCATTTACGAGCTCTTTCTGGCCCACTCGAACCCTAACAGTGTCCCTCTAACCTCTGCATTAGCCTCTCCTGCCCAGCATGGCCTCTGCACAACACAGGTTGCCCCTGCGTTACCCTTCTGGGCTCTGCGATGCCTCTACGTCACCCTGAAGGCTCTGCGTTAGCCTGGCTGGGCTATGTTCCTCTTGCTGGCTTCTACATTGCCTAGTACAGATCTGCCTCTTTGATTTATGTATTCTTAGCCTCGGATCCATGTAATCCCTCCCCGATCTACCCCTCACTAGCACTGCAAGCTCACTCGAAAATTTTCAGCAAACCACGCCCCAGAATTTCAACTTAGCTCAAGTGCTACTGTAATGTGTGTATTCTCCAACTGATCCCAGGCCTTCCTTTAATACTTTTCTCGTTTAGAAATCAACGACCGTGATCTAATCTCTAATCAACAACTAAGATTAGAGAAATCTTGATCCACATCACTTAGAACATTCTCACCACACGTGTAAATTAATTCACTATAATTTTTTAATTTCCATAAGTTAGACCTAGGGTCCCCATTAAAAAATTTAATTAGTTGAATAACTTTTACACTTGGTGGAATTTCTCCAAACGATTTCTGGGTCTTGGAGATCTCATGTGTTCTAGCCCCTCCACAAAGTTTCGGAGCTAGAGGACATTCGATGCTACCGAAAATCTCAACACAACTGTCACTCTGGAATCTGATTGTATCTACTACCACTGGTCCATCCTGCTACTGCTGTAATGGGCTCCCATAGCAAGGTATTGATCCAAGAGGTGGACTCTTCAAGGATCCTGCCCATCTGTAGCTCTCTGGGGCTACAAAGCCAAATCACCCCACCTCACCCCTAGAGGTATATCAGTGATCATGGCAAATTCTTCGTCCAGTCTGGAGGACAACTTGTTTATCTCAGCGGATGCAACCTGTTGATCCTGCTTCTCCTCTTTGTCCCTCTTCCTGAGAGGACACTAGGTGTTGTAGTGACCAAGTTCACCACATCTGAAGAATTTGACCTTGGATATATCCTTCTTCCTTCTGCGCTGCTCTTGCTACCCCTTTGATGCAAGGGTTGTGTTCTCCTCCTCCTTTACTTCCTTCATCCCACTACTGTTGCTACCTCCTATGGTGCTCTTCACCAAGTCTCGCCTCATCTCTTGCTGCTGCAGATCTTCCCACATTTTGTCCCAGTCTGGCAAGTTCTCTTTGCCCAGGATACTCTGGACGAATACTTTCCACTCCTCTGAAACGCTATTCAAGGCAAATCGTACAAACTATGTAGGTTGGGGCATTGACCCAATTGCAAACAGATGATCCCGGATATCTCAAAGTTTAGTAAGGAAGGGGTCTATACGCTCCTCTTTTTGCATCCTGGTATGCTCAGCGTCTCCTCCAAATACATCTTCTGCTACGCGGAAGATCCTTGGTATAGCGTAGGAAGGGCATCCCACATATGCTTGGCGGTATCTTTGCCAGCTATGTGCGATACTACGCGTTCTCGAACGCCATTGAGAATCAACTTCTTTGTTTTCGCCATCTCTTCTTTGTAGGCCTTATGCTGATATGGGTCCATGGGTACTACTACCACTGAACTGATATAGGTTTTGAGATCATATTCGTCTAGAAGGTAGGAAATCTTGGTCTTTCAGATCACATAATTTGTTTAGCCGTCCAATCGGTCCTGATCTCTCAACCCTGCTGATGCGATCTCACCTGAAATGTCAAACCCTACCTCTTCTCCTCTGCGCAACTGCTGATTGGCTCTACGCACTCCCTATTGCAGTGGGAAAATCTGCTCATGGCTACTGCTGCTCTGCGTGGAGAATTTGAACTTCTTGGCTAGAAGTTCCCTAAGGAAACAATTCCCTCAGTGTGTGCTCTTCTTCCCTTCAGACGCTATTTTTCCAGTAACTGCATCCCAGCTGAAGATCTCCTTTGCAAGAAAAACACTATTGCTCCCTCTGCCTTTGAAAATCTTTGATCTGGAAATTTTGTTCTGTTTCGACCCACTCAGAGAAACAAATTTTCCTCAAAAACTTCCTTATTGGCTAATAGACTATGCAGCCTCCTGGGGTTTCGAGTAGCTGCCTACGCAGTGCCTCGAAGCTCCCTCTTTCCTTCTACAACTAAGCTCCTCTGCTTCTTATCTACACTCTAATACCATGTGAAAATTACGTTACTCAGAATCCTACTGCAACAACTGATTAGATTTCTTCTATTTGTTATTTTACTGAACAAATTATTTATCATGTTCTACAGTAAATATCGAAATCAATACACTACAACCGTCAAAAATAAATACTGCGGAAAATGCATACAATGTAGGAAAGACAGAAAAACACACACAAATAACTCAGTTATTTTTGGACCAAATGTCCCTAGAAAAACTCAATGTGGGAAAACCGGTGCAGCAGCTAAGGGTTTGTATATTAAGCAGTAGTAAATTATGAATACAAATCTATGATTACCCAACCTGGCAAATCATACAAAGAAAAACTGACAAATGAGCCTAGTAAGAAAAATCTCACTGCCACTGGTGATCCGACATTGACCTTAGCTTTGGAAGAGCTGCTCTGTGCTGCCTCTGCGCAGTCACTGTGTCACAAAGCTGGGAACAAGCTTCTCCTTGTCTCTAATCTTCTGCTGTCTAGAAATTGGACCCTCTTGGCCTCCGAAAACTCTCTTTGGCTTTTGGCACTTAATCACCTCTGCCTCCCAACAATATTGTTGATCTCCTCTGAAGCACTGCGCGGCCTCTACGTGGCCTCTGCGCTGCCTATCTGTGGCACTCACTGCCTCTCTACTATGCAGTCACCAGATCTGGAAAGGCTTCCTCTGACCTTACTATCCCTGCCCCTCTCACTGCAACGAGGTCACTGACTCTCTCTCTGGCAACTCTGCGCTGCTACTCAGGAAATCGATCTGCCAGTGAATTTGATCTGTGCAAGTGTTTTCTCCAAGTGCCCATCGAGTTCTTCTTATAATCTCTCGTTGAGACTTCAACGACCACGATTAAAACTTTATCGATGGCTAAGATTAACTAAGACTCGATCCACGCCTCTAGAAGATTCACACCTGACTTAATTAATACCTTAATTAATCATATTTCCTATGTTTAGACTTACGAAATATTAAAAACTGATTAATTATTTTAATTAAGCCATCTCTAGGTGGAATTTCCCCTAATGATTTCTGGGTCTTAGAGAAGACGTGTGTCTTAGCCTCCCTGCAAAATCTCAAGGCTAGAGAACATCTGATGCTACAATAGTCAACACTCTTTTCTCCTGTAAATTCCCTTCTTTCGCTTGCAATTTGGATAAGGAGTTGCCCAACAATGGTATAGCCTCTAATTCTAGCACCCCACTTCACCAAAGAACTGTGTGGCTTTTCTTTTGTGTCCAGGTTGAAGCTAAGGAGAATCGGACCACCTGAAACTGGTCCCCCAGGCCTCCACAAAGTCGTGACAATACCTCCCTTGGGTGGCACTCGTGGTCCACCGAAGAAGAGGGTGAGTTTTTCCCTTGGAAACCTTTGGTTCTAAACAACACTTGTGACTCAGCTAAACAACTAGAGCAACAATGTGTAAATGTCAAATTATCAAAATGTACTCAATGATGCCTTCAACCCTCTATTTATAATTGTTTCCTCACCTTTCCTTATGGGTCCCTGATCCAAATATTTCAACCTCCTTCCCACAAAATCGGTTTTTCCTCCAAGGGGTTGCCCGCACATTCCACTAAGGTTGAAATTTTTGATTTCTCGTAAGTCCCATGTACCAAAAATGTCTCCAATGCTCAGATTACAAAATTATGCTATGCTTAGCACTTCCCCAATAAACTCTGTTAGTCCTGTTAAATCAAAATTGGGAATATTACATATGTGGCAAGCCCTCTAGGCTCAAGTCAATAAAGGGTATAATTCGTTGGCCTTGGTCAAGAGGCATTGCTCACAAAGTCAATTACAGGACATTTCATCCAAACTCTACCTGATAAAGGCGATTATTAGACCCACAGTTCTTTATGGCTCCAAGATATGGGGGCCGAGCCTATTACAAACAATTTGGGCCAAAATGGAGCGAGTCCACACCATTGTTATCATAATTGAACCATTCAGCAAATTGGTAAAAGCCAACAATGTGAACCAAATTTGGATTGAGAAAAAATAGAAAAAAAAACTTGACCAAAGCATCATTCAACCAAAAATAGTAAAATATAAAAAATTTAAAGAAAACATATATATTCATGTGCATTCATATGGTCCAAACCATTTATACACAAATACATAGAAATTTCATTTATATAGCAAGTGTGCATATAACCAAAACAACACTCGGTCCAATACATCTATGAACCAAAATACATCAAGAAATAGGCTCTAAATGGCCTATAGAATCCGAAAAGAAGCATAGTACTAAACTATAATACTGCGAGTTTTAATGGCTATCATCAAAATCATCCTTCATTTCCTCATCCTCAACCTTAAAATGAGTAGACTCTATAGTGGGACTTTGACTTGATTCCCCTGGCCCTGAAGGTAATGATATCTCTCCCTGTGGAGCTAGGTCCAAGTGCATCAAAGCAAGGTCTTCATTGTCAAATGTTGTTGCCTAACTCTCCACAACCCACTCTAATGAAGGATCAAAGTCACCTGAAATTATGTTGCTTGCTTCAAGGGTCGTGTTCAACAATTGGTTTTGCCTTAACCTAAGATTATACTAAACATAAACCATGTCATTCAACCATATTTGCTCTAAACGGTTCCTCTTCTTGGTGTGTATATGCTCAAAAACACTCCAATTCCATTCACACCTTGAAGCACTATATGGCTGGCTCAATATATGAATTGCAAATCTTTGAAAATGATGGGATTGGCTACTAAATTGTTGCCACCAATAGGCTGCAATAGGAGTTGAAGGAAAATAAGTATTAGCAAATGACTTTGAAACTTGGACTCAACTGTTGCGATGAGTATTATAATTTGAAAACTTACATTTCTTACCTAGTGGATCCTTTGTTTTGGTTCTTATAGCCATAGACATGTCGAAGGTACATGTATACTCATTGAAATTGAAGAGCTTGGTATACATCCTGTCTTGAATCTTGGGATCTAGGGCCATGCACTCCATGAATCTATGCAATCCTTCTTTTAACTCATCATCTACGTCAAAATATTTATTGTAATGGTACCTTCAAAGTTGAAAAGACAAAAAATATTCATCGATTGATTTTGAATGTTTGGTAAAGATTTTTGTTAATTTTGGGCAACTAGGTCCAAACTCCATGTTGCACTGCTCATATGATGGTGATTATATTTTTGTTGGATTCCTCTTTCGGAGAGGTGCAAGATTGATCTAAAGGTCATCTTGTTTGGATGAGCGGAACTTATATTTTGATTTTATTTTCCACATGTGCAAATTGTCAATGTCGGCCAGATTTGTAATGTAGGCTCACAAGCCCAACAGATGTGTCACACACCCTCATTGATGGATATAAATAGGAGAGAGATGATGCTCATTTCATCATCATTTCATCACACATTCTTCTTGTGATCTGATTGGTTCATACAATCTCGGAGATGCTTCTCTTCCTCACATGTGTGAATTTGAAGCTGGAGAAATTGTGCACTGTTTTAGGGATTTTGCTGAAGCGTTAAACGTTGGTCAAATCTTGGAGTTTGACCTTCATTCTTGGACAAAAATTCCGATTTCTTGAGGCCGCATTGGAGGGCACAAAGATCGAGGGTAGATGTTGACTTTGACTGCAAATCGTTGACCACAACGTTGACCAGCATTGACTGATTTCTGTTGAGTTGTGTTGACTTTTTGGAAGCTGTCTTTGAGGGGTGTGTGTGACACTTAGAGAAAAGTTGAACTGGTGTGTTGGAGAAGTTGGTTTGACCAACTAGAGCCTTTGTTGGCTAGGGCATCCTGTTAACTACTGTAACAAACATTCCTCTCTATATTTGCTAGTCAAGAAGAATTACAAATTCTGATATATTATTTGGCTTGTCTTTTGTTGATCTATTATTATGTTCTATCAGCATTTTACTTTCATGTTTATGTGATTGCTAAATTGAATTGGGCCTATACAAAAGATTGAAGTAAAATTGTATTAAGCATAGAACATACCATGGTTATCTAAAATTATCATGGTATCAGAGCTAAGGTGAAGACAAAGCCCAAGCTAGTGTGAAAATCAATCACCGAAGAAGTTGTCTTATCAAGGACAAATGGCCTCCTCAACCTACAAGGGTTTCAAATCTGATGATAAGTTGACTGATAAGTTTGATTATCATGCTTGGAATATGTCTTTGGATTTGGTATTAGAAGATCAAGATGTCATGGATCATGTGTTGGGGAAGATAAATGAACCTCCATCAAATGCACTGACTGCCACAAAGACGAAGTATAGAAGAGGGGAAGTGAAGGCAAAGATGATTATCAGGGACTCTATTCATAAGCACTTGGTTGCTTATATCTCCGAGCTGGGTACATCTAAAGAGATGTATGATAAGTTGGTTAGTATGTTCAAGGCTAGCAATGTTAATCAAGTTCTCTTCTTCAAGAACAAGTTGAAGAATATCAAGAAGGGCAAATATGAATCCATTCAATCATATTTTATGAGGTTCATAGAAATCATGAATGATCTCCTAACTATTGGAGAAGTAGCTGACTAAGAGCTCGTTCTCATTGCTCTTGGAGGACTCCTCCGGGAATGGTATGTATTCAACACTACTATTCTCAATAATAATGTGATTCTTGATTTTGATGAATTGTTGATGAGATGCACTCAAGAGGAGACAAGGATGATGGAGAGAGACCATCCCTCGAATGAGAATGGAGGTGACCCTACTGCCTTCACCGCTCATGCAAAGAAGAGGAACAATGGTGGTCCGAGAAATCAAAACCATGGAAGAGCGGGTCCCAAAGGAAGAAAAGGAAGATGTTACACTTGTAACAAGTTTGGTCACTATGCAAGAGAGTGTCCCAATAGAAGGGACTCTCTTAGAGATGATGACAACAACAACTTCAAGGGGAATGGCAATTAAAGGAACAACAGGTTCAAAGGAAAGAGAAAGGCTCCCTCTGATCGAAGTGGAAATGGGCAACCTTTCAAGAGGTCAAGAAATTCCAGGTATGATGAATCCAATGTTGTTGATAATAAAAGAAATGAATATATTCTTATATCTGCCGTCTCTGTTGCATCTCCTTCCGATAAGTTGGATAATTGGTTGATTGATAGTGGTGCCTCAAGGCACTTCACTGGATATAAGGAAGTCCTCTCTGATTTGATTGAAAATGATACTAATTTGGAAATTATCCTCGGAGACAATGCCACCTATCTCGTGAAAGGGACAGGGACTGAGACCCTTCATCTGAATCAAGGTCAAGTCCTCCGCTTGCAAGATGTGTTGTACGTACCTGACTTGAAGAAGAATCTAGTGTCTATCTCGACAATGGAAGACAAAGGATTCAAGGTGACATTCATTGATGGAAAGGTACGCATTTGGAAAAGAAACTTCAAAGAAGCGTTCACCCTTGGTTTTAGAGTTGATACACTCTATCAGGTTGGTGGAAGTCTATTGGGGGCCATGACATGTGACACAACCCTTCCATCCGAGTTATGGCAGCAGAGGTTTGCACACCTTCATTTCAAAGCCCTTCCCAAAGCAAGGAAGGTGGTGACAGGGATGCCCGAATTCAAAGATGATCATGAAGGTGTATGTCAGGGTTGTGTCGAAGGGAAGCATACAAGGGGACCATTCCCCTCAAGTGTCGCGAAGACATCTGATATTTTGCAATTGATACATTTTGATCTATCTGGTATGTTAACTGTAACATCCTTGGGAGGATGCTTATATTATATCACTTATAGATGACTTCTCCCGCAAGACTTGGATATATTTCTTGAAGAAGAAGGACGAAGCATTCAAATGGTTTTGTAAAATCAAACAGGGAAGAATATCAAAATTTTGAGGACCGATAATGGGACCGAGTATGAGTCAAATGAATTCAATGACTATTGTAGGGAAGCTGGCATTAAGAGGGAGACCACATCTTTGTATACTCCCGAGCAAAATGGTCTCGCTGAAAGGAAGAATAGAACCATTTTGGAAGTTGCCTGTGCCATGCTTTATGAACAAAGTCTTCCAAAGTTTCTATGGGGAGAAAATGCCAACACTGCTATGTATGTTCAAAATAGATGCTCACATTCCGCATTGGACTCCAAAAATCTCGGAGAAGTCTTCTCTGGTAAGAAGCCCGATGTCTCTCATTTTAGAGTTTTTGGAAGTCCCGTTTATTTTCATGTACCAAAAGAAAAGAGAAGCAAGCTGGATGCTTCTGGGAAGAAGGGAATGTTTGTGGGCTACATTGAAACCTCGAAGGCATATAGAATCTATGTGCCTGGTCAAAGAGAAGTGGAGATATGCCACGATGTCACCTTCGATGAAGATGCTATCCTCAAGAAAGTGAGGAATCTTTCGAGTTCAAAGGAACACAAAGAAGAAGAAGAAGAAGCTGGAAGGCAGGAAGAACTGAAGGATGAAACGATGCCCGATGTTGAAGGTCCAATGGATCCTACAAATCCACCTCCTTCAAATAAAAGGAGACCCTCATGGCTTAGGGACACTCTCAAAGATGCCGAGAGACATATTGCTCCAAGGGGAACTTTCCGTGAAAGTAAGAAGTCGAATAGGTACCAAGGGTACCTAGCAACCATGAGTACTATTGTACAATCTGAGCCTGGATCATTTGAAGAAGTCGTAAAGCATCAAGTTTGGAAGGATGCTATGCACAAAGAATATGAGTCCATTATGAAGAATGATGTCTAGGATGTGGTCTCGAGACCGGAGGACAAGTCTATTGTCACCTCAAAATGGCTCTAAAAGATCAAGCATGGAGCTGTTGGAAGTGCTGAAAAGTACAAGGCAATATTTGTTTCTCGAGGCTTCTGTCAAAAGGAAGGCATAGATTATGATGATATGTTTCCACCTGTTGCCTGCTATACCACCATCTGATCGATCATTGCCCTTGCTGCAATGCAAGCATGGAGTCTCCATCAAATGGATGTGAAGACTGCCTTTTTACATGGTTCAATCAAGGAAGAGGTTTATGTTGAGCAACCTTTGGGGTTCGAAGTCCAAGATAGAGACACACATGTATGCAGGTTGAAGAAAGCCCTCTATGGGTTGAAGCAAATCCCCAGGGCTTAGTATGAGAGGATCGATAACTACTTGATGAAGTTGGGCTTCACTCGATGTGATGCTGATCCAAACCTTTATTTTAAGGTTGATAAAGAAAGGCATCTCATTCTGGTTCTCTATGTGGACGATATCTTCTTGACAGGTGCTGACCCTCTCATTCTTCAATTTAAGAGGGAGCTAGCTTCTGAGTTTGAGATGAAAGACCTAGGACTGATGCACTATTTCCTAGGCTTGGAGGTCTGGCAAAGGGCAAGTGAGAAAATGCCTTCTCAAGGAAAATATGTCGTGAAGCTGCTGGAGAGATTTGGGATGGTGGATTGCAAGTCCATGACGACTCCAATGGAACTCAACTTTAAGAAGTTGTGTGGAAGTGCTACTGAGCCCAAGTTGGGAAATCCCACCGAGTATCGTCAACTCGCGGGGGCCTTGATATTCTTAGTGAACTCACGTCTGGACATGTTTTGTGATGAACACATTGAGGCAATAGATGGTTGACTCTCATCACATTCATTGGATTGGTGCCAAGAATCTCTTGAGATATCTTCGGGGCACAATCAACCATGGGCTGAGATACACTGTCGGGCGTACGAGGCTCCATGGATATACCGATGTTGATTGGGCAGGCAGTGTGGTTGATCGTAAGAGAATATCTGGATGTTGCTTCACTCTTGGTTCTGCTGCGATATCTTGGATGAGCAGGAAGCAGAAATCGGTTGATTTGAGCACTGCCGAGGCCAAATACAGTGCAACGAGTATGGCCTGTTGTGAAGCTGTTTAGTTAAGAAAGCTCTTCAGTGAGCCGTTTGGAGATTGTGCTAGATACCACCATTATCCTTTGTGATAAACAGAGTGTGATTCGTCTTTCTGAGAATCCCGTGTTCCACGACCATTCCAAGCACATTGATATTAGGTACCACTTTGTCTGAGACATGGTACAACGAGGCGCCGTAAGGCTCCATCACATTGGGACTAATGAGCAGGTCACATATATTCTCATGAAGCCCCTGGGGAAGGTCAAATTCTTAACCTTCCGTGAGATGCTTGGTATCATGGACAAACCCTATTCTGAGGGTCCCGCTTGAGTTGGACTATGAGCTCTAGGAGCTCCAGGGGGCTTGGGGATAGCTTCTAGGAGTTATAAGCAACCACAGGGCGAGGTTCGCCAAATCTTGTTGGTGTGCTTCTTCCCCGTCGTTGTGATATTGAGCTGGTTCACCCTCTCTTTGATCTATGCCCCGCATGCATGCTACCCATGAAGTTTCAGAATCATGGGAAGTACCTCTCATTTGGCCAATGAGGTGGGAAATGTGGATAGAGACCGATAGCATGACCGATGGAGCATCGGGGATTGTCGTACTCTCTATGTCTAGGATGGGATGTGTCCAACACCTTGACCTGGGATCAAGTCTAATGAGGTTCTTACCTCTAAACTGAATTCGGGTCAGTAAACTAACTTCGGGTTAGTATGTGACTCTCTCGAGTCCAATTGAGGTTTTAACCTCTAAGCTGACTTCGGGTCAGCAGAGTGTGATGTTTTTATGACTCACTTTCGTTTGTTTGCCCCAAGAGGCAGCAAAGCATGTTACAGCAAGATGACGCCGGATTGCAGGATGATGATGATGATCGTACATAATGATACTTATGACAGGATGGCACAGGTGGACATATGGAGTTCTCCCTAGTTGAGAGGGAGTGTTAATTTTGGGCAACTAGGTCCAAACTCCATGTTGCATTACTGATATGATGATGATTATATTTTTGTTGGATTCCTCTTTCAGAGAGGTGCAAGATTGATCTAAAGATCATCTTATTTGGATGAGCAGAACTTATATCTTGATTTTATTTTTCACACATGTGCAAATTGTCAAGGTCGGCCAGATTTGTAATGTAGGCTCACAAGCCCAACAGATGTGTCACACACCCTCATTGATGGATATAAATAGGAGAGAGATGATGCTCATTTCATCATCATCTCATCACACTTTCTTCTTGTGATTTGATTGGTTCATACAACCTAGGAGAGGCTTCTCTCCCTCACACGCGTGAATCTGAAGCTAGAGAAATTGCGGACTGTTTTAGTGCTTTTGCTGAAGCGTTGACCGTCATTGACCGTGGGTCAAATCTTGGATTTCGACCTTCATTCTTGGGTAGAAAGATCGAGGCTGGACGTTGACTTTGACTGCAGACTGACCGCAGTGTCAACTTCTGCGTTCACTAATTTCTGTTGACTTGCGTTGAATTTCTGGGAGCTGTCTTTGAGGGGTGTGTATGACACTTGGCGAAACGTTGATCTGGTATGTTGGAGAAGTTGGTTTGACCAACTAAAGCCTTTGCTAGCTAGGGCATCCTGTTGACTGCTGTAAAAGACATTCCTCTCTATATTTGTTGGTCATGAAGAATTACAAATTCCTATATTTTATTTGGCTTTTCTTCTGTTGATCTATTATTATGTTCTATCAGCATTTTACTTTCATGTTTATGTGATTGCTAAATTAAATTGGCCCTATACAAAAGATTGAAGTAAAACTGCATTAAGCATAGAACATACCATGGTTATCTAAAATTAACAATTCTCTAATGAATAACAAAACTTATAAACTTTGAAAATTGAAATTACATACCTTAAGTTTAAGTAATATCTAGTTGCATCTAAAGGTCTATGGAGTTGTTTGTTCCATCTTTCATCAATGATTTATGAAAATTTATGAACCTAAGTTATAGAAACTCCACTGCATTTTTCAGATTTACTTCTCCTATTTGTTCTTGTTAAATTAACAAATTAATTTTCTGAATTATTTAGCAAAAATATCAAAGTAAACACTACTGCAGCCTACACATGCATACAGATCATTTACCGAAGCATAACGCACACATGAAAAAGGACACAGTAATTTTTGGACAATGTCCCTTGAAAAACCCACTGCGGCAAAACCGATGCAACAACTCTTAGAGGGTTTGTTTCATAAGCATAATATCTGAATACAATCAAGGGCACTAGTAGTGGTTTTCCCAACAAAGAGATCACGGAAAATGTACCTCTATCACTCAGAGACATAAAATATGGCTGATTGAGCTGAGGCTTCACAGCTTCTGAATTATGTTGAATATGAGCCCTTTCTGGCCCACTGGAAATCCCAGTGATGCGTTTCCCGACACTGCGTCATTTCTGCGTAGCTGCTAGAGCCTCTGCACAACATAGGTTGCTCCTGCGTCACCCCTCTGGGCTTAGCACTACCTCTGCGTCACCTTGAAGGGCCTGCGTCAGCCTCTGTGCTGCCTCTGCATGAGCCTGGCTGGGTTGCGTCTCTCCTATTGGGTCTCCATGCTGTTTGGTATGGATTTGCCTCTCTACCTATGTATTGTCGGCCTCGGATTTGAATATCCCTCACTGACCTGCTTCTCACCAGCACTACTAACTCACTCGAAAATTCTCAGCAAACCACACCCCAAAATTTCGACTTAGCTCAAGTGCTACCGCTTTATGTGTCTTCTCCAACTGACCCCAAGCCTTCCTTTAATACTTTTCTCATTGAACATTCAACGACTGTTATCTAATCTCTAATCAACCGCTAGTATTAGAAAAGACTTGATCCACGTCACTTAAAACATTCTCACCCACATGTTTTAATTAATTCCCTTTAATTAGTTAATCTCCCTAAGTTAGACATAGGGTCTCCATTAAAATTAATTAATTATTGGAATAACTTTCACACTGGGTGGAATTTCTCCAAACGATTTATGTGTCTTGGAGATTTCATGTGTCCTAGCCCCTCCACAGAGTTTCAGAGCTAGAGCACATTCGATGCTACCCAAAATCTCAAGACTCCCTCTTAGCGGGGAAGGTGCTCTATCAATACTTCACCACCAAAGGATCACCCTGATAAAAAATATTGATCCCCTACGCCGCTGATGCTTGTCCTACTGCCCTCCATCCACTGTGCTGCTGCTTTCTGTATTGTTTCCCACGACTCTGCCACAGTTACTACCACATTTGTACTGCAACTCCCTCTCAAATTGCTGCATCATGCTTCCTATAACACTGCCACTGCTAACTGTTGCACTGCAACTCAGTTGCTGAGAAGTAAGCAACTAAAGGACAACACCCAACAATTGACAGACAAGTCAGTCTGGTTGCATCTTATCATTGAAGCACCCTCTGTTGCTGCTCTGCACTGTGCCTCTAGAGCCTTTGCACTGCTGCTGCTCTGCACTGCGTAAACACTGCCCCTCTGTGTTGTTGAAGTCCCATCAGCCTCTGCGCTGCTGCTTCCACGTTGTCGTTGCCTCTACATTGCGTTGCTCCAATCTTCAGTGTTCTAGCACTGCCCTGTGCCTCTCCATAATCCTCTGCATCCACTGACTCCAGTCATCTTGCTATTATCTTTAACGACTCTCGTAGCTCGTATGTGATCCAAGAGTTTGGGCACCTCAAGGATCTTGTCGCTCTATCTGAAGCTCAAGAGAACTATAGATCTATGTTGCTCAACCTCTTCTCTCAAGGTACATGAGCACTCATGGCAACATCGTCATCACTGCCACTATCCCTTTTGGCTGCCGCAGCCTTGGAATCAGAATCTTCCTTGCCCTTCTTCTTAGGAAAAGCATTGGCGAAGTGTCCAAATTTGCCACATCTGAAGCACCGGGCCTTTGAGAGGTCCTTCTTCTTCTTCCCTTGTTGTTGCCTTTGTCCCTTTGATGCGAGAGCTGCATCTTCTTCCTCTTTCTTTATCTTGGCTCCTCTGCTGCTGCTGCCCCTCTTGGTTATTGTCTTGATTTCTTCCTGACGAAGCATTGCCCACATGTCCTCCTAGTTTGGAAGTTGTGCTCTGCCCAAAATACTTTGGAAAAATTTCTCCTAATCATTGGTGATTGCATTCAGGGCACTCCTCACCAAGAGACCGTCATCAGTGGTTGTACCCATTGCAACTAGCTGATCTCGAATAGCCTTCAATCTGAAGAGGAAGGGATCGATCTCGTCTTCCTTGTCCATCGCAAACAGTCACATTTGATTCTCCAAGAGCATCTTCCTCTGGATGGAGCTACCTTGATACAACGTTTCCAGTGCCTGCCACATCTCAGTTTGCGTTTTCTTCTCAGCAATATGTGGGACCACGTGATCCTTCACCCCATCCATGATCAAGCGCTTAGCCCGCTCCTGATTTTCTTCATACTTCTTTAGAGGATCAACTTCGACCGGAACGACCACAACCTTCTTGGCGTGTTCTCTGATATGATACTTGTCAAGGACTAACAAAATCCCGGCTTTCCAAATGATAAAGTTAGACACACTGTCCAACCTGTCCTGATCTCTCAGTCTGTGCGAGGCCATCTCTGCTCAAAAAATGTCAAAGAAAAAAAGCTCTTCTCCCTTCTACCGCTGCAACTCTCAGCAAGAGACTGGAGCTGGGTTTCTTGGCGATAGAAACCCTCTAGAGACTATGCTCCCTCTAAATAATGATTTCCCTCTAGGAAATCCTCCACCAACTCTATCGAATCAACCCTCTACGATCACTTCCCCGGTCGAATCTCAGATTTGTTGGCTGGAAAATCTGCTGAGGAGCTGTCCCCCCCTTACTTTGTCAACCTTGCTAGGCACTGTTCTGCACTTGCAGAAACAATGCCCCACCAACAACTTCAAAGATCAGAAAACTGCACTTCTAGCCACGACAATCGGCACAACGTCACTCCCTTTTGGACTGCATCACCCTCTTGGGTTTGTGTCAGCTCTACGTGAGCTTGACAGGCTCTGTGTCAACTGTTTGGGCCTGCGTTAGCCCCTGCGTCAGCTCTGCGTGAGCAGACAGGCTCCGCGTCACCCCTGTTGGGTCTCTGTGTTGTCCCTCTGTTGCTGCGTTGCCTTTTTCTAGATTTGTGAGCTTCAATTGCCCTCCTGCAGCAAAAAAACTTCAGCTCTTTGCTGATGGCTTCAGCTTGATCTGCAATAGCTCTGATATCATGTGAAAATTTCTGAACCTAAGTTATAGAAACCCTACTGCAGTTTTCAGATTTACTTCTCCTATTTGTTGTTGTTAAATTAACAAATTATTTTTCTGAATTATTCAGCAAAAATATCATAGTAAACACTACTACAGCCTGCACATACATACAAATCATTACTGAAGCATAACGCACACATGACAAAGGACACCATATGTTTTGGACAATGTCTCTGGAAAAATCCAATACGAGAAAACCGGTGTAGCAACTCTTAGAGGGTTTGTTTAGTAAGAAGAATATCTTAATACAATCAAGGGCACTAACAGTGGTTTGCCCAACAGAGAAATCATAGAAAATGTACCTCTATCACTCGGAGACAGAAAATATAGCTGATTCAACTGAGGCTTCACACCTTCTAAATAATGTTGAATATGAGCCCTTTCTGGCCCACTAGAAATCCCAGCGCCGTCTCTCCCGGCACTGCGTCAACTCTGCGTAGCTGCTAGAGCCTCTACGCAGCACAGGCTGCTCTTGCGTCACCCCTATGGGCTCAGTGCTGCCTCTGCGTCAGCCTGAGGGGCCCGCGTTAGCCTCTGCGCTGCCTTTGCATGAGCTTGGCTGGCTTGCATCCCTCCTGCTGGGTCTCCACGCTACCTGGTACGGGTCTGCCTCTCTGCCTATGTATTCTCCGCCTCAGACATGAATATCCCTCGTCGATATTCCCCTCACCAACACTGCAAGCTCACTCGAAAATTTTCAACAAACCATGCCCCAAAATTTCGACTTAGCTCAAGTGCTACTGTTCTCTGTGTCTTCTCCAACTAACCCCAACCCTTACTTTAATACTTTTCTCGTTGAACATTCAACGGCCGTGATCTAATCTCTAATCAACGACTAGGATTGGAAAAGACTTGATCCACGTCACTTAGAACATTCTCACCCACATGTTTTAATTAATTCCCTTTAATTATTTAATTTCCCTAAGTTAGACTTACGATTTCCATTAAAAATAATTAATTGTTGGAATAACTTTCACACTGGGTGGAATTTCTCCAAACGTTTTCTGGTCTTGGAGATCTCATGTGTCCTAGGCCCTCCACAAAGTTTCAAAGGTAGAGCACATCTGCTGCTACCCAAAATCTCAACATAATTCTCAATAGAAGAAGATATTTTGTCTTTTATCCCCATATGCTACCTTTATTGCCTCTTTGGCTTGATCCATTTGGCTCATAAACAATACCCATGGCAGGTTTATCACCATCCACCATCTACAACACTCTCCAAGAGACTCACGAAATAACAATATCTCTTATGCCTTTTTCCCCAATACATTTTCAAACACTTTGTCAACCACCTCTTTTTTTTCAACCTTTTGAAATTTGGTAGCCCAATGTGAAATTCCCTTCTTTAGGAAGTCCTCCTCATCCTTTGGAGACCATACTAGCGCTTGGAAGAATTTAATTTGCTCAAGGAAAAGTATTATTTTCAATATGAAACCCAATTTTGCATAAAATTACAAGTCGGCCTGGCCAAGGAAAACCCACCTCATCAACCTCATATAAATAGTCCTTATGTGACATCACTTGGAGGCATCATCATCACATCACATCATCTCTTGATTGGTTCATACAACTTTGAATATTGCAAGTCTGAGTGCCCATGTGCCATGGATAGAGACATATCTGTTGACCAGTGTTGACTTTTGTTTTGGATCGGTTTGCCCAACGTTGACTTTATGTTTTTAACTTATTTGATTTGGTTTTGGACTTGGGAATTGGATTTTTTCTTGGAGGCCGAATTCAAGAAAGAGAAGGATGAGTTTTTGTGTGCACTTTGACCACACTTGACCACAGACCTGAGGCAGCCTTTGACCACAACATTGACTTTGACTTTGACCGATTTTAGAGGTAGTTTTTGGAATTGTTTTGACTGAATTTCACTGAGCCGAGGAGGCTTAATTTTCTGCTATACTTTGACCGAACCTTTTGGAGGTTGATTTGATCATTGACCAGCTGCTACTACTGCTGTTGACTTTGACCAAAATTTACAGATTTGACTTTTGACCAGAGTTGGCTTTTTGGGCTCATCTTTAATTGGATATTGGATGGTGAAATTGTCTAGTCAAGGCTTTGACCTTTGATTGTTATGAATAAAATATATAGAAAATAATGTAAAAGATAATAATCATAAATGATGATAATTAATTAGTAATTAGTACTAAAGAGGCATGTTTAATGAGACATGAGCTTCCATGAAGAGGCACCTGCCTAGGTATATAAGTGGGCCTCATTTGTAACATTGATAATAATTCATCATACATTTTATATATAATAATATTTGTATCCTCAATAGATATTTTCATATTCCAAGTCTTCTGGAGTATTTGACTTGAGGTACGAACTGTGTTTGTTTCATTTGGTATCAGAGCAGTTCGATCCTTTGGTTGCTCACCGCTACAGAGAGCCATGCTCTTCGATCCAAGTCCTTGACCGTTAAATTCGTCAATATCGTTGTCGTTGAAGCGTTTCGCTACCAGAATTTGGAGTTTCTCCATATCGCCATTTAGGACTTTGGCCATTAAAAATAAAAATAAAAAATAGTATAACAAAAAAATATTACAAAATATTAAAAAAAATACTATATATAAAAGAATAGAAAAAAAGAAGAAAAGAAAAAAACAAAAATATTATATTAAAAAAAATTCAAAAAAGTATTATTTGAAAAACAAAGTAAAAAATAGAAAATAGAAAATATATATATATATATATATATATATATATATATATAATAATAATAACAAAAATTGTCAAAGTTTAAAGGAGCACCTGCAGCCTCAACGCTTGTCAACCGCACATCAATCGCCACCAATGTCGAAAGACCTTAATGTCGCCACCATTGAAAGAGCTTAACATTGTCGTTGTCATCCATAGACAACCACAGTCACAGCGTAACCATTCGCGGATAGCGCATCGAGCCTGAGCCCCGACATACTACCACCACCGCTATTTCCATCCGACGAAACCATTGCGGCCGACTGTAATTAACCACCTGCAACGACACGCCATCGACCAACACTCTTCTCCAACCACTGCCTCCGCTGCCTGTTGCATCGGCTGACTTTACTACAGTCGCCATCGCTGTAAGGGTCGTCCACTGCTCATCCAAACACTTGTCGCCTTCCTCCTCCACTCGTTGTCGCTATTGCTGCCCCATCTTCCACCACCAGTGGCAGTTCACTGCTACCTCCAACGCCACCATTCACCTATACCCTGCAACCACTTTCGCCACTGTGCTTCATACTCCTTTCAAAATTGCTGCCAGCACCACGAGTTGTTGAAGTCGTGGAACCTCTGGAAGCATCCCATCTATTCTTGCTCACAGTTGCAGATAGATCCGCTGGAATTTCCCATACGTCATGCTGTCGGTGTCCCTACTGTCTCTCGTCATTGTTATTCTAGAAATTGATTAAATAATCCAAGAAATATTGCACAAAGAATATTAAAACATTGAAGCAATGAAACATCACCACTCTTTTGTTTGAACTTGTGACCATTAATTAATTATTATGAGTTTTTAAATTGCCTAGATGCTAACAAAGGCGCTCAACTAAAGAATTGTCGAATAGGGTAAATAATAGGTTGCATTTGCCAAGAGCATATGTTCGGTCTCCTACGCATTTACCAAGTGGACCAAAACAATCATTTTTTGTCCTTTCCATCCGAAGGTCATAATCTTCATAGCAAATAAAAGTATCCTTTTCTATATATATAAAAGTCTTCATATATAATTATAAGAAGAGAAGGGTTAATCATTTAGTGAAAGATTTATTAAATAAAAGGGTTAGCAAGCAGTCTTAAATCAAAAGGGATGAAGGGAATTAAAAAAAATACATTTTTCGAATAGTAAAAAGCATTATTTGACAAAAGAATAGTATCATTATTAAAGTTATAAAAATTAGAAAGAGCTACTTTTAAAAACCCTAGGTTCATTCCAAAGAAGCAAAATGGAGCCTAATAAGGAAACGAAGGCCAGAAGATTTTTAGAAACCTTTCGGTTATGCTAAAGTGTTATTTAAAATTAAAGGAACTCTCACAGGAAAAGATGTCACTATTGCTATCTCAACTACCGAAGATAAAAATTATATAAACCCTAAAATTGCAAACCAATTGGTGAATCTTGAGTTAAATATAATCCAAAAATTAGACTTTTTCGGCAAAAAACAATGCGAAATATCTGATTTACAGTTAAACATTGGCGATTATACATTTATATCGAAATTCTCTTCAATCCTTACTTTCTAACGATAGTGACATTATGTTGGGCTCACCTTGGATGGAAACTCTAGGGTCCTTTATCCTAAATACGAAAAAGAAGTTTTTGACATTTTCCCATAAAAAGAAAAAAATAATGTTATAAAACGTTACCTTGAAGCCAAATTCAGTGACACCTGAAGACATACAAGAAATCTCAAAAGTAATTCTTCAAGAAAGTAAAAAGGCGATACAAAGTATACAAAGAGAAGTTGATAAGATCACCACTAACAAAAATGAAGAAGTTTCTCGACTTAAAGATGACAGTGAAAAACTACTGATGCAAATTAAGAAGCTTAAGAAGGACAAGATGTAGGGACCCTGGTTTCATTTTTCCTAACTTTTACACTTAATTTCAGAGTTTTGCCAGAGAGGGACTTAGCTAATTCGACCAACAGGGTAATCACTGCTACAGCTATCATCCTTTTAATGAGTACATTCTAAGACATCCTTTCAGCATGAATGAATCTAAACAGATATAAATATAAGTCAACAGCAATACGATTTTATGCAGATCAGCAATGAAATTTCAATTTTTCATAAGGAACTAATCTATACATGGCAAAATACCTAGAATAAAGCTGATGATTTTAATGGTGGTTCTCCTCCTGTGATGCTGTGGACAGTTGAACAGTTCACCGAAACAATCAAATCCTCCCAGCCAATCCAGGAACAATCCCAGACCCAGAGGATGTCTCCTCTGTCCCCGTGCCCAGATTTTCCAAGAAAAACAGAGACTCCCTCTCAGCACAAATCCTTCTTATCATAATATCACTTGGTAATCAGCCCCAGTTCCAAAGACCCCCTCTCTCCTTCGAATCAACTTCCTTATATAAATTTCTCTACCGCCATACATCCTACCCCACCGCCTCTTCTCCATCAAGATAAGATCTTCTTAAAGGAAGGTACGAATGTCATTTAAGGAGATGTGATTGCTATTAAAGAGGAGAGGTGATCTTATGGTTATTAAATTTGTTTAGGGGTATACGACTTGAATTTTAAGTATTTTTATGAGTAAAGCTTATGTTGGAATATAAATTAATTATATATATATTTTAATTAACTCAAGTTTATTTTATTTTTATTAGTCCTTTTTATATACTTTATACTAAATTAATATGAATATTAATTTGAAACCTTAATATTAATTTCTAGCTCAAGTAATCTTGATATTAGTAGTTAGGTGTACTAGTGCGATATGTGCGAGATAGACAGGTGTAGCTATCAAATGCCTATACCGTACACACGCTAATATTATTGTGTATAACTCGAGAACAGGTTGTTACATACTTCCTCCTTTCAAAAAACTTTGTCTCGAAGTTCAGGGTTTCATATACTCATATCAATATTGTGTTTTTAGGGATTAGGGTGATTGTAGAATGCTTGTAATTTTAATATTTGAATTTTTGTTTGAATAAGTATGTATCGGTAATTTAATTGTTACTTCCCATCTCATCTGAATCTCCAAATTATTCTAAAATCATCCTATCCTTTTTAATCTCTTCCACTCCCATCCTATCTGTCCTCTACAAGAATATGCCATGGCATCAGTTTTACTGATCCATTCATAGACCTCAATGATATCAATGTCGATTACGTCGACCTGACATGCTTGTAGGCATCCAGCAGTCATCATCACACGTCTAGGGGAGTGTGACTCGCACAGTCCTCCCATGACTCCAGGTATTGGAGGATAAACGGTAGGCAACACCTCCACCCCTCCCAGTAGGACCAGGGTCAACACCCTATCATGGGATCTCGGGGAGTCTCAACTGTTCTTGGAAATCTGTCATCACGTAGATTGCTTCGGTAATCTGTTTTCTGCATGGTAATCACTGGTACATAATCTGCAATGTAAACACTCGTACACATATTACAACATATGCATCTATATTGTTCATAACTGATTGTTACCCATATAACAATCTCGACATATTCAAAATACTTTGATATTTATGATATTGATCCTAGAAATTATATAACATAGTTGGTTTTTTTTTTTATAATTTTTGTTCACATAGGTATCAATATGTCCAATAAAATTTCTCATTTCAGATACTGCTTTTGTTTAGTTCATACATGTTCTATCTATGATGCATTGTTTTAACCATTTTCAATCTGTATACCAATATGTTTCACTTTTCATATTCAAAATGTAGTTACTCTTCTATTTCCTTTCTTTTAATCACATTTGAAATGTAATGAAATTCATCAATAGATAGTTTCATCTATAATGTTAATCTATGATTTCATATTCTTGCAATGTTAATTTAAATGACATATCGCATATCGGTATCCATGCACCAGTAAATTTAAACAAACAACGTATATTCTGTATCACTAGAGTGAAGTAGCATTCTATCTTTATGGGTATCCATGTACCAGCAAAGTAAAAACTCATCTTTACATAATATTTCAAAATTTCAAGTATCAAAATAGAGCAGTCATATACATAAAAGTTTTCAGTTCTCAAAATTTAGCATAAGTTGGGGTAATTCTGGCAGAAAGTCTCAGCATCCTCCCCAGTCGTTGATCCAGGACTATACTTGTCCCACTGGACTTTAACTTGGTCTATCCGGCGATTCCTGAGTTGTCGAACCCTACGTTCCAGAATACGTAATGGTTCGACCGTTAGGGTTCCCTCGCCCGATACATGCAGTTCCTTCCATTGAAGGTCATGAGATTTATCAGCAATATAGTGTCGTAAGGCAGATACATGAAATACATTATGAATTTTGTGCAAGTGGGGTGGCAGTGCAAGACGATAAGCGACAGGTCCAACTTTTTCCAGAACTTCAAACGGTCCTATAAACCGGAGGGATAATTTTGTCCCCCTCCCAAACCGAATGGTGCTCTTATTTGGTTTGATGCGGATGAAAACCTGATCTCCTACTACATAGCTTCTATCTGTCCTGTGAGTGTCCGCATAACTTTTCTATCTATCCTGAGCCTCTTTTAATCGTTGTCTAATCAGTTTTACCTGATCCTCCATCTCTTGGATCAAGTCTGGTCCGACGATTATTCGATCTTCTAACCTGTCCCAATTCAACGGCGTTCTGCAGGGTCTTCCGTATAATGCTTCAAATGGCGCATCCCGATTGAACTGTGATAGCTATTGTTGTAAGCAAATTCTACAAAGGGTAAGTACTTTTCCCAGCGTGACTGTTGGTCCATAACATACATCCTTAGCATATGCTCGAGTACTTGATTTACCCTTTCTGTCTGTCCATCGGTCTCAAGATGATATGCTGTACTCAAATTTAACTGAGTTCCCAAGGCCGACTGCATACAATTCCAGAACCTTGATGTGAACCGAGGATCTCTGTCGGATATGATTTTCTTAGGTACTCCATGAAATCTGATAATTTCATTTATGAATACCCGTGCTACGTCAGCTACTTCATAAGTATCTCTTACTGGGATGAAATGGGTGCTTTTTGTTAATCTATCCACCACAACCAGAATGGCATTATGCTTTTGTTGCGTAAGAAGCAGCCCAACGATAAAATCCATAGAAATTATCTCCCATTTGGTCATAGGGATGTCATGAGGTTGTAAGAGACCTGCTGGGTGACGATGATCAACTTTTACCTGTTGACATTCAAGGCACCTAGCAACAAATTGGACAATGTCATTTTTCATGCCTGACCAGAAGAAAAGTCTCTTGGTGTCAGTATACATCTTCTTTACCCCAGGATGTGCACAATATACTGCCCGGTGTGCTTCCTTCAAGATGGTGTTTCGGAGATCCCCACTATCTGGTATATACATCCTTCCGTGAAATCGTAGAATTTCGTCCTCTTCCAAATCATACCCTTCGAACTTAGGTTCCTTCAAATGGTTGCTTTCGAGCCCCGACCTTACTTTTAAGTACCAACTATCTCTTACAAGATGTTCAAGCACTTGATTTCTCAAGTTCACCCGGATAGGTATGAGGGAGAAGATTCGAGATCCTCTACTTAATGCATCTGCTACAACATTCTCCTTCCCCTTGATATATGAAATCGCAAAATCGTATTTGCTTAGGAGTTCACTCCATCGTCTTTGTCTTGCATTCAAGTCTCTCTGGGTGAATAAATACTGCAAACTATGGTGGTCACTTTTAAGTACAAAGTTTCTCCCCACCAAGTAATGTCTCCACATCTTTAAAGCTAAGACCGCCGTGGCTAACTCCAAATCATGCGTAGCATAAAGTTCTTCATGTGTTTTTAATTTTCTCGAAGCGTATGCTATTACGCCTCCTTCCTGCATTAAGACTGCACCTAACCCTTGCTTAGATGCATCGGTACACATAGTAAAATCTTTATCCATATCTGGTACTCGCAAAATCGGTGCACTAGTCAATAATCGCTTAAGTTCAGAAAAAGCTTTATCACATTCCTCAGTTCATTCATACTTAACACTCTTGCGCTGAAGGTTTGTGATCGGCTTTGCAATTTTGGAAAATCCCTCCACAAACCTTCGGTAGTAACCTGTTAAACCCATAAAACTACGCACTTCATGTGCATTCTTAGGTATCGGCCACTCCCTGATTGTATTTACCTTTTCAGGATCTACAGAGATTCCTTCGCCTGATATGATATGACCTAAGTAATGGATTTCCTTTTGAAAGAAAGCGCATTTGGATAATTTTCCATATAACTTGTGTTCTCTGAGACAAGATAACACTATCCGAAGATGCTCTTCATGCTCCTTCTCATTCTTAGAGTAAATGAGAATATCGTCCAGGAAAACTTGTACAAATTTGTCGAGATATTTGCGGAGAACGCTATTCATAAAGTTCATGAAGACTGCAGGTGCATTGGTCAACCCAAATGGCACCACAATGAATTCATAATGCCCGAAACGAGTTCGGAATGCAGTCTTAGAAACATCACTCTCGCTAATCCTGAGTTGATAACCCGATCGCAGATCGATCTTTGAAAATACTGTAGCTCCCTTCATTTGATCGAAAAGGTCGTCAATGCGAGGCATTGGATACCTATTCTTTACTGTGGCCCGATTTAAATCTCGATAGTCCACACACAGTCGTAATGAACTATCTTTCTTCTTGACAAAGATTACAGGAGCACCCCATGGTGAAACACTGGGTCGAATGTGCCCTACATCTAACAGTTCTTTCAGCTGTATTTGCAATTCTTGAAGTTCCGGGGCGGTCATTCGGTAAGGAGTTTTAGATATAGGTTTCGTACCAGGTTTCAATTCAATGGTGAGGTCTAGCTCTCTCTTAGGAGGCAGTCCTGGTAATTCCTTTGGAAAAACATAGAATGGTAGAATGGAATGCGGTCTAAGGAAAGGTCCTTTTTGCCTTATAACGAACGACATACCTTGTGTGCCAGCACTTCATTTGCATAGTGAGATAATAACGAAGATTTATTTTCTTATTATTGGTTGGATGATAATACATCATTTAAGCAAGTATTGTTTTCATAGTTCTAATCTGCCATGCTCGATAGAGACTCTAACAATCACTATAACGGAATAGCGGTGCTAAGGCGTGCTATATACTTTTAGTTTAGTCGAAACGGACTCTAGATCAACACATTTTGGCTTCTCAACACTTCAATTCTCCAGATTGAAGGTCTACAAAAGCCATTCTACCTATACAAACAAATATTTTGTTGCGAGTTGTGACCATTTATTCAATGCATAAGATGAAATAAAACTATTAGTAGCTCCAGTGTCAAATAAGATTTTGAGTTTTATTCCGTTGATTATACCGAAAGATTCCACTACAGTGAATTGATGTGCTGCTTGGTTGTTGTTGACAACAGCATGGATTCTATGATTGCTTTGGGCGTCTGATGATGGTTCTTTTCCTGTTCACTGAGAGTTCTCCGGACAATCACGTCGAAGATGAGGTCCTCCACACCCCCAACAGTCCACTCGGGTTGGTCCTTTTGCGTTTGACTGAGAAATGCCCGACCAAGAACTCTGTCCCATGGTGCCGCTTCCTCTCCCATTCCTTCCCCGATTACCAGTCCCTCGAGACCTCCAAACACTGATGTTTGAGGACTCGAAAGCTATTGCGTTTATGGTCTTGGGAGCTCCTGCCCCTGCTCCCCTTGGGGTAAACCTGTTACCATAAGGAGGTGGTCTCAAGTTATTTCCTCGAAAGAAATTTCGGGGAGTTCTTCCTGTAAATGCCTGTGGTATTGGTTCAGCTGGCCTGAAATCTCTTTTAATCCCTAGATGTTCTTCTGCATAACGAGCACATTCAAATGCCTCTGCCACCGTCGGTGGCTTCCACATTCTTACCATGGCCCTGATTCGAGGATTTAATCCAAATACGAAACACTCGACCTGACGTTCATCCGTGTCTAGATAAGGAACATATTTCACAAGTTCCATGAACTTTATCTTAATGTTCTCATCTTAATGTTCTTCAGTTTTATACCTTGATTTGGAGAGTATGGAAAGAGCTCAAACTACTATGTTGAAGAAAGGCAAATGGGTGTTCATATGAGGTGGATGTAACATCTAGATGTTGATGTCACGATAGAACTGCTACTTTTCCATATTTACAACCACCAAATTCGGAAACAACACCCAAAGTTGAATCTGACGATCTTCTTTGAAGTTGAATAATATTCTCTTAATGCAAAGCATCTGATCATCCCTTCCAACCATGCTTCGGCATGTTCTCCAGCTCTTCCTCTAGAGAATTTCAGGAGTTTAATCTTTTGCAGTTCCCGTGAAATATCTTCTCTGTGAGATTTGTCATCAAAATCCTTAGGATTTTCTGAATGTCTTTCCTCTGGATGACGTCGTTCCTCCTTGTTCCTGGTCGATTGCGACCCTTTTAACGTTTCCAAAATGGCTTCTAATGAGCTCATCACAGTGGTGAGATCGGGTGGGGCAACAGGCGCTGACGACGATCTTGATGGTGGTGATGGTGGTTGTGAAGGTGGAGGTGGCGGCCATGCATTTCGCTGGCGCTGCCGCCTTTGGTATGTGTTAAACATGGTAGTTTTTCCTGAAATACATAATAATAAATTCATGAGGAGTGGGTAAATTTTCAGACTGACAAAATATAATTTTCGTAAGATTTGAGCTGGCATACGGGTATAGTTCTTTTGCTATTTTACCTGCAGTCAGGTCTTCCTAGTACCGAGGTCAAGGAGGGTGGCAATGCAACCTCTTTGTCCTATGCAGGGTAATTTATGCGTACTAACTCTAGAGTGAAATGCAGGGGTTTTCATAGATCATAGTGTTGGTTCGAAAATTGTCTAGAATGTTCGGTCCTAGATGCAATTATAGGAGTTAGAAGGGTTTACTAACTTTCTGTTACTTATTACTATAAACAATACTTGGATTCTAACCAGTTTAAATTCTCGTTTTGCTAATGTGTTATTATGCTATTTTAACTTTGTAAAACACAACCTTATAAACCTGAATCATCCTCCAAATAAACGAACGTTTGACTTTCTTTTATATAATACTCTCTTTTATATGATACGTCCTATCATAAGCGTTGCCCTAATTTAGATATCTACTCTAATATGCCATATGAAATATATATATATATATATATAAATATATATATATATTTTACAATACATATATTTTAAAATATCTATGTCATACCTAAAGTTTCAAATTTTAAAACTTTATATGTATATGTATACGTCATACGTTGATAACGTGTTGACTCTTTCTAACTGTAAAAAATATGAGCTTGTTAGTTAGCATTTAGAATTAAGTCTCGGACCACCGCTAGTCACGGGTTCCATTCACAGCGCATTCACATTGTTGATATGGCTTGTTGGCTGGCAATTTAAATTTAAGTCTCGGACCATATAATACCCATTCCATTATACCCTTACCATAAAGGTCAATATACCACCGTTTAACATATGCGTGAGACCTCTAATAAAATTCAAATGTGGAATTTGCAAATAGATTAAGGTTTGTAATACCAATGTTTAATAACCAATTGAAATGGGTTTAATAATATATTTGGATATTAGTGAATATATAAAGTGCTGGTTTGTGGGGCAGAGGTCTGGGGTTCAAACCCGACCTCGCCCATTCTATGACTGCGCTCTGTGTGAAGGCATTGGCACAGATAATTTTGGATGGGTCGGCGAGTCAAAACCCTTGCCCACCATTTCGCCAACGGTTACCTGTAGCGCAACTGGCCTCCATGACTGTGCAAAGACGTTGGCATATATAACATTTTGGAGGGTTGGCGGATCAAACCTCCGGCTAACTCCTTTGTTGAACCTCCGCACGGTTTGATTTATATCAAATGGACCTTGGCTTTGATATTTGAAACATTACCATATAACGTTTACACGGACGATTGTTATATATTAATGCATCGAACCTTTGCATATACGTTTGAACTATGATATATGCTATGTTGCACGGGTTCCCGCACCCAGGGTAGGGTTTCCGAACCCGTCCCGGGTTCTCGTCCCCACGTACCGGGTGCTGGGACAAGTTCTTCCCAGAAGAACCCGGTTCTTCATGGAAGAACCCGAGACGTCCAACACAAAATCAGTGTTCTTTTAGGGTTCTTCGGGTTCTTTTCGGGTTCTTTTAGGGTTCTTCGACGACGGAGAACCCCAAAAATGGGTTCTTTTCAGGTTCTTCGGGGGCAATTACGGCTAATTTTTTTTATTTTTTTAATCAAAATTCTACTATAGTCTAAATTTTTTTAACTAAAATTTAAGATTTTTTTATTAAAATTAAAATTAAATAATTTATAACTATAGTCTATTCTTAAGGCGATTTTTTTTTTTGTGTAAAAAATTCAAAACTTAAATTAATTTATTAAATATTAAATAATAAATATTAAAAACATTAAAATTTAAAATTTAAATTTAAATTTAAAACCTAAAAATTAAAATTAAAATTTAAAACTTAAAGCATAAACTTAAAAACTAAAATTTAAATTAAAACTTAAAAATTAAAATTATAACACTAAAGTTAAACCTAAGATCGACCGACCCTAAGAACTATACTCTATCGACTATCCCACTGCAACCAGCGCCGACACCCTCAACCTCACCCTCCTCCTCGACGGAACAACGTTTGACTATCCCACTGCAACCCGCGTCGGCACCCTCGACCTCACCCTCCTCGACGGAACAACATTAGCAGGAACAGCCAAAGGTGCAGTTCTTCAAGGGCACGGAACAGCGTTAGCAACTTAGCATTGAGCAGCGTGCTCCTCGACGGTTTCCTCCTCCGCTGCCTCTGCGTCTGTCGTCCGCTGTCCAGCAGCCGTCCAGCAGTGTCCAGCAGCCGTCGTCCTCAGTGTCTGCCTAGTAGCCGCCGCTGTGCAAGACAGGTAATTTTTTTTATTTTTTTATTTTTTTTAAGTCGGCCCTCTGTACATCAGCATGCAATCCTACTGAGATAGAGATAGAATAAAAAAATTTAGCCCAGATGGGCTAAATTTAAATAGAGTTCCAAGCAGTGATGGAAAAACCAATGGATCTAATCCATTTATCAACTTGTGGGTTACTGTTAAAGATAGAATTCGAAAATAGGTTGAAAAAGGCACGATTGGAGGAAGATGCCAATCTACATTAAGGCACCAGCAGCAAACCAAAAAAAAAAAATTATCTCAATGTCTCTTTCACAACTGCCCAAAGTGGCTATGATTTTTACTAGGAGTCTGATGCTTCATTTCAGTAGAAGCTTCTACAACATAATAAAAAACTCGAAATTGAATAAATTGTCCAATCAAACTGGCAAGGGCTGCAAATCAGTGTAATAAAGTAGAGTTCCAATACATGCCAAGGAAAGAATACCACATAGTTTTATGAGGCAAGTCAATAAGAACTAGAACACGGCACAAGACCTGAGGAACATAATAGTGATTTCAGCTTGCAGAAATAAAATACTTTGTCAACCTATGTTTTTTAAATTTTAATTTTCAGTGTTCACAATTTTTAATATAAATTTTCTATTTTCTTTGCTTTCAGGTTTGGCCATTTGTCTTATTAAATTATTTCCAAAATCAACAATGTGTTCATCAAATCCACAATATCCACTGTGGAAATATGTGGATAGGCAGAAACCTCCATAGGGTTCTGGGGGGACAGCTACAATAAAATGCAATTTATGTAAGCTTGAATGGAAAGGGAGTTATATCCGAGTTAAAACTCATTTCATGAAGATACCAAGGAAGGGTGTTGATCCTTGCACTGGCGACCCAGATGATGCAAATAGACTCCCTAGTGCACAAAGAGAGCAGCAAAAGGCCTTTCTAATGAAACCATTGATTTTCTAATGTGATACTGCAATTAGTTCAATTTTTCCTTCGTAGCCAAGCAAGGCCAAATTGTCTCCCTTGCACCAAATCTCATACAAGTTCATTCTGGCTGCCATTTGTGCTTGTACATCAGTTTTTTTTTTTTTTTTATAAATAATTCGGTTTTTGAAATGATTACTTCTACTTATCGAATGGATGAATGTATACAGAGATAGAAACAATACGTTCATACAGTCAGCAGGAATTTTAGAATGGTATCCTTTGTAGTTCAGGGTAATTATAATGCTTTGTCCACTTTAAAATTGGAATTGGAACAGCCCTAGACTGGTTATAGGCATGCAGAAGCTTTATAATGAAACTTAATGAGCCTATAAGGTCGAAATAGGGTTTGAAGCACCCTCTGATACCAACTGTAGGGACCCTAGTTTCATTTTTCCTAACTTTTACACTTAATTTCAAAGTTTTGCCAGATAGGGACTTAGCTAATTCGACCAACGGGGTAATCACTGCTACAGCTATCATCCTTTTAATGAATACATTCTAAGACATCCTTTCAGCATGAATGAATCTAAACATATATAAATATAAGTCAGCAGTAATACGATTTTATGCAGATCAACAATGAAATTTCAATTTTTCATAAGGAACTAATCTATACATGGGAAAATACCTGGAATAAAGCTGATGATTTTAATGGTGGTTCTCTTCCTGTGATGATGTGGACAATTGAACAGTTCACCGAAACAATCAAATCCTCCCAGCCAATCCAGGAACAACCCCAAACCCAGAGGATGTCTCCTCTGCCCCCGTGCCCAGATTTCCAAAAAAAACAGAGACTCCCTCTCAGCACAAATCCTTTCTTATCATAATATCACTTGGTAATCAGCCCTAGTTCCAAAGACCCCCTCTCTCCTTCGAATCAACTTCCTTATATAAATTTCTCCACCGCCATACATCCTACCCCACCGCCTCTTCTCCATCAAGATAAGATCTTCTTAAAGGAAGGTACGAATGTCATTTAAGGAGATGTGATTGCTATTAAAGAGGAGAGGTGATCTTATGGTTATTAAATTTGTTTAGGGGTATACGACTTGAATTTTAAGTATTTTTATAAGTAAAGCTTATGTTGGAATATAAATTAATTATATATATATATATATTTTAATTAACTCAAGTTTATTTTATTTTTATTAGTCCTTTTTATATACTTTATACTAAATTAATATGAATATTGATCTGAAACCTTAATATTAATTTCTAACTCAGGTAATCTTGATATTAGTAGTTAGGTGTACTAGTGCAATGTGTGCGAGATAGGCAGGTGTAGCTATCAAATGCCTATACCGTACACACGCTAATATCATTGTGTATAACTCGGGAACGGGTTGTTACATAAGAAGTCATTAGAAAACAAGGTACAACAACTTATCAAGAAGGAAGCATGAAATGTGAAAATTCAAATTGACGAAAAAACAACCAATACCGATCCACTCAATATCACAACTCAAGAAGAGGACAAACTAGTTGAAGTAAAGATGTACTCAAAAGTTGCAGTTCCGGAATCAAAAGATTCAAGTGAAGATCTAGAAAGTAACCATTCAACTTCCATAACTATAGGAAATCAGGTACTTGAAATAAATCAAGAAAACGTCACAAACGAGATAAGGGAAAAACAAAACTCTAGAATTCCTTAACAACATCCGAATCATGAAAGTAGACAACTCAATTAAGGTACGTATTTAGAACGGAAACAACAAATTGATGTTCTGAAGAATACTAAACTATGCACAACTCAGTCCAATGATAACAATTCATCACAAGTTTCTAGTAATTAAAAAATTTTGACAGAAGATTAATTTAGAATGGTCCGATCTCTTCTCAGTGCAACAATTTGTTTGTCACTTGGAGGATCATATCAACTTGTATCGACAAAGATGATTGTCCCAAGACGAGAAGACATTCGTAGCAGTAAATGGGATCAAGCAGAAGGCATTTGTAGCAGAAAAAGAGATCAAGCCCTTTCATCAACAAGCTTTGAGGAGAAAGCCTTTTGAGGAGGAAGACAATGTTATGAATAAAATACATAGAAAATAATGTAAAAGATAATAATCATAAATGATGATAATTAATTAGTAATTAGTACTAAAGAGGCATGTCTAATGGAACATGACCTTCCGTGGAGAGGCACTTGCCTAGGTATATAAGCGAGCCTCATTTGTAACATTGATAATAATTCATCATACATTTTATATATAATAATATATGTATCTTCAATGGATATTTTCATATTCCAAGTCTTTTGGAGTATTTGACTTTAGGTACGAACTTTGTTCGTTCCATTGAATCACTGTTGATGTACTTGAACATTGTATCTCTCTATTGAACACTTGATGACAATCTAATAGAAGAAGAATTTGGAAAGGGTTTTCCCCCTTGTGGGGTTTTTCCTTGGTCTTTGACCAAATTGTTGTGTCTTTATTGCTCTTGGTTGTCTTCTGTTGTGGATTTGGTTTACTGTCCTATCTACAATTGCTTATTGTTGCTGGAAGACTAAATTTATTGGATAAAGTGAATGCTAATTGAAGAAGAATTGTAATAAGTGATTGTGTTAAGCATAGATCACTAGAAAATTAACACAATCTTTTTGCTCTACTAAGATGCATTCCATTCATCCCAAAAAAACATCTTCTGCAAGTTTGTTTTTTGCTAAACAAGGGATTGCAACTAAAGAAAGTTTGTTGCAAATCATGCAATGGCTAATTGAAAAAGCTCTCTCACCCCGTTGTGTTTCCTCATTAGGTCCAAAACCCTTGAGTGGTTACAGATGTACCCACTGATGAATTTTGTTATTTCCAAACAATGGGCTGCACATGGAATCCACCAAATGTTGGGGTGTTTTTCCTCCAACATCCTTCCATCTGCAACATAGTTGGAGGCATTCCCTATGATTGTAGTATCCCAGATTCGGATGAACAGTAATAAAAGGGAAAATAGACAAGCAACTACAACAAAAATGAAAACACCATTAAACACACATAAATTGGGACCAAATTCAACGCTGAGCCATTTTGTTATAATGCCAAAATGAGTACAAATATGGTGCTTGGAAAGATAACACTTGGGCCTGCCCAAGGCAGGCTGAAGAACAACTCTAATCCTAGCAAAATCCTCCGCTGAAGTATGCTATGCGTGGCTCACCCACTACGCTATCTAGTCCAGAAATTTACTGTTGTTGCCTAATTTCGGACTGTTGGTTGGCTTGTCTCCTGTGCTGAGAAAATTCTCGGAATTGGTCATTAGACTCCTCACTAAACCCACAAAAACTCGTGAAGTGTTTGCAGAAAGCTCGACCCTTGAAAAACTTGCAAAGGGTTTGCAGAAAGCTTGACACGCTGCTCTGCTGGGGAAATCGACCTCTTGGCTGGAACTGCTGGAAAATGCCTCTGAAACACTGCCAAAATCCCTGGTAGGAGGTGGCTAGCCTCCCCTCCAAATCTTTCGGCTGATCTCCTCTTCAACTCCCTACTCCCAGCACTTCCCCTTCGTTGGACTGCGTAGTCTTGGTTGTTTCTACGCTGTCCTGGAGAGACTGCGCTCTCTGCTAATGATGCTGTGAATCTCCTCCCACAAAATGATGGAACTCCTCTCTTGAGCAGGCACTCGATGTCCCTCGAGGCAGAGGTTGAGATCTCTGCATGAAGATCTCGTGTGCTGAACAACACTGCAGACTTGGCTCTACGGCTCATGTGTGCTCAGTCAAGAAGACAAAATATTATGAGCCGAATGAATGAGGGGAAATGAATTGCCCCCTTCCTTTTGTCTCCAACAACCCAATGTTCCTCTTGAGCCCCACCTTAGACTGCGTTACCCCTTCACTGGCCACTCCTACGTTGTCCCTCCTTGTCCACTCATAGCGCTTCCACTCAACAGTATGCAGAGCCTTCTCATTGGCTCTCCCTGCCCCACCAAAGCCACAATCTTTTGCCTCCAACTATAGGAAAAGTGCATCAACTTGCTTTAATCTAATTTGTGGGTACCGGCCCACATTATTTTTGCCTAACTTATGAAAAGCCAAAATTAACCAAAAATTAATATTTCAATTAGCTGACTGCTAATTTGGAATATCACAGTCCTCCCCGCCAAAATGTTGCTTGTCCTCAAGCAACTGCAAAGATGGGTGCTGAAGAATCTTCTCCCCCTCACAAGTGGCATCTTCATTCGGGAGGTTCCTCCATCGAATCAAGTACTCCTTCACCACTCTGCTCCTCAGGTATCTGTCCCTAGTGTCCAAAATCGCTTCAGGTTGTAGCACCAAATGCCCCTGATCATCTGTTGGAGGGAGCTCAGTAGTTGCGGTCACCTGCTGCCCCAAAGCCTTCTTTAGGCACGATACATGGAAAATGTGGTGGATCCGGCTCCCTTGTGGCAACTCCAACTCATCTGCCACCTCTCCAACCTGTCGGACAACTCGGTACAGTCCATAGAAGCAAGGTTTAGGCTTTTCAACTCCCTTTTTCTTGAACGTGGACTGCCTGTAGGGTTGAAGTCGGAGGTACACCAAGTCCCCCACCTCAAACTGCCTCTCTACACGGCCCCAATCTGCGTACATCTTCTGTTGGTTTTTTGCGGTCCTCAAGTTATCCTTGAGAGCCCGGAGGATGTCATGACTCTCCTGGATCCAATCTTTGGCCCTGGGGGCCTTACTTGCCCAAAACATAGCATCAACAAACGTCAATGCATCATAACCAGATAAAGCTCGAAACGGGGACATACTAGTGGACATATGGAATGTGGTGTTGTAACAGTACTCCCCCAAGTGTAGCCAACGTAGCCAGACCTTCTACTGCCATGTAATAAAATTTCGCAAGTAGCCCTCCAACCACTTGTACATTATCTTTGTCTGCTCGTCAGTCTGTGGGTGGTAACTCGTGATAGGTGTGAGCTCTGTGCCCACCAGTTGGAACAAGTCCTGCCAAAAGCCTCCCATGAATCTGCTGTCCTAGTCACTAACTATGGTGTTCGAAGACCATGCAGCCAAAAAATATCCTTGAAGAACAACTCGGCCACCTGTGAGACTATGTATCGAGCTGAAATAGCCAAGAAGTGTGCATACTTCGTGAACCTATCAACTACGACGAAGATGCAGTCCTTGCCCTGCGCCATGGGCAACCCCGTAATAATTCCATCGAAATGCTCTCCTACTTCCCCTCCAGAATGTAGAAATTTCATACCCAACCCTGGTTTTCAGTTTATCCTTCATTCTCCCATAAAGTTAAATGCCCATTCTCATAGCCATACATTCAACAAGCTGGAAAAATAAATATTTTTTGAAAACACTAATTCTAGAAATTTCACAATGTTGAAATGCGGAAATAAAACTCAAAAAAATAAATCAGCGACACACAGAAAATAGACACGCTGATTTTTGGTCAACTTGACCCTAGAAAAACCCCCTACAACCCTTGGGGGAAACCAGTTCGAAAGCTTCTTCTTATTTCTGGAAAATGCTTTACAGAGAAGTGAAATGTACAGGAAAGATTCCAGCGAACAAAGTACAGACTTATCTTGTTTTCTGTGCTTGCCTCCAACTTGGAAAACGTGCCAAAACAGCAAAAAACTCAAAACAGAAATTTATTACAACAAATGACAGTCTTGGAAATCGTGCCCAGTACTTAGCTGTATGATCGTACGGACTGTACAGACTGTATGGAAAAAATACAGCAAGCTTCCTCCTTGAAATCCGTGCTAGCTGCCTTGAAAACCATGGAGAGCCACCTTGCAATCTGTGCCTTTAGCTGTTGTACCTTTGCCTCTATTTCTATGTTGTCCCTCTCCTCGAAAAATGTGCCTCAAGCTGCTGTATGGACTGTTGCCTCGAAATATGTGTTGTTGTACAGCCTTGCTGCCTCGAAATTCGTGCAGCCTCTTGCTGCCTCGAAAAACCTGCAGCCCCTTGCTGCTGTACGGACGGCTGAATCTTCCTCTCCTTCACTTTCTCAAGCTCAAACTAGAAAAAATGTCTCCAGATCTCTTCCTCCTCTCTCAATCTGCTCATGAAAGAATGAATGACCTTTTCCCACATTTTCCTCCTTTAACCTAACCCTAAGTGACTTTTGGGGAATCCCTAAATCTAATGGCTGAGATAGCTTTAGATCTAGGGCTGAGATTAAATGCTCATTTAAGTCTCACTTTCTATTTTTTAATTCACCCCACTTTAATAAAGACCCACTTAGTCATTTATTTCCAAAGTCACTTTTCCTTTCTAATTTCACATTGACTTTATTAAAGTAACTTTAAAATTAGACTTTAGTAACTTTATCACTTAAAGTCACTTTTAAATTAGATTTGACTTTATAACTTTATAAAGTCACTTTAGGAGAAAAATTAAATTTTTTTGGACACTTTTTCCTAGGCCAAAGATCAAAGCCTTAGGGAACCACCTGTCCTCCGGTAACCAAATTTCAACACTCCCTCTTACCGAGGAAAGTGTTTCTCACCACACCCATCTTGTCTCTGAAGTAGACATACTTGCCTCGTGGTAAGGCTTTGGTAAGAATATTCGCAACCTACTCATCAGTGGGAATATATTCAAGCTTCACAGCTCCCTTCTGAACACAGTCTCTGATGAAATGATATTTGATCCCGATATGCTTTGACCTGTCATGAAATCCTAGATTCTCCGTGAGTTTAATGTCCCTTTCCTTTTGTCTTCAACAACACAATGTTCCTCTTGAGCCCCACCTTAGACTGCGCTGCCCCTTCACTGGCCACTCCTACGTTGTCCCTCCTTGTCCACTCATAGCGTTTTCACTCAACAATATGCAGAGCCTTCTCATTGGCTCTCCCTGCCCCACCAAAGCCGCAATCTTTTGCCTCCGACTATAGGAAAAGTGCATCAACTTGCTTTAATCTAATTTGTGGGTACTGGCCCATATTATTTCTACCTAACTTACGAAAAGCCAAAATTAATATTCCAATTAGCTGACTGCTAATTTGGAATATCACAGTGCTCCCCGCCAAAATGTTGCTTGTCCTCAAGCAACTGCAAAGATGGGTGCTGAAGAATCTTCTCCCCCTCCCAAGTGGCATCCTCATTCGGGAGGTTCCTCCATCGAATCAAGTACTCCTTCACCACTCTGCTCCTCAAGTGTCTGTCCCTAGTGTCCAAAATGGCCTCAAGCTGTAGCACCAAATGCCCCTCATTATCTGTTAGAGGGAGCTCAGTAGCTGCGGTCACCTGCTGCCCCAAAGCCTTCTTTAGGCACGATACATGGAAAATGTGGTGGATCCGGCTCCGTTGTGGCAACTCCAACTCATCAGCCACCTCTCCAACCCGCCAGATAACTCGGTACAGTCCATAGAAGCGAGGTTTGGGTTTTTCAACTCCCTTCTTCTTGAACGTGGACTGCCTGTAGGATTGAAGTCGGAGGTACACCAAGTCCCCCACCTCAAACTGCCTCTCTACACGGCCCCAATCTGTGTACATCTTCTGTTGGTTTTGTGCAGTCCTCAAGTTATCCTTGAGAGCCCGGAGGATGCCATGACTCTCCTAGATCCAATCTTTGGCCCTGGGGGCCTTACTTGCCCGAAACATAGCATCAGCAAACTTCAATGCATCATAACCAAATAAAGCAGGAAAAGGGGACATACTAGTGGACATATGGAATGTGGTGTTGTAACAGTACTCCCCCAAGTGTAGACAACGTAGCCAAACCTTCTACTGCCATGTAACAAAGTTTCGCAAGTAGCCCTCCAGCCACTTGTTCACTATCTTTGTCTGCTCGTCAGTCTATGGGTGGTAACTCATGATAGGTGTGAATTTTGTGCCCACCAGTTGGAACAAGTCTTGCCAAAATCCTCCCATGAATCTGCTATCCTGGTCACTAACTATGGTCTTTAGAAGACCATGCAGCCAAAAAATATCCTTGAAGAACAACTCGACCACCTGTGAGGCTGTGTATCGAGTTGAAATAGCCAAGAAGTGTGCATACTTCGTGAACCTGTCAACTACGGCAAAGATGCAGTCCTTGCCCTGCGCCATGGGCAACCCCGTAATAATTCCATCGAAATTCTCTCCTACTTCCCCTCCAGAATGTAGAAATTTCATACCCAACCCCGATTTTCAGTTTCTCCTTCATTCTCCCATAAATTTAAATGCCCATTCCCATAGCCATACATTCAACAAGCTGGAAAAATAAATATTTTTGAAAACACTAATTCTAGAAATTTCACAATGTTGAAATGCAGAAATAAAACTC
The DNA here is from genome assembly GCA_034641835.2 of Pinus albicaulis. Lineage (NCBI taxonomy): Eukaryota > Viridiplantae > Streptophyta > Pinopsida > Pinales > Pinaceae > Pinus > Pinus albicaulis. The sequence continues at coordinate 598,975,151 of CM076577.1, forward strand.
AGAAAAATAAATCAACCACACACAGAAAATAGACACGCTGATTTTTGGCCAACTCGACCCTGGACAAACCCCTACAACTCTTGGGGAAAACCAATTCGAAAGCTTCTTCTTATTTCTGGAAAATGCTTTTATAGAGAAGTGAAATGTATAGGAAAAATTCCAACGAACAAAGTACAGACTTATCTTGTTTTTTGTGCTTGCCTTCGTCTTGGAAAACGTGCCAAAACAACAAAAAACTCAACAGAAATTTATTACAGCAAATGATAGTCTTGGAAATTGTGCCCAATACTTAGCTGTACGATTGTACGGACTATACAGACTGTATGGAAAAAATACAGCAAGCTGCCTCCTTGAAATCTGTGCTAGCTACCTCGAAAATCGTGCACAACCACCTTGGAATCCGTGCCTTTAGCTGCTGTACCTTTGTTTCGATTTCTATGATGTCCCTCTCCTCGAAAAATGTGCCTCAAGCTAATGTACGAACTGCTGCCTCGAAATCTGTGTTGTATGGCCTTGTTGCCTCGAAATTCGTGTAGCCCCTTGCTGCCTCGAAAAACGTGAGCCCCTCGCTGTTTGACGGACGGCTGAATCTGCGTCTCCTTCACTTTCTCAAGCTCAAACTAGAAAAAATGTCTCCAGCTCTCTTCCTCCTCTCTCAATCTACTCATGAAAGAATAAATGACCTTTTCTCTCATTTTCCTCCTTTAACCTAACCCTAAGTGACTTTTGGGAAATCTCTAAATCTAATGGCTGAGATAGCTTTAGCTCTAGGGCTGAGATTAAAAGCTCATTTAAGTCTCACTTTCTATTTTTTAATTCACCCCACTTTAATAAAGACCCACTTAGTCATTTATTTCCAAAGTCACTTTTCCTTTCTAATTTCACATATAAAAAATCTGACACCTTCAAGGGAGGTTTGGGTTCCCTATCAAATGTCAAAGTCCCCACACCGACTGCTCTAACAACACTGTCATCTCCGAGTACTACCTCTATATCAGTGCCACTCTCAGAAAGCTCTGAGAAGTACTCATAGACTCCTGTCATATGACGTGAAGCCCCACTGTCAACATACCAGATACCTGAAGATGCTCCGCTAGTGGAGGGAAATTCACACTCCCTCTCAACCTCCGTGGCAGGTGATCCTGCACTAGTGGACTCACAAGAAATGAACCCAAACTCCCGGTCAAAGCTATCCGTAAAGTCTTCTATCTCTGCTGATGCTGCCATGCTCTGGTTCTTCCCCTTCCTCTTCTTCTCCGAACACACAACTGCATAGTGTCCCATCTTCTGACAATTCCAACACTTCACCTTGGAATAGTCCTTCTGCGTGTCCCCTGTTTACCTTTACCTTTGTCTTTGCCCCCATCAACACTTATGGAAGCTTGCTTCTTTCCCTTGCCTTTCTTGCCTCCTGCCAACAGTGCTACATCCTCGTCTTGCTCAACTATTTTGTCTGCCCCAAGCTGGCTCTTCCTGATTTCTTTCTGTATGCAATCATCCCAGAACCTCTCCCAAGAGGGAAGGGTCTCACATGCACAAACCCCATCAGCAAAGTTCAGCCATGAACTGAGAAGGCCATTCACTGCAATCTGCACCAACTCAGTGGGTGGAATGACCTCTCCAACTGCTACCAATGCATCTCTCACATTAGTAATTTTTGGGAGATATCCAGCTGCGCTATTAGTCTTATCCATCTTAATGGTCTTCAGCTTCTCCCTTAGGACCATTTTCCTGTTCTCATTGGTACTCTGGTAGAGATTGGTCAATGTTGTCCACATCTCATGAGCATATCTCTTTCCTCTCACATGAGGAATGCAATGGTCTTTGATTCCATCTAGAATCAGTCTCTTACCCTTGTTATTCTTTTTATTAAAGGTTGTCAACTGAACAACATCAGTAGGCACATTAACAGGGTTCTGTGCAATATGTACCATGATGTCCCAGACTTCTGCCTCCTCAAAGATGCTCTGCATTCTCTCCTTCCATACACTATAGTTACTATGCCCATCCAACCTATCCTCCACCCTCAAGCCCAAAGACATGCTTGCTATCCTAAATAAGCTGAAAATAACACTGTTGTAGTAAAGGTAATGTTTTTTGTGTGAAAAATCAGCTTGCTGTAATTTTTCTTCTTGCTGTCTCAAACTGCACTTTCAGCGAAATAGCTTCGATGCCATGTAGAAATTTGATAACCCAACCCCGGTTTTCAGTATCTCCTTATTTCTCCAATGGAGTTAAATGCCCATTCCCATAGCCATACATTCAACAAGCTGGAAAAAAAAATATTTTCTGAAAACACTAATTCTAGAAATTTCACAATGCTGAAATGCAGAAATAAAAACTCAGAAAAATAAATCTGCCCCACACAGAATTTTGACATGTTGATTTTTTGTCAACTTGACCCTGGGAAAACCCCCTACAACTCTTAGAGAAAACTAGTTCGAAAACTCTTCTTATTTCTGGAAAATGCTTTTACAGTGACAGGAAATATATAGGAAAAATTCCAGCAAACAATGTACAGACTTATCTCGTTTTCCATGCTTGCCTCCGCCTCGGAAAATGTGTCAAATCAGCAAAACAGTGAAAACAGAAATTTATTACAGCAGTGAACAACCTTGAAACTCGTGCCCAATACTTAGTTGTATGGCCGTATGGACTGTACGGAAAAGTACAGTAGTGCCACCTTCTCAAAAACCGTGTTTGCTGTCTCGAAAATCATGCCTAGCGATCTTGGAAATTGTGCCTTTAGCTTATTGTACCTTCTCGATTTTTGTGTTGTGCCTCTCCTCGAAATCCGTGCCTCAAGTTGTTGAATCTGCCTCGAAATGCATGCTAATTAATGTTGTATGGACTACTGCCTCAAAATGCTTGCAGCGTCTCTCTGCTGTACGGATTTGCTGAACTGCTCCTCTCCTTCACTTTCTCAAAACCCAGAAATTTCTCCAGCTCTCTTCTCCTTCTCTCAATCTGCTCATGAAAGAATGAATGACCTTTTCCCTCATTTTCCTCCTTTAACCTAACCCTAAGTGACTTTTGGGGAATCCCTAAATCTAATGGCTGAGATAACTTTAGATCTAGGGCTCAGATTAAATGCTCATTTAAATCTCACTTTCTATTTTTTAATTCACCCCATTTTAATAAAGACCCACTTAGTCATTTATCTCCAAAGTCACTTTTCACTTTCTAATTTCACATTGACTTTATTAAAGTCACTTTAAAATTAGACTTTAGTAAATTTATCACTTAAAGCCACTTTTACATTAGATTTGACTTCATAACTTTATAAAGTCACTTTAGGAGAAAAAATAAATTCTTTTGGACACTTTTCCCTAGGCCAAAGATCAAAGCCTTAGGGAATCACCTGTCCTCCGGTAACCAAATTTCAACACTTCCAAGGTTGTTGTGGTGGACGATCGGTCAGAAGATGATGTAGCCATGAGCGCTCATGAACCACGAAGTTGGGCGACATGGATCTGTAGAGAAGCTACAGAGTGTGGGTGAGATCCTTGAGCAGCTCATCTCTTGGATCACATCCGAGCTACGGGAGCCTTAAGACAGTAGTGAGACAAGTGGAGCAGTTGGTGCAGAGAATCACAGATGAAGCAGAGGCGGAGCTGAACGCTGAAGGGAGCAGCGCAATGCAGATGCAGCAACAACGTGACAGCAACAGCGTAGGGGTTGATGTGACTTTAGCAACGCAGAGCAGAGTTGCAGCAGCGTGGAGGCTTCAGGAGGACAGCGCATCCAACAAAAGCGTGAAAGATTTCAGCACAAGGGGCTGATGTGACTTCATGACAGCAACAGCGTAGGGGTTGATGTGACTTTAGCAACGCAGAGCAGAGTTGCATCAGCGTGGAGGCTTCAGGAGGACAGCGCATCCAACAAAAGCGTGAAAGATTTCAGCACAAGGGGCTGATGTGACTTCAACAGTGCAGAGGGAGTCTGCTTACACAGTGCAGAGTTGTAGCTGTGCATCATCCTTCAAATGTCAGCACAGAGCAACAACCTATGGAGCTTCAGTGATGAGGATGCAACCCAACTGACTTGTTTGTCAAAGATTGGGCAAGAGGTTCAGTTGCTTCTTTTAGCATCTGAAGATGCAGTGCAGCAGTGGACAGCACGATGCAGCAGATTGAGAGGGAGCTGCAGTACAGATGTAACAGTGGCGGTGGCAGAGTCATGTGCAGCAGTACAAAATGGCAGCAACAACACAGTGATGAAGGGTAGCAGGTCCAGCATCAGTGCAAAGACCCACACCAGGGATCAGTGCAGAGCTTCGAGGTGAAGTAGAGTTGTACTAGAGCACATTCCTTGCTAAGAGGGAGTGTTGAGTTTTCTTGAGTGTTGGGGTAGCATCAAATGTGCTCTAGCTCCCAAAATTTGTGGAGGGACTAGAGTACATGAGATCTCCAAGACCCATAAAGGGATTTCGGAAATTCTATCTAGTTTGGGAGATAATTAATTAATTAATAATTTTAATTAAGGACCCTAAGTCTAACTTAGGAAAATTAAATAATTAAAGGTAATTAATTAAAACATTTGATGGAATTGTCTTAAGTCACACAGATCAAGCTTTCTTTTAATTTTAGCCTTCGATTGAAGATCTGATCATGGTTGTTGGTCTCCCAACAATAAAAGTATAAAGGGAATGCTTGGGGTCAGTTGGAGAACACACACAAAGGCAGAGCACTGAGACTAAGCTGGAATTCTAGGGCGTGGTTTGCTAAGAATTTCTAGAAGTGTTTCAGCTGCAGAGAGGGGTAGTTTTAGCAAAGGGGATGGTCTGATCCCAATGCCAAGAATCAACAAAAGGCAGAGAGCAGCCTCCAGAGGCAGCGCAGAGAAGCAGGGGCAACAGCGTAGCTACGCAACGCAGAGGGCTTCAACCGCTACGCGGGCCTAGAAAGGGCATCGCTAAGCAGCAGGAGACCCTCCAGGGTTACGTTGGTCCAACTAGGACAGTGTAGGGATTGTGTCACCCAATCTGGGGTTACGCAACCCTCTCCAGGACGGTGCAGAGGCTGACGTAGGGGCTTCAGGGGCAGCGCCAGGGTTTCTAGAGGCTGGAAACGGCTAAGTCCTGTAAATCCTGTTTGAGGGTGTGGATCAGTCAAGTTTTCAGTCTCGACTCTCCAGAATAGTAGGTTAGCTGCAGATCTATTTTTCTCTATCAGGTTAGCCAGTAAGGTGCCCAAATTTGTTGTATTCAGAAATTACTTAATAATATAAACCTCCAGCAGCCATAAGACTAGTTTTCTCGCATTGGGTTTTTCCGAGGGCAACTGTCCATAAAATCTTGTGTGTCACTTTGTCTATGTGCATGTACTTCTGTTTTAGATCTGAATCGGTGAAAGTTTGTTGTGTGTTTACTTCGATCTTAATCTGAATATTTCAACATTAATAACTTGTTTAAGTAGGAGAAGTATAACCAAAATTAACAGTAGGGTTTCTACATAAAGTAATGTTAAGAAATTTTCACAAGGAGTATGTCCCCATGGTCACCGTCAAAGTTGGGACATAATGCATGGACTGCATGGCCCTGGCCCCTGGAACTAGCAAAGAAAACCCATCAAAGCTCTCTGTCTGTATGCCCCTTCTCTACACCATTTGGGCATCGATGAAGTTGTGCATAACCCCGCTGTCCACTAGCACCGAGACACGTTGTCCCTAAACTGTCCCTCGAACCCTCAGTGTTAGGTACTTGGGTACCCATCGCAAAGATGCAAGGACCCCTCGGGTAGGTGCAAATGTTGATCCTTCTGCTGGAGTAGGTGGTGGTGGAGGATTCTCCCATGGTGCTCCTGTGTCGATATCTCTTCCCATCTCAAAGAATGTCTCCTTTTCTTCCTCACTATCAAAGAAGACCTCGTGTAGTGTGCCTTCCCTCGTGTGCCTTCCCTCTAGCACACCTATGACCTGGTGCCCACGACTCTTGGTAGGTGAAGCAGAGCTTCTTCTGCTTCAAATCTCTCTGGGTCTTATCATCCATAACGCACACATGACAAAGGACACAATATTTTTTGGACAATGTCCCCGGAAAAACCCAATGCAGGAAAACCGGTGCAACAACTCTTAGAGGGTTTGTTTATTAAGCAGAATATCTGAATACAATCAAGGGCACCAGTAATGGTTTTCCCAACAGAGAATTCAATACAGATGTACCTATCACTCAGAGACAGAAAATATGGTTGATTCAACCGAGGAAGCACTCCTCTGAAAATACTGAATATGAGCCCTTTCTGGCCCACTGGAACCCCAACCTCCAGCCCTCATGAAATACTGAATACGAGCCCTCCTCCAACCTTTGCGTTAGCTTCTCCTGCCCAGCGTAGCGACTACGCAGCACAGGCTGCTCCTGGCTCACCCCTCTGGGCTCAGCATTGCCTCTATGTCGCCCTGAAGGCCTTGCATCAACCTCTGCGCTGCCTCTGCATGTGCCTAGTTGGACTGTGTCCCTCTTGCTGGTCTCTGCGCTGCTTGGTATGAATCTGCCTCTCTGCCTTAGTATTCTCGGCCTCGAATCAGAATAATCTCTCGTGGATCTGCCCCTCACAAGCACTGCAAGCTCACTAAAAAATTCTCAGCGAACTGCACCCCAAAATTTCGACTTAGCTCAAGTGCTACCACTCTGTGTGTGTTCTCCAAATGACCTCAAGCCTTCCTTTAATACTTTTCTCGTTGACAAATCCACGATCGTGATGTAATCTCTAATCAACGGCTCAAATTAGAAAAGACTTGATCCATGTCACTTGAAACATTCTCACCCACATGTTTAAATTAATTCACTTTAATTTTTTAATTTCTCTAAGTTAGACTTAGCGTCCCCATTAAAAAATTTAATTATTTGAATAACTTTCACACCGGGTGGAATTTCTCCAAACGATTTCTGGGTCTTGGAGATCTCATGTGTTCTAGCCCCTCTACAAAGTTTCGGATCTAGAGCACATCCGATGCTACCCAAAATCTCAACACTCCCTTTTAGCGAGGAATGTGCTCTAGCAACACTTCACTCCAGAAGCGTTACTCTGATCTCTGGCCTCAATCCCTTGTGCTACTAATGCTTGGCCTGCTGCCCTCCATCCACTGCGTTGCTGCTTTTTGACCTGTTGCCCTCCATCCACTGTGTTGTTGCTTTTTGACCAGTTGCCCATGACACTGCCGCAGTCACTACAACCTCTGTACTGCAACTCCCTCTAAAATTGCTGCATCATGCTGCCTATAGCACTACCACTGCTAATTGTTGCACTGCAACTCAGTTGCTAAGAAGTAAGCAACTGAAGGACATCACCCACCAACTGACAGACAAATCAGTCTGGCTACATCTAATCACTAAAGCACCCTCTGCTATTGCTCTGCGTTGTCTCTCTAGAGCCTCTGCGCTGCTGCTCTACACTGCTGAAGTACCATCAACCTCCGCGCTGCTGTTTCTACTGCACTGCACTGCTCCACTCTCTTAAGTTCTAACACTGCCCTGTGCCTCTCCATGATCCTTTACATCCACTGACTCCAGTCATCCTGCTACTGTCTTTACCGACTCTCATAGCTCGTATATGATCCAAGAGTTTGGGCACCTCATGTATCCTGTCGTCCACCATCTGTAGCTCACTCTACAGATCTATGTCGGCCCACCTCTTCTCTCGAGGTACATGAGCACTCATGGCCACATCATCATCGCTGTCGTCATCCCCTTTCGATGTTGCTGCCTTGGAATTTGAATCTTCCTTGCCCTTCTTCTTAGGACAAGTATTGGCGAAGTGTCCCAATTCGCCTCATCTGAAGCATTGGACCTTGGATAGGTCCTTCTTCTTCCCTTGCTACCTCTATCCCTTAGATGTTAGGTCTGCATCTTCCTCCTCCTCTTTCTTAATCTTGACTCCTTCGTTGTTGAATTCCCTCTTGGTTATTCTCCTGATTTCCTTCTGTCGAAGGATAGCCCACATGTCTCACCAGTTTGGAAGTTGTGCTTTGCCCATGATACTTTGGAAAAAAGTCTCCCAATCATCGGTGTCTGCATTCAGGGTAGTCCTCACCATGAGTCCATCATCAGGAGTTGCCCCCATGGAAATCAGCTGGTCTCGGATTGTCTACAATCTAAAGAGGAAAGGATCGATCTCGTCTCCCTTGTGTATCTGGAGCATCTGCATCTGATTCTCCAGAAGCATCTTCCTCTAGACGGAGCTACCTTGATACAATGTGGTTAATGTTGTACACACCTTGTTTGTCGTCTTCTTCTCGGCATTATGTGGAACCACGTGATCTTTCACTCCATCCATGATCAAGCATTTTGCCTATGCCTGGTTTTCATGAAACTTCTTTAGAGCATCAACATCAGTCGGCACAATCAGGACGTTCTTGGCATGGTCTCTAATGCCATATTCATCAAGGACTGTTAGGATTTTGGCTTTCCAAATGGAAAAGTTAGACACACTGTCTAACCTATCATGATCTCTCAATCCATACAGGGCCATCTCTGCTCAAACTGTCGAAGCAAGTGCTCTTCTCCCTTCTACTGCTGCTACACTCAACAAAAAACCGGATATGGGTTTCTTGGCGATAAAAACCCTCTATAGAATATGCTCCCTTTGAATCAGCCCTGTCGAATCAGCCCTCTACGATCACTCCACTTGATCGAATCTCAAATTTCTTGGCTAGAAAATCTGTTGAGGAACTGTTTCCCCTTACTTTGTCAACCCTACTAGGCATTGTTCTGCACCGACAGAAACAATGCCCCACCAGCGACTTCGAAGATCAGTAAACTACACTTCTAGCCACGACAACCGACACAGTGTCACTCCCTCTTGGACTGCGTCAGCTTAGGGTGAGCTTGACAGGCTCTGTGTCACCCTTCTGGGCCTGCATCAGCCTCTGCGTCAACTCTGCGTGAGTATTTTGGCTCTGCGTCACCCCTGCGGGGCCTCTGCGTTGTTCCTCTAGTGTTGTGTTACCTCTTTTTGAATCTGTGTAGCTTCAGTTGTCGTCATGCAACAAGAAATTCTTCAGCCCTATGATGATGGCTTCAGTTTGATCTGCAATCGCTCTGATACCATGTGAAAATTTCTGAATATAGAGACCCTACTGCAGTATCTTGATTTACTTCTCGTACTTGTTTGATTTAATTAAAAGTTATTTTTTGAATATTCAGTAAAATATCAAAGCAAACACAACTGCAGCCTACACATACATACAAATAATTTACTGAAGCATAATGCACACATGACAAAGGACACAGTATTTTTTGGACGATGTCCCCGGAAAAACCCAATGCGTGAAAACTGGTGCAACAACTCTTAGAGGGTTTGTTTATTAAGCAGAATATATGAATACAATCAAGGGCACCAGTAATGGTTTTCCCAGCAAAGAATTCACAAGAGATGTACCTATCACTCAGAGAGAGAAAATATGGTTGATTCAGCCAAGGAAGCACTCCTTTGAAAATACTGAATACGAGCCCTTTTTGGCCCATTGGAACCCCAACGCTTCACCTCGAGCCTCTGCGTCAACTTCTCTTGCCCAACGTAGCCATTGCGCAACACAAGCTGCTCCTCCATCACCCCTCTGGGCTCAGCGTTGCCCCTAAGTCAGCTTGAAGGTCTTGCGTCAGCCTCTACACTGCCTTTGCGTGAGCTTGGCTGGGCTACGTCCCTCCCACTGGTCTCTACGCTGCCTAGTACAAATTTGCCTCTCTGACTTAGTATTCTCGACCTCGGATCAGAATAGTCCCTTGTCGAGCTACCCCTCACAAGCACTGTAAGCTCACTTAAAAATTCTCAGCAAAACACGCCCTAGAATTTCGACTTAGCTCAAGTGCTACCGCTCTGTGTGTGTTCTCCAACTGACCCCAAGCTTTCCTTCAATACTTTTCTGAAGCGAACAAAGTTCCTTCTCAAGTTAAAATACTCCAAAACACTTGGAATACAAAGATATCCATGAGGATACAAATATTATATTATAAAAGATATGAGATAGATGATAAAATGTTACAATGAGGCCCTGCTTATATACCTATGCAGGTGACCTTTCATGACTGGGCATGTCTTTTAGACATGCCCTTTCACTAACTTAATGACTACTTACATAATTCTTAATTGACTATTTAATAATTATATTTGTTATATTCGTTATGAATTATATTCATAACATTGCCCCTTCCTTCAAAAGTTGTCCTCAAAGCTTATAGTTGACACTTTTCTTCAGTTCAATCACGCACCATTTTCTTCATTTGCTTTCGTCACAATTTAATATATCAACTTTTATTTATTTATTTGTTATGAATTGGCCCTTCCTTCAGAACTTTGTCCTCAAAGTTTTATGGATAATAATTTCTTCATCTTGTATTTGTTAAAATACTATAATTTTCAGGAAATCTTCCTTCTTTCCTTTTTGAATTGGATTTAATTTCCTTTTCATCAATGATTGATTTCATTTTGTCTGTTGAATTGAGTTTTTAGGGTTTTTAAGGTAACCCTTCTTAACTTTCTCTTCTTCTTTTTAATGAGGTTATTATTCCTTCAATTTTTATTTTTATTTTAATAATTTAATTAATTAAATATATATATATATATATATATATATATATATATTCTTTTAACAATTGATTTTTTTTTAACTCTTTTTTTTTTTTTGTTGAAAGGTTACAACCCTAGTGAAACGTGGCTATTCACATATATTCACCTATAAAATATATATGTCCACTTATGTGTATTTCTCCACGTAAAAGTAAACTTACCTTTCACAAGAGATTTTTTATTCCTTTACTTCTTATTTTACCTTGCAAATACCATGGCCAATTACCATGGGCTTCCAAAACCACGAGCTTGTAAACCACTAAAAGAATAATTAAAATAACCTTACCTACTCTTCCATATTTCTTTTTCCTTTTTAATTTTAATTTGTCTTGGTATGTGCATAAATGTACTTCTTTATATATATCTCTTTTTTTCTTTTTTTCTTTTTTTTTTTGGAACTATTTTCTTTTAAATTTTATTTTTTTTCTTTTTAATTTATTTCCCCCTTTATGTTAACTTTCCTTCTCTCTTTTATTTTATTTATATATATATATATATATATATATATATATATATATATATATATATTTTCTTTTTTTTTCAATTTTTTATTATGGCCAAAGGCCTCTGACAAACTCAGCAATGGAGAAACTCCAAAATTTGTAGCGAATGCTTCAGTCACAACGACAACAAGGTTGACGATTTTTATGGTCAAAGACCTGGATCGAAGAACGTGGCTCTGTGCAGTGCTTAAGCGGCTGAATGCTCAAACTACTCTGATACCAAATGAAGCGAACAAAGTTCCTTCTCAAGTTAAAATACTCCAGAACACTTGGAATACAAAGATATCCATGACGATACAAATATTATATTATAAAAGATATGAGATAGATGATAAAATGTTACAATGAGGCCCTGCTTATATACCTACGCAATTGACCTTTCATGATTGGGCATGTCTCTTAGACATGCCCTTTCACTAACTTAATGACTAATTACATAATCCTTAATTGACTATTTAATAATTATATTTGTTATATTCGTTATGAATTATATTCATAACATTTTCTCGTTGACAAATCAACGACCGTGATCTAATCTCTTATCAACGGCTCAGAGTAGAAAAGACTTGATCCACATCACTTAGAACATTTTCACCCACATGTTTAAATTAATTCACTTTAATTTTTTAATTTCCCTAAATTAGACTTAGGGTCCCCATTAAAAAATTTAATTATTTGATTAACTTTCACACCGGGTGGAATTTCTCCAAACGATTTATGGGTCTTGGAGATCTCATATGTTCTTGCCCCTTAACAAATTTTCGGAGCTAGAGCACATCCGATGCTACCCAAAAATCGTATTCCAAAAGAACCCAGAAACCGTTTGTGAAAATTCCACTCGGTTAATGTTTTATTAAAATAATTAAATATTTTAATGGGGACCCTAAGTCTAAACTTAGGGAAATTAAATAATTAAAGGGTATTAATAAAACATGAGTGAGAATGATCTAGAAAATGAAGATCATGTCTTGTTATAATCGTTGTTGATTAGAGATCTAATCTCGGTCGTTGATGTCTCAACGAGAACACTATAAAGGATGACTTGAGGACCTTTTGGAAAGATACACCGAATTGATCTAGAGTTCGAAATTTCTGGGGCGGGATTTGTTGAGAGATTCGAGCTAGAGATCTGAGCAGCAAGGGGCAGAGATAGCATCCGAGGAGGAAGAGATTTTCTCAACCGGTGGAGCATCAATCAGAGAGAGGCATAGGTGATCTAACCAAGCCATCTTTGAAGGAAGGACGGCTAACACAATGACTGCGTAGGGCTCTTGTAGAAGAAATGCAGAGGGAGTGGAGGGTTTTCATAATTTTGCTTGTAGATCAGTTTCAGATGCCAGGATCCAAAAAGTGACATCAGGAGGCTGTTCCTCAGGGTCCATAGAGGCAAAACGACTTGGTTGGGGCTGAACGTTGAACCTGGAAGGGGGTTACACAGAGGTTTGAAGGTCCAGCGCTGGGATTGTGCAGTGCCTCCCCAGGGTAGGGTTTTCTTCTTCTGGATCAGCCAGGAACTCAATGATTGAGTGAGGTAAATCCTCACAAATTCTTCTTCCAGTTTTCTCTCTGTAACTAAATTACCCTTGGGATATTTAGAGATGTATTCAGACATTGCTACTGGTTAATAATAAAACCCTCAGATCTACTGCACCGGTTTTCCCGCATTGGGTTTTTCTGGGGACTTAGTCCAAAATAAAGGTGTCATATGTGTGATTGATTTCCTTGTTCAGTTTCCTTGTTTCAAAATCACGAGTATTATAGTGTAGGCTGCTTTAGTATTTCATGTTTGATTCAGAAATAATTGTGTAAAGTAAATTATATAATAGAATAAGTAATTCAATTGGTTGCAATAGGATTCCTTAGATTGTTCAGATCTAGGAATTTTCATGCAATTTAGTGACCAAAGAAGTTATAAAATAATTTGTCTTTGAAGTGGTTGAATTATATCAAGTATTAGCTTTTAAATGGAAAAATAAAATAGAAATGAAGTGCTTTAAATGGAAAGTTTTTAACCAAAGAAAATGCTTATAACTTCTACAGTATTGCACGAAAACCATCAACATATTGACAAACTTAGAGAGACAGATTAGATCAATACCAAGCTTTATTCTTTAAAATCTCGAAGGCTAGTTGTGCCAATAACACTATTATAGAACCAAGACAACGATGCTCTTGCAGAAGAGAATAGAAGAAGCTAGAGGAGAAGAACCAAGACAGTGATGGTATTGCACAAGAGAATAGAAGAAGCTAGACGAGAGAAGGAGAGAGAAATCAAGAGAGAGAAGTGATTTATTGCTATCGAAGAAGATCCACTTGAGCCAAAATCCAACACCTGTATTTAATTATCTCTTCATGCTATGTGCATTGGGAAAGAGAGATGTTGAACTCCATGCAAGACTAGTCTATGCACATTTCTGAGTGAACTGGCCATCCAATTGTAGTTGCTTCTAGTCCAACTGATTGTGAATCTTGTAATCTTGGAGAAGAGTAAAGTGTCAAATACTCCGAGTTAAAACTGGGGAGAGGTTGAGTCAACACAAGGTGAAATATCCTATAGTATCAATGTGCATTAACTCAATGGGGAGTCATCTCAGTGAAGTAGTGATGGACTGGAGAAAGTAATCATGTGCATTGTTGATGTGGGGGTTTGGTGGAGTGAAGCGAGGAAGGAACGGAGATAACAGAGTAATGTGCATGAGCAAGTATAGGTGGGAAATAGTCAACTAGAGAGACAGGTGAGTGAAGTGGAAATACATTAGTGTTAAAGTGGAAAAGTACTAGAGTGAAGTGGAGTGAATCTAGGGGCAAAGTCAAGAAGGATAAGACCATGCACTTGAGTGAAGGTGGAGTGGATTTAGTCCAACGGAGAGAGAGAGAGAGAGAGAGAGAGACTAAAGCGAAGTAGAACAAATAGAATGCATGCATTTTGTTAACTCGAGAGAAAACCTCGTAAACTTCTCCATGCATGCATGCGACTTAGTTAACTGAATCAAGTGCCAAGTCACTCCTAGACCCATGCATGCGTCCCAGTAGAGTGCAGTTGACTCACTCAAGTGACTCAGTTAACTTACTAACATGCCTAGTCCAACTCAGATGACTTGCCACATCACTCTAACTCATGCATGCGGCTAGATCTTGCCACATGTCATAACCAAACACTGCGATGTGTCACCCCTGCATGACCACTGCGAAAAATAGAAAATTATTTGCATGTCATAAGACCATAGTTATTGAACTCAGTTTTGAGTGAGTCCAAATATGCCATAAGAAATAATATACAAAACCTACTAAAAATAGAAATATCTTGCATGTTTATGAAACCACCCTCGTTGGACTAGATTTTCAGTGAGGAGTCTGAATATGTGACCAAATCTTACATGCAACCCCTGTTAAAAATGGCGTTGTTTTGCATGTCACCCGAAAGTAGCTCATCAAAATCATGAACTCAAAAGGATCTTAAATTATACATTCATGACCGCTATGTGAGTCTTTGAACTAAAGTTGCCACAACATGTACCATGCATGTAATCTGGAAAAGGCTCATCCAAATCTTGTGCTTGTGAGGACTTTAAATGTATAATCAATACTGTCACGTGAACCTTCGAATTCCCTCCTAAAAGGTAGGAAAAATGCTAAAAATAACAACTATCCAATCTGATGAAAATATATGCAAAGTCTGTATTTGAATAACCATAAAATCATTGAATCAATATTGTAGTTGAACTCACTGGGAACTAAGCCCTGGCTCAAGAAAAACTATCTTTGAATATATCATTGAAACTCCAACCTAATGAAATGTGTTGGTCCTTATCCCTTTACATTTGGATGGGGGAAATCTAGAGATTAATGGCCTTCCATTGGGAGAGAGAGTTACCTCCACCTTGCAAATTTTTTCTCATAGGGTCTTGCTTCAAATCCCCACTGAAGCCTTGCACAAGGTTGGCTTTTAGAGGCATTCTGTCTTCTCCAGTCGATTACTATCTCCCTTAAGTGTTGTCCCCCATTCAAATTCTCCCTTGATCCACTATGCCATATCTTTCTAACTAGGCAGACACTGAATTGAGGTATTAGAGAGGACATTTACATAATGTGCATTTAAGTCACTTGGACCTCACCTCCTACAAGCTTGGGTTCGAAGATGTCCTTCTACCTTGAGCACTTTATGGAGCTAGAAGATGGTATCATTGTCTACCCACCCTTATATGCACAAGCATTGGATGGAATTGCTTAGGATCCCTTTGGGATAACTGTGGGTTACTTCTCATCGACTCTGGACAAAGATAAACTACCATATACCATGCTCTGTTAGGATCTTCCAGATGTGCCACCTACAAGAGTGAGGGACAAATATGAACCTCATTTTTTGGTGCCCACTATACTATGAGACCAGAGGATGCTATCATCGCCTTTATACGAAGGACTTGAGGGATGTATCTCTACTTTCTTTTGATACTAGAACCAAAGATTCCTAGCCCTCTTCATCAAGGAGATCTTCAGCCATAGATCTTAGTTCTTGCACGTTGTGCCTTGTCTTTGGATGACTAGGATTGTCACCTCATACTTTTAAGTTAATCCATCAGATCAGAGCAACAAGTAGAGTGCAAAGTCCCAAAGTGTACCAGCTAGTGGATTGGTGAGACCTCATATCTCTCCTCAACCTTCCCCTCCAGGAGATTGTCTGATATCATTGAGACCAACTCGGAGGTGTTGAACTATGCATCAAAACATACATCCTCGGAGTGGTAGAAGGATTAGCTCCAGACGGACCTTGAGCAAAGCGCCTTCCACCCATCAAATTAGCTTCTAAGATCCAGAGGAGTAGCCAAAGATCTCTCTAGAGTTTCTTTCTTTTGACCGTGAATGCTATGAGTATGACATGCTCCTACATTCCCCCCAGGATCATATAGCTAGATCCCCTGATGGTTTCGAAGGACTCCAATAGCGAGCGAATACCTAGTTCAGCCCCCTCACATTCGGCCTCTAGACCCTAGAGACCTTGACATCATTGTCTTCATCTCTCTCTCTCTCTCTCTCACTAGGTTCTTGAGTTGTCTACTTTCCCAACCTTGGACATTCTCGGTGTTTGTATTTCACATCATCGTACCTTTGTCACAGTTACATATGTGTTTTATCTTGAGGATTTACTACTGTAGGTTTGTTTCTTTCATGTTATTTTCAGCATTTTTCAGAAGTTGCACTTGCACTCCCACATGTATTCAAACTTCATACTAGTTGTATTCCTCAATGCCATTGACCTAGTTTTGTGACCATTCATGAATCGTTGGACATTAATAAAATTATCTTATCCTATCTTATTGTGCATTTCTTTGCATGTGGGATGTAGAACTTTCATGTTTCTTTTATTCATTAGAACTCCTGCCTTCTTTAAAGGAAGGAAAACATTGTTTTTTTATTGCAAAATATATATGGCACTTTAGGTCAAACAGAGATAAACATTCAATCACATCTTTCATTCAAGGTCACTATTTCAGAAATGATATATCTACCTCATTTTGCAACTACATAGGTAACCTAACTTTCATGTTCCTTTTATTCATTAGAACTCCCACCCTCGTTAAAATAAGGAAAACATCACTCTTTTAATACAATAAGTATTCGGCACATTAGGTCAAACAGGGATTAAGTTTGCATTGCACCTTGCATTGAGGGTTAGTATTTCAGAAATGATATGCCTACCTCAGTTTGCAACTATATATGTAAACAGTTTACTTGTGCTGGTCATTCAAAACTTGTATTAAATGTTGAAATAAACTACTTTAGTGCAAAAGATATAAACAAAATGCAGGTAAAACATTTATGAGTTTGTTAGACTTGTTTGCATATGACTAATCTAGTTCTTAGATTAATATTAATCTAGAATATTTTAATTAACTACATTGTACTCCTTTGTTGTTGAGTATAGTAGCCTGACTTGTGTATCTGCTATGATATTTTTTTACTTGTGTAGGTGGGATCGTTCAAAACCTGCATCTGTGACAAATTTGATACTTTTGAAATTTAAAGAGGTAATTGTTATGGACCTGTGAGATAAAATTTACTTGCATAGGATGTACAAAGATATATCTGCATTAATGATTGATAAATTGACAACGTGATGATACAATTGAACTATGTGATCAGTATACATGGTATTGAAGAATTGAACTATGTGATCAGTTTACATGGTATTGAAGAGTTGGGTTATGATGAATGGTCTTGACCTTAAAATCTGAGTTGATAGTATGTGTGTCTATATATATATTTATTTATTTATTTTCCTTTTTCTCCACCCGGCAGGATAGATCAAGTTCTTGAATGGTTTGACCTTCACATAGGAGGTCTTTGGATCAATCTGTTGAGGTCAATGGCTCTGTTACTTGCCTCATTCAGTGACCCTACTAAGTCAAGTGTCATAATTAGTGTTGATGGGTTTACTCTGGGTACCATCCATCAGTTATCAGAAACATTGGAACCAACTGGTCTGACTGTTTTGAAGCTTAAACTGGTCCAATTGGTGGCACGGAACCGCAAAAGGCTGATTCAATACTGAACCCATCTATTTTCACTGAACGAACCAGTTCCATACAATGGAACCAAGGACCCTTCAAATATAGATTTATAAAAGAAACAATAATTTATGAATGAGGCAGCACTGTAAGTCTTAGGATAACAATAGAGTCAGCCACCACTGCCACCTCAATGGCTTCTCCCTTGCTATTTTGTGGTCGGATACTTTCCTTACAAGGAAGGCTTCCTTGGCAAGTATCAAAGGTTGGATGACATAGGGATCTATGCTAAATGGTTTTCTAAAGAACTTGCAAAATAAACACCATAAAAGAATTTCAATAAAGACAAGCTCGGAGTGAAAGAGAGCTAACAGGTTAGCACAGGCAAAGCCTTGGAGGTTGAGCTAAGGTCTATAGATGATAAAGTAAAATTTTCCACTTGCCACTATCAACTTAATAAATGTTGTTATATGTTAAGTCTTCAAGAGTATGCAGGTTTACAACATGCAAAACCATATAACAACAATATAAATAGCTTATACAAGGTATGATCAACAAAGTTGAATCTATTAGAGGGGCATAAACAAGGCTCTTAATGTACTCAACCCCTTAATGCACTTAATGCTAATGTTGTACTAAGAGTACAATGGTTACAATCTTTGGGGACGATAACTTTTAATTTTCAAGAATTTTTCTTGAATTTTTTTTTGGAAGGAAAGGAAGTTTAATTATGGGGTATCACAGGGAAGTTGGGAAAGATAATAAGCTATAATGTCATGACAAAGCTTTTGAAGAAAGAACAACGAGGCGTCATTGCACAATTGTGCTCACTAGAAGTTCCAACATCAAAATCATCTATTTCTCCTGATCTCCAAAAAGTATTGGACAATCATTCCAAGGTGTTTGAAACTCCCAAAGGACTTCCACCTATTTGTGATCATGATCTTGCTATTCATTGATTTCAGGAAGTGTTCCTCCAAACATTAGGCCTTACAAATATCCTTATGTCCAGAAGAACGAAATTGAACATATGATTGCATAAATGCTAGAGGCTGTTATAATTCAACCTAGTCAAAGTTCTTTTTCTTCTCCAGTAGTATTGGTGCACAAGAAGGATGGATCATGGCGCATGTGTCCGGATTATAGGGAGCTCAATAAGCTCACTATTAAAGATAAATTTCCCATTCCTGTGAAGCAACAATATTGTATGTTTGTTGACTTAATAGCAAAAATACACAAAGAGGTATTTTAATAATAATATTTTATTAATAAATGTATATGATAAGATGATTGAAAGTTACAATGAGGCCCTGCTTATATACCTATGCAGGTGACCTTTCATGACTAGGCATGTCTTTTAGACATGCCTTTTCAGTTAACTAATGACTACTTAACATAATCCTATCTGATTATTTAGTAATTACATTTATTTGTATTTACTCTATTTTATACAAATTTTATTTGTTAACATTGCCTCTTCCTTCCGTGCTTTGCCCTCAAAGCTATATTGCTTAATAATTGGTTCTATCTAATTGCTAATCATTTCCTCGCTCCTTCACTTAGCTCAAGTCATTTTTTTGTCGAGCATGTAAATTCGTTCCCAACACTATCTTAGAGCTAGGTTGGTTTTGTTTCTTTTTTTAATAATATATATTTATATATATATATATATATATATATATATATATATATATATAATTTAATTTAATTTATTATCATTATAATTATATATATAATTATAATTATAAAACCTTATAATTATAAACTATATAATATAATTATCTAAGAATCAAAGGCACACGAAGGTTAGAAGAAATCTGTTACGCCGATCCACGATTACACCCCGTTTCGTAAACTATAACCCAATCCACGAAGTTTATTGATCCGATCCGGCGTCGTATTTGTATTTTTGTATCCACGCACCTTTTTTTTTTTTTTTTTTTTTAATGGTGTTTCTCGCCGTGACGTCTGCGTGTTGATCAAGCAACGATACCGCGTAGGTTTCAAAAGAGCACATCATCACTCCTCGGCGTGCGTCGTTCCCCATAAAATAAGTCATGATAATGCTTGTGTCACGATTCAATGTCACGACATAGAATAATTTTGGACCACAGGAAGATCTAAAACGCAAGGTATGACTATGTAGCAGGGTATGAAACACAACGGAACATGTATCAACAGTCACGTACAGCCAGAACCCGGAATCATATATTTCCACTATATTCTGTTGATGAAAACTAGAGTAGTGCAACACCGATACCTTGTACCAGTTTTTCCCTTTTTCAACAATGCCTATCTCCCCTATCGGATAACTCTGTATGTATGTCATTGGTGGAAGTACGAAGTGCTTGGCTGTGAGAGGATTTGAAACATAGATGAAGCGGTTTAAGTTGCCTTGAATCAAGAAGAAGCTTGCGCTTGACCCTAGATAACGAAACGAAGAAGGAATCAAACTGGAATTAAGAAGTGATAAACGAGAGTTCTTCCAACTCCGTGAGAAGGAGGAGTATACCCAATAATCTTGATCGTTCTCTGCAACTCCCACAACAAGCCATGGATTTTTGTTTGGGGGCGCCTCTGCCCATTGTTTCCTAAGAAATCTGGTTGACGAAAAGACTGTGTTCCATTGTTTGCAGACTTTAGAAAATCTACACACACAGTCTGCTGGCAGCCATGCCAAGATCTCTTCAATCAAATCGCTTTTAAGTTTCTTGCAAGGTGGATATGCTCTATCCACACGAATATGGTTTCCACCAATCTCTGCCAGGTTGTGTGGCAAAGCAACCTTTGCTGATTCTTTATCTTTACAAACACATAGGCACGGACACTTTTGATTTCAGCATCAATCGCCTTGAGGATTTTGAGCTCTTTTGGTGCACTTGCTGTCTAAAATTGGGATGGGTAACGCAACTTAACCGAATCCACTTCTCCAAATCGAAAATTCCTTTCTCCTCATAACATTGTTATCCCGACGACCGTCTCCACCTTCTCCTCATATTTACCATCATCATATTTAATTTCTTTAGTGGTCATGGAATATGTTTGTTTCTTCACATTCTTGATTGGTATATTTTTCATATTCATCATTTGTTGTTAATAGTACAATCACCAGTACCATCATGTGGAGGAGATAATTTTTTCTTCGGCCTCTTGTTGACAGTCCGGTCACCAGAACCACAATGTGCATTAGAGGTTTTTGTTTTCAACTTATCCTCAATAGTCCAATCGACGGGACCATCATGTTTGGGAAAGGCTTTTGTGTTTGGCTTCTTGTCAATACTATGATCATCGACAATCTTGCCATTCATCTCGGAAGTGTGTGGGCTTTTGGGCTTGGGAATTTGATTATCCAAACTCTGTGTAGCAAGCCAATTCGTGTTTGGATGAAGAGAAATCGAAGGCATTGAATGCATGTGAGGTTCACTGATGTATTTAATGACCACAGGAATGCCGAATTCCCAAACCCTCCGGGACTTGTCATCGTTCGATGTCACAAACCTCCTATTATTGTCCACAAAAGTAATGGTATTCACAACACCAAGATGCTGATCATACTCCTGAGTGATCTCACCGCTATTCACGAATTCATCAGCCTCTTGGAGCAATGGAGCAACAAAAACGTTTTTTAAATCTTCTTCGTAGGATTCTTTCTCATGCTTTATTGGTGCAGGGATGCCATTAATTTTACATTCATCATTTTCAAATTTTTTCATATTCATATCAGTTTCCTCATCAAAAGCATTTTCTTCTTTTTCTTCATATACCCAACTTTGATTGTCATTCATGTCACAACAGTTGTTGAGATCATTTTCGTCTTCATGTGGATGTTCTTGTTTCTCAGGATAGCCTTCTTCCACATTATCTTCATCTGAATCCTTATCTTGATATATATCAGCTTCATCTAAATCAAAATCAGATTCTTTATTATGGTTTCTTGCATAATTCTTCTTAAAACATGTTGTAACTTTTGCGCATGAATTTTCTAATCGCTGAAATGCTTCTTGAATTTTTTTAATCTTCTCACTTTCTTCAGGATCTTCACATAATGGCACATTGTATGGTAAACAATGTTCATAGGCTCGTAAACTATGTTCATAGGCTTGTAAGACGACATACCAGGTGACATGGCTCTGACATTTCTTCACATCAAGCAACAAAACTGTAGACTTGTTGACGTTAATTATAAAATACACAAGGGGTATTTGTAATAATAATTTATTAATATATAAAATGTATATGTGATTGATATGATAAGATGATAAAATGTTCCAATGAGGCCCTTCTTATATACCTCTGTAGGTGACCTTTCATGACTAGGCATGTCTTTTAGACATGCCTTTTCAGTTAACTAATGACTACTTAACATAATCCTATTTGATTATTTAGTAATTACATTTATTTGTATTTACTCTATTTTATATAAATTATATTTGTTACATCAGTCTTTACAAATATCCTTATGTCCAAAAGAACTGTAAATTGAACATATGATCGCATAAATGCTAGAGGTCACAGGCATCTGTCCTAGTCAAAGTTATTTATCTGCTCCAGTAGTATTGGTGCACAAGAAGAATGGATCATGGCGCATGTGTCTGGATTATAGGGAACTCAATAAGCTCACTATTAAATATAAATTTCCCATTCTTGTGATTGATGAATTATTGGATGAATTACATGGAGCAATTTATTTTACCAATTTGGATCTTCGTTCAGGATATCATCAAATTAGAATGAAGACTGAAGATATTCCGAAACGGCATTTCGAACTCATGAGGGTCATTATGAATTTTTAGTCATGCCTTTTGGCCTTACCAATGCACCTTCTACATTTCAAGGGTTGATGAATTCCATTTTCAAACCCTTCCTTAGAAAATTTGTGCTAGTATTTTTTGATGATATACTAATCTACAGCAGGTCTTGGAAGGATCATTTTCAACATGTTGACAGGGTGCTCAAACTATTGCAGGAGAAACAATTATATGCAAAAACATCCAAATGTTTCTTTGGAGTACAAGAGGTGGAATATCTGGGTCATATTGTATCTCACAAGGGTGTTAAGGTAGACCCTAACAAAATTAAAGCTATTAAGGAATGGAAAGTCCCCACAACCATAAAGCAGTTGCTCGGATTTCTCAGGTTAACAGGGTATTATCGCAAGTTTGTTAAGAATTATGGGAGAATAGCAGCACCTCTAACAACATTATTGAAGAAAGATGCATTTTCATGGACTCCTGAAGCAACTAAGGCCTTTGAACATCTTAAAGAGGTAATGTGTCAAGCACTGGCCTTAGCTATGCCAAACTTCACAAAAACCTTTATTTTTGGAATGTGATGCCTCAGGAAATGGAATTGGTGTTGTTTTAATGCAAGAAGGAAGACCCATTGTTTTTGAAAGTCGTCCAATCAAAGAAAAGTATTTACAGAAAGCTATTTATGAGAAGGAAATGTTTGCAATACTACATGCACTAAATAAATGGCGACCTTACCTAATGGGAAGATACTTCAAGGTAAAAATTGATCATGATAGTCTTAAATACTTTTTAGAACAAAGACTATCTTCAGAAGAGGAGCAAAAATGGGTCACAAAGATGTTGGGTTATGACTTTGAAATCATCTACAAAAAAGGGAAGCTAAATATTGTTGTAGATGCACTCTCAAGAAAGGATGAGGATGTGGAAGCATTGCTTTGTGCCATTTCTATTATCCAACCTGATTGGATAATCGAAGCATGGGAGGAATGGAAGAATGACGAAGAAGTATGGACACTCGTTCAAAAGTTGCAGCAAGATCCCAGTACATCTAATACGTTTAGTTGGAAAAATGATTCATTATGGTACAAAGATCGCTTATATCTGTGTAAGAATTCCCAACTAAAAAAAATATTATTTTGGAATTGCACACCTCTCCCTTAGGAGGGCACTTGGGAATTTTAAAAACTTACCACAGGGTGAAGAAATAATTTTTTTGGGATGGCCTTAAATCTGATATTCAAAAGTTTGTGGCGGAATGTTTGGTTTCCAGCAAAATAAAGTTGAGACAATTAAGACCCCGGGTCTGCTACAACCTTTATCCATTCCAAATCAACGTTGGGAGGAGGTTTCAGTGGATTTTATCACATGTTTACCTAAGTCCGAAGGAAAGAGTGTCATCATGGTGGTAGTTGATAGACTTACCATGTACGCACATTTTTTGTGCATTATCTCATGCATTTAAAGCGAGTACAGTTGCTACTGCATTTATAGAAACAATTCAAAAGCTACATGGAAACCCAAAGATTATTGTAAGCGATAGAGATCCCATTTTCACTGGAAATTTTTGGACGAAATTATTTTCTTGTTTGGGTCCTCATCTAGCTCATAGCTCATCTTATCATCCTCAATTCGATGGGCAAACTGAGATAGTGAACAAATGTTTGGAAGGATATCTTCGTTTCTTTGTATCTGATAAACAAACACAATGGGTCAATTGGTTACCTCTGGCTGAATGGTGGTATAACACTTCCTTCCACACTGCAGCAAAAATGACCTTATTTATGGCACTTTATGGATATCATCTGTCGTCCACCACATCATCTTTAAGAGAATATTCTAAGGTTCAAGCAATGGAAGATCACATCGAGTATCCAAATGTTTGGAAGGATATCTTCGTTTCTTTGTATCTGATAAACAAACATAATGGGTCAAAAGGTTACCTCTGGCTGAATGGTGGTATAACACTTCCTTCCACACTGCAGCAAAAATGACCCCATTTATGGCACTTCTTATATCATCCGTCGTCCACCACATCATCTTTAAGAGAAAATTCTAAGCTTCAAGCAATGGAAGATCACATCGAGTATCAACAACAAGTTCTCCAACTCTTAAAGGATAACCTAAATTTGCACAAAATTGAATGAAACAACAGCAGACCAAGATCACAGAAGAAGAGAAGTTTTGATGCGATCAGTATTTTTACGGCTACAACCATACAAACAAATGTCCCTCAAGCAAGCTAAGAAGGATAATAAATTACCGCCAAAGTACTATGGTCCTTACAAGGTGTTGCATAGATTGCATAATGGCATACAAATTGGAGCTTCCCTCGCATCTTCCGATAATCGGGGGCCCATGTTTCATGCTTAAAGAAGGTTATAGGTGACAAATTTTTGGTTCAAACAATATAGTCAGAACTTGATGTGGAAGGAAAAATCATATTGGTACCTGAAGCAGTCACGGAAATAAGAACTTGACAGCTACGAAATCGATCAGTTTCAGAGTATCTCATCAAGTGGAAGAACTTACCCACTAAAGATTCCACATCGGAGGATGGGAATTTTATACAAAAGCATCCAGAACTAGTCAAGCGTTGAGGACAACACTTTTTTGAAGGAGAGAGGCATGTAAGGCCCTATATTACTAGTGTAGTCCCTTATTGTTGTTAGTGTAGCGCCCTCATTGTTATTGTTGCACCCATGTAGTCCCCATGTTGTTATTATTGTGCCCCATAATAGCCCACTATTGTTATTGTTGTGCCCTTACATTTTTTTTGTTAGGTCGGCTAGGATTATATTGTGACCCCATGGACTCCTATATATAGAAAAGAGGTTTTGTCATTTGTATCATCCGAGAATTGTTCATTTATGTAATGTAAATGAGGTTGACCCCTCGAAGTGGCTGATTTCTAAGGTGTTGATCTCTCTTTTCTTCTATTTTGGGAGTTGGTTTCATAACATGTCCCCCTAGTTTGGGAGTTGTGCTCTGCCCAGGATACTTTGGACAAAGGTCTCCCACTCATTGGTGACTGCATTCAGGGTAGTCCTCACCATGAGTCCATCATCTGGAGTTGCCCCAATGGCAATCAACTGGTCTCAGATAGTCTGCAATCTAAAGAGGAAAGGATTGATCTCCTCTCCCTTGTGCATCCAGAGCATCCGCATCTGATTCTCCAGAAGCATCTGCCTCTAGACAGAGCTACCTTGATACAATGTGGTTAATGTCATCCACACCTTGTTTGTCGTCTTCTTCTCGGCAATATGTGGAACCACGTGATCTTTCACTCCATCCATGATCAAGCGTTTAGCTCGCGCCTGATTTTCATTGAACTTCTTCAGAGCATCAGCATCGGTTGGCACAACTAGGACGTTCTCGGCATGGTCTCTAATGCCATACTCCTCAACGACTGTCAAGATTCTAGCTTTCCAGATAGCGAAGTTAGACACACCGTCTAACCTACCATGATCTCTCAGTCCATATGGGGCCAGCTCTGCTCAAACTGTCGAAGCAAGTGCTCTTCTCCCTTCTACTACTGCTACACTCAGCAAAAGACTAGAATTGGGTTTCTTGGCAATAGAAACCCTCTAGAGAGTATGCTCCCTCCGACAAACGACTTGCCTACCAGAAATCCTTCACCAATTTTGTCGAATCAGCCCTCTACGATCACTCCCCTTGATCGAATCTCAGATTTCTTGGTTAGAAAATCTACTGATGAATAGTTTCCCCCTACTTTGTCAACCTTGCTAGGCACTGTTTTGCACCGGAAAAAACAATGCCCCACCAGCAACTTCGAAGAATCGGAACTGCATTTCTGGCCCCGACAACCGACACAGCATAGCTCCAACTTGGACTGCGTCACCCTCTAGGGCCCGCATCAGCCTCTGCGTAAGCTCAGTGTGAGCTTGACAGGCTTGCATCACCCTCTAGGGCCTGTGTTAGCTCTGTGTGAGCAGACTGGCTCTGCGTCACCCGTCTTCTGGGTTTGCGCTACCCCTCTGTGCTGCATTGCCTCTTCCTAGATCTGTGAGCTTTAGCTACCCTCCCGCAGCAAAAAATCTTCAGCCCCTTGCTGATGGCTTCAGCTTGATCTGCAATCACTCCAATACCATGGGAAAATTTCTGAATACATAAACCCTACTGCAGTATATTGGTTTACTTCTCCTACTTTTTTTATTTAATTAACAAGTTATTTAACTGAAGTATTCAGAAAAACATCAAAGTAAACACAACTCCAGCCTACAAATACATATAAATCATTTACTGAAACATAGTGCACATATGACAAAGGACACATGATTTTTCGAACAAATGTCCCTGGAAAAACCCAATGCGAGAAAACCAGTTCAACAACTCTTAGAGGGTTTTATTATTAAGCAGAATATGAATACGTCATGGGCACCAGTAGTGGATTTCTCGACAGAGAATTTCACGGCAGTTGTACCTTATCACTCAGAGATAGAAAATATGGTTGATTCAAACCCTCAAGGGAATTACTGAATACAAGCCCTTTTTGGCCCACTGGAACTCCAACGTTGTCTCTCCAGCCTCTGCGTCAACCCCTGAAGCCTCACGTTGCCCCTGCGTCACCCTGAAGGGCTCAGCATTGCCTCTACGTCACCCAGAAGGGCTTGCATCAACCCCTACATTGTCTCCGCGTTAGCCTCGCTAGGCTGCGTCCCTCCTACTAGCCTCTGCGTTGCCTGGTACGGTTCTGCCTCTCTGCTTATGTATCCTCAGCCTTGGATTAGACTATCCCTTGCTGATCTGCCCCTCACTAGCACCGCAAGCTCACTTGAAAATTCTCAGCAAACTGCGCCCCAGAATTTCGACTTAGCTCAAGTGCTACCGCTCTGTGTGTCTTCTCCAACTGACCCCAAGCCTTCCTTTAATACTTTTCTCGTTGAGAAATCAACAGTCGTGATCTAATCTCTAATCAACGGCTCAGATTAGAAAAAGCTTGATCCACGTCACTTAGAACATCCTCATCCACATGTGTAAATTAATTCACTTTACTTGTTTAATTTCCTAAGTTAGACTTGGGGTCCCCATTAAACAATTTAATTGTTTGAATAACTTTTACACCGGGTGGAATTTCTCCAAACGATTTCTGGGTCTTAGAGATCTCATGTGTTCTAGCCCCTCCACAAAGTTTCGAAGCTAGAGCACATCTGATGCTACCCAAATTCTCAACACTACTGACATTTTTCAATTGGTCCATTCTGATCTATCTGGTATGTTGCCTGTAACATCATTAGGAAGATACTTGTACTATGCACTTTTTGTGGATGACTTCTCTCGCAAAACGTAGATCTATTTCTTGAAGAAGAAGGATGAAGTGTTCAAATGTTTTTGTTCTTTCAAAGCCTTCGTGGAAAATCAAGCAGGGAAGAGGATCAAAATATTGAGGATCGATAATGGAACCAAATATGAATCAATGAATTCAATGACTTTTGTAGAGAGGTTGGCATTAAGAGGGAGACCACCACTCCAAACACTCCTGAGCAAAATGGAGTTGTTGAAAGGAAGAATCGAACAATCATAGAAGCCACCTATGCCATGCTCCATGACCAAGGCTTACCAAAGTTCTTATGGGGAAAAGCTATCAACATTGCCATGTATATTCAAAATAGGAGCCCACATCAAGCATTGGATTTCAAGACACCCGAAGAAGTTTTCACTGGTAAGAAACCTAATGTTTCTCATTGTAGAATATTTGGTTGTCCCGTGTATTTTCATGTGCCTAAAGAGAAAAGAAACAAGTTGGAAGCATTTGGGAGGAAAGGTACATTTGTGGGCTACAGTAAAAATTCAAGGCATATGCAATCTATGTGCCTAGTCAAAGAGAAGTGGAAATAAGCCATGATGTCACTTTCAATGAAGATTATGCCCTTGGAAAATCCAAAGATCTCCCTATTGCTAGGAAGGAAAAGTATGATATAGCAAGAAGACAGGATGAACCTTCGACAGATGAGTCGATGCCTGATGTTGAAGGCTTGATGGATCCCATTGATCCAACTCCCGGTGATCCCTCTACCTCAAGGAAAAGACCTTTGTGGCTCAAAGATACTCTTGAAGATGCTGGAAGACATATTGCTCCAAGAGGGACATTTCGTGAAAGTAAGAAGCCGAACAAGTATCAAGGGTACTTAGTTGCTATGAATATTATTTTTCAATTTGAGCCATGTACATCCGAAGAAGCCATAAAACACCAAGTATGGAAGGATGCGATGAATGAGGTGTCTGAATCAATCATGAAGAATGATGTATGGGATGTAGATCCTAGACCCAAGGACAAGTCCGTAGTCACCTCAAAATGGCTATACAAAATTTGTTGAGTTTTTTTAGTGTTGGGTAGCTTCGGATGTGCTCTAGCTTCGAAACTTTGTGGAGAGATTAGAGTACATGAGATCTCCAAGACCCAGAAAGGGATTTGGGAAATTCCATCAAGTTTGGGAGATAATTAATTAATTAATATTTTTAATTAAGGACCCTAAGTCTAACTTAGCAAAATTAAAATATTAAAGGTAATTAATTAAAACATGTGATGGAAATGACTCAAGTCAAACGGATCAAGCTTTCTTTTAATCTTAGCCATCGATTCAAGATTAGATCATGGTTGTTGGTTTCCCAACGAGAAAGTATAAAGGAAAGGCTTGGGGTCAGTTGGAGAACACTCACGGAGGCAGAGCATTGAGACTAAGCTGAAATTCTAGGGCAGGGTTGCTAAGAATTTTCAGAAGTGTTTCAGCTGCAACAAGGGGTAGTATTGGCTAAGGGGATCATCTAATCCCAGTGCCAAGAATCAGCAAGAGGCAAAGAGGCAGTAACCAGGAGCAACGCAAAGAAGCATGGGCAGCAGCAACAGCTGCGCAACGCAGAGGGCTTCAGCCACTACGCAGGCCCAGAAAGGGCAGCGCTGAGCCAGCCGGAGGCCTCGAGGGTTACGCAGAGGCCATCTAGGGCAGCATAGGGACTGCGTCACCTAGTTTGGGGTTACGCATCCCTCTCTAGGCCAACGCAGAGGCACATAGAGGCTAGCAGGGCTAACGCAGGCAGCGTTAGGGTTTCTAGAGGTAGAAAGTCGCTGAGTCCTGTAAATCCCGTTTGAGGGTGTGGATCAGTCAAGTTTTTAGTCTCCAGAACAATAGGTGTTGATGCAAATTTATTTTTCTCTGTCCGGTTAACTAGTAAGGTGCCCAGATTTGATGTATTCAAAAACTACTTAATAATATAAACCCTCCAGCAGCCAGAAGACCAATTTTCCTGCATTGGGTTTTTCCGGGGACAGTTGTCTAGAAAATATTGTGTGTCACTTTGTCTGTGTGCATGTATTTTTGTTGAGATCTGAATCAGTGAAGAATTGTTATGTGTTTACTTCGATGTTAATCTGAATTTTCAGCATTAATAACTTGATTAAGTAGGAGAAGTATAACCAGATCTAACAATACGGTTTCTGCATAAAGTAATATTCAGAAATTTTCACAAAATTCAACATGGAGCTGATGGGAGTGTTGAAAAATATAAGGCCAGGTTCATTGCTCGAGGCTTCTCTCAAAAGGAAGGAGTGGACTATGACGAGATATTTGCACTGGTTTCTCGATATACCACTATCCGATCTATTATTGCTCTCGATGCCTCTCAAGGATGGAGCCTACATCAAATGGATGTTAAGACTACCTTCTTGCATGGCTCGCTTAAGGAGGAAGTCTACTTGGAACAACCTTAGGGGTTTGAAATTCAAGATCGAAGGAAACATGTGTGCAGGTTGAAGAAAGCCCTCTATGGGTTGAAGCAAGCCCTTAGGGCTTGGTATGAGAGGATTGATAGTTATCTTATGAAGTTGGGATTTACAAGGAGCGAAGTTGATCCTAACCTATACTTCAAGGTTGAAAAGGACATGCCTCTCATTTTGGTCCTTTATGTAGATGATTTCTTTCTTACAGGTGCAAACCCTCTCATTTATCAATGCAAGAGGGAGTTGGCTTCTGAGTTCGAGATGAAGGATCTAGGTCTGATGCACTACTTCCTAGGCCTGGAAGTGTGGCAAAATTCAAGTGAGATTTTCCTTTCTCAAGGAAAATACATTGTGAACTTGCTCGAAAGATGTGGGATGGTGGATTGCAAGTCTGTGTCTACTCCTAAGGAACTCAATTTCAAGAAGTTATGTGGAAGTGTTGTTGGGCTCGCATTGGCAAATCCTTCCGAGTATCGACAACTTGTGGGGGCCCTGATGCTCTTGGTAAACCCCCGTCCAAACATATGCTTCGTTGTGAATACATTGAGTCAATTCATGGTCGAGCCTCATCACATACATTGGATTGTTGCTAAGAATCTCTTGAGATATCTCTGTGTTACAATCAACTATGGACTGAGATACACTGCCGGGAATTTGAGGCTACATGGATATTCTAATAATGACTAGGTTGACAGTGTGGTGGATTGTAAAATCATGTATGGATGTTGCTTCTCATTGGGGTTTGCTTCAATAATTTGGATGAGCAGGAAGCAGAAATCAGTTGCTTTAAGCACTGCCAAGGCCGAATACATTGTTGCTAGTATGGCCTGTTGTGATGTTATTTGGTTGAGGAAGCTCTTTAGTGAGCTTATTGAGCACGTGTTGGATACCACTGTGATCTTCTGTGACAACTAGAGTGGGATTCGCCTTTCAGATAATCTTGTGTTCCACAACCACTCCAAGCACATGGATATCAGGTACCACTTTATTTGGGATATGGTACAACGGGGAGCAATAAGGCTCCAACACATCAAGACTGATGAGCAGGTCACAAACATCATCACGAAGCCCTTAGGGAAGGTCAAATTCCTAGCCTTTCAAGAGAGACTTGGAGTCGTGGAAAGACCCTCCTATGAGGAACCTGCTTGAGTTGGACATTGAGCTTTCAGAGCTCCTGGGGGCTTAGCGTACTTCTTGGAGCTATGAGCAACCATAGGGTGAGTTATTCAGCTTCCCCTATTGGTGCACTGTGTACAAGGTGAGTGGTTCACCTTCCCTTGTGTTACCCCATGATGGTCAACATGTGTGTAGGGTGAGTGGTTCACCTTCCCTTACGATTGACATATGCATAGGATGAGTGGTTCACCTTCTGCTATGGCATATGAGCAGGATGAGTGGTTCGCCTTCTCCTACTGATGCCCCAACATACATCCTCCCCATGAGTCTGAGACTCATGGGAAGTACCTCTCATCTGGCCAATGAGTTGTGAAAAGTGGATAGGGACCATAACACTACCGATGGACGCATCATGTACTGTCTTACTCCCTATGTCTAGGATGCATGGTGTTCAACAATAACTTGATATGGGATCAACACTGAATTTTGTCAGTGGAGAGTGGTAAGGTCTTGTGACTCACTCTCGATCGATTCTTCTTCATTATTCATATCAGGGTTCAACATAGCAGAGATGAGATGAGATTCAAATATAGATTTTTTCGAATGGATAACAAGATGATCAATGATGATGGATAGATTGGCAGGTGGAATTTTCCCTAGTTGAGAGGGAGTGTGAAAATTGGCATCTAGGGCCAAATTCCACCTTGGGACAACTCATTTGATGGAGATGATGATGGCATTAAATGCCTCTTTTCGAGAGGACCAAATTTGATATAAAGATCATCTAATTTGGACAAGCAGGAGTGCATTTTTTAATTTATGCGCACTCATGTGAAAATTGTTTAGGTCGACCACATCATCATGTAGGCTCATGAAGCCCATTGGACATGACTCTTCACCCTCGACGACTTGTATAAATACAAGTGACCTCTTGTCTCATTTGGCATCATCATCACTCATACTTTCTCTCTTCTCCTCTCCTTGGTTCGTACAACATTGGGCAGTATCTCTCTCTCCCACTTGTGGCACAAGGAGGTTGAATTATAGGACAAAATTGTAGGGCCGAAAATCTCAAGAATTTCTGCAATTTGACCAACGTTAACTTTGACTTTCTGGACATCCTTTGACTTCGATTTTCAGGGTGGATTTTTGTCTCAGCGGACCACATTTTTGGGCACAAGAACCAAGGAAAAAGGACTTTGGCCTATGTTGACTGCATGCATGTTTGACTGTAGGTTTGACCATAGGTTGACCATGTTTTGACCACATATTTATGATTTTTTTGGGTTGACTTTGACCAATGTCGGAGGCCGAGTTTGACTACCTTTTGACCGAGTTTCAAAGGAGAAGTTTGAATGTTGTGTTGACCATCTTTGACTTGTAGTTAGGGCTGAAGTTTGACTGCAATTGACAGGGCAGTTTTGACTTTGAATTTGACAAGTCAATTTGACTTTTGCATGCTTGCTCTGTTGAACATTTGATATAATAATAAGAAGAATTGATCAAAGGGTTTTCCCCACATTGGGGTTTTTCTCTGACATCTGCCAAATCTGGTGTCCTCTTGTCTTGGCTTGTCTTCTGCATTTTTGTTTCATGTTCCATCTACTTTTACTGTCAATGTCATTAATGGTTAATGTGATTGCTATTGGAAATCTAAATTGGAAATTGTCAAAAGGAACATTAAAGTAATTGTGCTAAGCATGGAACATACCGTTGTTAACTAAAATTAACATCTAGCTCATAAGCCACCTATCCAATCTTATGTATGACTCTAGAGGGTCCATAAAATCGAGGCCTCAACTATTTTTCTCTACTCTTTAGATAGGGTTTCTTGTATGGTTGCAAGCACAGGTAAAATAAATGCCCCTCCTGGAAATTTCTCTTGGTCTTGTTGAGGTTTGCATACAACTTCTGCTGATTTTGTGCACTCTACAAATTTTCTTTAAGGGCTTTGAGAGTGTCGTCACTCTCCTACAACCATTTTTTTTCCTTTGGCGCCTTGTTGTGCTTGAAAGTCATCTCAATAAATGGAGTGCCATACCCATATAGTGCTTGGAATGGTGCCATACCAATGGACATATGATGACTTTTGTTGTAGCAGTATTCCTGCAAGTGTAGCTACAAGATCCATGTCTTTTGTTGCCTCGTCACATATTTCAGAAATAACCTTCCACCCATTTGTTTTCAATTTCTATTTGGTCATTTGTCTGTGGATGATAACTAGTTCTCGAGGTCAACTTCATCCCTACCAGTCTAAAAGCCTGTGTAGCCTAAAATTCTCCCTGAAAAATAATTTTGCTACTTGCCTCGTGGTGTAGTCGGATAAGATGACCATGAAGTGCACAAACTTAGTGAATCTGTCAACTACCACCAGGATGTACGAATGTGGCCCGCTGTGAATCTCTACCTTGTACCCTTGGAAGCCCTGTAATGAAATCCATGGAAATACTATCCATATTTATATGTGATTTCACCTTGTTCTATTGGCAGGTAGTACGCTTTGTCACTTGACTCCATACATCATCTTTGATGTCCTTCCAAGAGAACCTCTCCCTAACCTACCGATATGTTTTGAAGCATCCTCGATGACTGACTAGAGGTGAATATCGAGCAACCTTCATGATTTTTTCTTTGAGCCTCAACTTAGGAACTAAATAAACCATGCCTTTGTAGAGAATAATGTTGTTTACTACCATGTACATTGCATCTTGGATCATTCCATTCATCAATTCACATGCAAATTTGTTTTTGGAGTACTCTACTAGGAAAATTGCCTTCCAATTGGTAGTGATCTCCATGAGAGAACATGTTGGTTTCCTTGAGAGGACGTCTGCTACCACATTCTTTTGCCCTTTGACATATTCAATATCAAAATGATAGGCTTTTAACTTACTAACCCATTTTTGTAGTCTCTCATTTAGATCTTTCTGCTCTAAGAAGTAACTCAAATTGTTGTGGTTAGTTTTGACCACAAAACTTTCCACCCACCTAATATTGTCTAAATTTTGTCAGTGCATGCATTATGGCAAGCATTTCCTTATCATAAATGGAATGGAGTCTCTATGTCTCCCTTAGCTTCTAATTGTTGAAAGCTATTGGGTACTTATCCTACATTAACATGTCCCCCATGTCTTCCCATGATGCGTCACACTCCAGTCCAAAGGGGTTAGAGAAGTTAGGAAGTTCTAGGACTAGGCAAGTGGTCATCACCTTCTTGCACCTCTCAAAAGTTTGTTGTGCCTCTTTAGTCTATCTAAAGGCTCCCTTTTTGGTAAAATCTATTAGGGTCGCCTCCATCTGTGAATAGCCTCTAACAAATCGCCTATAGTAGTTGCATATGCCCATAAATCCCTAGCTTTGTGAGAGTCCAGGTTATTGGCCAATCAAGTATAGCTTGAATATTTTTTTGGTGCACCTATACTCCTTGTGCACTGATAATATGCCCTAGAAATAAGATCTCCTTCATTTCAAACTCACATTTGGACTTCTTAGCAAAAATGGATTGTTCCTCTAGTATGCTCAACACTTCTTCCAAGTGTTTTAGGTGCTCCTCCCAAGCCCTACTATATATGAGGAGACCATTAAAAAATACTAGTAGAAACTTTTGCATCCGCTTCCGGGAAATATGGTTCGTGCATGACGGGAAAGTTGCAGGTGCATTAGTCAAACCAAATAGCACGAAAAAAGTCATAATTTCGATAATTACATCTGAAAGATTTTTTATGTACATCTTGCTCACATACCTTGATCTGGTGACAACCTCACCTTAGATTGATCTTTCAAAAATAAATTGCTTCATGTACCTCATGTAATAGCTCATCGACCCTGGGTATAGTGTACTTGTTTTTTATCGTCTTCTTGTTCAAGGCCTTGTAATCAATGCACATCCTCATGGACTCATCCTTCTTTTTACCAGTACAACTGAAGAGGTGAATGGGCTCGAGCTAGGCCTTATGTGCCCCATATTTAATAGCTCCTTGATAGTCTTCTCAATCTCTTCCTTAAATCTCTTGGGGTGCCCGCAGGGATTTATAACTAGCTTCGCCCCTTCCTCTAGTTCTATAGTGTGCTCAAATCCCCTGTCAGGAGGTTTCAATAATGTTTGGATATCCTCTAGGTAATTCTTGTTGCCATTTGGAGTTTTTTGTGTTGTCACCCTGCATTCTACTTCCCATGACCTCTCTCCATGTCGAATAATAGCCTCCATCTCGTTGGTCAAGACAGCCCTTAGAGCACCATTGGTCATCCATCACAATGATACTCTTTGTCCATCAGTTGTGACGAACTCCATCTCCATGGTTCGATAGTCCTTCCAATATCTCCTTATGGAAATAAATCCATTGGATCCCCAACACTAGATTGGTGTCAAATAAATTTACCACATACAAGTTGCCAGTAAGGGAATAATAATTCCCCATCTTGAGCTCCATTTGTGGGATCCTCCTTGTACATTCCAGGAGACAACCACCTGCCACTTCAATGTGAAATCCCTCAACTCCTTTGTTGTTAGACGCCTTTTGGCTACCGAGGATGCATCTATGAAATTGTGGGTGGACCCACATTAATAAGAACAGTGACACGTTGGCCCCACATAGACCCTGTAACTCTGGAAGTGTTATACCTGGGAACAAAAGAAATTTTGGCACTAGTAGCCACCTTTGTCTGCACCTATGGTGGTTCCTTGTCATTACTGCTATGTCTAATATCTAGCATGGGCTCTGGTTCCTTCTCTTCTTCGTTGTCTGATAGTATCTCTATATAGTGGTCCTTAACTTTTTCCATACATCTATGTTTGGGCACCCATGGTTCTTTGCAGTTGAAGCAAAGCTTTTTCCTCCTTAATTCATCCTTGGTGTCTTCCATTTTACCTTTACCCCACCACAATTTCTTCTCTATCTTTCTAGGGAGGAGTGAATTTTATTGAGGCTATTTTTGAAACTGCATCTTCCATGTCTTCGATTCGGGATATTGCATCTTGCAGTTTGTTTGGGTTAAATGCTTTGACCCAACCACGTAATGGCTCATACAAACCTTCCAAGAACAACATTACTAATCTCCTCTCAGATATATCTATGACCATCACTACCAACTTATGAAATTATGAGATATAGATGTCTAAAGTACCCATTTGCCGAAGTTGTGCCAACTCCCTTAAATGTAATTCGAGATCTTTCATGTCAAGGCACTTGATCAACACTCTGTAAATTCCAAGTAGGAAGTGATACTAGAGTGACCCAAAGTGCTCAATCCATGGTACCACTATCTGTGTGCCTCACCTCCAAATGTAAGGTGGCATATTGTATAACCTATGATTTTTCCTTCAGATTAAGTTGGAAATAGGTATCTGTGAAAATTCGACAAAACCCCTAATCCTATTGCAGCAACTGGAAATAATTCTCCTAATTGTTAAATTAATTCTTAACAATTTATTTGTAGTTTTCTACGACAAACACTGGATCAATCACACTGTAACCTACACAAATAAACTGCGGAAGAAAATAAACGCTAGAAGAAATATATGCACACGCAAAATAACCCCATTATTTTTGGACCAATGTCCCCAGAAAAACCCAACTCGGGAAAACCGGTGCAGCAGCTGAGGGTTTTATTATTATGCAGTAGTGAAATATCTAAGTACAACTGGATGCCCAAATTGGCAATCCTACAGAGAAAAACTGACAGAAATATTTAGTGAGGAATTTCCTCACTCCATGGGTGAATCTGATCACTGACCTCAGCTAGAAATGGAGCTATCCAAATTGCCTCTGCGCAGTCTCTGTGTCACCCAACATGGAACTATGTCACCTCAAGTTGTCTCGCCAGCGATTGTCTGAGAAACTGACTCTCCTGGCCTCTGGAAACCTTACCCAGCGTCCGACACTGAATCGCTGCTTCTCCTCTAGCAAATATGAATTGCCCACTAAAGCTATTACATTGCCACTACTTCAGCCTCACTGTGGCTTCTCTGCCTCTCTGCAAATGCACTCACCGGATCGGGAATGCCTCCTTTGGCTTCACTATCTTTACCCCTCTCTCACTGCTTTGATCTCATTGAATCACTTTTGGCAACAAAACATTGCTACTATGGAAATCGATTTCCTAGTAAAATCGAACTACTCAAGTGTCTTGAATGATTTCTCCAAGCCCCATCGACTTCTTCTTATAATCCTTTGTTGAGACTTCGACGACCAAGATTAGATCTTAATCAATGGCAAGGATTAACTAGAAATCGATCCATGTGATTTTCTAGAACATTCACACCATGAATTAATTAATCATATTCCCTAAGTTTAGACTTAGGAAATAATAAAAACTGATTATCTCCATGTGGAATTTCCAGAAACGATTTTTGGGTTTTGGAGATCTCATGTATTCAGCCTCTCCACAAAATTTCAAGGCTAAAACACATTCGATGCTACAAAAACTAACAATATCCAAGTTTTGGACCTAGACAAGGGTTGTGCAAGTAGATGTGCCATCAAAGGAAGGAATAACTATTTTCCTAACCTTTTTAGGAATCTCATAATTTTGTCCCTCTATTGTGATCCCTAGGCTTGTTTTGATACTAGATAGTAGTGAAGAGACATAGTTGCATGTAACTCTTCCCCCAATGCCTAATATTCCCTTAGATAGTCGGAAAAAATCTCATCTTGGTTTTGTTGACCTTGATTATCTACCTGCTTCTCCAAAAATTTTGGTAGAAGAGGTCTAGGTGTGAATTGGATTGGTGGTGGAGGGATATGATTCAAATTGTTGCTATTTTTTGCATGATGTCCTTCCTAACTGCTTGACCCTCTTGTTTGCGTATTCGAGCCTCTTGCACCACTGCCATTGGAGTTGGGTTGGTTCCCTTGGATGCTCACTATTGTTTGAGTGAGAACCTACAATAAATCTTGTTTCCCTTTGCCCATTGTTTGTACCTACTCTTATTGCCCCCTAACTAAATCGCTCAAGGCATGCATGATGCTTTCCTGCAGTTGATCTTCTCGATCATCCATTCATACTTCTTCCTTCTCTGATTCTAGATAGGGAAATTACATTCCTTTCTTCTTTATCTTGTATGTCACGAACTCCATGTCTTTTGGTTTGATAAATTGATACAAACGCTTTGGTTGGCAAGAGCAATGACTATGATACCAC
The DNA here is from genome assembly GCA_034641835.2 of Pinus albicaulis. Taxonomy (NCBI): domain Eukaryota; kingdom Viridiplantae; phylum Streptophyta; class Pinopsida; order Pinales; family Pinaceae; genus Pinus; species Pinus albicaulis. The sequence continues at coordinate 599,013,467 of CM076577.1, forward strand.
TGAAATATCCTTTTTAATTAATTTATAATTTTCCAACCAATAGTTCCTTCAGAAATTTCCCAGAAATAATTTATCGATTTTTTTATAAATTTCAACAATAAATTGGGAAAAAAGAATTCACAAAATTTAATAGGAAATTCCAAAGCCAAAAACCTAGCCAATGTATTTAAAAACATTGAGGAAGATTTACATTAAACTATTTTGCAAAACTTGGTAAATTGGCCACTAGAAAAGAACTCAACCCACTCTTGGAGGATTTCTTGGCTTGAACCTTGGCTGCAATCGCACTGATAACTCAGTTGGCTCCAACTTGGTTTTTGTAGATCAATGCTTGAATTCCAGGTGCAATTTTTGTCCTCCACGATTTATGTGCTCCTCTTGTTGACTATAACCCGATTAATGCAGTTTGGCTTCCTTATTTCGACGACCTCAAACCCAAAACAATTCGTCCCTCTTTTACTTCGCCTCCCTATAATTGTTTGGCAAGTAGGGGGTTTGAGTTATGGTTTGGAATTCCACCCTCCCATTGATGCAAATCATCCCTCCAAATGCCACAACAATTCGACCTCTATACAAGGCAAGTTGTCCCTCTTTAAGTGGTAATTTGGCACTCCAAATAACACTAAAATTCGGCCTCCCTTCAAAGGCAATTTGACCCACCTCAATGATGCGAATTGGCTTGTATAATTTCACCATTTCTTGGTGATGCGAGTTGTTCCAAATTTGTCTCTCCAGAGTCCTAGAAATTGTTGCTATTTGATCTTCCCTTCTCCATTAAATGCCAATGGAGAACTTGAATTGATTCTTTCTTTAGAGTAGCTAGGGTGGATGTTTCACCAACAAAACTAATTTTCACCAGCTAGGGTGGATAGTTCCACCATTGAAACTGGGCTCTACACAAGGGTTTCCCATCACACAGTAAGCTACTCGAGCTCCTAAGTTTAATTCTCAAATCATCAACTTGTTTTCCTTTTTTTGAGCACCCTCTTTTTTATATATGTAATCATTTCCTCCTCTCTAAATACCATGGGTGGTTGGAAATATCATGGGTAACTTTATTTTTACCATCCTCCTATTTAATTATGTAATATTATTAAAATGTTGCCTTTTAATTATAATGTCATCAAGCAATTAAACCATCTTATCCCTTTTTTTTTTTAGCTATAGTCTATGAGAATTAGAATAGGCCTACTAAATCAATTCCTTCTACTATTACGGTTTGGTTTGGAAAGGGACATTACACTATTCTCCTAAATGTTTACATCCTTCCCAACAATTTTGCAATATTTGAACAATGTTTGACCTCATAGAATTTTCTATCTCCTGAGAATAATTTTTGCAAACGAATAAAAACATGAAATAATCCAATATGACTTAACATAGGATCAAATATGACTTCTTAACTTTCTATATATTTGGGAAAATGGAATTAATAAAGAGTTTTGAACATGTAAGTTTTTGTCATAATTTTATTGGTAGTCTGAATAACCATGAAAGGACAACTATCTAGTGGCTTGGGCAACATAAATTTTAAGAAGGAACTTGTCATACCTAGCATCCTATTAATCTTAACTTATTCTTGTGTTCCTTGAGATCTTGCAGGCAGAAGAGCACGAAAATATGACGTTAGAGGAAATAAAAATAAGGGAACCCGTGTTTTATGCTATGGTTACAAATGTACTCAAACGGGCTGCAAGCGATTTTGGCGTACAATTTTAAATATTTTGTTGTATATTATTTTTTAGTTATTTCAACATTTTTTTTTCTAGTATATGATGACTGATATTGGATCATACCAAACCTTCACTGATTTAATTTAGATTAGGAATGTGTTCTTTAATGTCAGTTTATAGGGTTGCATTAAATGTTTTAATGTCTCCTTTTCTCCATCTTATTGTGTTGATATTGTGAATGCAGATCATATCATATACCTAGAAATACTATATTGTCCTTGTCCTTGTTTTGTTAGCGTGATTTTTAAAAAATGGTACATGTCCATAAACGGGTGTTATTCTCGTTTATTTATGCATATTTGGAATGATTTTATTAAGAGGTTAATGAAGTTGGAGGTGTAATTAAGAGGCATTTATGAGATAACAATCTTTATTAGTTGTCTTTAAGCCATTGAGGATAGAATTAGTTTATTTGTTTTCCATTCTCATTGCTTTTGCGTCACCATGCAATGATAATCTTTTCTTATGAATGTATAATGTGCTTATTCATAGGAATATGATGATGCTAGTGGATTGTTTGTAATTTTAAGAAGCTCTTTCATTGCATTCATATTGTGGCTATGTATTTGTAGGAAATGTGTTTAGCGATAATGTTCATCATATTTCTTATCTCTAATAATACAACTTTGCAAACCAATTTATGCTTGCTTCATTATTTTTCATTTTTCCCATTTAGGTTTAGATCATTAATTTGTTTTATGTCATTGGTAGAGTTCTCATTAAGTTTCTTCATTCTCATTAACCATTCATTTTTTCCTGATTAAGAGATGTTCTCTCTTATGATTTTTTTCATTGTCATAACTTACTTAGAACATTGTATGTCACTATTAAAAATGATTTTCCCTAGTTTATGGCCATCCATAATTTGGTAGAGTTTGGATATTGTGTTGGTAAGGACAGACATTAGAAAGAACTCTACAAATTCCCTCATAAGAATTAGCATGTTGAAGTGGACATAGACTTATGGGGAGAAGTTGGATAGGGGTTATTTTTAAAATGTTTGGGATTTCTATGGATTGTGATTTTCTTATTCGGATGATATTGCTATATTTGTTAAGGCTTAGTGTGGAATGTGACTTTCTTACTTACCAAAAATCATTTGGTTTTTTATACTGTGAAAGATCTTAGATATTATTGATTAGGGCAAACCATTGGATAATGTAACATGACTTTTATTAATATGAAAGTTCACTTTCTTTGTTACATATCATATAAGGTGGATATGGACGATTAATGGAAGTTTGTAATTATCTTATAAGGTTGTGCTATGTTTTCACTCATAAACAAGTTATGTAGTGGTTTTAAAATATGTTGGTTGTGAAGCTTTAAATATGTTTTATCAATTTGTAGTTGATTTATTCTAGCTTGATGTAAAGCTCTATTTTCAGGGAAATTACAAGTTTGACAGATTGAAGCTTAATTATTCATACATTGACATCTTAAAACACAATTTACCAATTAAATGCACTGTACATACCTGGATTTCGCTATTGAGGTCGATCTTGGGTTGTTGTCGCTCCAAATTCACTCCTGTTACCAAAAGACCTACACTTCCCTGCCAAACTAGGCACAATCTCGGTACCCAACTCCAAAGTACTTCAAAATTTGAAGTAATTTGACCCTCGTGCCCAAAAGCTTCAAGAACAATCAAGGTTTCTTTATATGTGGCTCTTTATTGTAAAATCCTCCTTTCCGCACTACGCTCCAAAGGCAAAAAGACCCCTTCTCAGTTGCACTCTATTTTCCTTTCATTTCTTAGAACCATTGTTCATTCATCCTCCACCGCCCTGACTATGAGGTGAGGATTCTTGCCTCTTGTCCATTACGTGGTTCCTCGGTGATTTAAAGAGGTAGTCACATTTTATTTTGACACTCGACACTTCATAATATTTTATATACGTAGTCCCTTTTTCATTAAAATTTACTTAAGATTTTATTATATTATACTTTAGTTAAGAGGTAATTTTCTTATAACAATATAATTCCCTTTTAAACTTTAATAATTTAATTTAGAACTTGTAGGTTTACATAGTTCTTTTCATTTCATATATAATATATTATATAATTTATTTTATTTAAGTAAAAACTTTTGTATTCATATATTTTGAATAATGTACTAGTTATTGTATGATGGTGGTATAACAAGTATTCCATAAGTATATTTTTTTTAGATTATGTTGAGTTTAGGTATTTACCTAGTATGTCAATAATTCATTCACTAGATTTTTCATAAATGGTTAGCACATACATGCGGTACATGCATATGTAGCTATCATATGCATGCCAATATTCATGTTATGTTTGTAAATTGTAGGTGGGTCATTACACTTGAGATGATGTTTAATTAGGTTTGGTTATTGTTAATAATTAATTACTATATTGAAATTAATGGTTGTGTAACATGTCACATGCCATTGTTTGAATTACTAATCTCATCATATTACAAACATTTTGTAATCCTATGTGGATTGTAATTGTTTTGTTATTTAAATTAGGTATTTATTTGTTCCCATGGTGGGTAGGACAATTTTAGAGAGAGATAATAGCTCAACCAAAGAGAGGAAGAGGAGACAATCTATGTCATAGGGGTTCCTCCATTGAGACCAATGATAACATGCTCAATATTTACATATATAAAGCAAGCATTAAGATGTGATTTATATCACAATGAAGTATATTGTTCACAACAACAAAAACAAGCCTTTTATTTGTCTTTTGTGATGGTTCATAACATCAATATAAGAGCTTTATGCTCTTTAACCGTGGCTATAGTTGTGCTTGACTTGTGATTATGCCAATTTGATTGGGATATGTAGTCACATATTTTTGTTTGCATTATTAAAAAAAATACCTAATAAACACAAACAATAATCATAAATAACATTCCACTACCAAATACAAAATTCAATTGAGAAATTATAATTGGAGTAAATCAATTGAACTATAAGCCATTCAGGTTAGTTTCTTTCTCAATTGAAGAGATACGTTACACAAATATCAACTTGCATACATTTGTGGTAAGTGGAGGAGCTAAGTTTTGGCATCATGAGATCAGTTAAGTACAATCAACTTGATCATTCCCACTAAGGAGACACACACGTAGTTATCTCGAAGAAAAGATTGAAATCGCTGCATTCGCATCTCTTGTCCATTGAGTCAAGTAGTTGGGGTATAGTATGGATGGGAGTAACAATATGACATTTGTTTTCATGGTCTTATTTGTTGATTTTTGGGTGGCATTAGATGTGCTCTAGCTCCAAAACTTTGTGGAGGGTCTTGAACACATGAGATCTCTAAGACCCAAAAATCGTTTGGAGAAATTCCACCTAGAGCTGAAGTTATTAAAATAATTAATTATTTTAATGGAGATCCTAAGTCTAACTTAGGGAAATTAAATAATTAAAGTGAATTAATTTAGACATGTGGGCGAGAATGTTATAAGTGACGAGGATCAAGTCTTTTCTAATCTTAGCCATCGATTAGAGATTAGATCACGGTTGTAGATTCTTCAACGAAAAAAGTATTAAAGGCTTGGAATCAATTGGAGAACACACACGTAGCGGTAGCACTTGAGCTAAGTCGAAATTCTGGGGAGCGGTTTGCGGAGAATTTTTGAGTGAGCTTACAGTGCAACGAGAGGCAAATCGACAGAGGGATTTCAGATCCGAGGTCACGAATACATTGGCAAAGAGGCATATTCGTACCAAAGAAGCAACACAGGCCAAGGAAGGGTGACGCAGAGCCAGAAGGGCTCACCTAGAGGGTTGCAGAGCTGGAAAAGGCTGACGCAGTCACTCAAAGAGTTGTGTTGGGGTTTCAGTGGGCCAGATAGGGCTCGTATTCAGCAAATGTAGAAGGGATAACATAGCCACATTAAATGGTGATGCAGTGACTACGTAGGCACCTGTGGGGTTCTTCATCCTCAACTGAATCAACCATATTATATGTCCCCGAAGATAGAAGTACTTCTGTCGGGATTTTCTCTGTTGGGTAAACCACTATTGGTACCCTAGATTGTATTCAGAATTTTACATAATAATAAAACCCTCAAGAGTTGTTACGCCGATTTTATCGCATTAGGTTTTTCCGGGGACATTTGTCCAAAAAATCTTGTGTGTGCTTTGTTGAATGTGCTTAATTCTTCAGTACTTGATCTGTATGTATGTGTAGGCTGTAGTGTGTTTACCTCAATGTTTTCTGAATATTTCTGAAAATAACTTGTTAATTTAAAATACAAGTAGGAGAAGTAAACCAGATATCTGCAGTAGGGTTTATGCTTAGAGGATTCAAAAATTTTCACATGGTATCGGAGCTATTGCAAATTAGGAAGAGATGAAGCCATCAATGAAGTGACGAAGTTTTTGATGCAGGAAGAAAGTTGTCCTGAGTGACATCGCAGATCCGGAAAGGCAGTGTACGAGAGGGACAACGCAGGCCCTAGAGAGGTGACGTAGAGGCTCACACAGACCCTAGAGGGTGACGCATTCCAAGAGGAGGTGACATAGAAGCAGTTGTCGTAACTGGAAGTGTAGTTTGGCTCTTCAAAAGTTGCTGGTGGGTCATTGTTTTTCCTGGTGCATAACAGTGTCTACTAGGGTTGACAAAGTAAGGGGAAGTAGTTCCTTAGCACACTTTCTAGCTAAGAAGTCTGAGATCTGATCAGAAGAGTGATTGGAGAGAGTTGATTCGACACAACTGGTGGAGGATTTCCAGGAGGGAAATCACTTGTCAAAGGGAGCATATTCTCTTGAGGGTTTTTCTTGCCAAGAAACCCAAATCCGAGCCTCTTGCTAATAGCAGCAGTAGAAGGGAGAAGAGTATATGTGTCAACATTGTTGAGCAGAGATGGTTTCTCATGGATTGAGGGATCAGGACAGGTTGGATGGAGCATCTAACTTTGCCATTTGGAAGGCCAGAATCTTATCAGTCCTTGATGAATATTGAATCAAAGATCATGTCGAGAAGGTTGTAGTTGTTCTTGTTGACATTGATTCGTTGAAGAAGTATGAGGAAAATCAAGCTAGAGCTAAGCACTTGATTATGGACGAGGTGAAGGATCATGTGGTCCCACACATTACCGAGAAGAATACGGAAAATGAGATGTGGACGACATTGACCACATTATATAAAATTACCTCTTTCCAGAGGAAGATGCTCCTAGAGAATCAACTGTGACTATTTCAGATGCATAAGGGAGAGGAAATCAACCCCTTCCTCATTAGTTTGAAGTTGATTTGAGATCAGTTGGTTGTTATGGGGGCCACTCTTGATGATGGTCTTATGGTGAGAACTGCCTTGAATGCAGTGTCTGAAGAATGGGAGACTTTTTTCAAAGGCATCTTGGGCAGAGGGACACTTCCAAATTGGGAAGACATGTGGGTAGCTCTTCATCAAGAAGAGATTGGAGATTGACCAAGTTGGGCAGCAGCAGCGGAGGAGCCAAGATCAAGGAGGAAGATGTGGCTCTCGCCTCTAAGGGACATCGACAGCAGCGAGGGAAGAAGAAGAAATACCTTTCTAAGGTCTGGTGCTTGAGATGTGGTGAATTGGGACATTTCGCCACTACTTGTCCTCAGAAGGAGATGTTGAAATTTGGTTACCAGAGGACAGGTGGTTCCCTAAGGCTTTGATCTTTGGCCTAGGGAAAAGTGTCCAAAAGAATTTAATTTTTCTCCTAAAGTGACTTTATAGAGTTTTAAAGTCAAATCTACTTTAAAAGTGACTTTAAGTGATAAAGTTACTAAAGTCTAATTTTAAAGTGACTTTAATAAAGTCAATGTAAAATTAGAAAGGAAAAGTGACTTTGGAAATAAATGACTAAGTGGGTCTTTATTAAAGTGGGGTGAATTAAAAAATAGAATGTGAGATTTAAATGAGCATTTAATCTCAGCCCTAGATCTCAATCTATTTCAGCGATTGGATTTAGGGATTCCCCAAAAGTCACTTAGGGTTAAGTTAAAGGAGGAAAAGGAGGGAAAAGGTCATTCATTCTTTCATGAGCAGATTGGGAGAAGGAGAGAAGGAAAGCTGGAGATTTTTCTGAGCAGTGAGAAGAAAGAGGGCAACAGTGAAGAGATTTCAGCAAAGGTACATCAGCATTTATTGGCACACATACCGAGGCATAAAATCCGTACAGCAAAGGAGAGGCAGTGTTTCCAAGTGAGGAGGCATAGAAATCGAGAAAGAGGGTACAACAACAAGCACGCACTCCAAGGCACAAAAATTAGGCACATTTTTCAAGGAAGAGGGTGGCTGTCATTTCTGGCACAAAAATTGAGGAAGAGGACAGCAACTACAGCTCTGTTTTTTTGGCACGGATTTCGAGAGAGGTTGCTGTACAAAATCTGTACAGCAAAGTACGGCTATTCTGGCACGCTTCTCGAGGTGGCCGTACAGCATTTAATGCTGTCCTAAGGTGCTGTAAATTTTATGTTTTCTGTTGTTGCTGATTTGGCACAATTTTCGAGGCGGTGTGCAAGCACAGAAATCGAGATAAGTCTGTAAATTGGTTGCTGGAATTTTTTCTGAGTTTTTTCTGTTTCACTGTAAAAAGCAATATTCAGAAAATAAAAGAGAAGCTTTCGAACTGGTTTTCCCCAAGAGTTATAGGGGGTTTTTCCAGGGTCATGTTGACCAAAAATATTTGTGTTAAAATGTGTGAATGACTATTTTAAGCTTGCTGATTTTATTTCTGCATTTTCCAGCATTCTATAAATTTTCCAGAATTTGTGTTTTCAGCAAAAAAATTATTTTCCAGTTTGTTGAATGTAAGGATATGGGAAAGGGCATTTAACTATTTGGAGAAATAAGGTGAAACTGAAAACCGGGGTGGGAAACAAGAAATTTCTACAGGAGAAGAGAAAGGAAGATTCAGATTTTAAGGCTACAGCTGTGAAGGGTGATGATGGGAGTGATGATGATGTGGCTATGAGTGCTCATGTGCCTCGAGAGAAGAGGTGGGGCGACATAGATCTATATTTCCCTTGAACTTCAGATGGAGGGAAGGATCCTTGAGGTGCTCAAATTCTTGGATCACATACGAGCTATGGGAGCCCTTAATGACAGTAATAGGATGACTAGAGTCAGTTAATGCGGAGGATTATGGAGGCACATTGGCAAGGCTAGGATGTTGAAGACTGGATCAACGCAGAGCAGAGGCAGCATCAACGCAGAGGTTGATGGGATTTCAGCAGCACATAAGCAATGCTTATGCAGTGCAGAGTAGCAACATCGCAGAGCTCTAGAGGGTCAGCGCAGATTAGCAGCAAAGGGTGCTTCAGTATCGATATGCATTGAGATTGACTTGTCTGTCAGAATTTTGAGTGATGTCCTTCAATTGTTTAACTCTCAGCAACTGAGTTGCAGTGCTATGGGCAGCATGATGCAACATTTGAGAGGGAGTTGCAGTACAAATGAGGTAGTGATTGTGGCAGAGTCATGGCCAGCAATACATAAGGCAACAACACAGAGGATAAGGGGTAGCAGGCCAAGCATCAACAATGTAGGGGACTGATGTCGTGGATCAGGGTGATGCTTCAGGTTGAAGTGTTGTTAGAGCACATTTTTTGCTAAGAGGGAGTGTTGATTTTTGGGTAGCATCGGATGTGCTCTAGCTCCAAAACTTTATGGAGGGGCTAGAACACATGAGATCTCCAAAACCCAGAAATCGTTTGGAGAAATTCCACCTGGAGCCTAAGTTATTCAAATAATTAATTATTTTAGTGGAGACCCTAAGTCCAACTTAGGGAAATTAAATAATTAAAGTGAATTAATTTAGACATGTGGGTGAGAATGTTCTAAGTGACGAGGATCAAGTCTTTTCTAATCTTAGTTGTCAATTAGAGATTAGATCACAACTGTTGATTCTTCAACGAGAAAAGTATTAAAGGAAGACTTGGGGTTAATTGGAGAACACACACACACACAGCGGTAGCACTTGAGCTAAGTCGAAATTATGGGGCACGATTTGTTGAGAATTTTCGAGTGAGCTTGCAATGCCGTGAGGGACAGATCGACAGAGGGATTTTAGATCTAAGGCCGAGAATACATTGGTAGGGAGGCAAATACGTATTAGAGAAGACGCGCAGGCCAAGGAAGGGTAACGCAAAGGTAGTGTAAGCCTAGGAGGGGTGACGCAGAGGTAGCGTAAGGCCAGTAGGGATGACACAGAGCCAGACGGGCTCACGCAGAGGGACACAGAGCCGGAAAAGGCTGACACAATCACTTAGAGAGTTGCATTGGGGTTTCAGTGGGCCAGATAGGGCTCCTATTCAACAAATCCATAAGGGGTGACGCAGCCACACTGAAGGATGACGCAGTGACTGCGTAGGCACCTGTGGGGTTCTTCATCCTCACCTGAATTAACCATATTATCTTTTTCCAGAGATAGAGGTACTTCTGCAGGGATTTTCTATTTGGGTAAACCACTACTAGTACCCTAGATTGTATTCAGAATTTTGCATAATAATAAAACCCTCAAGAGCTGTTGCATCGGTTTTCTCGCATTAGGATGTTCCAAGGACATTTGTTCGAAAAATCTTGTGTGTCCTTTTTCGAATGTGCTTAATTCTTCAATATTTGATTTGTATGTATGTGTAGGCTGCAATCTGTTTACTTAAATGTTTTCTGAATATTTCTGAAAATAACTTGTTAATTTAAAACACAAGTAGGAGAAGTAAACTAGATATCTGCAGTAGGGTTTCTGTTTAGAGGATTTAGAAATTTTCACATTATTTCTATACTACCTCTTCCTCTATTCCTATCTAATCAAAGTTCCTTTGCAATGTTGAATTAAGTTGTCATTGATGTCAATATGTTATCCAACATTGTTGAAGAAGGTTGTTTGGAAAACCCTAAAAAGGTTGAAGATATCCTAGATTCATTGTTGAAGTCAAACGTAGAAGCAAACCCTAAGTGTATGCATGGATGAAGTCCTAGATACATATGTCAAAAACATGAATAAAGCCCTTGCATGGAAGGTAACCTAAGCATGAAGTATATTTCAATTCAAACATAAAGATATGCAAATGTTGGATCTAGCCCTAATATGTCCTAGTTGAAAGAAAAAAAACTAATGGTAATATTCCATTGCTATATCCAGTTTCTTACTATGCAATATCAATTACACTTATGTCACCATTGTTGAAGCTTTATTGCATTGCGTCACCATTCATTGGAGCTTTATTATCCCTATCACTTTTTATTATCTTTATAGGAATTTCAATACTTACATCCAACATGCATCATCTCACCTTCATGGTAACTACCCCTTAGTTGCCCTTAAATCAATTTAAAAAAAGAAAAGAAAAATGTCAATGCACAGATTGGTTGCATCAAAACCATAGGTTGGCTTCAAATTTTAATATTAAAAATTGCAAATAGGTTGGCCTTGCTCACGTCGACCCCCTTTACCAATAGATAGGTCTTTTCGTTAAGACAAACCACTATATATACTAGTGGGAACTTTGCATAAAACATTGTCAAGCAAGTTGGATCACACTCTGGAATTTGGATGGACAGTTACAGTCAACAGTTTGGATATCATTTCAGGAAGAGGCTCGAATAAGGATACACAAAATCTCGATGTAATTGCAAATATTACAATGTAGGCTGGAGCAGAGAACTTAGGCAAAGTTTCGATGATGCCACACTGACATCCCCTCATTGTCTCGGTATTATATCACAAAAAGAATTGAAAGAAAGAGGTGGCAGGAGAAAATTATAATGGATATATGTGAAATTATTTTAAAATTATTTCACATGGTTAACTGGGGAATAGTGTTCAAAAATCAATGTTAGTAGAATTAGGGTTTAATTCCTCTTTCTTGATAATTACTTTTGAATTATGTTGGCCTCTTTTACTTCTTTATTAGATTATCTTTCATAAAGAAATTACCAAATTATGTGTATGAAGATCACAAGAACAAGAGACACAAGATGTAGGTGCACAACCAGGGTGAAACCCCTATGAGGGGAAAACCAAGTCAGAACCCTTCCTTTAGTAGATTCATAAGACAAGATGAGATAATACAAGACTATTTGACCTAAACACATACGTCCTCCAACCACCAAGTCATCCCTTACTTCTTCTCCAAATGATGACTTCCCAGTAACAGCTTCGACCTAGAGTTTCGACCTTGTAGCAACAGAATTTCGGCCTCCCCTGCAACAGAACTTCGACTTGCAGTAAACTTCATATTTTCTACCACAACAAATGCCTAGTAACTTCATGTATGTGAGAGATAGATAGCCCAATACTTTGATTTTGTCTTCCTGTGCAATCTTCTTCCTTCTCTAGAAACTTCACACTTTTTCTTCCTCTCTTTATTGTGTATCGAACTTGGAGAGTGAGTGATTCAAATGGATCAAATTGCTTCTCTATAAATAGCCTCTTTTGTGAGTCGAATAGCCCTAATGTAGGCCGACTTCATCAAGTAAGGACTGACTTGGTGTGGAGGTGTCAAATGAACTATTCGACTCACAAAAGAGGGGTCTAATAAAATGGACGATGACTCTATTGACTCAATATAAAACCTAGAAGCATACAATGGAGGCTTTGACCTAAAAATGATGACCCAAGAATGAAACCCATGCTTTAATAAGTCATTTTATTAATAATCAAATCTATTTTGACAAATATATTACATTATATAATTATGAATACCAAACCTAGTTGCATTATTCAACACTCCCTCTTAACTAGGGAGGTATTCATACAGAAGTACTTGGAATATCTCAAAACACATGAACTACGAAGAGTTCTGGCACACTCAGTTCCACAGGCTAGATACCTAACCAGGGTTATCTATTTGGGTGGGACTGAGATGGACTAAAGCTTTCATCTAGTCTAGGTACCATCAAGCTTACTTATTAACCATCAACCCAGGGATCTAGGTGTGTATTCAAGGTCATAGCTCTATGACCAACGCCACCCTCCCTCTTCGATGTCTAAGACATGAAACACAGACAGACCGACCATATGTCCTTCAGAGCATCTGCCATTAGATGCTTCAACTCTTCCTATAAACTAAATCTGTAATGTTGACCAATCCAAGCATGCTTCTAAGATATTCAAACTTCTTATTCGAAAGAGACTTCGTCAACACATCAGTAACCTGTTCATCTGTCGAAATATATTGTAGCTTCACGACCCCATCATGTACCAGGATTGTAATGTAGTGGTACTTGTTGTTTGTATGCTACATTTTTGCATGGAATACATGATATTTAGACATCTTGATGCTGCTTTGATTATCGTAATTTATCACGGTAGGAACTATAGGCTGCCCAAAAACATCTAACAAAAGTTTCCTCAACCATACGAATTCCTTTCCTATTTCACATGCAATAATGTATTCTGCTTTAGCACTACTTAATGCAACAGGATCTTGTTTTCTACTCCTCCACAAAATCATGGCAGATCCTAAATTAAAACGTACAATTTTAGTGTTCCTTCCATCAGTGTCACTGCCACCCCAATCTAAATTTGTAAAACCTATTAACTTGGCTTCCTCACTATCATACTTTAGGCAGTGATGTATAGTGCCATGTAGATATCTTAATATATGCTTGGAAGTTATTCAGTGGTCATGTAACACCCTCCTCCCACATCTACCCAAGTAATCGACCAACTGGGGTAAAAATGTGACAACAAGTTACTATGATTTGATTCAACCTCCTAGGTGACCTTAAGGAAGTGGAATCGACAGAAATACATCAAACAAACTGTCCACATTAGCAACAAAACTCCTAGGAGCCAACACAACCAATCAGGTATCGAGCCCCTAAGTCCCACTGAGATTTTATACTATTTAACCCTTGGACGCTCACTTCATATGGGAAAGGGTGTGTTTGGGAGGCTCATGATGCTCCCATATCATAGGAATGCATGCATCTAGGGGCTTTTTCCCACAAACCAATGCTAGTGTCCCTGGTATTTGAGCCACTTTTTCAAGCCAAAACCTTGGTCATTGCCCATAACTCAATGAAAAGATCAAAAATGAAATATAACAATGAAATAATGGTGCACAAGTAAACACTTGAACAAAGACTTGACTGGACCTCGACCAACCATGACAGGAATTCGTCAAACATGTCACAAATATGTAATATACAGGTTTAAATAACAGATTTGAGCATATGGGCCTCATACTTATCTGAGAATCGTTAAGAAACATTGTTGCCTAATAGAATTAACTGCATTATCATCTACTTTGGCATAAATACTTTGTTCATTCATTTATGAATCAAAACATGATGAGAGCCATACATCATAACCATCATAAAACACATTCATAACCAACATATAAACAACAGAATTGACAAGCACATAACATCCATATAAGCCACGAAATAACATGCATATTTACCCATCAATATAAGAGGAAAATAGCTCTTATTTCCATAAGCTAAATGCAACCGAGTCTAGGACTTACACGTTCCACCTGACCATATAAATGGCTGAGCCAAATCTCTCTTCAACTAGTCACCCTCGTGCCATATTCCCAGAATGAATGTTGGATCCCATAAATCAAATCCATCAATTCCAAACCAGGGATTCCAGAGGCCAACCTATGTCAACCCTCAAACAGTGATTCCACCTCACGATCGGACATGACAACCATCACGGATTAGTCTATACCTAAGTTGTTTCAAGGCTCCAGAGAGTTTGTTCTAGCCAGGGCTTCCAGGACTAGTAACTCAACCCAAAGCTGTCGTCGGGCTTCCAAAGCGTTTTTCCAACCAAGGCTTCCTAGACTAGTAACTCAACCCACCTAGGGCTTCCATAGCATTTGTCCAACCAAGGCTTCGAGGACTAGTAACTCAACCCAAGCTGTTATAGGGCTTCTGTTAGGTCCCTATAATACTAGTGTATCCCCTTATTGTTCTTATTAGTGTAACCCCCTTAGTGTTGTTTTTGTGCCCATGTAGTCCCCATATTGTTATTATTGTGCCCCATAGAAATACCACTATTGTTATTGTTGTGCCCATGTAATTTCCATATTGTTATTATTATGCCCCATAGAAAGCCCACTATTGTTACTGTTGTGCCCTTACATTATTATTGTTATGTCGACTCTGATTATATTGTGACGCCTTGGAATCCTATATATAGAAAGAAGGTTTTGTCATTTGAATGATCAAAGAATTGTTCATTTATGTACTGTAAAGGATGTTTCCCCCTTGAAGAGGATGTTTTCTAAGTCATTGATCTATTAGTTCTATTTTTTTGTGAGTTGGTTGCATAACATTTGGTATTAGAGCTTTGGATTCTGGGGTTTCGCTTCTTTAAACAGGTCATCTTGGAATTTTCTCTATAACGTTTTTTCTACAAAGCTTCAGAAGATGAAATTGAAACTACTTGGAGTCAACATACTGGAGAACCTTGTGTACGAATTTAATATGTTGGTTCGCTATATTTTCGGAGATATGGTCTGAGGAAGATAAGGTTTTTGTTGGCTCCCGAATTTTGTCTCAAATAAGTGACCGAGGGAAAATCATCCTAACTTTCATTTCAAGCATCAGAATTGAATTTCATAAGAAGTGGTTGAAACAACATGAAATTTAGTTTCTTTTGTATCAATTTCAGGGCCGAAGGTTGAAAAAGTGACACGTGGAATTTCGTACAAGTTCACTCTACTGAACCAATCCATATTTAGGTCATTGTGGGATATCGGGCATAATTTTATCTTGAAGAATCCAAATTAGGTATGACATGTGGCATTGGAAAGAAGACTCATAGGGATACTACAGGACCGAAGTTCAAACCTTGGCTATCTAAAATTATAGAGATACAACAGATTCAATATTGAGCTCCTACAAAGCAAGAAAAAGGTGTGTATTTTTTAAAATTTTCGTAAGTTTTGCTTGAAAAAATTAGTTTGAAGTGATTCAAAGGTAATAGTGAAGCAAAAATATCATTAATTCATGCCCCGAAGAAAGAAAATGGAAACACCTAGTAAGAAACCTAAAATATCTATTATGATGCATGAAGAAGGGGAAGAAATGCAACATGATATATAAAAAATGAGACCAAGTGCAACAAATGTCGCTCTCACAAAAAGTAACAGAAACTAAGATGGATGGTTTGAAGAATGGCATGGAAGCTAAAATGGAGGGGTTGAAGAATTGTGTGGAATCTAATATGGATGGTTTTAAGAATGGAATGGAAGCTAAGATCGATGGTATAGAAGCAAAACTGAAAGGCAACATGGAGGATTTGAAAAAAGACATGGAAGGTTTGAAGGAAGGTTTGAGAAATTTACTACAAGAAAAGCTTCCTAATGGCGAAAAGTTAGTAGAGGAAACTCATGATGAGAACAAAAGAAATTTTAATCATGATTTCATAGACTCTAACATTGGATTGAAGACCCACCATATTCTAAAGATCAATATGAGGAAGTTTGATGGCAAGGATCTCGTAACATGGATACTACAAATGGAGAAATATTTTGATCCTCATAATGTGAAAAACACACAAAAGGTACGCATTGCAACTTTATATTTAGAACCCAATCAATCTGTATGGTATCTATGGCTTTGCTCTCGTAAACAAATTTTCACTTGGTTAATTTTTATGGAGGAAATGATAGCACATTATGATGATACAAAGAGTATCACCTTCTTTAGCCAATTGATAAATTTCAAACTAAAGGGTTCAATGGTGGAGCACATTGAGGACTTCCAAAAATTGAATATAAGGGTAAATGATATTCTAGAGGAGCATAGGATTGATGTGTTCATAGGGAATTTAAAGGATAACATCCAACATGAGATTTTCCTTTGGGAACCTGATTCATTGGAAAAGGCATTTAGGTTGGCAAGAAAAATTGAAAGCAAAATTATGGTGACAAAGAAGCCTACCACTCACAATTATAAAGATGGAAGTGTTACTACCCCTAGCCCTCCATAACCTACAAGGTTGACACCGCAACAGTTGGAAGAAAAAAGAGCAAAAGGGATTTGTTATAGTTGTGATAACAAATACACTAAAGGTCATAAGTGTGCTGAGAAGTTGTGCCCAGCGCAATGAATAGGGGGGCCTAACACCCCCCCTGTGCCCCCCCACTTGCGTGCGACTAGCCATGGAAATAATATAAGACACACCCAACATACATGATATACATAGGTACTATACATACGAGGGTTTCAAATAACATAGGTACACAACATACCCAGGGTAGGGAAATCGGGCCACTAGAAGCATCCACGACAAGCGACTCTTCAGCGTTTCAAAGACCTTGGAAGAAAATATTATGTCTGACAGGTGTGGACATCTATGAGTGGGACTCTACCACACTTGTTTTCCAGAAAACTTCGGGCCTCCTCATAGTACTATCTATTATAGCATAGTATGGATCGGAGTTCTTTCATCGAGGTGAAAGAGGTGTTTTCCATAGGTTTTACTTAGGAATAGGTAAAGGAAAAGGTTATTGTTATATCATATTATACCTTGAGCGTAGCGTAGCTTTATACCTTGAGCCCTCTTAATTCATTCCCAATTTTATTAATGTTAGATATTTTGTGTTTACAATAAGTAAAAAAATTCAATTTCCTGCTACGGTAGAATGTAAAAAACACATACGTAATAGCGCAGAGGTGGGGATGGAGTAGCCAACACTTATCAAAGACATGTCGTCGTCTTACTTTGCTCTTCCTCTATCCCTCGAGTTGGCTTTCCCTCAAGTCTTATCACGATGGCGGAGGTTCTTCCTCTTGCAGCGCAAAGGTGGGCGAAGGCTCTTCCTCATGTAGCTTTGAGGGGGGATAAGGCAGGCGAGGGGAAATGACGGAGGTTAGCGTCCTTGAGTTGGATTTCCCTCAAGTCCTATCACAATGGTGGAGGCTCTTCCTCTTGCAACTCAGAGGTGCGTGGAGGCTCTTCCTCTTGCAGCTCAAAGGTGGGCAAAGGCTCTTCCTCTTGCACCTCAGAGGTGGGCGAAATCTCTTCCTCTTGCAGCTTTGAGGTGGGTTGAGGTGGGAGAGGGGCGATTGCAGAGGTCAGCTTCCTCTTGCAGCACTGAGGAGGTGGGTTGAGGCGGGTGAGGTCTTTTTCGTGATGGTGGAAGATTTCCTCCTTCAGCTCGGAGGTGGGCGGAGGCGGGCTCAGGCTATGGAAAGAGATCACACAACAGGTTAATAGAGAGCTTTGAGTTTGTTTTATTTTTTATGTTATATATATGGTTGTGTTTCATTTTTTTTTTCCAAATTTTTTCTTTTAATTTCTGTTTATTTTGTTTTTGTTTTTGTTTTTTTTTTATTTTTATTTTTATTTTTTTTCATGCAATATTAAATTTATTATAATAATAAATTTTTCATAATATAATATTAATTTTATCATATTATAATATATGATGATACATTAAAACTCTAGATATGTATGGAGGGAATACCAAAGACATAGAGGTGGAGAGATATAGGGGGTGACAAGGGAGAGATGGAGATAGAGTGAAGAAGAGGGGAGAGAAGGAATTGAGAGAGAGAGGAGAGGAGTGAGAAAGGGAAAGAAGGGTAGGCAAGAGGGAGGGAGGGAGACACAAATATGGATTGGGTAGAGAGGGGGAGAGAGAGGAGAGATGGAGGGAGATAGTGATGTTGATTTTTGGTAGCATTGGAAGTGCTCTAAGCCCCAAATTTGGTGGAGAGGCTTAGACACTAGTATTCCAAATAACCCAGAAACTGTTTGTGAAAATTCCACTCATATCATGTTTTATTAAAATAATTAATTATTTTAATGGAGACCCTAAGTCTAACTTATGGAAATTAAATAATTAAAAGGTATTAATAAAATAGAGTGAGAATGATCTAGAAAGCAAAGATCAAGTCATGTTATAATCTTAGCCGTTGATTAGAGATCTAATATCGGTCATTGATTTTTTAATGAGAATACTATAAAGGAATGCTTGAGGTTCATTTTGAAAGACACACCAAGTGAATCTAGAGATCAAATTCTTCTGACAAAGCAAGTGCTCGAACAAAAATCAGTTCTAAGTGATTCAATGCAATGAGGGGAAAAAGCAGTTATTGGTCGGAGGATCTTCTCCGAGACCAAGAGTACATTTCATAGAGGCAAAAGAGACAGCAAAGGAAGTAGCGCAACCACTAGGAGAGGTGAAGCAGTCCCCAGAAGGGGTGATGCAGGCCCACGTAGGCACTGTGCAGTGTTTCCAAGGGACAGTTTGAGATTTTGCCGGAGATCGGGGTTTCTGAGCCGAGAAGGTTGAAACTTGATTTTCTGAGAGGAAGATCTATTCAGAGAGGAGGTGGCGCATTCCACAGCCATCCCCACACAGGCCTACGCATCTACTACGCAGAGGGAGCTGGTGTTTCACCAGTTCAAATCCAAATCAACCGAGACTTGCAATGTGGGGTGAAACTCACTATATTTTTGTCTATCGTTATTTCTCTGTACTGGATATCCAGCAAGGCATCCAGAGATTGTATTCAGAAAATTGTTGCTTAATAATACAAACCCTCAAATCTGCTGCACCATTTTTCCCGCATTAGGTTTTTTCGGGGACTTAGTCCAAAATAAAGGTGTCCTATATGTGATTGATTTCTTGCTCAGTTTCCTTGTTTCGGAATCAATTTAATTAAGTGTAGGCTTCTTCAGTAGTTACTTAAATAATTTCGATATGAATTAATTTTGTAAATATAATTTTCATAATAGAAGTAACTCAGATAGTTGCAATAGGATTCCTTAGATTGTGAGACCTAGGAATTTTCACAAGTGATAGGGTTGGAGGGCAAAGAGGGCAAAGAGAGAGAGAGAGAGAGTGATGGGGGGCGGAAGAGAGGGAGGTAGGAGAGAAAGGGAGAGATAGGAATGATGAGAGAGAGGGACAAAGAGATGGAGTTGGAGGGGGAGAGAGGGAGGAAAGAAGAAATACATAGAGGGATAATTGTTGATATCAGAGGGTGAAGTGTATAGGAGGTATAGAAGGTGATGTGACATAAGAGAGTTGGGAGTGAGATTTTTATAGGCCATTTTTTCACATCTAATCAAAGTGAGACTCGTAATGGGATCAATCAACATCCTATTCCCCTTGTCACAAATCCCTAAGCATTTACCTTTCATCCCTAATAATTTCATCCCTAAACTGCCCTATCTGAGCTAGTTTGAGGACCAACACTCCTTGCAAGCCTACTGGGGTCCATTCACCTACAGGTTGCCCCACTATGGCTAGCATTGGCCATTAGCAAGTTGCCCTCCTTTGCACCTATGTTAGTTCTATAATTCCGAGAGAATGATTAGGATTTTGGAAGCTTCATCTTCTAGGAGTTTCCATAATTTGCTTCAACTACTTATCTTGGATTGACATTCGGATCCTATCCTACCCTACTTTGGAGTTTTCACCACTTATCCTTTGATCCTATCTCTCTATCAAAGGTGGATCTAAAGCCCTAGAATGGTAATTGGATAAGAACTTCCAACTTACCCCTCTCTCCTATATATTTATTCTCTTGCTTATGCAAATGTTGGTGAATGAATGGTTGGATTTGGAGAGTGATTCTACCCTTATGTTGTTTTAGTAAGTAGTTATCATCTCATGCATAGGGTGACTGGAGGTGCATATTGTGACAAGGAAAGGACGAGTTAACAACTTGGAGGAGCTCTTCTACAAGATAAAATATTACTTATGGTTTTAATCTCCTTCTATTTATATTAATGCAAATAATTCTTTGTTTTCCTATATGTGATTTTTGTATTTCACTTATTTCAATACCATGTTGATCTATTGAATAGATTATTTAGATGATATTGCATACATCTTATAGTTTCTTGGCTTGTGTTATCTGACTATGGAGGATCTAATTTTGGAAATCGAAGCTGGAATTGGATCTTCCAAGCTAAAGAAGGAGCGAATATTGCGACAGATTCCAGGTAGGCCTCACTCCATCGTATATTCACTTTAAGGAAAAGCATCGGGTTCCTTGTCTCTCTGTTGTTCTAGGTTGACTACCAAACCTAGGGGAGATACCTTTGTCCGCAATCGTAAATCCCATATAACGGAGAGTTCCAAATCATAAAGTGCATGTGTGTTTGGGTGGGCATGAAGAGAAGCTTCAAAATACTTAACACCGTGATGAATGGAATGAAACATGTTTGTACTAATTGTTTAAAATATAACAAGAAAATAACAATAAGTCAAAACATATTACTAACTTGTACACTTTTCCAGACCCTCCCATATTTGTACATGAGTCTTCAAACCCCCCCATAACGTTAATGCATGTATCTAATATAACCATGTCAAATTTCAATGCATACAAGCCCAAACTGAAAAAATTTCAATGTTGACCCCAAACTGGACAAATTTCAAATCATTTATGAAGACGTAGCTTTAAGGATGTTTTGCCATTCTTTAAACCAGGATGCTTAGCAATGGTTCCAGTGTTTGGAAGCAGGTTCAATTAATTCCTGGCAAGATCTTCAAGATGTATTTCTTACATATTGGGGCGAGAATAAGTCATATGAATAGCACCTTTTGGAATTATATTCTATCCGAAGACAAAGCAATGAATCAATTTCTGCGTTTAATAGGAGGTTTCAAAAAATTTATTTCAGCATGCCAGAAGAGATTCGACCTCCAGAAGCAGCAGCTATGGTCTATTATTTGAAAGCTCTTTCTATTGCCTTGGCTTTTTATCTCAAGGAGAGAAAGCCTAGCACTTTGAAGCTGATGTTTCTCTATGCGCAAGAAATCGAAGATAATGTGTGGGCTTGTAGAAATTTTTCCTGCAATGAAGAAAGACCAAGTTTTGTCAAAGATAAGAGGGCTTGTGAAGAAAACATTGGAATTTCTTTACAAGAGAATGTAAGTTCAGAGGCGAATAAAGATTTCCAAAAAGTGTCAAAAGGTTCCTCTATTTTTGAAGAACAAGAATCTAATTCTTTTGAAGATTCTAGTCAAAACTTCGAAGCAAAATCTGAATTACACTATGAAAGCATGGAAGATCATTGTAATAGTTTTGTGAGTAGTGAGGAAAATAGTGCAGTTTCTTAGACATGTTTGCAAGAAGAGGAAGATTTTCGTCATCAATTGATGTTAAATGAATAACATCAGCATTATGGAGAGCAAACCTTGGATGTTTATTTTCAGCCTAAATGCCTGCCTACAGGAAGTGGCAGTCAAGTTCCTAACACACAGTTCCTAATTGAAGGGTCAAACAATGAAAGAAGCTGCCATGTTCAAAGACGTCTGCAAAATGTTCAAGAAAAGAAGATAACCAAAGTTTTGTCTCATGATTTCTATGATCCAGTTGCTGAATATATGGAAAATTTCTTCGGTCAGCAACAAGCTTTAATGCAAGGGTGTGTACAAAATTTTGTATATGAAAATTTTTCATGGTACTTTCCTCTTTTGATTTTTAAATTTCAGCAGTATGAAGGTATTAAATCTGACAAGCAGATGTTGGATTGGTTCCATTGGAAGGTTGACTTCACTTGATTAAGTTCAACCATGCTTATATATACAGGAGTTGTAAATAAATAAGCTCAGGAGTTGAGCATTCCCAGTTGCAGTATTTCTAGTTTAAGATTTTCAGTTCAAAATAAAGATCCAAGAAGAAGGAGGGTTCAGAGAAGGTTTGAAATTTTCAGAGATTTTGGATTGAGAGAAAATTCAGTCTAACTTGACTCCATGCCCAATAAAGGCTACTGATCTACAAGTTCTCAGCACTTTGCTACCAAAGTATTGTCCCCAATTGGAGCCAGATGTTGTAGCACAATTTTACTCAGCAAAAAGTCGGAAGAAGCTCTGGGCAATTTAAGGTTGTTGAGGAACAATTATCGAAGTGGAACAAGTTCAAGGAGATAAACAAAATATTTTAAAGGCATTTGAAATACTGTGCCTAAGAAATCTGTTATTGGGTGATTTAATTACATTGCAGGGGTTGCTCCAGCTATGTGGAAGGCTTACAAGGGTGCATGCCATTGCATTGTGTTTCCTTGATAGAGGTGGATTGGTTGCTTTGCTAAACTTGCCTACTAGTTGCCTATTTTCAGGGTTTGACAGTGTTGCATCAATTATTATTCGACATATTCTTGAGGATCCTCACACACTGCAGGCAGCTATGGAGTCAGAAATTCGGCACAGTCTTGTAGCAACCTTAAATCGAAATATGAATGGAAGGGTGAGTGCTCATACTTTTCTTTCAAACTTGGCTCCCGTTATCTCCAGAGACCCTGTTGTTTTTATGCTTGCTGCACAAGCAGTTTGTTAGGTTGAAATGGTTGGAGAAAGACCTTATGTAATTTTGTCAAAAGATCGTGAGAAGGAAAAAGGAAAAGAGAAGGAAAAGGTTTTAGAGAAAGATAGGCTGGGAGGTGGAGATAAGTCTGTGCAAGGACACAAGAGGCCAACACATAGCTTTGCAAGCGTGATTGAACAACTTTTGGATTCAGTTACTCAATATTCACTCCCTGTGAAAAATGACCCTCGAGGGAAATTTATATCTTCTGGTTCTGTTGCTAATATGGATGTTGATGAGATTCCATCAGAGGAGAAGGGAAAAGCTGTTGTTGGCAGAGATAACGTGGAACTGGATGGAAAATCTTCATTTGCTTTAGCAAGAACAACTTTTATTTTGAAGCTACTAACTGAAATAGTTCTAATGTATCCATCAGCAATAAATGTTATTCTCCGTCGTGATGCTGAAAGCAGCCATCCTAGAGCGCCCCTACAAGGAGGGGCCAGTGGCATGGGCCACAGTGGGCCTTTATACTATGTTCTTCATAGGCTTCTTCCATATTCTGCGAGGCACATAAAAGAAAAGCAGGTAGATAGTGAATGGAGGCAGAAACTTTCAAGTAAGGCCAGCCAGGTTTTGATGGCAATATGTGTTCGTTCAGCTGAAGGACGGAAAAGGTTATTTGTGGAGATTGTTCATTCATTCAATGCATCTATCTGTACTCATGTAGGTGGCTTCAAACCTCCAGAATGCCATATGGTTGCATTTATAGATCTGATAAATGATGTTCTTGCAGCGCGCTCACCTTCAGGGTCAAACATCTCAACAGAAGTGTCCAAAACACTAATTGATGTTGGAGTGATTCAGGCCTTGTCCTGTACACTTGAGAATCTAGATTTAGATCATCCTGAGTGTGTTAAGATTGCAAATGGAATTGTAAAGGCCTTAGAGTCCTTAACTATGGAACCGATACAAGGCCATGAAGATGCTCAACACAAAAGTAGCAGTCTTGGAGCTTCTGGATCCACTGTGCATCAACACCAGAATGAAAGAGAGAATGAAGAAGCACCATCAGCAGATGCAATTGCTCATTCTCAGCAGAACGAAACAGAGTCTGACCAAATGGAATCTTCCCATGATGCAATGGCGTCTGTCCAAACTATTGGAAATTTGATAATAGAGTCGGAAGAGGATTTTATGAATGAGGATTATGAAGAGGATGAGGATGATGAAGATGAAGATTGGTCTGACATTAAAGACAGCGTATTGGCAATGACAACTGCAAGCACTCATATGAAGGTTTTTCAGCGTGAAAGGTCCAATGGACATGAATGTCATGAATCCAGAAACATAGGGTGTGCAGGAACCTCTAGCCAAAATAGCAGTACGCATATAATGTTGAAGTTAAATCGACGACCTGGATCATTTGGCTCGGATCCAACGGTCTTGCGGTGGCTCAAATTAAACGGGTCTTATGGGAGATAGTGCCCCCGCAAAATGGTTTAATCGAAACCACTATTTACAAAATCGACGGCTATGATGCATTACGACATCACTTAGCCATTTCTCAAAAAACCACCATCAGCGCTCCTGCAGGAAGTTATGGGTTTTCAAAAAAAATGGGTGATTGTGTCGTCAATACATATGGGTGTAGTGGTGGGACCCAAAATGCACCATTTTCCCTTTTAAACTTTCGATTATATTTTTGGGTTTTATATTATATATATATATATATATATATATATATATATATATATATATATATATATATATATATATATATAATATTAAAACAAGTTTTTTGTAATTTTAATTAATGTCAAAATTTCCAAGAATCAGTTTTAAAACTGATCATAGCAGTTAGTTAGATCAAATAGCAGATATAAAAGCATAGATAAGAGGAGGAGCAGGGGTTCCAGTTTTTAGATCTCCAGACAGTGATCTTTGTATTGAAATTTCAAGTGATTAATGAATGAAAAGCAAACTTCTAGCATTTGTTGATATTGATACGTCTTCTAGTTTACATAATTTATTTTCAGTCCTTAAATAAAATGAAGTATCAAAGCAGCAGGTCTCTTTTTACATGTGTAAATAAGAGTTAAAACCCTTAATAGGCGCTCCTTCATTTTAACTGTTCTTTTCTTTTAATTCTTCTGAAGTTTGAGATGATAGATTCTGTACAACAACATATCATTTTGGGCTTTTCCCTTTCATTCTTCTTCTGAACATTTCATTCTATATCAGCAGATAATAGCATTGTGGGTCGTTTATAGCATTTGATTTTGAAAATTCAATGATTGAACTCTGGAGGTGATTAAACATAGATCCATATCTCTGTAACATAATTATAAGAATGTCTTAAGCACAGATTCCTTTTCACAGCCAAGGAATTGCTTCTTAAGGTACAACATTAATTGGCGCCGTTTCCGGGGAATCGAAGAAGCGAAGTTCATTTCCCTGGGTTTTCTTTCTACTTCCTCTGGTTGTTCAGCGAGGAGGAAGTACTCGGCTGTGTTTACTTTTTACAGAATGCTTATTTTTCACAAAGCCAAACGCGAGGTCGCATACCTTGCAGCAGAAGGTTTCATAATCCTTTCTTCTTGATGGTGAACAAGATTTAGATTTGAAGTTTGGTTGTTTATTATTCACCTGGCGACTCCACCGATGAAAGTTTCATTAGATGAAGAATTTTTCTAGCAAGAAGATGAGAAAGTATCAGGGAAAAACATGTATCAGAATTTCTATTTTTTAAAGGAGGTTCTATTTTTTACTGTTAGTGTAGTAGTCTATTTTCCCTTTTATATTAAAAGGATTGTTTCCTGCTTTATTTTTTCAGAAGATTATAAGGCCCGAAATGTAAATTCATTATTGGAAAAAGACGATTTTTCTTCTGCTTGTATTATAGATCTTGACTCAAGTGTATCTCCTAAATATGAAAGGAGGGATGATTGTTGTATCACAATCCCAGAAGATAATCAGTCACAGTCTGGGCATAAAGGTGATGATTCATCATCTTTGGATGATAATATTTTGCCTCATAAGAAATTGATTGTTTTTTAGTTCAAAAACAGAGAAATCTTTAAACCCCTAAAGCTACCCGCTATTCTCCATCAATATCCTTCAAAGGGATTCAAGTCCTTGCCAAGTTTCTCCGGGAAGGAGAAGGACATTTCAGCTAAACTACATATCTTGGAATTTGAGTACTTTCTGGACAAATTTCAAATCATTTATGAAGACGTAGCTTTAAGGATGTTTTGCCATTCTTTAAAGCAGGATGCTCAGCAATGGTTCCAGTGTTTGGAAGCAGGTTCAATTAATTCCTGGCAAGATCTTCAAGATGTATTTCTTACATATTGGGGCGAGAATAAGTCATATGAAGAGCACCTTTTGGAATTATATTCTATCCTAAGACAAAGCAATGAATCAATTTCTGAGTTTAATAGGAGGTTTCAAAAAATTTATTTCAGCATGCCAGAAGAGATTCGACCTCCAGAAGCAGTAGCTATGGTCTATTATTTGAAAGCTCTTTCTATTGCCTTGGCTTTTTATCTCAAGGAGAGAAAGCCTAGCACTTTGAAGCTGATGTTTCTCTATGCGCAAGAAATCGAAGATAATGTGTGGGCTTGTAGAAATTTTTCCTGCGATGAAGAAAGACCAAGTTTTGTCAAAGATAAGAGGGCTTGTGAAGAAAACATTGGAATTTCTTTACAAGAGAATGTATGTTCAGAGGCGAATAAAGATTTCCAAAAAGTGTCAAAAGGTTCCTGTATTGTTGAAGAACAAGAATCTAATTCTTTTGAAGATTCTAGTCAAAACTTCGAAGCAACAGCTGAATTACACTATGAAAGCATGGAAGATCATTGTAATAATTTTGTGAGTAGTGAGGAAAATAGTGCAGTTTCTCAGACATGTTTGCAAGAAGAGGAAGATTTTCGTCATCAATTGATGTTAAATGAAGAACATTAGCATTATGGAGAGCAAACCTTGGATGTTTATTTTCAGCCTAAACGCCTGCCTACAGGAAGTGGCAGTCAAGTTCCTAACACACAGTTCCTAATTGAAGGGTCAAACAATGAAAGAAGCTGCCATGTTCAAAGATGTCTGCAAAAAGTTCAAGAAAAGAAGATAACCAAAGTTTTGTCTCATGATTTCTATGATCCAGTTGCTGAATATATGGCAAATTTCTTCGGTCAGCATAAGCTTTAATGCAAGGGTGTGTACAAAATTTTTGTATATGAAAATTTTTCATGGTACTTTCCTCTTTTGATTTTTAAATTTCAGCAGTATGAAGGTATTAAATCTGACAAGCAGATGTTGGATTGGTTCCATTGGAAGGTTGACTTCACTTGATTAAGTTCAACCATGCTTATATATACAGGAGTTGTAAATAAATAAGCTCAGGAGTTGAGCATTCCCAGTTGCAGTATTTCTAGTTTAGGATTTTCAGTTCAAAATAAAGATCCAAGAAGAAGGAGGGTTCAGAGAAGTTTTGAAATTTTCAGAGATTTTGGATTGAGAGAAAATTCAATCTAACTTGACTCCATGCCCAATAAAGGCTATTGATCTACAAGTTCTCAGCACTTTGCTACCAAAGTACTGTCCCCAATTGGACCCAGATGTTGTAGCACAATTTTACTCAGCAAAAAGTCGGAAGAAGCTCTGGGAAATTTAAGGTTGCTGAGGAACAATTATCGAAGTGGAACAAATTCAAGGAGATAAACAAAATATTTTAAAGGCATTTGAAATACTGTGCCTAAGAAATCTGTTATTGGGTGATTTAATTACATTGCAGGGGTTGCTCCAGCTATGTGGAAGGCTTACAGATCCATACAAACTCATTTAATTCCTTGATAGAGAGTGGATTGGTTGCTTTCTTCGAACTTGCCTACTAGTTGCCTATTTTCGGGGTTTGTAGGTGTTGCATCAATTATTAATCGAAAGGCCTTTGCACTCCCCACCACTGGCCGGCTATGGGTGAAAATTGACACAGATGTATGGCAACCTTAAATCAAAATCCAAATGGAAGGGTGTGATCCTCTCTTTCTTTCAAACTTGGCTCTCGTTATCTCCGGAGACCTGTTGTTTTATGCTTGCTGCACAAGCAGTTTGTCAGGTTGAAATGGTTGGAGAAAGACCTTATGTAATTTTGTCAAAAGATTGTGAGAAGGAAAAAGGAAAAGAGAAGGAAAAGGTTTTAGAGAAAGATAGGCTGGGATGTGGAGATAAGTCTGTGCAAGGACACAAGAGGCCAACACATAGCTTTGCAAGCGTGATTGAAGAACTTTTGGATTCAGTTACTCAATATTCACTCCCTGTGACAAATGACCCTTGATGGAAATTTATATCTTCTGGTTCTGTTGCTGATATGGATGTTGATGAGATTCCATCATAGGAGAAGGGAAAAGCTGTTGTTGGTAGAGATAACATGGAACTGGATGGAAAATCTTCATTTTCTTTAGCAGAAACGACACATTTTTGAGGCTACTACTTGGCTATAGTTCTAATGTATCCATCGACAGTAAATGTTATTCTCAAAATAAGCCATCCTGACGCCCTACAAGGAGGAGCCCGAGTCAAATAACACTGATGGGCCTTTATACTATGTTCTTCACCAAACTTCTTTATATGAGGCACATAAAAGAGAGAAAACGGAGTAGATAGTGTATGGACGAGGCTTTCAAGTAAGGCAGCCAGGTTTGATGGCAATATGTGTTCGTTAAATTTGAAGGACGGAGGAAGGGTTATTTGTGGGTGTTCATTCATTCAATGCATCTATCGTACTCATGTACAGTGTGGCTAAACCTCGAATGCCATATGGTTGCATTTATAGATCTGATAAATGATGTTCTTGCAGCGCGCTCACCTTCAGGGTCAAACATCTCAACAGAAGTGTCCAAAACACTAATTGATGTTGGAGTGATTCAGGCCTTGTCCTATACACTTGAGAATCTAGATTTAGATCATCCTGAGTGTGTTAAGATTGCAAATGGCATTGTAAAGGCCTTAGAGTCCTTAACTATGGAACCGATACAAGGCCATGAAGATGCTCAACACAAAAGTAGCAGTCTTGGAGCTTCTGGATCCACTGTGCATCAACACCAGAATGAAAGAGAGAATGAAGAAGCACCATCAGCAGATGCAATTGCTCATTCTCAGCAGAACGGAACAGAGTCTGACCAAATGGAATCTTCCCATGATGCAATGGCGTCTGTCCAAACTGTTGGAAATTTGATAATAGAGTCGGAAGAGGATTTTATGAATGAGGATTAGGAAGAGGATGAGGACAATGAAGATGAATATTGGTCTGACATTAAAGACAACGTATTGGCAATGACAACTGCAAGCACTCATATGAAGGTTTTTCAGCATGAAAGGTCCAATGGACATGAATGTCATGAATCCAGAAACATAGGGTGTGCAGGAACCTCTAGCCAAAATAGCAGTACGCATATAATGTTGAAGTTAAATCGACGACCTGGATCATTTGGCTCAGATCCAACGGTCTTGCGGTGGCTCAAATTAAACAGGTCTTATGGGAGATAGTGCCCCTGCAAAATGGTTTAATCGAAACCACTATTTACAAAATCGACGGCTATGATGCATTACGGCATCACTTAGCCATTTCTCAAAAAACCACCATCAGCGCTCCCGCAGGCAGTTATGGGTTTTCAAAAACAATGGGTGATTGTGTCGTCAATACATATGGGTGTAGTGGTGGGACCCAAAATGCACCATTTCCCCTTTTAAACTTCCGATTCTATTTTTGGGTTTTATATTATATATGATATATATATATATATATATATATATATATATATATATATATATATATATATATATATATATATATATATATATATATATATATATATATATATATATATATATATATATATTAAAACAAGATTTTTGTAATTTTAATTAATGTCAAAATTTCCAAGAATCAGTTTTAAAACTGATCATAGCAGTTAGTTAGATCAAATAGCAGATATAAAAGCAGAGATAAGAGGAGGAGCGGGGGTTCCAGTTTTTAGATCTCCAGACAGTGATCTTTGTATTGAAATTTCAAGTGATTAATGAATGAAAAGCAAACTTATAGCATTTGTTGATATTGATACGTCTTCTAGTTTACATAATGTATTTTCAGTCCTTAAATAAAATGAAGTATCGAAGCAGCAGGTCTCTTTTTACATGTGTAAATAAGAGTTAAAACCCTTAATAGGCGCTCCTTCATTTTAACTATTCTTTTCTTTTAATTCTTCTGAAGTTTGAGATGATAGATTATGTATAGCAGCATATCGTTTTGGGCTTTTCCCTTTCATTCTTCTTCTGAACATTTCATTCTATATCAGCAGATAATAGCATTGTAGGTCGTTTATAGCATTTGATTTTGAAGATTCAATGATTGAACTCTGGAGGTGATTAAACATAGATCCATATCTCTGTGACATAATTATAAGAATGTCTTAAGCAAGGATTCCTTTTCATAGCCAAGGAATTGTTTCTTAAGGTACAACATTAATTGGCGTCGTTGCCGGGGAATCGAAGAAGCGAAGTTCATTTCCCTGGGTTTTCTTTCTACTTCCTCTGGTTGTTCAGCGAGGAGGAAGTACTCGGCTGTGTTTACTTTTTACAGAATGCTTATTTTTCACAAAGCCAAACGCGAGGTCGCATACCTTGCAGCAGAAGGTTTCATAATCCTTTCTTCTTGATGGTGAACAAGATTCAGATTTGAAGTTTGGTTGTTTATTATTCACCTGGCGACTCCACCGATGAAAGTTTCATTAGATGAAGAATTTTTCTAGCAAGAAGATGAGAAAGTATCAGGGAAAAAACATGTATCAGAATTTCCGTTTTTTAAAGGAGGTTCTATTTTTTATTGTCAGTGTAGTAGTCTATTTTCCCTTTTATATTAAAAGGATTGTTTCCTGCTTTATCTTTTCAGAAGATTATAAGGCCCGAAATGTAAATTCATTATTGGAAAAAGACGATTTTTCTTCTGCTTGTATTATAGATCTTGACTTAAATGTATCTCCTAAATATGAAAGGAGGGATGATTGTTGTATCACAATCCCAGAAGATAATCAGTCACAGTCTGGGCATAAAGGTGATGATTCATCATCTTTGGATGATAATATTTTTCCTCATAAGAAATTGACTGTTTTTCAGTTCAAAAACAGAGAAATCTTTAAACCCCTAAAGCTGCCCGCTATTCTCCATCAATATCCTTCAAAGGGATTCAAGTCCTTGCCAAGTTTCTCCGGGAAGGAGAAGGAAATTTAAGCTAAACTACATATCTTGGAATTTGAGTACTTTCTGGACAAATTTCAAATCATTTATGAAGACGTAGCTTTAAGGATCTTTTGCCATTCTTTAAACCAGGATGCTCAGCAATGGTTCCAGTGTTTGGAAGCAGGTTCAATTAATTCCTGGCAAGATCTTCAAGATGTATTTCTTACATATTGGGGCGAGAATAAGTCATATGAAGAGCACCTTTTGGAATTATATTCTATCCGAAGACAAAGCAATGAATCAATTTCTGAGTTTAATAGGAGGTTTCAAAAAATTTATTTCAGCATGCCAGAAGAGATTCGACCTCCAGAAGCAGCAGCTATTGTCTATTATTTGAAAGCTCTTTCTATTGCCTTGGCTTTTTATCTCAAGGAGAGAAATCCTAGCACTTTGAAGCTGATGTTTCTCTATGCGCAATAAATCGAAGATAATGTGTGGGCTGGTAGAAATTTTTCCTGCGATGAAGAAAGACCAAGTTTTGTCAAA
Source organism: Pinus albicaulis (assembly GCA_034641835.2). Lineage (NCBI taxonomy): Eukaryota > Viridiplantae > Streptophyta > Pinopsida > Pinales > Pinaceae > Pinus > Pinus albicaulis. The sequence goes on from CM076577.1 coordinate 599,045,170, forward strand.
GATAAGAAGGCTTGTGAAGAAAACATTGGAATTTCTTTACAAGAGAATGTAAGTTCAGAGGCGAATAAAGATTTCCAAAAAGTGTCAAAAGGTTCCTGTATTGTTGAAGAACAAGAATCTAATTCTTTTGAAGATTCTAGTCAAAACTTCGAAGCAACGGCTGAATTACACTATGAAAGCATGGAAGATCATCGTAATAATTTTGTGAGTAGTGAGGAAAAAAATGCAGTTTCTCAGACATGTTTGCAAGAAGAGGAAGATTTTCGTCATCAATTGATGTTAAATGAAGAACATCAACATTATGGAGAGCAAACCTTGGATGTTTATTTTCAGCCTAAATGCCTGCCTACAGGAAGTGGCAGTCCAAGTTCCTAACACACAGTTCCTAATTGAAGGGTCAAACAATGAAAGAAGCTGCCATGTTCAAAGACGTCTGCAAAATGTTCAAGAAAAGAAGATAACCAAAGTTTTGTCTCATGATTTCTATGATCCAGTTGCTGAATATATGGAAAATTTCTTCGGTCAGCGTAAGCTTTAATGCAAGGGTGTGTACAAAATTTTGTATATGAAAATTTTTCATGGTACTTTCCTCTTTTGATTTTTAAATTTCAGCAGTATGAAGGTATTAAATATGACAAGCAGATGTTGGATTGGTTCCATTGGAAGGTTGACTTCACTTGATTAAGTTCAACCATGCTTATATATACAGGAGTTGTAAATAAATAAGCTCAGGAGTTGAGCATTCCCAGTTGCAGTATTTCTAGTTTAAGATTTTCAGTTCAAAATAAAGATCCAAGAAGAAGGAGGGTTCAGAGAAGTTTTGAAATTTTCAGAGATTTTGGATTGAGAGAAAATTCAGTCTAACTTGACTCCATGCCCAATAAAGGCTATTGATCTACAATTTCTCAGCACTTTGCTACCAAAGTATTGTCCCCAATTGGACCCAGATGTTGTAGCACAATTTTACTCAGCAAAAAGTCGGAAGAAGCTCTGGGAAATTTAAGGTTGCTGAGGAACAATTATCGAAGTGGAACAAGTTCAAGGAGATAAACAAAATATTTTAAAGGCACTTGAAATACTGTGCCTAAGAAATCTGTTATTGGGTGATTTAATTACATTGCAGGGGTTGCTCCAGCTATGTGGAAGGCTTACAAGGGTGCATGCCATTGCATTGTGTTTCCTTGATAGAGGTGGATTGGTTGCTTTGCTGAACTTGCCTACTAGTTGCCTATTTTCAGGGTTTGACAGTGTTGCATCAATTATTATTCGACATATTCTTGAGGATCCTCACACACTGCAGGCAGTTATGGAGTCAAAAATTCGGCACAGTCTTGTAGCAGCCTTAAATCGAAATATGAATGGAAGGGTGAGTGCTCGTACTTTTCTTTCAAACTTGGCTCCCGTTATCTCCAGAGACCCTGTTGTTTTTATGCTTGTTGCACAAGCAGTTTGTCAGGTTGAAATGGTTGGAGAAAGACCTTATGTAATTTTGTCAAAAGATCGTGAGAAGGAAAAAGGAAAAGAGAAGGAAAAGGTTCTAGAGAAAGATAGGCTGGGAGGTGGAGATAAGTCTGTGCAAGGACACAAGAGGCCAACACATAGCTTTGCAAGCGTGATTGAACAACTTTTGGATTCAGTTACTCAATATTCACTCCCTATGAAAAATGACCATCGAGGGAAATTTATATCTTCTGGTTCTGTTGCTGATATGGATGTTGATGAGATTCCATCAGAGGAGAAGGGAAAAGCTATTGTTGGCAGAGATAACGTGGAACTGGATGGAAAATCTTCATTTGTTTTAGCAAGAACAACTTTTATTTTGAAGCTACTAACTGAAATAGTTCTAATGTATCCATCAGCAGTAAATGTTATTCTCCGTCGTGATGCTGAAAGCAGCCATCCTAGAGCGCCCCTACAAGGAGGGGCCAGTGGCATGGGCCACAGTGGGCCTTTATACTATGTTCTTCATAGGCTTCTTCCATATTTTGCGAGGCACATAAAAGAAAAGCAGGTAGATAGTGAATGGAGGAAGAAACTTTCAAGTAAGGCCAGCCAATTTTTGATGGCAATATGTGTTCGTTCAACTGAAGGACAGAGAAGGTTATTTGTGGAGATTGTTCATTCATTCAATGCATCTATCTGTACTCATGTAGGTGGCTTCAAACCTCTAGAATGCCATATGGTTGCATTTATAGATCTGATAAATGATGTTCTTGCAGCGCGCTCACCTTCAGGGTCAAACATCTCAACAAAAGTGTCCAAAACATTAATTGATGTTGGAGTGATTCAGGCCTTGTCCTGTAAACTTGAGAATCTAGATTTAGATCATCCTGAGTGTGTTAAGATTGCAAATGGCATTGTAAAGGCCTTAGAATCCTTAACTATGGAACCGATACAAGGCCATGAAGATGCTCAACACAAAAGTAGCAGTCTTGGAGCTTCTGGATCCACTGTGCATCAACACCAGAATGAAAGAGAGAATGAAGAAGCACCATTTGCAGATGCAATTGCTCATTCTCAGCAGAACGAAACAGAGTCTGACCAAATGGAATCTTCCCATGATGCAATGGCGTCTGTCCAAACTGTTGGAAATTTGATAATAAAGTCGGAAGAGGATTTTATGAATGAGGATTATGAAGAGGATGAGGACGACGAAGATGAAGATTGGTCTGACATTAAAGACAACGTATTGGCAATGACAACTGCAAGCACTCATATGAAGGTTTTTCAGCATGAAAGGTCCAATGGACATGAATGTCATGAATCCAGAAACATAGGGTGCGCATGAACCTCTAGCCAAAATAGCAGTACGCATATAATGTTGAAGTTAAATCGACGACCTGGATCATTTGGCTCGGATCCAACGGTCTTGCAGTGGCTCAAATTAAACGGGTCTTATGGGAGATAGTGCCTCCGCAAAATGGTTTAATCGAAACCACTATTTACAAAATCGACGGCTATGATGCATTACGGCATCACTTAGATGCGTTACGGCATCACTTAGTCATTTCTCACGAGACCGCCATCAGTGCCTCCGTAGGTGGTTATTGGTTTTCAAAAACCATGGGCGGCTTTGTCGTTAATACCAAAATGCTCGTCCTTTTAAACTTCCAATTCTATTTTTGGTTTTATATTATATATATTATATATATAATATATATATATATATATATATATATATATATATATATATATATATATATATATATATATATATATATATATATATATATATATATATATATATATATATATATATTAAAACAAGCTTTTTGTAATTTTAATTAATGTCAAATTTTCCAAGAATCAGTTTTAAAACTGATCATAGCAGATATAAAAGCAGAGATAAGAGGAGGAGCGGGGGTTCCAGTTTTTAGATCTCCAGACATTGAGCTTTGTATTGAAATTTCAAGTGATTAATGAATGAAAAGCAAACTTCTAGCATTTGTTGATATTGATACGTCTTCTAGTTTACATAATGTATTTTCAGTCCTTAAATAAAATGAAGTATCGAAGCAGCAGGTCTCTTTTTACATGTGTAAATAAGAGTTAAAACCCTTAATAGGCACTCCTTCATTTTAACTGTTCTTTTCTTTTAATTCTTCTGAAGTTTGAGATGATAGATTCTGTACAGCAACATATCGTTTTGGGCTTTTCCCTTTCATTCTTCTTCTGAACATTTCATTCTATATCAGCAGATAATAGCATTGTGGGTCGTTTATAGCATTTGATTTTGAAGATTCAATGATTGAAATTTGGAGGTGATTAAACATAGATCCATATCTCTGTGACATAATTTTAAGAATGTCTTAAGCACGGATTCCTTTTCACAGCCAAGGAATTGTTTCTTAAGGTACAACAGAACCATGTTCCATAATAAATTTTCTAAAAATCATTATGAGACCCCTTAATGGTGGGAACTCTATTCATGGGAAATCATGGGTCGGCCTTACATCTTTTATGTGGGAACCCCTTGCCAAGTCAGGTCGACCCACCAACTCGTTGCACAGGTGCCCCTACCGGGCGGAATTCCTAGCATCCCTAGCTCGTGATGCACCCAAGAGAGCTCGGGTGCTCCGCCTTCGTTGGGGCGTGTCCAGGGCGCAGAAGTTCACCCTTTTGTGCAAATATTTCAACACAAATCATTAGATCATCAATGAAAACAAAACGTTATCATTTGTTAGTGCTTCAATGTTTCATAATCAATCAATTATAAATTGGATTTTAACAACTAAACATTAATTTAGTCAATTTGAAAACAGAGGAATAACCTGTTCAGAGTTTTTTAGTAACCCAACGTTTCAGACTTCATAAGTGAGTCCATCATCAGGGGTGAACGCCAAAGGATATTTGGGAAGATTTGAGAGAAGTAGGGCAAATAAATAAAAATGTGTGTAGTGATTAGTAAGAGGTTTTTAAGGTCGGTTGGAAGAAATTAAAAATAAAAAATAATAATAATAATAATAATAATTTAAAATATTTAATAAATGATCGGGAGATTGTTGAAGTACAAAATTAATGTGATTGTTATAAGACATTATTATTATTCTTAATATTTTTAACCATTATGAAAAATTAATAAGATAATTTTATTTTAAAATATTAAATAAATGATGAGGGATTTGTTGAAGTAAAAAATTGAAGGGATTGTTATAAAAACATTTTATTATACCTAAGATTTTTTAAATAATTATGAAAAAAAATTAAATAGGGAATTTTATTCTATTATATTTTGATTTGTTTATTTTATTATTTCTTTATTTATTAAAAAAAAAAAATTAGGAAAAGTGACATAATAAACATTCGAGTTTATTTATTTATTTTTATTTTAGTGTCGAGAGAGGTGAGGTTTATTAAGGGTTTCCAAGTATTGTTGATGATAAGGCCATCGTCACGATTTATATTATTTTTTCTTTTTTCGATTTCTATGGCCTCTTTGATTTTTTTTTTTAGGTAGTTATCTTCTTTGGAGATTAATTTGGCATCTTCCATTCGGATGTAGTGAGAGGATGAGAAAGCATGTTCTGCCAAAGCTGATTTTGAAGTTTTGTTTCTAGAAATGTCAGCAGCATGTTCTTTAAGTCTGATGTTGAGGGATCTGCCAGTTTCTCCAATGTATTCTTTTCCACACGAACATAGTATAATATAAACTCCTTTTTGCAACTTGGGGTTTATAGGGTCCTTAGTGGAGTCTACAATATTTCTAATCGTATTAGGGGGAGTGAAAGAAATCTTAATGTTGTGTTTGTTAAGGATTCTGGAAATTTTATCAGTTGTTCCTTTTATGTAAGGTAAAGAGATTATCAGTTGTTCCTTTTAACATTGGGTTACTAAAAAACTCTGAACAAGCTATTCCTCTGTTTTCAAATCTACTTCACCTGTATGGATTCTCTTTTCATTAATTTAGTCAATTTTCTAAAAATAATTATGAGATACCTTAGTGGGAACTCAATTCATGGGCATTCATGCGCCTACGATACTTCGCATGTCTTCCCGACCATTGTGTCACCTAGTTCACCTGTCATCCAACTCGCCCAGTACGTCTTCCTAATGAACTATTAAATTCAAAATTGGAAATTGGTGTATAAAGGTAAATGAGCTTCTCTTTGTTTCAAGAATAATATATTCTCTACTTAACAAGGCCAACCATGTGAGGGTGGAAGCTCATATGTCCCCTCCCCTCCCTCACATCACTCTCAATTCCCTGATTGATCAAGTGATCATGTCCTAAGTTTAAAAAAATGCTCAAAATTGGAACTGTTCAGAATTGGTTGAAACCAAAACGACTAGATAGGCCTCGTCAATACGATCCTGGCACCGTGAACGGCACTCAAATCCGACACTGTATGTGAAAGTTATTCAAGTTTGAAATTTTCAAATTCCTTCAAAAATCAGTTTGACCAAGGTTGACTTTTGAATTTGGAAAATATTTTAAAAAAGAATATTTTGAGAAAATTCCATGAAATATTCCCTGAGGACCAATCAGTGGTTGACAAGTGTCAAGTTTGGATTGGAAAATGGATTGACTTGGTTTATTTCGGACCAATGAAGGACTGCCATGTGGCAGGCCCAGAGGCTGCCACGTGGTCCCAGGTCGTGTTAAATTTGGCGTTCAAAATTTTTTTGGAAGTCTGCGGGTTTGAACCCCGAACCTCTCGCCCACTAACTGAAAGACTTACCATTGAGCCATACATGTAGTTCTTAATATGTATGGGGTCGACGACATAGTTAAAGTTTGACATTCAAAAGGATGGCGGGAAAAAGGGGGCCAGCCCCCTACATGTGAAGTGACCTCGGGCCAAGAACCGTGGTCTTACGGTGTTAAAATCCGCAATTTACGTGGCCGGTTTCCTGGCAATTAACGTGGGCCATGTGGCCACGTTCTTCAATGGACTTTAATATAAATTGCCATGGTTTATGAAACAGTTGGTTTGGCGGTTAACCCGGCGGGTTGGGCGATGGTCCATGTGACCTCGCCCCCCTAACACTTATTTCTAGAACAAACCGTTCCGCCATTTCTGGAGCGGAGCTCCCATTTCCGGTGGGAATACTATTTTGGTGGAGTTAACTCTAGTTAATCCAAATTTGGTGGAGTTTTTTTAGGCTAGATTGGGAAAATACAGTTTTGGTCATAACTTCTCCATTACTAAACCTTTTTGGACGAAATTTTTTTTTTATTTCAGGTATTCTCAGCATTCTGGAGCCATTGGAATAGGTTGCAGAGCCAACAGAGTTGATCTTCAGGTACTTTTGCTTCAGGGAAACTTGGAGAGCCATCAGGGCCTAGAGGGTGTTGGAGCTGTATTGGGCTATGTTTAACCATTTGAGGTGAAACAAAAGTCAATTTATACTGATTTCTTCATTCTGAATTCATTTTTACAACTGGTTTGGTCTTTTTAGGCCTTCTTTTCACCGTATTACCAATTTGAGCATCATAATATATCAAGTACATGCCCATTGGGAGCCTTGGACCTGGAAAATGTAGCCCAGGAGGGGTGAACTGCCTCATCATGTTGCGTGTGTTTATGGTGAAGTTATTATGCTATGATATTCAGATTAAAGTTGTTAAACAGTAAATTTAAACAACACTTCCTCACACTTAAATTCATAAATAGTTAACAAAATCACTTTGTTTCACTTGCAAAACATTACAAACACTTTGCACGCTTAATTTAATGGAAATGAATACTTTGAACAGCAAAACAAATACTTTCATTTTTAGATTATTTGGTATCAGAGCTCAAGATTAGAGCCTTAGAAGCTAGAGTTTTTTTACTCAGCATTTTTTTTGTGCAAAGATAAAGTTATTTGTTTGCAAGTTTTGATGCTTACTAGGCTAAAACTCAAGAGAGGTGAAGGAAACTTGGTTAGTGCACAAAATAATCCACAACCAAGAAGGGTCAGAGAACCACCTCCAAGAGCCATAGAAGCATATTCGAGCATGTCTTCAAGAGAAGGAGAAGCTCCTGAAGATATGGATCCCAAGGAAGAAGAACGGGTAATCCAGAAAGCTTTCTTGGATATGACTGAGATGGTGAGGATCCTCTACCAAGAAAGAAATGATAGGATTGTTGGAGAGGGGTCTAAAAACCAGAAAGAAGGAGAGGGTCCTGTTAGCCCCCCTATGAAATTCTTGATAAGCAAGCTGGGGGCCAGGTTGTTTTGGAGCCTTCAAGGAATGTTTTTCCCTGAAAACCCAGCCTCCTTGAAGTCTCTTTGTGCTATGCCTAACATTAATCCCCTTTGCTGGTTCTGTTCCCTAAGGCTTGCATTTATCCCTTGTACCCCTGAAATGTCCTCTTTTCTCCCCTTTTCCTCCTTCTGTCAAAGTCCCTCGTTCCCCTCTATTTTCCCCATTAACCCTCCAAAATCCCCTCTAAAACCCCTTCACTCTTTGTTTCCCTAAATCCCCATTTCACCCCCCTACCGTTACCCTTTCCCTGGCCAAAAACGCATTAAAATTGGGCTAAAAGCCATGTATTTCACATAGTGGGCTTTAGCCCCTTTTGGTTTGGCCCCCGCGCCCTTTCCTCCCATGTAACCTAGCGCCGTGACCTAAGCGCTATCCCCAAAGGAGATTCCCCTAAACCTTTGAAACTTTATAATAATACTTTATATTATAAATTCCCCCCGCTTTCATCTCTACCGTCCGTTTAAAAACATGATCCGACGGTGTGGAGTTCGCCCGGTCAGTGGCCCCCACTCTCGTCCCCGCGCGCCGTTCAAAACCGCCGGTTTATTCCACACCGCCTTCGGGCCATGGGCGGTTTTTCTCCATCGCCCAGCGATTCCACCCATTGCTCACCGCGTGTCCCTTGTACGATGGCAAAACCACTTTCTCCCCGCGCATTATCTTTTGACCAGAGTCATGCAGCGAAATGAATGTACGCCGTCAGATCTTGCGCGCCTCATCCAACAGTCGTCGGTCGTCCAAGTTGCGCACTGCTTAGCCCTATTCATCGTACCCCCTGGCTCGCCCCTCCGCCGTTGATCCCCGCCGCGATCTACGGTCCTAATTTGTTCCCCTACCGTTGACCATTCCACCGTCGCCCGGGTCTCCACGTCATCCGTCCACTGGGTTTCCCGTACGCCACGTCACCCCACGTGCATCCCATTGCATTTAATCGTTCTTTTCGAGTTTATTAATGTTGTCGTCGTCCAAACTCCGCTCTGCAAGACCGCTACCCCGCCAAAGCGATTTATCACCATCTTTCACAATTTCTTCCCTTCATATCCTCATCTACACCATCACGCTCATTATCCACCTCACTCGCCACCCCATCCATTGTTTTCCTCACAGTTTATTGTATTTTGCAGGGTTGTTGGAGGTAAAAAACTGCCATGGTTCAACTGTACCATCTTAATGGCGTGTTGCGCAGACAGAATTAAATCTGGGAGCGAGTACTATCGTGGAGATTGTTAAAGAAAGTGGCTGACAGGACTTACACTGAAGAAAAGCAGAGCGCGAACTCTGAAAATCTCCCGGCGCCATTAAAAAACCTGAGCTAACCTGTCAGAAGCAAAAATGGAGCGGCAAGGTGTTCCAAGTATAGCGCAAAGGATATTAAGGCCCGTTAATGAATATCTTAAGCCTAGAATCAGTGGTTTAAAGAGGCAAAGCACCAGGTTGAAGACCCCGAGGATCAATCAGAAGGATCCTGTGCACAGTAAAAGGTAACATCAGGGTTTATTCATCAGCAGAATGTTTTTCTTCGTCAAGTATAGGGCGCCCATCCAGCTTTTATTATGTACAATTTCCCTGAAGAAATTTCCACCCTAACGGCAGTTCAAAACCACCAAAGCATTTATATGGCAGACTTCTCAGTAGTTTATTTCATTTTGTTCAAAGCACCAGGAGTACTACAGCCACAAATTTCAAGATCATATCCAGAGAAGATCACCCTTCACAAGGGAAGCGACAGAGATTAAATACACAGCAATCAAACAGAATGGGTTCCGGCCCTGCATTCATTCTGTGTTTAATGTTACATTTAGTATTCACCTACCACCTCAGTCGACCTTTTGTTCATCATCTGCTATAAAAAACAGAGGGAAATTATTGTAATGGTTGTTGGTTGTTGATGAGATATCAGTAGATTGCAAGCACTTTCCTCTTGAGACAAGTCCTCTGTGTAATATTGTAAGATAGGCTGAGATTTGATGTATTCAGACTGAATGTTCAAGCTAAGGGCAATGATGTACCTGATTGGTGTTGTTTTTAATATGACAAGCATGTTTCTTTGGATCCTGATCTAAAGCAGCTGGTGATGTTTTCCTTTCTCTGTATCTGTGATTGACTTGCTTTCATTTCATTATGTTTCTTCAGGCTCGCATCAGAAGTTTGGCATAAGACTTACCCTTGATAGGTACCTCATGCTGCTGCTCTCCCTGCCGTTATGTTTTATGCTTATATGTGTATCTGAATATTGATTTCAATTGATTTAACTAGTGTAGTGGATGTCATTGCCTGCTCTTTGATGTATGAATTAATGAGATCTATGTTTAGATGTTCTTGTTAGGATTTAGTTAGATGAGTTAAGAACACTGGGAGGTCTAGAACCCTGTCTCTGCCTCACTAGGATCTTTCCATCTCATTAAGCCTTCCTAAGATCCCTTGTCTTGCCTCTGGTTTTGTCCAAGCAGGTTTGGAGTCAAATGACCTCTGACCTGATCTATAGACAGAATTGGCCGGTTCCCCTTCACTCACTTTCAGTCCTTAATGTTCCATTCCATCAACCATCTTTTAAGATCCAAATGCTCTAGATGACTAGCCCAACTGAAATCTTGCACATTGAACACAAGTAAATCCTTTCTTGACTCCATTGCCCAATGGCCTTGATGTTCCCTGAGTTATCTACCTTTTCCTAGTTTCCTCTTTGCTCATCCTTGTCTTATATTGGACCCTTCTTTCCTGATTCCCAACAACCAAACCTAAATAAACAAACAAACAACCTTGTGCCTATAACTAGCCTAAAACCTTAACATTTGATTTTCAAAGACATAAAACCTTTGACTACCATAGAGATATCCCTCTCTAGACCTAGGAGGGCTAGATCCTAAGGTCTGAAAGTGGTTCTATGTTGTCTCATCTTTTGGTCTTGTCAACCTGGCCAAAACATGGGAACCCCAACAGGTCCCTCAGGAGGAAAGAAGAGTAATGACAAGTCAAAGAAAGGACATGGAGGAAATGGTGATCCACCATCCCCATCTTCATCCTCTTCCTATACATCGTCTTCCTCGACTTTGGTAAATCAGTCTCACAAGTCTAAAGCCACTGGTAAAAGTCCATTTTTAAAGCTTGATGTCAAATTTGAATTGTCTATGTTTAACGGTGAAGTCAATGCAGAGAAACTTGACAATTGGATCAGATAATTGGAAGTTTATTTAAGGATTCAAAACCTTCATGATGACGACACCAAGATACAGTTAGCCTCGCTGAGAATGGATGGAGCAGCATTGGTATGGTGGGAAGCCAAGACCAAGGATGAAATTAAAAAACATGGTAAGATTACTTTATCATGGACTGAATTTATTATTGCAATCAAGAAGAAATTTTATCCATTAGCTCATCTACAAAAGGCTATAATGAATTGGCAAAACTTTAGACAGCTTAAGGGACAAAAAGTGCAAGACTATACCCAAGAATTTAGGAGAAGAGCACTCTAATTAGGGGTAGACTTACAAAGTCAAAATACTTTGTTGAAATATATAGGTGGTTTGCACAGTTACCTTAAACATACTATCCTTATGTTCAATCCTACTATTCTAGACGAAGTTTGTGTACAAGCTACGCATTTAGAGGCTAGAGGGAAAAACAATTTTGATGAGGGTAGAAACAAGCCTTTCAAAGGGAAGAACAAAGATAAAACCTTTAAGGGAAAAGGCAAAAATAATGCATCTATCAAACAAGAGGGTGTAAAAGTTATATGTAAAAATTGTTCAAGAGAGGGCCATGAAGAGAAAAACTATTGGAAATTACATCCTGAAAAAAGAACTCAGATTAACAAAAACAAAGAAAAGAAGAAAATTGCAGCTACTACAACTACACCTCAATATTTAGGTGATGATACTGGTGACGAAACCAAAATTGCAGCCATGGGTTTGAAAAGTATGAAGGGAAAGGAAACTGAAACTAATCCAAGCACTAGTTCTTCAAATTGTCATGTACAAGCTCCTAATGAGGAAGAAAGAATTGAATTGTTCCATGTGAGGGTAGTCTCAAAACATACTAAAATTGACACACTGTTTGACAGTGGGTCACAAGCAAATCTCATATCAGAAGACTTGGTCAAACGGCTTAAACTTGAGATCATTCCACATCCCAAGCCATATCCACTTGGATGGATATGCAAGGATGCAAACTTACAAGTCTCAAGAAAGTGCATATTGTGATTCGCCATAACTGCACACTTTATTGACACAGTTGAACTTGATGTGGTACCGCTTGATATATCAGGAATTGTTTTGGGAAGTCCTTAATTATTTGACACAAAAGTGATCTTCCATCGCCATGAAAAGAAATATCATCTCTTTAAATGTAATTGAGGACGAGTTACCAACCACATTTTGAAAGGAAAAATATACTTGTGATAAGTACTTACGGAGACAGGTAAAGGCTAGTAAATTCCGGTAAAGTTTTGTATACCCATGGTTAAGTCATTTTATAAATCTCGTCCATGAGTCATTTGAAAATTGTGATTCCAAACTTAAATCAGATTTATATGATGTAGTTGATGCACATCATGAGATGTTTTAGGAACCAACAGGTTTACCTCCTAAAAGGGAGATTCAGCATGCAATCCATTTACAACAATATTGTCCTCTTCCTAACATAGGCATGTATCGCATGTCTATCATGGAGAATGATGAAATCAAGAGGAAAATTAAAGACTTGTTGGACAAAGGATTCATAAGACCAAGCACTTCGCCATGTGGGTCACCGATAGTGTTGATTCCAAAGAAAGATGGAACTTAGCACATGTGTGTGGACTTCAGGGCATTGAAAAAAATAACGGTAAATAATCGTTACCCACTTCCAAGGATAGATGATTTGTTGGATCAGCTGAAAGATGCTAAATATTTCACTAAGTTAGACTTACATAGTGGTTATCATCAAGTTATAATTGCAGAAAGTGACATTTGAAAGACAGCATTTAAAACCAAACAGGGACTCTTTGAGTGGCTTGTTATGCTGTTTGGTTTATGCAATGCACCTGCAACTTTCATGCGGGTAATAGATGATGTCTTATGTCCTTTTCTTGATGATTTCGTTATTGTCTACTTAGATGACATCTTAATTTTCAGCAAGACTAGAGAAGAGCATGTCATGCATGTTAAGAAAGTATTTGATGTTTTGAAGAAAAATCAGTTATTTCTTAAAATGTCAAAGTGTGAATTTGGAAAAACTTATTTGGTTTATTTGGGATATTTGGGACACATAGTAGGAGGAGGTTCTTTGAGAATTTATCCTTCCAAAGTAGAAGCCATTGTGAATTGGCCTACTCCCAAATCCATTACAGAGGTGAGAAGTTTTTTGGGTGCAGCTCAGTATTGGAGGAAGTTTATTTCTAACTTCTCTGCCATAGCAACTCCTATGCATGCAGTGACTAGTGTAAAGCGTGCTTTCCAATGGGGAGGCAAGCAAAAAAAAAAGCTTTTGAGTCTTTGAAAGAGAAGATAAGTTCAGCTCCAGTCCTTGCATTACCGGACTTGAGACAGCCATTCGAGATTCAGACAGATACTAGTGATTATGCCATGGGTGCAGTTCTTTTACAGCATGGTAAGCCTGTTGCATTTCATTCTGAGACATTTAATGGTGTTGTTGTGAATTATCCTACATATGATAAAGAGTTGTATTCGTTGGTACAAAGTGTCAAAAAATGGAAACACTATTTGATGGGCAAAGAAACAATTGTTCATACCGACCATCAACCTTTACAGTACTTGCAATCACAAAGTAAATTGCAGCAGTCACGACATTTCAAATGGATGGGATTCCTACAACAATTTCACTTGGTAATAAGGTACAAGAAAGGTATTTACAATAAGGTTGCTGATATGCTTTCAAGGCCTATTATTAGTACTAGTACTTTACTTAAGAATGATTCTATTGTACATGAGAGCTACATATAGCAGTATGCATCAGATGTTTATTTTAAGGATGTGTATGCTAACTTGAGTGAAGGGAATCATGTTGAGAAGAATGATTATCATTTGCATAATAATTTGTTGTTTCATATGGGCAAGTTGTGTATACTACAAGGGGAGAGACTAAGCGTCATGAGAGAAGCTCATTCTTCTCTTATAGCTGGACATTTCGGGGTAAGCAAAATGGTGGCACATTTACAGAGGTATTGTTATTGGCCTCGCATGGTAGATAGTGTTTCAGATTTCATTAGAGGTTGTTCATTATGTGCTACAAGCAAGCCTAGCAATAGGAAGCTTGGTTTATATACACCATTGTCGGTACCTTCTAGACCATGCGAAAGTGTTTCTATGGATTTTGTTGGAAGGTTACCATTATCTAGGAAGCAGCATGATTATCTTTATGTAGTAGTTGATCATTTAAGAAAGATGTGTATTCTTATGCCATGTAAGAAAACTATAACTGCTAAACAAACTGCTGATTTATATTTTCAACATGTATGGGTTCAGTATGGCTTGCCTACTTCTATTGTTAGTGACAGGGATTCCAGATTTGTTGGGAATTTTTGGTCCAATTTATGGAAGATGATGGACACCAAGTTGAAGAAGAGTACTGCTTTCCATCCACAAACAGATGGTCAAACAGAGGTAGTGAACAGAACCATTGTACATCTTTTAAGAGGTTATTGCAGCAAGCATCCCAAGCTTTGGGATGAGCACTTGCATTACATTCAGCATGCTTATAACAACCGAGCCAAGTGCTCTTCTACAAATACTTCACCTTTTGAAGCTTGTTTTGGGTATTTGCCTAAGTCACCTTTAGATTTCATTCTTGAGAAAGATGTGGCCATTGATGGGCATAGTGACATTGACAAAGCTCGCATGTTCATTGAAAGAATTCATCTCATACATCAGCAAGTTCAAGAACAACTTGAAAAAAGTCAAAGCAAGTACAAGGAGAGGCATGATAAGCACAGAGTTGATCATAAGTTTCAAGAAGGGGATGAGGTATGGTTGCATATTAGTAAGGAAATAATGCAATGAGAAGGTAAAAAGTTGAAGCCTATTCATTATGGTCCATTCAAGATCCTTAAACAAGTTGGAAATAATGCTTTTCAATTAGATTTTCCTTCATATATGCAAATGTATTCCGTTGTGAATGTGGAAAATTTATGTTTGTATGAACCTCCTTTAAATGCTAATTATGAAAGTGACATTCAACTGCCATCCATAGAGGATTTTTTGCCAGAATTTTTGGATGAGTTGAAAGAGGATGATATCCTTGACAGGACACACACTTCAAGGAGGGGAAATGTTGATTATGTTCGGGCTGGTCTTAAAAGCAGCAAACCGAATAAGGCAAAGTGGATTGAGGTGGAAAAGGTGAGGGACCTATACCCTCATCTTCTTAATAGGTAATTGAAGGCTTTTGGGGTCCAAAAGCTTCCCAATGGGGAGGTGTGATCAGGTGATCATGTCTTAAGTTAAAAAAAAATGCTCAAAATTAGAACTACTCAGAATTGGTTGAAACTGGAACGACTGGATAGGCCTCGTCGATATGATCCTAGTGTCATGAACGGCACTCAAATCCGACACTGTATGTGAAAGTTATTCAAGTCTGAAATTTTCAAATTCCTTCAAAAATCAGTTTGACCAGGGTTGACTTTTGAATTTGAAAAATATTAAGAAAGAGAATATTTTGGGAATATTCTTCAAAATATTCTGGGAATATTCCTTAGAATATTCCATGGAATATTCCCTGAGGACCAATCAGTGGCCAACAAGTGTCAAGTTTGGATTGGACAATGGATTAACTTGGTTTATTTTGGACCAATGAAGGACTGCCACGTGGCAAGCCCGGAGGCCGCCACATGGCCCCAAGTCGTGGTAAATTTGGCGTTCAAAACTTTTTTGGAAGTTTGCAGGTTTGAACCCTGAACCTCCCGCCCACTACCCAAAAGACTTACCACTGAGCCATACATGTAGTTCTTAGTATGTATGGGGTTGACGGCATAGTTAAAGTTTGACATTCAGAAGGATGGCGGGAAAAAGGGGGCCAACCCCCTACATGTGAAGTGACCTCGGGCCAAGAAACATGGTCTTACGGCGTTAAAATCCGTGTTTTACGTGGCCAGTTTCCTGGCGGTTAACGTGGGCCATGTGGTCATGTTCTTCAATGGACTTTAATATAAATTGCCACGGTTTATGAAACCGTTGGTTCGGCGGGTTGGGCGATGGTCCATGTGACCCCTCCCAACTAACACTTATTGCTAGAACAAACCGTTCCGCCATTTCTAGAGCAGAGCCCCCATTTCTGGCGGGAATGCTATTTTGGTGGAGTTAACTCCAGTTAATCCAAATTTGGTGGATTTTTTTTAGGTCAGATTGGGCAAATACAGTTTTGGTCATAACTTCTCCATTACTGAACCTTTTTGGACGAATTTTTTTTTTATTTCAAGTATTCTCAGCATTCTAGAGCCATTGGAATATGTTGTAGAGCCAACAGAGTTGATATTCAGGTACTTTTTCTTCAGGGAAGCTTGGAGAGCCATCAAGGCCTAGAGGGTGTTGGAGCTGTATTGGGCTATGTTTAACCATTTGAGGTGAAACAAAAGTCAATTTATACTGATTTATGCATTATGAATTCATTTTTACAGCTGGTTTGGTTTATTTAGGCCTTATTTTCACTGTATTATCAATTTGAGCATCATAATATATCAAGGACATGCCCATTAGGAGCCTTGGACCCGGCAGATGTAGCCCGGGAGGGGTGAACTGCCTCATCATGTTGTTTTGTGTTTATGGTGAAGTTATTCTACTGTGATATTCAAATTAAAGTTGTTAAACAATAAATTTAAACAACACTCCCTCACACTTAAATTCATAAACAGTTACCAAAATCACTTTGTTTCACTTGCCAAACATTACAAACACTTTGCACACTTAATTTAATGGAAATGAATACTTTGAACATCAAAACGAATACTTTCATTTTCAGATCACTGATACCGGCCAATCTATCTACTATAATATATTTGGAAGAAACATAGTAACATTCAAACATAAAAACTAAGAAAATAAAAATTTAAGGTAAAAGAAAGAGAACAAACCAACTGAAATCATATAAATACATACCTCGTACTTTTCAACATTTTGATACCATTAATCTTCTCCTCATCCATCTCATCATTTGTTTCATCCATTTCAAAATTAGGATTCGCCATATCGTCGTCGTCATCGTCGTCGTCGTCTAGAATATCATCATTTGGAACATGTTCTTCTACATTTGGCTCTACTTCTTCAAGTTCTTTGTCCGAAACAATTTCAATATTATATAGTTCATCAAAATTAACTCCCTTCTCCTCTACATTATCTTCTTCTTCAATTCCATCTTCTTCTACTACATTATACTTTACGATTATTCCTCTGGGATCATATCTAACAACATATGACCAACCCGCTTTACCTAGAACGTCTACATAAAATACCTGTTCACATTGGCTTGGAAGAACATATCACTCTTATCATTGCTCAAGATTCCTTGTATCAACCATGGTAAATTCGTTAGCATTCTAAATAATAGTTCTATCAGGGTCACACTCATGGATTCGTAGCCTAAACCATCTGACATCGAACACAACTATTTTGAAGGATTCAAAGTCACACTAAAGTATATCATGCAAATACCCATAGTATCGATTCTCAGAGAGTTCTGGATGTATGTCACCTCTAGAAGAAACATTGATAACATGAAATATTGCAGTTATCATGTTATCACTCTCCCCAACTTCCCAAGGCTGAAAATGGGATTGAAGAAAGGTAACCATAGACCATGCTTTAGGTCAGGTATCTAGCCCTACCAGGACCAGAGATGACTCTCTCGTTGTCACTTTGCAGTCAATGGATTGATATAATATCTATTGATCTTAGGATAGGTCAGTAAATATGATTTTGTTTGATGTTTTAATTGTTGGATAGAAAGGTAAGTGAGAAGGCTAGGTCAAGGGTTTTTAGGTCTGAATTCGAAGGTCAATTTGCAGAGAATATGTGAGGCTAGATAGGTAGCTTGAAAGCATGTTTAATTGGTCATTTAGTATAGGATGAAGTGAGAGAGAGCTTGAATGAGCACTGAGGTGAATTCATTCATTTAGAAGTAAATAGACATAGCATGTAAACCTTGTCTAAAACAAAGCATGAACAGACATGATTCCTGCTTATAAAATTACAAGATAAACACAGGGAAATATGTATCTGAAAGAGGAAAATATATCATTTATCATTAATATATAAACATACATAAGAAGAACAAATTCCCCAATGCATGCCACAATATTCTCAACACAAGTTTTTCAAATATGTCTTTGATTTTTTTTCCAAAAGGTTGTTACAATAAGCTCCACTGAAAAATAAGACTATCCAACCCAAAAAAAGACTAAAGAGAGTCTACTTATAGAAAATATGAACCATGAAACCTCATCAGGTCGAAATCCCATCCAAAATTCATCATAAATACACAAGATGAGTCATTTCCTAGATTTTAGGGAGGTTAGAAACCATTCCTTAAAATTCAGCTATCAACTAGGAGTGTTTGTCCCTTACATTAAATTACATGTTCCCTAATTATAGGAGGAAAAAACCAACTCAATTACTCTAATTCCAACTCATAGGATAGAAAAACCTTGAATTTTTGACATTTTCTGAGCTTGACAAGTGTCCTGAGGAATCCAATGTTGATATGTAACATTTATGACAGAAGCATAGAAGAATTTTAGAGAAGCGTAGCAGACGTTTGCAGCTACTTTTGAGGCACTTTTAGGAGTCCAAATGTAATTATAAAATAATGGTAAACTAGACCTGTGTCTCTAGTTTCCATAACATCTTGAATTTTTCAAAATGACCCATGGGAACGCCTCCAAAAATTCATTCTCCCAAGGTTACTCCATAAGCGTAGCAAGACATCCAAAAAGGTGGCAAAAGCATGAAAAATGAGTGGTTTTTTGGCCTTTTCTTCAAAATTAAAGCTTTTCATGCAAAGGGGATTCCTGATTTGTGATGTACTCATCAAAATGCATCTAACCATGTAAATAAATCATCATTTGGATGCCCCTAAAATAAGTGTAGAAAAAATTTTCTACGCTTCTGTGAGGAGGAATTACCAGAATTGTGCAAAAATCACAAAAAATACCAAAACTTCTCAAAATTGGTTCTGTAGCACCTGTGAGTGATGGTCTAAACTGCCAAGGAAGCTTCAGCCAACAAATCTAAGCTATCCTTCTCTTTAAGCTTCATTTGAGTTTCTTTTAGCCTTTTCTTCAATTGTTTTAGCCTTATTTGAGAAATTTTGTTCCTAGTGCGATAGTGATTTTCCATGTGTCTTTGCAGGTTATTGTCCGTCTTAGATCTCTTCAAGAGCTTCTCCAAATGCTCATTTACCTTTGCCAACCAAATTTCTCTGTCTTGATTAATCTCCATGGCTACTAGCTCATCAACGGTCAACTCTTCAGGTGGATGAGTTGCATGTCTTTCTAGCTCCAACGCCTTTTTTAGGCCTCTTGTCTTTGGCCTTCTTGGTTGTGTTTCAGTCTCCATGTCCTGAATTTGATCAACATCTATGATCTTCTTACCTTTACCTTTATTTTCCTCTAGGCCTATCTTGGGTTTGCTTTGTAACATTTGCTTCACCTTCAATTAAAAATTCTCCTAGTGTAGGAAAGTGATTTGAGAATTAGCAATGGAGAAGATCCTCCTAAACTCTGCTATTTCCTCATCCTTCTCCCTAATGATCGCTTCAGCTGATTTGGTCTCAAATGGCTCTGCTCACTATGTTGGTGCAAAGGTGTTTCATCTTGATGCATAAGAGGTTGCTACTCCATTTCACTTTGTTCAACAATGGTGTCAAGTGTAAGAACACTTTTGATAGACTTGGCTAAAAATACATGTCTCTTTTGCTTCTCATAGGTATGAGTAAACTCAACAACACTAGGAGCCTCTGAAATCTGAATTTTCATGCTAGAAGAGCCAACCTCCATTGTTTGTGCTGACAGTGATGGTGACGATGTGCTATGCATGACAGGAGGGCTAGTGGTGGGTGTTGTTGCTACTCTTTCCATGAAGGTTTCCCAAGTCATGTTGATAGATGAAAGATGATGCAATACAATGAGGTTGAACAGACCATGATGAAAGAGACTTGGGTGATGATCTTTTTTTCTGCTCTAAACCTTCTCAGTCATCTTAATCAAACTCCTATAAAAGTAATGTGGCAAATCAAGTGTTTTGATAGAGGTGAAATGCATCAAAAATCTGATATGGTACCTATACCACCTGGAAAATATTCCTTCACATGTGAAATACTTCATTATCAACATCATCAAAGGATCATATTTTTTACGAAGGTGTCTAAAAGGGAAGAGATAATCTGGTTCCTCTCGAGCATGAGGTTTGAGAAATTGTTTGTAATCTTCAATGTCTAATTCCATGCCCTTGAACCACTTCTCTCCATGACAAGGAATACATATTGCTGAAGAAATCAGGTCTTCTGATAGGTTAAACTCTACACTTGCAATAATTACCTTTCCCATGCTGAAACTTGTGGCAAATAAGCTTGTCAGTTCAAGATGATACCCTTCCTCCTTGAGCTTCTCACAGAACCTCAAAAATCCAGTCCTCTCAAAACATAATTTAGCCAAGGGTGAAGCATTGATTTCATGCATGGTGAAGGGTTCTTACCTGAGCTAGCACCCTCCCTTGAAGTTCTTCTTCTCACTCTCCATCTTGTTTATCACTGAAAGGATGAAAACCCTAGTGTGTTTATGGGATGGGTATGTGTAGTGAAATTTGGGAAAAACATAGTGTAGGGATGGGGTAGGTTAGAGGGTGAGATGAAGGGTTATGGAGCTAGGGAAAATTCTACAAAAAATTCAGTAGATAGGGTTGCATGTTATCTCCATGTTATGAGTGAAATCAAGTGAAATGGATGTGAGGAAGGTGGTTAAATCAAGGAAACACATGAAATTTCCAAATTATCACTGTGTAAATTAGCTAGAAATTAGGGTTTCATGTAATGACTATTAGGGAGGATATGAATGGTGGGAGATGGGAGCATGAGGTATATGAGAGGTGTATGATAGTGTTAGATAGTAGGGTTAGGGTTTATCTAACTAGAAAATATAAATGACATGAAGAAGTGATGATATAGTGAAATATGGAGTGAACATGAAAATCTATAACAAACTTGATAATTTAACCAAGGGAGGCTATAAGAGTGATGACTTACTGTTATGAGAGGTCCAAGGAGTAATTCCCACAAGCCTTGAGCTTGTTTGAATGGATTGGAAGCCAAAAAACAAAACCTAAGTTCTTCCCTCCTTCCAGAAGCGTAACACCAATCCACAGAAGCGTAACAATTGTTCTGAAAGCGTAGCAAGAGGCTACAAAAGCGTAACAAGGTCTGAAAGCGTAACAATTGCCCAGAAACATAACAACAACCTCTGAAAGCATAGCAGGAGGCTATAGAAGCATAACAAAGGTAACCAGAAGTGTAGCAAAGTGTTCTTGGAGTGGTTCTTCGCCTTGGTTTCGAACCTTTGACCACCTAAGGAGTGTAAATGAGGTAAGAGAGGAGCTCTACCACACAAAAAAGGAAATATTGAGTTTGGATAAGCTTGATTTTGACTTTTATAACCTTGAAATGGCCTTTTTTGTCTTGTAGTGAAACAATAAGCCAAATTTTCCTTTTGAAACTTTTTGACATTTAAACACATTTTAAAATAAGACAACTTGTCTTACATTACTTCCTAAGTATGCTAGCTCCCTTTTAAAGTCTTATGAGTGAAATGAAGGATGATTGCCTTGTTTTGATGACAAATTAGAATGTTTTCAAAGGAAGATGATGACACCTAGAC
This sequence comes from Pinus albicaulis, assembly GCA_034641835.2. Taxonomy (NCBI): domain Eukaryota; kingdom Viridiplantae; phylum Streptophyta; class Pinopsida; order Pinales; family Pinaceae; genus Pinus; species Pinus albicaulis. The sequence goes on from CM076577.1 coordinate 599,066,715, forward strand.
AATAGCCCTAGATGAGATGAAGTGAAATGACCCTAAACTTTTAAATGATAATGAATGAGATGACTTTTAAAGTGATGATGGCCATGGACAAGATGAGGGAGCAACAAATTTGACCTAGACTCCTTCAGTGACCAAAATTATTTTTAAAAACTTGTTTGAAAGACTAAAAATTTTGACCTGTGACTTCTAGGGAAACAACTGAAAGAGTATGTTTGATCACTAACATATTGACAATAACATATTCCACTATAAGAATTTTTTGTATTTTCATCCAGCCTTTTGATATGAAATTTTCATCCATTGCACCAAATTTTTTTGTGGTGTTTCAACTGCAATACAACAAACACATAAAAAATGCATTTTCAATTGATAAGCATGCATATTTATACTTGCAAAATTTGAAAATTTAGAAAGAAACACGCCATATACATCAATATAATTGTAAAAAAACTTAGTATGGGTGAATATGCTTTCCAGATAATCTTTTAAACCATATGCTCAATCAAATTACCTCTGTGTAAGATTGGTATCTCCACTATGTTGATCTTATTTGACTAATGTAGACACACCATACCATGATAACCTACTATTATTAGCTTGTTTGCATCGTTCAATTCATACCTTCATCCAAACTTGATTGTTTGCAATGTATAAATGTATTGCATCCCACTCTCGACCGTCTATATTAAAATAAAACAATTCACATATATATAATTAGTTACCATGTTTTACCTTTATAATAATGGATTATGCAAGAAGACTAAAAATTAAATAATTATGATATACGTAAAAACAAAAAAATTCAAATGTGCTTTAAATGTCCACTATATATCAAATACTTACATCTCAATTTTCTCATTCTACCTTTCCCCAATAGGTGATCCCCTTCAAATTGTCCATGGAGCTGACATCCCAAATGTGATCCAATACATTAATACTACTCCAAATTTCATCAATATATTGATGAATATAAACCATGGCTTGATATACCATATATCCCTCTACCATAGAACCCTCAAGACGTGCTCTTTTAATGACCAAAGCCTTTAGTTATTTCAAGTGTTTATCAAGCAACCACATTGATCTTGTGTGTATGGGTCCACACTTTTCAATCTCCTCGACTTGATGTATGTGGTAGTGTTCTTGTGCATTGAAAAATGTTAGAGGTGGATACTTTTTCATATAAAAAATTAAATGAGGATTTTTTTTTCTCTAATACTTTATATCTTCTTTATCGATTTATTTAGATGACAACCATCTACAAAAGAAGCAAGAAAATCACGGGTTTCAACAAACAAACAAAAATAATATAGTACATGATGACAAGAAAAACACATGCAATAAAAAATATGCGACACAACAACTTATTGAACAAATTACACTTTGTAGATAAATCTCCACTTACTTCATATATTTGCCAGGATCATATATAACTTGTTTGAAATTGTTGTCAAAGTTTTCTCAGAGAGATAAAGGTAGAACATACTATAACAAATGTAATGATCGATCATTATTTTTTCCCAAAATAGTAGAAAAAAAAAAACACTAATAACAAGATTTTTTAACCAATATATAAAATATATATACACCAAAATAATTACCGTAATGAACATATGCCAGTCACGAGTTTTTACCCCACCTAATTCACCTTTCTTTGTTAGGATATACTTTATGTTTGAAGAAAAACTAGTTGGAAATTTATTTTTTTCAATAACCTCTTAACATGCTTCCTTTACTTCTCTGTTAATAACCATGGAAGGGTACTTATATTTGGTCGTCTCCATCGCTATTTGAATTAATCACAATTTGCAATGCATGATCGACCTCCTTAATGTCATTGTAAATCTTGACAATTCTTTCTTATCTCTCCTTCCATATAATATTCGCCATAAGGTATCCGTTATATTATTCCTTATGTGCATTGTATCAAACAAATGAACAATTTCTAGGTGCTCATAGTAGGGGAGTCTATTTAATTGCTCGGGATAACTTTTCATTCCTCTTGGAAGTGCCCTATTATTAATGCATTCATGACCTACAACGTGAATCATAGTTAAAGATATTATAACAACAATATAACATGTCAATTAGTACAGTGAAGAAAATGCCATAAAAAAGATAAAGTAATCCAAACATATCATGTATATTGATACATAGACAATTCAATCCATACCTTGAGAAACTATATTATATTTCAACTTCGATGCACAAGGTGACATTCTTCGTGGTCTTAATATAGTATTTTATTTCCCATTGAAATATGTTTTTCGATACTTCAGTACCTATGGTTCTTAGAAAGGAAGTGCCTATACTCATCAAACACCTCCTTTCCTAAGCTTCTTAAACGACCAAATTTCATCTCAGGTCCATAAACTGGACAAGAAATTTTACCCTTTGTTTGAAGACCTGCAATAAATGGAATAGTTTTATATCAATTATTTTAAGTATGTATAATGAAGGTCTAACTATTTAAATTAAAACATACTTGAAATGAACTTCATAAAAATAAACACTATTAAAGTGTAGGGTAACGTTATAACATACCACAGAGATGTGTTATCCTTGGGGTATTGTGAATTGTCCATACAAGCATTGCATGGAATTTAAATTCCCTTTTTGCAACTACTAGTCTAGAGATATCATACATAGTGACAATGTTCCATAACTCCACTAACTCATCGATAAGAAGTTGTATATATACATTCATATCTTTGACCTGCTACTTACCTAATTGATTGAACATACAATACATAATTACTACATATATGAGTAAATAAAAAAAATTATAAAACATAATTATTAGGAATAATTGAACATATATGAGTAAATTAACAAAAAAATATATGACATAATTATGAAACAAATAAGACAAATGAGATGTTATTGTGCTAAAAAAAAATATTCTAAACAAATGAATACTTGGAACAATCATTGTCAACATGATGTGCTCCCACTTTATTGACTTCCACGGAGGAATGTTATTGTTTATAATAAAAAAAGGGCCACACCAAGTAAGTAGATATGGCCTCTCTAAATGGATTGACATCATCAATTTCTCATGAAAGCCTAAGATTACAAAGTTCTCTTTTGAAATATGGTCACTTATCCTCTATATTCCTAAATTCATATCCATCTACAAGCATTCAAAGAACACCATCTTCACTTATAATCCTTGCATTGTAATCCATAAGTTTTGCTACATTTTTCACCTAAACAATTGTTGCAGACGTGGAATTATGGGAATATAACAAAGAACCTTGTGAGGCACCTTTGTTGTTACTTTATTGGTTTGATATCTACTCTCATCACATTTTGGGAATTTTTTTTTCAACACATGTTCTTTATAATAGAGAATATCATCATTAAGGCATGCATGAATAGCTTGATACTCCATTCCAATATCCTTCATAATGACATGTAAATCTTGGTATGTATGAGGTAAGAAATTTGACAGTGGTAACAAAAATTCACCTAATAATATACAACATAAAAAAATTGTATTGGTTATAGTGATCTAGAGGAGCGAAGCAACCGTCGCTGGTAACCCAGGCGCAGGCGCGCCCCTCCCTGTTGTTGCAGCTCGATCTCGGGTGCATGGCCCCTCTGGTGGACATTCCGAAGGCGGCCTCTCCACTTGATCATGCCCAAACCTTTTCGGCATTGATCAGTTTATTGAATCTGCCTTGACCAAGGCCAGCAATTTCTAAGTTTTTTAAAAAACTGGAGGGCATCTAGGAAGTCTCTCTTCCCACTCCGATCCCTCAAATGGAAACTCTCTTTCTCGCTAAGAAAGGTCTCATTCACCATTTTATAATACTTTGGCCCTCGCCAAAGACAGTCCAGAAATGGGTTGAACGCAACTAAACGGATAAGATCAATAGGAAAATTCCAATCAGATTATGTGGCAGGGGTTACTTCACATTCCATTTTGAGACAAAATAAGACAAGGATTTGATATTCAGGAATGGGCCATATTTCATGGACACCAGAGGGCTCTTCCTAAACAAATGGACTCCAGACTTTGAATCGGAACTTGATGTACCCAATGATGTCCATGTCTGGGTTCGCCTCCCTCACCTCCCCTTGCATTGCTAAGGAAATGACTCAGTCAGAGCGATCAGGAACGTTGTAGGAAAATTCAATGATAGAAGCAAGATGAAGGATAACATGCAAGCATGTGCTAGAATCTGCGTTGAAGTGGATCTGGGGAAAGGATTTCCGGAGGCGATCAAACTAAAGGTGGAAAAATAAACACACATACAACCGCTAGACTATGAACAAATCCCTTTCAAGTGTAAGGTATGCTTTAATACGGTCATTTTGATAATAGATTCACTAAATTTATTAAGGTTGAAAACTCAGATCCAGAAGCACAATGGGAAACCATAAAAAAAAAAAAAAAAAAAATTGTGACAAATCTTAGAAACATCAGAGCTCCATCTGCCCAACCCTCCCATTATTCCTTTCCCCTCAATCCCCCCTGTCAAACCCCTCCTCATCCCCTCTTCAAATCCCTGATCCCCCTCTTAACCCATCCCCTAACCCTTCCCTTATCTCCCCTAACCCCTTCTCCTCCCTTGCCCCCTCTGAAGAGGACCCTCCTCATCCCTCCATCCCCTCCCCTCTTCATGGATCTACTCTTCAGACCTCCCCATCCAAGTCTTTTCGTCCATCCTCCTCCGCTGAACCTTCTTCTGCCTGGATTGTCACTAGGAACGCAACCAAAGAGCATGGGCCCTTACTCTGGAAACCCTTAAAAAAGAGGCCCCAGAAGGAAATCATCCAAACATCATCGATATGAAGTAGCCCAGAAGGATATTGCCCTCGGAACCCAGCACCCGATAGAAACTTTCATTGGAGGGTTTATCAACAGAGAAGCAAATCAACGTGAATCAAGAGGGAAGACATGTCCTCAACCCGCATTCCTGAAATGATGAAATTCATCTCTTGGAATTGTAGGGGACTAGGGCACCCCTCTAAAAACACAGTGCTAAGAGACCTTCTTAATCAAGAAAAGCCTGACATAATTCTCCTTCAAGAAACCAAACAAGGAGAAAGATACATGGGGAACATTATAAATAAACTGAAGAATTACATGGGCACCATGGTGGAATCCAAAGGTACCTCTGGAGGAATAGCTACAATTTGGAATCAAAATGCTTGGAAATAGCTGGCAGTCGCCAAGACCCATGACTAGATCAAAGTCAATCTTCAGAATACGCAAGAGAACATTGTGGTAACTGTTTACAATATATATGGACCAAATAATTACAAATATAAAGAAGTCTATTGGAGCACCATGAAAGCAGATATAGGCAATGAGGATAATATAAACATCATCATCGGAGGGGATCTTAACTTGATCCTGCATGCCAAGGAAAAAAGAGGAGGCATTTTTAATACAGATCCTTCAAGAGACCAGTTAGAAACAATCATCCAAATCATGATCTGGTAGACATCATACCCAAAAACTGAAAATTCACCTGGAGAAATCAAAGAATTAGAGCTGGGAACATCATGGAAAGGCTTGACCATTTTATTGTGGTTGTTCCTCTTATGTCTAATTTCTCTGTTGCATCCTCTAGTATCCCTTCTTACTCTGCCTCTGATCATTACCCTGTCACCCTCACCTTAGGAGATCAGTCCTCCCTTGGACCCCTCCCTTTTAGATTCAATCAGCTATGGAGTGATATCCCTGAAGCCAGATAGATTGTGCTCAAAACTTGGCAGTAGCACGTTGAGGGCTCCCCAATGCGCATTTTGGAAACAAAGTTAAAGAAGGTGTGTATGGATCTTAAATATTGGGCAAAACTTCACTATAGGGAACCAGACAAAGTCAGAAATGAAATCAAAGGGAAGCTAGAAGCAGTCCAAATCGACATCGACATTCATGGAGTGAGCCAAGAGAATCATGAGCTGGAAAAGGAGATATATTGGAACTTGTATAAAGCAAACAGGAAAGAAGAGGAAAAATGGAGGCTCAAATCAAGAAATATTTGGTTGTAGGCCGGTGACAAAAATACATCTTTCTTTCAAAAACAAGCTACTGGCAGAACATCAAGAAACAATATCTCAGTCATAACTAATGACGAAGGAAAGGTTCACATTGATCAGGAAGCTATCAAGGCAACTGCTAACATCCATTATAAAAATATTCTCACCGAAACAGCTGCGTTGAAGGATTACAGTGATTTCTTGACTTACATGCCCAAACTGATCATGGATGATATCAACACCTCCCTCTTGAAGGATATCGAGGAGGCTGAAATCCTCAATGCTATTTGGACTCTCCATCCCAACAAGTCTCCAGGCCCAGATGGCTTTTCCATAAGTTTTTTCCGGACCTTTTGGGATGTCATTAAAAAGGACATTATTAAAATGATCCTTTGGGTTCAAATAAAGAAGAAGATCGGTGTATTTACAAACTCAACCTTTCTCGCACTTATACCCAAAGAGAATCGTCCCTCCTCTTTCTCTAGATTTAGGCCTATTTCACTTTGCAACTCTTCGTACAAAATCATTGCTAAAATCCTTGCCACCCGCCTCAAACGCCATCTCCCAAATCTTATTTCTGAAAATCAAGGGGGCTTCATATCCCAAAGACAAATCTCATACTCTATCCTTTTGGTCCAAGAAGCCATTCACTCGAGTATGATGAGATCAGAGAAAGGATATATCCTGAAACTCGACCTTGCCAATGCATTTGATAGAGTGAGACATTCCTTCCTCCTCTTTGTCCTTCAGAAAATGGGATTTGAAGCATATTTCATATCTCTCATCAACACCTACATCTCCAATCCTGGGATCACCCCCTTAGTTAATGGAAGGCCTGGGAAATTATTTCAAACTTCACGTGGCCTCAGACAAGGCTGCCCTCTATCTCAATTCCTCTTTATCCTCATGGCAGAGTCCTTCAGTAGGGCCTGGATCATAAGCGCGGAGTTGGTATCATCACTGGTATCAAGTTTAGCAATGGAGCCAAGAATATGAATCACTCTCAATTTGTAGATGACACCCTCTTGATGGGTGGAGCCACCTGCATTATTGCTCAGAGATTAAAATCACTTCTTAACAAATTTATGCCATTTTCCAAAGTGAAAATTAACTATCATAAAAGTTTCATCTATGGGTGGAATGCTACAATTAACACCATCCACAGTATTGCTCAAATATTTGGAGTATCCTACAAGCGGAATTGGACCCACTTTAACTATCTTTAGATGCTTTTCAGTGCTAGACAGTTGAAGACATAGGTCTGGAACATCACCATTAACAAAATGAAAAATAAATTTCAGCAATGGGGATCTTCCTAGCTCAATCTGGTTGGGCGCACAATCCTCTTAAAATTTGTCCTCTCTATCTTGCCTTTGTATCACTTTTCCTTGCTTTATGCTCCCTCCATCCTTCAGCAAAAAATAGAAGTTGTTTTAATACAATTCTTATGGCAAGGTGGGAAAAGTGAGAAAAATAAATTCAATTTGGTCAAATGGAGACAGGTTACTGAAAATCATAAAAATGGTGGACTTGGTATTCACATTTGAATAATGCCATTGGGGGGGAAATAGTGTGGTGCCTTATCTCGGGATAGCACTCTTGGTGGAAGAAAGTGCAGGAGTCCAAGTATCTCACCACTGTTAGAAAAAATCTCCTTGATCAGTCTATGCCCAACAGGCCTTGCTCTTGAATCTGGGCTCTCTGAAAAAAAGCCATACCTTTCATCAATAGATACATCTCCAAAGTCCCTCAATGAGGAAGCAGCATAAACATGTGGGAGGATAAAATTATGGGATAGTCTCTCCTCACTAATAGCCCAAGAATTCATTGAATTCAAAATTATCTCTGGAATCAAGGTATAAACACCATGGACCATATTTCCAACTGGGATTAACATTCCAATTCTTGGAATGGCTGGGCATTTCCTATCATCCCCCCTCACCTTGAGGTTGATTTAGCAAACCTAAAAGGAATACTCCATGGTGCAGCTCCATTGTCAAAAGGTAAACAATATTTTTTTCGATGGGATCCCTCTGAATCATCGTATACAATCAAATTTGCTTATGGGTCCCTTCTCAAAGATCAATTCCCCATTCCTTTGTGGCCCATATGGAAGCTTGTATGGAATTCTGAAGCCCTCCCAAAAGTAAAAATGTTCATCTGGATCTTGCTCAAAGGTAAGATATTGACTTCTGATAATTTTGAAAACAAAAAAGGCATTCTTGGTCCTTCCAGATGCCCCCTTTGTCAAAAATAAGAAGAGACGACTTTCCATCTTTTTGTGAGGTGTTCCTTTTCCAATCGTTGTTGGAATGATCTCACGAAATCCTCCCATATTGACTTAGAAGCCATCAGTTTGATCTCGGAGTTGATAATCAATTGGAAAAAGAGTTATCCTTGGGTAAAAAAGAGAAAGAACATTGCCAAAATAGTTTGGGACACCCTTCCCTATGTGCTTCTTTGGAGTATCTGGCTGGCTAGGAATAAGGCGATTTTCCAAGATAAAAAAAACTTTCACATGGAAAGCCCAAAATAAGACCTGGAGTCTCTCTATTGAGACGATTTTATCCAAAAGTAATAGCCATCTCAATCTCAATGATCTGCAAGCTAAAGAAAGAATCTTTCTGGGGAGAGCTCTCGACAATCTGAGCTATAGCAAAATTTCTTTCATTCAAATCCCTCAAAAGGAGAATTGGAAGATAAGACTCAAGGAGAAAGAGTTTATCGAGTGGATGGATGGTTGCAAAAGACCCGTGCTCTTCTTTTATGGTGCCTCAAAGGCTAACCCAGGCATTGGTGGGGCAGGGGGTCTTATTATGAATGAACATGGTTGCATTTTGGCTTCCTTTGAATGGGGGCTTGGCACCTTGTCAAACAACATAGTAGAGGCCTACGCACTGTTCAAAGGTCTTCAAATCATCAAGAACTTAAATCTGCATAATGTTATGATATTTGGTGATTCTGTAATCATCGTTAATATGATGATAAATACTAATAAAACTCCCAATATTGCTCTCTGCAGACTCATCAACGGATGCCATATTCTGAAAAAAAATATATGAAATATCTCTCCTTTTTTCATATTCTCAAAGAAAATAATAAGCAAACAGATATCTTCGCTAACAAATCTTGCAGTAGACTAGCCGGTCAACTATTCTACCAAGATGGCACATCATTTTCTCCTTTGCCATGATATCTATCTTTGTCTCAATATTCGACTACATGATTCTCTACAAGAACCTGTCAGCATAATTAAGTTATCCCCATACTATCTACAACGCCTTAACCGTGACCTTATCCCCTCGTGAAGCGCGGCTTGTGTCTTCTCCTTTCCTGCTAATCCCTCGTGCCTCCCTTATTTATTTTCCCTCCCTCCTTGCTATGCCTCTGTTATCTTGCAAATTCGATTGCATTGAACTCCGCATTCCCCTCCTCTCTCTGCTTTTGGTGTGCCAGCGTTCTTGTTCTCCCGGGACTCATCCCCTCGAGCGACCATTCGCAGTGTTTTCCCTGGTCTCCCCTGCCCCCACTTTTTCTCCGCTTCCTAACATTTTCTGTGACAATCTCGACCTCCCTCTTGAGCCTCCCCCTTTGATGTCTAGAGTTCTTAATTCATTTACTGTTTCTTCAGCACTATTTTCCCACACCCCCGGCCTCTCCATGCACCTTCTCATTTCATCAATTCAGCTTCTAAATGTTGCTCAATCCTTGGCTCAGACATTTTGTGACAACATGAAAGCGAAAATTTCTTCCATTGTGCAGACCTTCAAGCAGATATGGCATTGATTTGAGGTCAGCTGAAGATTATGAAAGAAAAACATCAAGTGGGTATTTCCTTCCTCCAGCAACAGGCTCAGTCCGGTCAGCAGTAGGTACTGAATGCCTCAAATTGTTGTGCACACATGGAAGGATCCCTCCAGATCCTGAAATACATGCTAGATAAATGCTCTGCACCAAATTCCAGCTCAAACAATGTAAAAACTGCCAATCCAAGACAGCACCGATGCTTCAACTGGCCGAACAATCAGCATTGACTAATCCTCATTCCTCCTCTTTCTCCTTTGTTCATGTCTTTTAAATTTGCACTTATGCTTTCGCAGTTTGTTAGAATATATCATGAATCTGTAATGCAGTATAGTAATAATAGTTGCCACAATGGAGGCTCGGTATTTTTCCATTTTACCCCTCCATGCCTATCCTCATCATCATCATAATGTAACAGGGACTTCTCCCTATCATTTTTTCGAATATAATATAGCAACCGACCCAGTTAAAAAAAATGTATTGGTTAATGTACTAAACAATGTTAATCATACATATTGCAGCCAAATGTTACAAATTAATCAAATGATGTAGATGAATGTACTAATATTAAAAACAATGGAAACAATAATTTCTTTATCATGTATATAGAGTATTAAATGTCACAACATATATTACATACCTTAGGATTTGTGTCACACGTGTTTTAAAAACCATTCACCACCTTTAAGTTGACCAGCAACAATACAGCAGAGAGAAGAGATGTTTTGAGCCTTCATAAATAGGTTTAGTTGCCATATCAAGTACAGGTAAATCAAAATCATGGTCATCATATTCGTTTTCATCATCACCCATTCCAACATTTTTAAATGTGTCCTGGATCAATCTATTTGTCCCATATTCTTCAACTATGTTATCAACTTCAATATCTTCTTCCATAGGATCATTTGCTTGATCCTCAATATTAATCGCTCCATGTTATTGAACAGGCAATTGTACTACAACCACCTATTCCTTGTTGAGAAATGTCCCAGGAGGTTGATACTATACAATTATAATCAATAAATTAATATTAGTATATATACCAAATATTGAAACGTCGGCATAAAAATAATTTAAAAATATAATATATAAGGAAAATGAAGACAACAAAGACAGAGAGAAAGGCAACTAATTAGGTCAAACCAAGAAACAAAGACAACAAATCAATGATGATGCTTGTGCAATTTATCAAGAATTTATGAATATTTACTTGAAAAAATATAAGAAATATGTTACTTTTGTTGACATGTAGGTCGAAGTGAGACACTTTTTGAGATATATAGTCACAACCATAATAAAAAACATATTGATCTTATTTTTCATTCATCATTATAATGTCATATTATTTCTTAATGCCATATTTTGCAGAATATAATTTAAAAAGTTATTAATAATGTTCTGTAAAAACCAATGGTTAACCTCTAAATCCTCTAGGTCTAAATTAACCCCCTAAACATACATTAACTATAGAAATTATACAAACATATGTATATCAACGGATTCAACCCGATCAGGCAATATACTAAAGCTAGATATTGAATCCTTCTACAAATCAATTGCAGAAATTAAACACAATCACCAATCACAATAAGCAAAGAAAGAATCAAATCAAACCACAACACAAATAATTTCTTGGGGAAAGCTTACTGCTCAAAACCACTCTATCATATATTGTATATTCCACAAGGGATCATGAAACAATTAGAATGCACTCTTCTCACAAGAGTCTCATGCAATCTACCTATTGTCTCACACTGATCCAAAAAAAATCAGGGCAACACTTAGCCAAATCTCAGCCTGTCTTTAGCCTGCCTTGCTCACGCAATTCCTGATTAATGCAATCCCTATTCTTTAGGAATTTTAGCCTTCCTCAATTGCGCAGAGTATCATGGGCATCATGTGGTGTTTTAACTGCATCTGGGCAGTCTGCTAATATCAAAACTGATAGTTAACTTCCCTTTAACCTTTGTCTCAGCTGGGTCTCCACTGGAACTGACATGCATGCAGCTATTAATAGTAAATCATCAGTTGCATGGAATATCACTGGTTTTGAATTAAATAAGAGTTTTTTCACTTGATCTCTCACTAGTGCAACAAACGGTTACAACTATTCCAACTGACTTTAACTCACCTAACTGATTTAACTGGTTACTCATGCATTAAACTCATGCACTTAACTACAACTTGAACTCTAAAACACATAGAATCACTCTGCATGCCTCACCATCTACCCTCAACTCGAAACTCATGAGCTAACTGAGTTTATCACACTCAGTTAACTATTACAAGTGATCAAGAGATAAGATTAAAATTTATTGTTCAATTTAATTAAGGGATAATTAAATTTGACACATATCCAATTTATTAAATAAATTAAATTGCACACTAATGTATCACTAGGACCCATCACTACACAACCTGTGGTCCCACACTAGTGTAGGTGTTTCCATGTTGTTTCTGGATTCTAATTTCACTATTTCTTGTTTCAAACTTCAACACTCCCTCTCAACAAGAAAGGAATGTCCTTGCATGCGACATGAAACTAATGCATGAGACATGCAACACTTCTCTAGTGTTTCTCGCACATGAAACACTTCTTAAACTGAATATTCTCCAAACTGAATCAGTATAATGCATCTATCATTAGAGTCTTCTAACTGTTGGTACCTACTGCACATGTCAACTGGATTCTCTGCGTTGTTGACATTTACATCCATGCACTTTGAACTGATCCCAACTCTGATCTGCGCTCCAGTATCTGACACCTGTCACTCTAATTTTTTTCCTCCTGACATCTGACTGCATCAATCTAACTGATCCTACTACTACTCTATTGTGGGCTCCTCATAGCCAGGTTCGATCCATGAGACGCACCATCTCTAGGACCCTGCCCAAATTTCTTCTTGGGATTAATTTTGCATATTGCCCCACCTCACACCTGGAGGTATAGCTGCATGTACTCCCTCTGCCCATCTGGCTCGAAATTTCTCTGCTTGAGTGGTTTGCGCCACTCCATGATCCTTCGCATGTGGCTGCTCCACATCTTGAGGTTCATTCTTTGGAACCAAGAGTTCCTCATCTGCATGAAAATCAAGCTCCCTCTCAAGTGACAATTGCATGGCTTTCTCACACTTCCCCATGGTACATCCCTTGCATGTGTCTATCTTTACAAGAGTACCCTTTGGAAGCCTTGTATAAATCTGATGCATGACCTTCAAATCTCCATGGTGTAACTCACCCTCATCCCGGCTCACCACTTTGTCTGTTTTACCCATCAATGATGCGCAACCATCTACATCAAGTTTATAGAGATTTTTCACACGAATCCCAATCTTCTTGGCTTGTCTTGTTGCTTTATGTCAAAGGAAATATTTTCCTTCACTAAAAACAACATCATATCCTCTATCCTCCAACATTGCGACTGAAACTAAATTTTTCTTCAAGCCTAGTACATGCATTACATCTTTTAATAAAAATGGTTTAGATGACTGTCTCTGAAAAGTAATTGTACCAATCCCAGTAGCATTATACCTTTCGTCGTCACCCATTTCGATATGCATATGGAGGTCCTCCTCCAAGCTACTAAAAATTTCTTTGTCTCCCTTCATATGGAAATATGCACCAATATCCAAGTACCACCCTGATCCCATTGCACTTAACACCATGCATGTGCTCAATGAGAAGTCCAACTCAAATTACGGGGCCAAAGCCTCACCAGCTACAGATCCTAAAGCCTTCTTGTTCTTCTTCTTTTGTGGACAATTTGTGGCATAATTTCCATGCTCGTGACAGTGAAAACACTTCACTATGGACATGTCATGCTCCTTGCCTTCTTTGTCGATCTCAAATTTGGAATAGGTTTATTTCCCTTCCCCTTCCTTGCCTTACCATCCAAGGCACAATTTTATTCATCATCTTCCTTAGATGAAGATCCATCCCTAGTATTCCGCCTAAATTATTCTTGCACCAAATCCAACCAAAGTCGTTCCCAATCTAGCAGCTTTCCCCTCCCATTAACAGAGTTCTGATAACTATGCCAACTCTTGGGAAGTCCTAGAAGAGCTAGGCTCACCAATTCATCATCCGCGAAAGTAATTCTGATGCTCCCAATCTCATCCTGACATTGGACAAACTTTGTTAAATATATCGTAATAATGTCACCTTTCTCCATTTTTATTTTCCTAAGCTTGTCCTTCAGTGCCAATTTTCTATGATAACTACTGCTCTGAAATAGATCTGTCAAAGCCTTCCACATTGCATATGGAGTCTCTTTTCCATGGATACTTGAGACAATTTGGTCTCGTACTCCCTCCAGTAAGATCCTCCTTCCCCTTTCAACCTTCTTTTTCCAAGCATCAATATTTGCGACATCTGCTACAGCGGGTTTGGGAACATCATTACCAATGAATTATTTCAACCCATTGTCCTCCAATACTGCCTCCATCCTGTCTTTCCATGCAATATAGTTATAGTTTCCCTCGAGTGCATACTCCAATCTCAAGCCATTGAAAGCCATTTCGATCCTGATTCGCCTGTCGCACCAAGAATACTTTTGCAAATTCGAATTCTCTTCAGTCACAAACTCAGCTTCTCCTCCACTATAGTGATTTCCTGTGCTTTGATACCATGTAGAAATTATACAAACATATGTATATCAATGGATTCAATCCGATCAAGCAATGTACTAAAGCTAGATATTGAATCCTTCTACAAATCAATTGCAGAAATTAAACACAATCACCAATCACAATAAGAAAAGAAAGAATTAAATCAAACCACAACACAGATAATTTCTTGGGGAAATATTACTGCTCAAAACCCCTCTATCATATATTGTATATTCCACAAGGAATCATGAAACAATTATAATGCACTCTTCTCACAAGAGTCTCCTGGAATCTGCCTATCATCTCACACTGATCCAAACAAAATCGGGCCAACACTTAGCCAATTCTCAGCCTGTCTTCAGCTTGCCTTTCTCATGCAATTCATGATGAATGCAATCCCTATTCTTTAGGAATTTCAGCCTTCCTCAACTGCACATGGTATCATGAGCAGCATGTGGTGTTTTAACTGCATATGGGCAGTCTACTAATATCGCAATTGATATTTAACTTCCCTTTAACCTTTGTCTCAATTGGGTCTCCACTGGAACTGACATGCATGCAGCTATTAATAGTAAATCATCAATTGCATGGCAGATCACTAATTGTGAATTAAATCACATTTAATTCACTTGATCTCTCACTAGTGCAAAAAACAGTTACAACTAGTCCAACTGACTTTAACTCACCTAACTGAGTTAAGTGATTACTAATGTGTTAAACTCATGCACTTAATTGCAACTTGAACTCTAAAACACATAGAATCACTCTACATGCCTCACCAACTACCCTCAACTCGAAATTCATGAGCTAACTGAGTTTATCACACTCGGTTAACTATTACAAGTGATCATGAGATAAGATTACAATTTATTGTCCAATTTAATTAAGGGATAATTAAATTTGACACATATCCAATTTATTAAATAAATTGAATTGCACACTAATGTATCGCTAGGACCCATCACTACACGACCTGTGGTCCCACACTAGTGTAGGTTATGTCATGTTGTTTTTGGATGCTAATTTCATTGTTTCTTGTTGAAAACTTCAACATTAACCCCCTAACACTTTAACCCCATTCCCCTAAGCCCTTAAACCCCTAACCCCTAAGCCCTTAACCCGTAAGCCCTTAAACCCCTCACCCCTAGTCGCTTAGCCCCTAAAACCTTAAACATTAATAACCCCTTATCCATAAGCTCATAAATTAATTAACCCCTAACTCGACCTAACCCCTTAATTGACCCTAACGAAAATAATCAAATAATATTTTCTAGTCCACATTAAGATGACAACATAATTCAAACACCTCCCAAAATAATATTATAAAATACATTTACAATAGAAATATAATACAATTTACAATACAAAGACATGCATTCTAAAATACAACATACATATAAACCTTTACAAAAACAATCTACAATAAAAATACATAGAATAAATGAATTACAAATGGATGATATTCATGTCCTCCTTCAGCGTGTCCATAGTCTCTACAATGTTTTTTAGCTGATTTTATTAGAATTCTCCTTGGCCTCAAGCCATTGCAATTTCTACAAGGGAAATAACATTTTCAATCCTCACTAGAAGCCCTCGATGTCAATCCCTGCATGTATCCTTGGTCACCTTGTGGAATGTTATATGACATTTTTTGTCACCAAACTTTTAGTGATGACTTTGTTCAAAAAATAACCTTAAAATAAGCCTACAACCTTTAAAAAAAATCAAAACTAATATATATAGCAACTGTGTCAATACTATATGATGTTATGGCATATATATATATATATATATATATAATCATCTAATATTATATTAATATTAATATATTATAATTTACGGGTGGTGGTAGAACGAGAGGAGGGCGGTGGGAGCTTCCCCAATGGTAACCTAGGGCTTTGAAAAACCCTGCAATGGCACTGGTCTGGACGCACTCTGCCAAACCAGTGGCTCCTCAAACCTCCGAAGGCAAAGAACTCTACTCGATCCCTGACTGCACTCAATGATAACCCCAGCGGGAGGGGTTAGCACCCTTCCCTCATCCGGAAATAATGAGGCTGCTATTCCTGACGCTTCTCAGATTCCGTCCTCTGACTCTCCAGAGACCCAGACTGAATCCACAGTAGTGCAAAGCGACAAGCCTCAGGAGCCTACAAGCAATACGGAATGGCCAAAAGCAACTTCTGCAACTTGTCTCTCTATCACTACAGAACGACCAAAGATTGACCTGCCTAGCCACCGTGTCAAAGCACAAATACAGTACATGAATGATCATGCCCTCATAGGCAAATTTGTAGGGTTTTGTCTTACTGAGAAGGCACTCCATGGTTGGATCGCTTCTAAATGGAAACCAAAAGGACATGTAACTCTACAGTTAGGGCCAAAAGGCTTCTTCAACGCCATCTTTAACTGTATTGAAGATAGAAACCGTATCTTAGATGGAGGCCCCTATTTTTTCAACTCAGCGGGTCTATATCTCAGGGACTGGGTTGAGAGATTCAACCCGAAAAAAGAAGATTTCAGCTGGGCCCCTATTTGGATTAGAATGTACTCTCTACCCCTGGAATATTGGGATGAAGAATCTCTAAAGGACATAGGAAATGGCCTAGGAGAGTTTATCAAGGTTGCCGAGGAAACAAAACTCAAAAGATACACCTCATACACAAGGATCTGTGTTTACATGCATCTAGAAAAGGCTCTCATGGATCCGGTAAGTCTCTATCATGATGACTTTGAATGGATACAAACCATAGATTATGAACATTCCCCTTTCAATGTAGAAAATTTCATGCTCATGGACATCTCTTTCGGGATTGTCCGCTAAATCAACCCTCCAAAACCAATCCCAACTCTGAAAACTATGATGCATAGGGGTTTACCAAAGTTCCCAACCGCAAAAAGCACCATAATAAACCTCCCTCTGCCCCCAAAGTTCCTCCTCATGCCTCCACTGCTCCGACCACCAGTAATAGCTTTGATATCCTTGCCAATCAACCTCTGCCAAATAGCAAACCTTCGCGACAAAATGGGGAAACAACCAAGCCCTCTACCTCCAAACCTTATGTTAACCCCCTAATCCCCTAGACCTCAACCAAAGCTCTTCAAGAACCCACAAGCTCCACTCCCAGTCTTAGTAAAGACTTAGATCTGGTTATCTGGTAGCCTAACCTCATGGATATCGATGGCTTATCTCAAGCCAACCCCCTCACTATTGGATCAGCACCAGAAGGAAGTCATTCCAGCCATATGGACGAGGAACCTGGAAGCATTGATCTTGGAGATCTAGACATTCTTGGACTGGAGCAGGCCTGTAAAAAAAAGAGTATGATAAAATACCTAACAGACAGATAGATAACTTAGAGGTGATTCTATTTCACGCACATCAGCAAATATCACTTGGCATACAACCAGGAAGTCATTGGGATGGAAAAAATCTATGCAAAGAAACAAAGAAAAGGGGAAGAAGAACAGATCTGCAGAGAACCATCATTATTGGGGAAATGCTGGTGGAATCCGGAAGATATCCCAAGCTGACTAAGTTCTATCGGCCGATCTCAAATAGTTCCCAATGAAACTCACATCGTGGAATATTCGAGGGCTCAATAGCCCCGCGAAACGCAGAATAATTAAAAATATGATACAACAAGAAAGACCTTTTGTCTTCTTCATGCAAGAAACTAAAGGTAGCCACCACACCCTCAGCTCCATTATCTCCAAAGTATGGTCTGGTTGCCACACAGTTACAGTTGATGCCTCCGGAGCCTCAGGAGGCCTTGCTATCTCATGGGATCCATAGATCATTTAACTATTTGATTTTCATGCCTCACATAATCTCATACAAGCAACTTTTCATTTGATAGGTTCCAACATTCATGGACACCTCTCTAATGTTTACTTCCCTCAAGATCCGATGCACAAAATGGCGTTGTTAAACACCATGGAAATCCTCAATTCCAACCGAAGACATCCACTCTGGATAATCGGGGGAGACTTTAATATGATTACCAAGCTAGAAGAAAAAAAAGGAGGACGGGCTAAATTAGATATGGAAAGCAACCACTTCAAGGAATTCATTCAAAGAAATTGGTTAATTGACCTTCCCTTCCCCAATGGCATGGAACAATAAGCGCTCAAGATCCCAGAAAATTGCCTCCAAGCTTGATCGCTTCCTAATCTCAGATAATGCCATCCACTTAGGGGGAGACATTCACTCCTCCATTCTACCTCTATCTAGCTCTGACCACTGGCCTATTCTTTTACAATGGCTTTGTCTTGGAGTTACGACTAAGCGTCCCTTCAGATTTGAAGCTTTTTGGCTTACTCATCCTGAATTTAAAAGCACGGTCACAAATGCTTGGAAAATCTTCACACCTCCAGTTGGTTCCAAAATGTATCAATTTCAGCAAAGGCTCAAACGTCTCAAAACACAGATCAAGCAATGGAACCACTCCACATTTGGGAACATCTTTCAACAGCAGAAGATTCTGGAACAAACCATGTCTGAACTTTAGCAATGCATAATAAATGAATGCAGAACTGAGTCTCTAGCCATTCAGGAACAGAGCCTTCTCTCACAGCTAGAAGAAATGAGAACGTAAGAGGAAATCCTTTGGAAGCAGAAATCACGAATAAGATGGCTCAAGGAAGGGGAAAAAAACAAAAAATTCTTTCACCGCTCAGCTATCCAAAAGCAAATGCACAATAGGATTGCACAAATACAGAATCAGCATGGAGAAAGAGTAGAAGAACATGAGGATATTAAGAAAGAGCTCCTCAATCATTTCAAGTCTGTTCTACAAGAAACTCGGGCAAGCAGACAACCAGCTATCAGTAAGGTCCTCCAGCATATTCCTAAGATCATAACAGAAGAACATAATAGGATGCTCCTCCGTCCAGTCACCCTTTAGGAGGTTGAACAAGCTATGGCACAATTCAAAGATGGCAAAGCCCCCGGTCCAGATGGTTTTACTTATAATTTTTTCCATCACTTCTGGGACCTCATCAAACTGGAAGTTTGGCAGTTGGTAGAGGAATCTAGAGCACTGCATTGGTTGCTCCCGTCTCTCAATGCTACCTTTCTTGCTCTCATTCCAAAAGAGGAACTTTCCAACACCCCGGATAAATATAGACCCATTGCACTTTGCAATGTTATCTACAAGGTGATTTCTAAAGTTATTGCCATCAGACTCAAGACTTTGCTCCCACCGCTCATCTCGCTGGAACAGACAGGTTATGTTGAAGGACGACATATTCTAGATGGGATTTCTCACACATGAAGTCATTCACTCCCTGAAACACACCAAGAAGGCAGGTATGCTCCTAAAAATTGATCTCTCCAAATCTTTTGACAAATTAAGTTGGAATTATATCAAGAAAATGCTTACGGCTTTCGGTTTCTGCCCCTTTTGGATTAGATGGGTTATGAATCTCATTTCTTCCCCTTTCTACCTCATTCTCATCAATGGCATCCCTTCCCGTCCCTTCTCCCCCTCTAGAGGCATTCGCCAAGGAGATCCCCTCTCCCCCTTCCTTTTTGTTCTCATGGCATAAGGGTTAGGACGTCTCATTCAAAATGCCCTATGCACTCATAATCTCTGGGGAATCTTTGTTCATGGTTCACAGCCAACCACCCACCAACAGTTTGTAGATGATAATATGTTGTTCGGGCACCCTTCATTCAAGAAGCTCTCACCTTTAAATCCCTGCTTGAAAATTTTTCGGAGGCCTTTGGTACCTTTATCAGCTAGCAAATCTCAGATTTTTTTTTTTCAATACCCCAGATATTACCCAAAGAAACATTGCCAAAATTCTTGGCTTCAATATTGCTTCTCTACCTGCTAAGTACCTTGGAGCGCCCTTGATCGATTCAGCAATCTGTCTTTCATCCTGGAAAGAGCTCCTAGAGAAACTTGAAGCCCGCCTTTCCTCCTGGACCTATAGATCCCTTAATATTTCTAGCTATCTCATCCTTATCAAAGAATTTTATAGTCCATGCCCCTCTATCTCTTCTCAATTCTTACAGCACCAAAATGGGTCCTCAAAAAGATCAAAAATATGCAATGCAATTTCCTCTGGGGATCCTCTAGTCAAAATCGTAAATGGGCTCTGGCAAAATGGTCAACAGTTTGCATGCCAAAAAAGGATGGTGGTCTAGGACTAAGAGATCCACATCACAGCAATGCAGTCATGGAAGCCCGGATTTGGTGGCGCGCCACATACGCCTTGGGCACTTCTCTGGAATGTCAAATATGCCAACAATAGACCCCCAGAAGATCTCATCAAGCTGGCAACAGCTGATACAGGCTCTTTTATATGGAATACAACCAAACAACACCGAGCCCTCATTCAAGAGCACATCTTCTGGGAAGTCAGAGATGGAGGTACAACACTTTTATGGGCTGATTCTTGGAAACAAAGGCCCAAATTAGCAAATATTATACGGCCTCCGCAACATTTGGATCAGATTAACCAACTGGACAACAAAGTCAAACATTTCTGGGTACCCCCCATAGTACAGGGATACTGTCAATGGGCACCAACAGCTCAGATCTTTGAAAACCAGCAGGTGGACATAAACAGGGAACTTGATGAAGAACTTAATAGCAGAAAGATTATATATTCAGAAAAGAAAGATCTCCTTAAGTGGGGATACACTCCTCAAGGCATGTTCACTACTAAGGAAGCATACAATTTAATGTATCCCACCCAGGACCCTAAAGATCCCTTGTGGACCCAAATTTGGCAACCTGGTATTTGGCCCAAGGTCTCCACCTTTCTCTGGCTCCTAAGCCATAAATGCATTCTCACATGAGATAATCTTTTAAAAAGAGGATTTATCGGACCCTCCTGGTGCCCCAAGTTTTCAATGCAAAATGAAACTATACAACATTTAATGGAAAACTACATCCTAGCAAACAAATTGTGGGAAAAAATCATCTTCAGGTGCAGAAAATCGAGTCGAATACCAGGAGATATTGTCAACACCATTCGCAATTAGCCCTTGGCACCTTACAACAGCAAGTTATTAAACTTTCTCTGGAATCTTCTCCCGAGCCTTCTTCTATGGACCGTTTGGAAGGAAAGGAACAAAAGAATATTCAAGAATCAGAACACCCCTCTGGATACCATATGGAATAACCTCTGCATCAATCTCCAAGAACACTAGCCCTTCACCATTGGCAGGAATCCTACTTTCCAACTCAGGATCGGGAGAAACTAATTTGGGAGGATTGGCATCTCTCAATACATTTCTATCCCTCCAGCACTAGCATTCCTCCCACTCATCAGGATTCACCCAGCTTTTGGATCCCTCCTCCCGCTGGACTGATCAAGATGAATTTTGATGGTGCCTCTAAAGGCAATCCAGGAGCTGCGGGATTTGGTGGCATCTTTCGTGATTATGTTGGAAACCCCCTTTTGATCTTCTATCGATCCATAAGATGGGATTCTAACAATTCGGTTGAACTGGAAGGTTTATGGCAAGGTCTTTGTCCTGCTCAGAAGCACAATTATTTTCCCATTGAAATAGAAGGAGATTATCAAATTCTCATTAACGCAACGACTCATCTCCTCATGGGTGCTTCGGCCACCAAGGTGGCTAAAAGCTGGTGTCTGGATGCTAGATTTGAGCTCATAGAACAGTGGTTGAAGAATAATTGGGCAATCTCCTTCAAGCACGTCAAAAAATATGGTATCAAAGTCACGGATCTACTTGCAAATACGGGAGTGGGTTGTGATCAAACCATATACTCTGGCCCCCTCAACATTCTCCATGAGACCTCTCTCATATAGGAATGTACTAAATTGGTGCACATGGAAACAACAATCCTAGATGCGGGTGACCATTGATGGTCGGTATACGGCGATCCCATGGCGTGACACATGGCTCAGCCAGATGGTCACGCATGGGCTCAAGCAGCGGGACTTTATTTGCGCCAACTGCACCCACAGAAGCTCATTTACTCCACTCGACTGTCGATGCACTCCTTCATTCTTCAAAATGTCTTCGCGTTGTAGCCCTCCGCCATTTCCATTGCCCTCAAGTTGTGTCTGTCCCTCTGTGGTCTCAGAGCTGAGATTTATAACCCCCACAGGGAGGCGATGCAGTCTCTTCTATTGTATTGACCTTGCTCCTGGTTTCCATGTCTCACACAGTCTACAGTGCAGCTTGAATTTCGTTTATGAGGCACCCCTGTCCTCTTCTCACTCGACACCTTGGTCCTCGGCCCTCTCGGCTCCTTAGCCTTCTGCTCTTTCTGCCCAGCGGTCTCAGCCTTTCAATCGTGCCTCTGCTAGAACCACCATGCCCAGACGCCAACCCATGTGCTGTCGTCGAGGCAGTGGTCGGGGCAGGGTGTCCAGACCTCCACTTTCCAATCATTCTAATTCTTCGTCTCCCTCGCTGGAGGATATGTATGGGCACTACCCTACTACCCGCAGTGGTAGAGGCCAAGATTTGGCTCGCTCCTTAACTCCTGTTTGCATTCCCTCCCCACCTCTGCACCTCCCCACTAGTCACTCTTCCCCGACGATGCCTAACTTGGAGACGCTACCCTCCCCGAAAACTGCTCACTCTACTCAATTTTATTACACCTACACCTTGGACCGACCTCGCATCACCGCCACAATTTCTATAAGCTTTAAGGAGGAAGCTTACAATGCTGAAAGCCCTCGCCCCAGGAAATTGCACAAAAAATCCACTTCAAATTTGACGCCTCTGCCGCATTCGGGAAAATCTGTGGCTCTACCCATCATTCAGGCTGCTTCCTCCTCCAACAGCAATAGCAAATTTAGCACAGACAATGGTATCACTGATAACGCCAGCAGCAGTGAAGACTGGTCGGGGGAAGATGGAAGCCCAAGCAATGCACGCACTTCCAACATTACTGGACATGCAGCGCCCCGTGACACGAATGCTGATGACACCAAGGAGTACAGGTGCCTCATTGTGGAGGAGATTCCTCCCCCGAGAAATGACACGTAATTCTTCTGGTCTTTTAATGTTTGGGTCTCTTTTTCCAGTTTATTTTGATGCTTCTAGACATTCCCGACTTTTATCACTTCTCTCTGTATGAAGTTGGTTTCCCAGTGATGGGAAACTGTAGTAAAACTAATTTGGCTGGTTTCCCCTTCTGGGGCAGTCATCTTTTTTATCTTTTGCATAACAATGCCTCTATAATTAGCTAGTCCAGCAATTCCAGAGGCCAGAAATTCCATATACTATATATTTTTATAAATATAATTTAGACTTACTTAGAAAAAAAAATATTAATATATTATATTTATTAATATCAATTTATATTAATTATATATTAATATTATTATATTTATTTTTAATATAATGTTATATTTATTTTAATTAATTAAATTGATCAACGTAAATCAATCTCATATTAGACGTTGTTAGTGAAAAAAACCATTAATGGTGGAATTAAACGTTATGCAATGGTTATTTGCCATTCGTCAGAAATTGGATAACACATTTTCATATTGGGTAGAGCGTCACAATTTCATATTGGGTAGAGCGTCGGGTATCTGATGGTAAAAGACCATGTTAGATATTCGAAGACATGAGGGATTATAGGAAATCATCAGATAATCAATGGAATAGGACAATCCGTTGAATATTCGATCGTTAAATAACTCCCGTCAAATATTCAACGGGAGTCGGAATTTTAGAAAAAAAAAACAAAAAAATACATTTAACTTTCGACGCTTTTCTGATTTTATTCGTTCCGTCAAATTCCGCCATCAAAAGTTCTGCCCAAATGTAGTAGTGACTCGTCCACTTATATGTATACAACTATCTCAGACCCATTATATTCACCTCTACATAAGACCAGTTCCTCAAGCCTGACTTATCAAGGTAACTTGTTTTAAAAGGAACCTCTGAGTTGTCTTTGTTTAGGGCAACAAAACATTCTCCATTGACTCTTAGACTTCATTAGTTGTTGTTCCTGCTATCCTGACACATGGTTCATATGATGCCCGCTTGCAATTTAAATTCACGTCCAGGCTTGACAGACCTGAGTAACAAAATTCCCTTTCCGTCAATTGCTGCAATATTTTCCTGTTCACAATTCCTACCATGCAATGAATCCCGAGCCCCTGGCACTTTTGTAACACTGCCATTTCAAAACTCTCGGGGAATTGTCTGTTCATTGTCGATTCGTTAGTTAACAAATTCTTTCCAACTCAAAACGCCTAATTACTTATTTTGTTCTCCTTCAATTCTTCTGGTTGCAGGCTTACACATAATGATCTGACGTTGGCTCTTTCTTGGTATCACCACTCTTCCATTGTGTACTCTAATCATTTTGAATTACTAATACGATTATTAATCCACGCTCACCAACTCCATGACGACTCTATGCTCCTACAATTTCTTGCGATCATACTCGGCCAACTCTGTCTCGGTCTTGCACTCAATCTCTGATTTTAACTCTACTTCTTTGAATTTGTGCTCTCTACATTGTAAATTTTCCATTATACAAGTATATCATATATATGTAACGTGAACCCATCCTGAGCTTCTCGGAATAATTGCAACATATAGGCTTCTACTCAATATAATATATTGTAGAGGGCCCAATAACACATCATAATACACCTTGTTTAAACTTTGGTAATTCCTCTATTAAACACATAAATAGTTACAAAAGTCCCTCTCAGCCTGATCTACAATAAAATCCCTCTCGACCTTGTGGCCCTATTCGGCCCATAAATTCTCTTAAGACTCTCTCTTACACACCTATGTATACATACCTTCAAACCTCTAATAACATGTTTTTATAGGAAAATTATTATGAACATCATTTTAGTTCATATCCACTATTTACTCAACAATCCCCTATTTTAGGATTCTCTAGATCCACTTTATCTTCTAGAGATATAACTACCCTACAATCTCTCCAACTCACTTCAAATATTCTCGAGATCTCTCTTTCTAGAGTATCTCTCAATACAATATTCGCAATTTCTCTAATTTTCCTTACAAACATAGGAAAATACAAATAATCAAATAATTACAATCAATTAGGGAACCAACCCCCTCAGTAAATGAAAATTCCCGTAATCTAGTCAAAATACATTTGACTTAGAAGTGGGATGCTCCTACGTCATAACTACAAGCTTGAAGACTATCCATGGTGTACAAGGTAAATTTTTGTACTAGATAATTAAGTACATGTGGATGTAGGTAAGTATTAATATAAATATGATATAATTTTAATTAACCCTCTAAGTCGATCTTCTCGGCCAACATTGAAAACAATGAGGATGGTGAAGTTAAGGAAAAAATTGTAGAAAAGAAAACATACATGTATATAGTGAGGTATAATAAAAATTGAATCTAGGTTAGTTACCTTCGGGAACTAGTTGACAAGTTTAATGTCCACCCACCCAATTAGATAACGGTCTTGGACTCTAACTAAATAGCTCTTAGAAATAACTTGGCAGGACCCATGACAAGTCCCGCCTAAAGAAAATATACGTAAGTTGTTGCATAATCATTAACATATCAAGATTTGTGATGAATAAATAGTTAACAAGGAAAGATAGGTTAAAGAAAAGGATTTTTTAGAGGAAACAATTATTTTGCATCACTCGAAAGTGCAGTACAAATTCTATAAATTTCATTGACAAGAAAACTGTAGATGAAAACTATGTTTTTGAACCAGAAAAGAAACATTTGTTTACACATCAAAATGAGTTGTATTAGGAAGTTTACAATTAATCTCTTTTATTCATTTATAAATAAAATAAATGGTTTGTATATTGCATGAAGAGAATATATGCAGGACGTTATTCCTCTAAAGCAAGTATAATAATGCATTTCATTAAATAGAAGAGATTTAAACCGAATAAACAAGTATCTTTAAAATGAAAACCGCCTGCACATAATTTTTAGGAGTGTTGGTATTGGAACAAAGATTGGGCCAAGGCAAGGCCAAATAACATAATTCAAAAACATTGTAGGTACGTCTTGCAACCTAAACCTAAGTCGAAATGGAGAATACATTAAGCATAAACTGAACAAAAATTCCATAACAAAGTTCTTTAAAAATACAGGACACCAGAGTCGGTTGACCGCAACATAAAATAGAGCCAAACTAAATATATATACATAATTATTTAAAACTCTCTAAGAGTTAAGTCGAAGGAAGAGCTCGTCAGAAACAAAACTTTTCTTTAAGGTCAACATAAACCCTAAGTCACGCAGTCTCAAATAAAAAACATTTTGGACTCACGGTCGATGAACCCTAGAACAAAAAGAAAACCCATATTAGAATCTGAGTATTCGCAAGCCGAGACATAAACCTAAGAAGAGAATCCGTTATCAAGATAAAACTGTCGGGATCCCAAGGAAACGACCAAACCTGCATTTGCCATAACAACATCAAAACTCTCAGAAAACATGGCATAAATACGAAAGAAATATGACTCGAACCTGATCATAATTTTTAAAAAAGAAAGGAAGAGAAGATTTACTTTACTTCTGGAAGGTATAGGTACTCGCTATTGTGCTCCTGAAACCACGGGAAGATACGAAAAATTAATAAAAATTGTTAAATTTAGAATCCATAAGAAGAGGAGTCGGCATAGGATCAACAGAGGAGGTTGTTACATACTATTTATATGCATAAATTGGAACTTACATCTCTTGGAAACCTAGGAACCAACCCTCTGAAGTATTTGTTGACCAGAGTAGTCAGATAGGAGAAGAATACCTGAAAAAAAATATCCGTAGAACAAAATCATAAGCAAAGTAATCGTTTGAATGGAGAAACACCATTCATGAACTGAAAATTACTATCAATAAGATATGACTGTGTAAATTACAGTTGAGTCAAGGGATGAAACCCTACGTGGAGATATTTTATCCACACGACCGCCACTGAAAGCTTCCAACTGAAGTCTGAGGAGTCTGCCAAGGTTAAGGAAAAGTAAAGAGACAAACATCATAGGTGAAAAATTAGTTGAAGAAGGCGTCAAAGTTGCAAAGCTCGTAACCAACCCAGCAAGGGAGAAAATGAGATTGGTGTGATGGCAAGGGTGAGGGTAATTACACCAAAATGAAACCTATACATTCATAGCCATCGATATAATAGCTATCATCGTGCACTGTCGATAAAAATAGTGCACAATCACAAGCACAATATACGATAAAAAAAGTTTCATTCTACGGCCATGTTGAAAAAATACAATGCATTACATCTATGAAATCTAGAGACTTTGAATATTAAATAGGCAAGCTACCAAATGTGTTGAAAAGGAAATGTTCAAAATGGTATATATATATAACTCCAACAATGTGATGGTGTAAGACCTTGATATTACATAATCGCCTTGCAAGGAAAACATTATAAGTTGGTATACTTTTATAACCGCATGAATTGATGCGTTGGAGAAACTTACAATTAAAAGAGCAAGCGCTTTGGGGTATCAAAGAACTCTATACTCGAAGTAGTGAATAGTTGTATGTGATGAGTGGTCATCAAATATATAGAGGGAGGAAGGGAGTTTATAATATATTTCCGGTAGAAAAACAATTTATAGTCAAATATATATTCAAAAGAAAAAAAAGTTCATAATGTCAATGTACTTATATAGCAAATACCATGAGTAAGGGTATGAATTGGAAGTCATTGTAATATGTTCACATAAGTTGAAAATGTAATACGGTATTAGAACTAAACTAGTAGAGATATTTCAAGTGTATTCTCACGGAGAACACATATAAATGGTTAGCATTCCCTAGCTTTTTCTTGAGAGAAAATGAGTATAATTCCACGAGATCTCCTTGCTTGTAAATAAATAAAAAATTATGTTCCTTTTTTCATTGTCATGGAAGAATGGAAGCTTTGTCTTTGAGGAGGGATGTTACACTACGTACTGAAAAACCTCTTATAATTGGACTATCTTACCATGTTTTAGAACCATCAAATCAACATCGGGAGGGAGGAAGAAGGGTGGAAAATGTGAATTAATCCTACTATTTGTGGACCTCATCACTAAATGTTGTGTTTGCATATGCTAACTATTTATTTGTCAAAACTTGAAACACGAGGGGTATGATATGTTCTTGCACTTACAAACGTGATAACAAAGGCACATCCCATTAATGTATCATAGCTACAATTATATTTGATAATGGGGGCATAAACTTGTTGGCTTAGTTCTAATCATAATGGATTCAAACGTGCCCAGTGATATTTCATAGTTATGAATTGGTTTCGTTAAAGTATGTGAAAAAACATTGCACCAAATGTTTTGAGAGATTCCTAGCAATATCCTTTTGGGCTTGTCCTATAATTATTCTTGAAACTAATTATGTTGGAATATTTTGGCAAGTACTTCATAGTAAAATTGTATTTTACCCAATTTAGAATACATACATATAAATTGAGTCCTCATAAAGGTGTTTATCTTAGTTCCATCTTCCATATTATATCCATAAATCATTATATGCTCTAAAAAAGTCATTAGTTCATCACACACTTGTAAAATAAAATCACAGTGTACCCAACCATTCACTTCATTAGGCGAGATATTTTAATCAAGCATTTTGTCAAACAGTTTGTAGGTGTACTCTATAAACTTCACTTTTGTGTTGTTTTTGGCTCATATATGCTCAATGTATAAACCTAGGATCTGATACCACATATGAAAACCCAACGTGGGGTCCTCTAACTAAAACTAAATTTATCATCTAATTTCACCGCAAGAAAAATAACATATAACACAACAATTTATGACAAAAACATATAAATAAAATTTGATTTACAACATAATAAACATGCAAGGAATTTGATTTGTAGCAATTTACATAAAGAAAACAACAAACGATGGAATACGTGATCAGGTGGCTCAGTTGGAGTGCTCTTGTTGGGGTTTCCCAATTGAATTTTCCACCATGCCAACTAGGAATATCTATTTGACTTCCTAGCCCAGGGAACCTCCACAGGTTCTCTAGCCCTTCAAGCCCAGGTCCAACACCAACTACCCTAGTGTGTTAAAAAATTAGGTCCAATAGTCTCTAACCACAACCACAATCAATCTCATCCATTCTCATTCCTTCATTTCTCTCCCAATTATTTCCTCCAATGCCAATAATAAAGACCAAGGATCCCCCTTCTCCTCTCATCTTCCTTCCCTTTATGTCTCCCACTCATCCACCTCAACCACCTACCATTAAGGCCATGAATACCCCCCATCCTTTTAATTTAATGACCTTGACTTTTCCCCCTATATCTTCTCTAGAAATGATTGGAGGCAACTTATGAAACTTTGGGAAATAAAATATTAATATTTAATTTTGAAAGAGATTTGAGAAGGCAACTTGTCAAACTTTGGGAAATGAAATACTAATATCTAATTTTGAAATGACTTTGAAGACACAACTTGTCAAACTTTAGGAGATGAAATAATAATTAATAATAAAATATTAATATTAAGTCATTCACAATAATCTAATAAATTTAATATTAATAAGTATGTAACAATACGACTTAATAATATAAACCATGAATTTAAATATAATTATTAAGTTTAACCATTTATTTAATCATCTAACATTTTAAACTTTAAAACACTAGTACATTTGGGTCATTTATTTAATCATCTAACATTTTAAACTTTAAAACACTAGTACATTTGGGTGAGTTGTGAATATATAACTAGCATACGCATACCTCGTACCTCGTACGTATACTAATAATACCTATTAGAATCAACCACAAAAAAAGTCAATCACTTAATAAGTAAAGTGATAAAATAATGTAAAATAATAAAATCATGTAGGAAATTACACTATACAAACCTTCGATACCTATCTCTACATTACACCAATAACACCACAACAGTTCCATAGAAATTTTGAGTTCATGTCATTAAACATTTTACTAAATTGCAACTAAAGAGGGCAAAACCCTTTTTACAACACTCTTATTACACCTATCACACATTAATATAGTTGAGATTTAGTTTAGTATATGGATAACATGAGTTAATGATTAGACTATATACAATAATGGTTTCAAACTCATCGCACGTAGTTTTTAACCAATTGAAGTTATTATTCGTAGGATGTTATGTGATGATACATAAATTGTTCGTACTAACCGGGAAATGGATTATTGTTTAAGAAATAAAGTGTTGATATTTTGAGTGGTGGTTTTATTTTTAGTTTTAATGATAATAAGCCATTTGTATTTGAGAATAATAGTTGATGGTTGAAAATTAAGTTCTTATATGTTTTATCACTTCTTAATAATGAGGGGTTGATATTCTCTATTTTATTATTAAATGGATTTATTGTACAGGTGTGAGACTTTATATTATTATTAATTTTTTATTGGTATTAATAAGTTTATATTGCAATTGAGGTTATGTATCTTGGCCTTGTGTGTGGAGTTGACATTGTGTATGGAGTTGACATAAGTGTTTGAAGAAATCATTTGATTTTTTTGCTAGAGATTTAGCGAAGATTAGTTTTTGTCTAGATACAATTAAAAGCAAAAATCTTCTCTTTTATTTTAGAGTATGTTCTAAATTTATTCTTAATTGACTTAGAACTTATCTTATTTTAATATAAGGAAACTAGTTAATAGTGCAATACTTAAAGGCATATCACGAGTATGGAAGTATACTCCCTTATAAAGCACTAATGAGTTATTTTAAGTGGTTAGATTTTGTTTATAAATGATGATATTGGCTTGGGTTTGGTATTGAGAATGTATTAATAAAGACTAGGTTGGTAGACCTAAGTATTGTAAGATTTTACTTCTTTGAAAAGAAACTATTTATTTTTTTATGATTATGAAATTTAGAATTAGTTAATGTTTAAGAAGGATTATCCTAAATTTTTTTTAGAATTTCACTCTAATTGGAATTCCATTAAAAAAAAAAAACAAATTTAAATTCTTTGTTATCTTTAACAATATTATGAGTTTTTCCAAGCATTAAAATAATTGGAGTGGGCATCATGGACCTTGGCAAACATTAAGCATTAAGCTTCGCTTGGGGCCTCAAATGGAAACAAACAAACAATCCAAAAGACTTGTAGCATTCCACGGCCTAAAATTGCTTTCTAAAATCACTTCAGGTAACTGCACCACAATGGTTTTGGAGTCTTTAATTATCGCAAAGACCCTACAATGTGCTAGAGAAATAGCTATTTTCTATAAAAAAACATATATGTCATAGTTTTGCTCAAGCTACCTTAGTCCACATGCCTCATTCTAAAATCTTTATAGAAAATTGAAAGAAAAATGATGGGGCATATTTAGTACAGGACCGCCTCCAAATCAAGGGGCGGGAGGAAGCTCAAACCAATAAGTATCATACATGACTATAAGCTATCCATCACGACTCATTTGGTTAAGATGTGTTGGGAATGCCTTAAGGTTTCACTAAGCACACAAGGAGGGTACAAGTTCCACCCACCCCCTTTACTTCAAGAATTTAAATATGAGGGATCTTCTTAACCCACCTCCATATATTGCCTACAACCTCATTATCCTCACACAAATGAAAGAAGGATAAATTTACCTAATGTATTTCCTCTTCCTCTTAGATATTTACATGTACAAGAAAGAGCCTTGAATGGTTTTAACATGTTTCTCTTTGATGCCTTGGAACGCCTTTGTGACAACCACACCCGTGGTTCTCTCATAAAAGGAATTGTAAATATTTTTACAAATATGTGAAATTTAAAAAAGGGGATTGATTCAAAGGGACATAGATTCCAGAGCTGGGGAGGAGGATTTCTTTCTTGGGATGATTGAAGTTTTCTTGTGTAGAGAAAAAAACCTTAATTGCTTGGACAACCATTAAAATTTGGTCGGTGCATGAATTAATGAAATGGTTCTTAACTTAAATGGGTTGCAAGGGAAGGTACAAAGCCTATGTTGCTTGAAAAATGGTAACAAGAAAAGAGGACAAGAAATTAAGAAGGAAATTGTGCATTAAAGAAAGGGAGGACACGACAATAAATGTGAGACCAAGAAGGCAGAGAGGATGGGGATGAAGAATCCCTGCAGAACAATTAAAAGAAAGTAGCAGATACATTCGAAAAATGGGGAGTAAGCGAGCAACAGTTGGAAGAGGAAGCAATAGAAGAAACAATAATTTGAGCATGAGAGAAACAAAAAACTATGGTTCAATCAACATGCAACACAAAAGATAAGATAAGAGAAGAAAAATGGATTGACTCTCGGGTTCCCTGGAGGCTATATATTGAGATGCCAGTATTTGGAGCCCTGTAACATCTTGGTGTCCTTGGAGGTTGTGGGTTGAGGTGGAATCCTTGGAGCCCTGTAACAGCTTGGGTCCCTGGATGTTGTGGGTTGAGATAAGGTCTCTAGAGCCATGTAACAGCATGGGTCCCTAGAGGTTGTGGGTTGCGATGTAATCTCTATATCCTTGTAATAGCTTGGGTCCCTTGGAGGTTGTGGGTTGAGATAGCAGGCTCTAAAGCCCTGAACAACTTGGGAAGAGGCTAATCCTAAATAACCATCAAGGAAGACTTGATTGAAGACCTTTGGTTATTTCTTTATTGTTATAATTGATTCTGGACTTCCTAGAAGGGAGCGAATCATTGTGTGCACACTTGGGATGAGGTAGGGAACATTTGGACTCCTCGTGTTGAAGAAGATTGTGGCAGTCAACTTAGTGATTGAGGAAGAGGTCCTTGGGAAGGAATAACAACTCTTCCAACATTGACACAATGCCTTTTGCACATGTTCAAGGGCTTATAGCCCAATGAAGGAATATCCACGTGTATCCACAAACCCTGTTAAGTGAGCAGTCTCTTATGTGATTATTTCATGTTAATAAAATGATCTTTATGCCCAAGGTTTTCGAGTTTTAGTCTAGATCCTTATGGATCCTTTCATAGTATATAATATTTCATATTATCCTTGTATTATTTATGTATGTATAGTTAATAACACAAATAATCATTTCATACAGATTATTGTCTCGGTACAAAGATACAACTCTACCTAGCCATAATATAAATCATTATTAAGTCTGTTGAATGCTACAGGTTATGAACAACACCAATAATCATTTAACACAACACTTCATTCCTTTCCAGAAGCACAACTTGCTCAACTTGTTCATCAACATCATTCATTTCAAAGATGTGACATATGTGTTCATTGATGCATTTATTTATCATAATTATAAGGTTATATCTGCATAGAGAGGTATCTACATGCTCATCACATTAACAACGTTGTTACAGTCCAAAAAAATCCAAACCATTTCAACCAGAATGCATCATAAATTCATCCACATGTAAAAAAGTATAGAAGATTTCTTATCTTTTAAACTTGCAAGGTAATTGAGTCTGGGACAAGGACTCTCCACCCAACCATAGATATTTACAACCACACTTACTTGTAATTGTCACCCCCAAGCTAGATTCTAGATTCTAAGGGGGGTGCTTGCTTAAGGGAACCGATCACTAGTTGTATACATACTCTTCACACACCTCTTTATACATACCTTCACTCTTCTAATTACATGTTTTTATATTAAAATGATTATGAACATAGTTTTAGTTCATATCCACTATTTACTCAACAATCCCCTATTTTAGGATTCTCTAGATCCACTTTATCTTCGATAGATATAACTACCCTAAAATCTCTCCAACTCATTTCAAATATTCTTGATATCTATCTTTCTAGATTATATCTAACTACAATATTCACAATTTCTCTAATTTTCCTTACAAACATAGGAATATACAAATAATCAAATAATTACAATCAATTAGGGAACCAACTCCCTTGGTAAATGAAAATACCCCTACACTAGTCAAAATACATTTGACTTAGAAGTGGGATGCTCCTACATCATAACTAAAAGCTTGAATATTGTCCATGGTTTACAAGGTAAAGGTTTGTACTAGATAATTTGGTACATGTGGATGTAGGTAATTATTGTTGAGAATTTTAGGGCTAGCGATTAATTCAAATTCTCTACTTGATAATTACTTATGAGCTTACTTGAGTTACTTATGTCTTCTCTTCGTTATCTTATTTAGTCTTTCATCAAGTCAATTATCAAAATACACAAGACACAAGATTAGGATCCTAGAGCCAGGGCAAAACCTCTCCCTCTTGGAGAGGAAATCCTGCAAACAATTCTTCTTATAGATCTCCAAATGTCAAGTACCATGACCAAGACTCAGACCCTTGACCTATATATGTTTCCAAGACCTTGTCACTTATTTTCACAACGTTGATCCTCTTCCTTTGCATTATCTTCTCTGATCTGTACTAGAGAACTCGGTCTCTATATTTATCTTCCTCTCTTATTACTTAGTCGAATACTGAAGACAAAACATCTTTACTTGACATATGCTTGAAGTTGTAGACAGGAAGGTAAATCGTAGATTTACCTTCCTCTCTTACTTATACATTCTGACTGCTTTCTTCATATAAATCGCCATTACAACTGTATGTGTATACTTCACTATCTCTTGCCCATATCTTCTATTACATCACAGCAATACTTGAAACAGATCCGCTCCTTACTTCCTTTACCCATGCATTTGAAACTAGCTTTGTCCACAGAGCTTCTTCAACAGATCAACGTTCAACCCATCATGCGATTTGTTCCAGAATATTAATCCCTGAACAGTAGAATCTTTATGATCCTTGAATCTGCACCTTATTCACTTCTGGAATTAACAAATATATTCATAACGTCCACATTGTTTTTCTTTTCTTCAGTTCGCACTGAGATTTAGAGTCATCCGCATTTTCTGTTCTCCATTGGACAGTACGCAGTTATCTTCATATTATTTTCAACTATATCCGCACTTCAACTGTAACTAATCAGATGTAAGTCTTCACTTCTTTAACAAAATGTGATCCGCAATTTTCCTTAAGATATCCGCAATTCAGAGTTGAATCCACAATTCTATGTATTGCCAAATAGATCGCAAATCCTGTTCATATATAGTGTTTAGTCTACCCTTTTTAGGATGGCCCTACAACCAATATGTAGGTCGACTTCTCCACTGCATGAAGGCCGATATGAAGAGCATAACTTCCAGTGCTCATAAGGACTTTCTTCACTGTATGTGGAGCTTGTCTTCCATCATTGTTTTCCATTATTCCACAAGGTCTTGGAGCATGTATTTCAAGACTATATCCTTCATGTTTGTGACACTTAATTATATTTATACTTGGAAGAAAAAACCTAATAGACATCAAGAAGAATTCTATCTACATAATAAAATCTTGCTCATGAAACCCATGAAGCAAGTATAACAAAATATATTTTATTATCTTTGTCTTCTTCTTTACATAGGTGCATAATTACATAGTCAACATGAAGACCTATCTAGTTACACGTTTCAAAAAGTATTAATAGAAATATGATACATTTTTAATTAACCCTACAAGTCCATTTTCTAGGTCAACATTGCAAACAATGAGGATGGTGCAGTTAAGTAAAATTTGTAGAAAATAAAACATACATGTATATAGTGAGGTATAATAAAAATTGAGTCTAGGTTAGTTACCTTCAGGCACTGGTTGACAGGTTTAATGTCCACCCACCCAATTAGATAACAGTCTTGGACTCTAATTAAATAGGTCTCAGAAATAACTTGGCAAGACCCATGACAAGTCTTGCCATGTTCTCTGGACTAATTGCAGTAACATAGAGTAGAAAGAAAACATATACAAGTTGCTTCATAATCATTGACATATCAATATGTGTGATAAATAGAGAGTTAACAAGGAATGATTGGTTAAATAAAGGTATTTTTTAGAGGAAACAATTATTTTTCATCACTGGAAACTACAGTACAAATTCCATAAATTTCATTGACAAGAAAACTGTAGACGAAAACTATGTTCTTGAATACGGAAAAGAAACATTTGTTTACACATCTAAATGAGTTGTATTAGGAAGTTTACAATTATTCTCTTTTATCCATTTATAAATAAAAACATTGTTTTGCATATTGCATGTAGAGAATTTTTGTAGGAGCATATTCCTCTAAGCCAAGTATAGTAATGCATTTCAATAAATAGACGCGCTTTAAAATGAATAACCAAGTATATTTAAAAATAAAATCGTGTGTGTTACACAGTAATTTGTCACCATGCTCACTTCCCATCCCTGATCCTTAAGTGTCCCGTGATAGACCCTATGTAATGTTTCCACCATGGAAAAATATGTAAAGACATCCCCTGAAGACTCAAAGAAAACTGCCTTGGAAGATAACTTAAGGAACTTGGTCAAAACCCTAGTTTTTTGGGCCAACGCATTTTCCAGTTTCATTCTCGTGCTGATGTCAGATTGAAAGTTCTGGGTTAGCACTTCTAGTGCCCTTATTTCTTGGAAAATTGCATTGATCCCTTTCTGGTAGTGTTTTCTCAAAGGGAGAGAAGCTTCGACCTCTAGAAGTTCTAGGGCGGCGAGCTGGTTGTTAAACGGTGGTGATAGAGTTGATCTCTCTGATTTTAGATCTTTGATCTCATCCATGGGGGTTTGTCCCTTAGAAAGTGGACCTTCCTCCTCCTTTCATGCGCTCCAAACCTCTTCTCCCTTTCTATAAATTGGTCCCCATCCTTCCACTACTGATTGGTCATTGTTGGGTTGGTATGAACTCTCATTCCCTTTACATTATTTCACTGTGATAACCCCTAAGTTATTTAGGAGAAGGAATTCTTTATAGCTTCAGTGAAGGACTTGAATTTTCACCAAAGGGAGGCCTCAAACATCAAGGCCTGGGTTGTAAGCTATTCCTTTCATATTTATCAATAAAACAGTCGATGTTTGCTTTCTATATTTGTCTAATCTTTTATGAAAATATTATGGTACTCCTTGATCTGCTAGATAGCTAATTTTTAATGATTATTATGTATTATATTATGTTTATTATTGCCTCTTGATCATCCGCAGTTATTTTTGTGCCACCAGTAGGAAGGAGCGAGCCTAAAAGGATCATGGATCGAGGTCATCATCAACGGGTTCGAACACAGCATCAGGAAAATATACCGCTATCTCTTTTCTTGTCACATTTTGAATATTAGTTAAGAAAGCTTTGCATTAGAAAGTATCTCAAGTTGCTAGACCCACTCTAGGGCTAGAGAGATCGCCTTTGTCCGCAGAGGGGATTTATCTTAACAACAGAATTAGCGACTCCGTTAGGGAGCTTAGCCTCTTAGCCTTCCTTTCCCGAACTGATATTTGATCATTTTAAAAAAATCACTAAAATCTAAGCTTGCTTAGGTCTCTGTTAGTTTGCATACGGTTTGATAGTCATTTCATTGTGTCAGGTCTGGTTTTGGTGTGAAACCCTTTTTTGTTTTTCCTTGTTTTTAGTGCCCATCGCGTTTTCTAATTTCACAGTAGCGCTTCCAGCGATGTTCTATATAGCACAGTCATGTTGATTTATCTTTCAGCACCCTTCTGCTCATCATAGAAGTGCTAATCTAAGACCTAGGAAAATTTGGGGTTTCCCCTTATTTTTCCAGTGTGTCATGGCCCCTGAAGAATGTCAGTGACCTCCTGTCTGTGTGTTTGACTTGTTTGTCTTCTTTGAATGAGTGTTTTTGTTTCTTTAACTTACTTGTGAGTTGGAGTATTTCTAACCATTTCAAACACCTTTTATCGCATTTGTTCTGACTTGGTTTGAAGTATTTTTTCATGTGCACTAATCATCACTACATTTCTTATCTTACCTTCAATTTACGGTCAAACATAAGATCACCAGTTGTTTGATTTACGAGTTTAGAAGAGTGTGTCTTTTTCCAAATTCAAAAGAAAACTGAAACTAATTTTCATTTTAGTTCTTTGATTTGCTTGTCTTTATCATTTTGAAAAAGGAGTGAAAAGCAATTCATTCGTGTATTTTTAAAGCGACTTTGATTACCATTCGATTGAAAGAAAAGTGAAAAGTGCAGTTTTTGCATTTCTTCGTTTGTTTCATTCATTTTACTTTTGATTTCATTTCAAAGTAAAAGAAAAGAAAAAAGTCTCATTTTATGCATCTTAGTCAAAAACAGAAATGTTCTCTTTTTTTCAATAATTTGTGTTTTTTGGGAAAGTGATTTCGCTTTGAAAGAATTTCATTTCATAGCTTGAACTAGTTTGGGGGGGCATCGTTGTTTGCTAGACTGATTGCACTTTTTTTTTTATCTCTGCCCTCAATAGTTTAGACTTCATTGAAATGGAAAGATTTTTCTTTTTGCATTTAGCCTGCATTATAGGATTCAGGTGACATCGATTTTGAGCCAAAAATTGAAACTTAACTCAAGATTAACATTAAAAGTTACCCAATTACCTTAAGGAGCATTTGGAACTAACGAGAAAATTTAGAGGTCTAGGCTAGAGATGTGTTTCAGCGTCATGAAATGTAGGAGTTACTGCTAGCGATTTGTGTTACAACTCCAGGGTGATATCCCGTCCCACGTATGGAAGTATATTGATGTATGATAAGTATATTTGGGGAGCTCTCATTGAACAGTTACACATTAGACAACACTACTACGGACTAGACTCCCACGTATCATCGCGTATATTTGGGGAGACACCATTAGGTTGCAAGCCTACCATAGGTAAACAAGTCGGCCACCTTGTAAACATGATACATCGAACACAACATTCGGGGAGATCGGTTGTAGTACATTGAGTCCTTGGTCATTTTTCTATCATTTATCACCAAGGTGTATTTTACAGTTCACGAATAATTGGTAAACCTTTATGCCTAGTACACCCTTTTTTATTTACTTTTTGCTTAATTCTAAAAGTAACTTCCCACAAAATTATATTACCTATGCAGTTCTCTAGCCTCATCATTGCTTGATAAATTGTGGATTTTGATATTTTCACCTCCTCCTTTAATCTTTTCTTGAAAGGTCATTGTGGTTGAATCATCGGATTCACCTCGTCCCTCCTCCGGAGGATCTCAAGAGCCCCATCCTGAGGTCCCCCAATTTCCATTTGGACCCCTTGAAGCTCAAGGTGTCGAACTCGGGATTGTCATAAGTGTACAACCCATTTCATCTCAACCACCGCTTGACAATTCTCCTTGGACGACATTGAAAGACTCTGAGTCAGAAATCCCTCAACTATCTGCATAGTTTACGGTCTTTCCCAAGAATCCACTTTATGATCCGATTGTGGTCTCGCCTCAACATGCTTATAGTCCTTTTGATCAACCCGACGTTCCCCTTCCTGCTTTTCTAGTAGAATCTCACTCTATTGTTTGTCAGTTATTTCTCGACTAATTGGCATCCAATGTGGATGATGTCCCATTTGTGAGTACTCCTTAGAGTACTCTATAGGAAACCACTAGCACCTACATTATAGAAGACGCTTCATCTGTGTTTCCCTTTGAAGGCAAACTTTTCAGCTCCACACCTCACGATTCAGGTAGTGGAACCGAAACATCCTTTAGTCAAGTTACATATCCACTTCCACAAGGGTACACCTCTTTGGGAAACCTTATTTCAGGAGCTTTCAGAGCCACATCTTTATTTTCGGATCCTGTTTGGTCAATGGGCATCCCCCCATCTTCTGGCCCATTCATTTCGAATGTGGTTTCCGCATCTCAAACTGTTGTTTGACCTACGGTCACTATTGGTCAGATGATTGTTTCGAGAGGATCCTCTACCCCCTTCTTGCCATCCATGATTATTGTGGTTCCACCATTGAGTGGACAATCTACAGTTTTGTTCATGCCTGGGGGCAGTCTAATCCTCTTTACGTACCTCCCCTCTTGGGTGGAGGGCCACTGAACTTTGGACCTATTCCTGGGGTAGGACAACCTCATTCTATTCTAAGTGGGAAATGGTTTTCACAATCGACGAACACTGTCATAGGAACCATTCCTTTGAGTGGTCAACCTACTTCAGCCGCATTGGTCTATCAACAGCCCAACGTTCCATATTCTCAGGTTCAACAGCCTCTCCAACAACCAAACATCCCTCATAAATTTGTTCATCATTTGAATGTATAGTATTAGTATGTTCCTCAGCCAAATTCCTCTCAACTGTATGTCCAACAGCCCCAGATTTTGATAGGTGTTGTTGCGACTAACCCTCAGTTTGGTCCTTACACCCAAATAGGTCTGAATCTCCCTCTAGGTCAACCTAGTCCTCACCCCAATCAACCTGGTACCCAGTATCAGTCACTTCCTCATGGTCATTACCAACAATCCTAGCCTGGGTCTCAACCTGGTGCTCAATATCAACATATTCCTTAGTACCAGCAAGCCTAATTAGGACCTCAGGCTGGACGCTACATTCAGCAAAGACCACAAGCTGGACCCCATGTTTAGCAGGGACCACAGGTTAGACCTCATATTCAACAAGGACCTCACCTTGGACCCTATATCCAGCAAGGTCTGCAACCCCAAATCTAGTAGGGGCTTTATCAATAGCCCCAGCAAGGTCCCTACGTTCAGCAGCAGTTGCAACAAGGTCCTTACCAGAAATGGGGGTAGCATGTGTATCCAGGATATAATTTTCCGTATTTGGGACAGAATATGTATCAACCAAGTTGGAACCCCCGACCTTTTTCTCCTCATCAACATCCCCTACCATTTTTGGCAACGTTGGAACTACCAGATGTGTCAAAGCTTACAAATTACCCCATCCAACATCAGTTGCATTGGCTGCCAATTCCAACCAAAATCTCGGGAGATTGTCATAAATTTGAAGGAAAGTTTGGGGAAGACCCCCAAACCCATGTCATTAAGTACCACTTATGGTGCTCTTCTAACTCTTGGGTCGACGATTCAATTCGTCTTCGTCTTTTCCATCGTACTCTAACCGGTATTGTGGCCAAGTTGTATATTCATCTCCCTCGAGGTTTTTTCGTTGATTTTAACTCCTTGGTTATGGCTTTCCTTACTCACTTCCAGTTACATGTCCGATATGAAACCAACACCTACCTCCTCACCTCATTGAAGTAGTCAACTGCTACTCAAATTTCATATCACATTCACAAATGGCGGCATTGTTTTCGCCTCATAAAATTTGAAATCCATGATTATTTGTTGAGTGAATGGTTTATGAAATCATTTGTTCCAAGGATTGCCAAAGATATTTCCATGGGTGGATGTATCAACGAAGAGGAAGTCATTTCCAGAGCTCAATATCTCGATTTGGTTTATTCCCAAACTAGAACTCTATACGAGCTCCTCCCTGATGCGTTACGGCCTTCAACTGAACCAACATCATCTCAGTATCCTAATACGCCTCTGGTTGACGGCATTATTGGGACGGTGGCACATTCTGAGAGTAGTGCACCCAAAGCTTCCTCAAAGTCTAAGTCCATTATTGTCTCTACACCCTCCACTCCTTCCAGTAACCAAAAGAATCCTGGTAAAGCCTCCGAGGTAAATTTTGTCCAATATACCACAGCAGAAAAATCCTTGAAAGGTAAGAAAAAGGGTAAACGCAAATCCAAATCCGAAAACGCTAAATAGGATTTGAAAAATTCATCTGCTGACGATTCTTCAATGCGCAAGCTTAAATATCCTTGTTTAATATGTGATGATGATCATTACACCAAGGATTGTCCTCGGTGTGCCGAAGTTTCCCAGCTTCTAAAGGGTGCCCCTGGGACCCCGACTGTCTTGAAAGAGCCTTTCCCTTCTCAGCAGACACAAATGGTAGATCAGCCCCAATCGTCTGGAAACTCTCAATTTTTCATGGTCGTCATAGAACCTATCTCTATTACCACAAGATCTAAAGACTACCCCAATCCATCTAAAGCTCCTATGGAATAGGAATTTACATATCACTCTTCCTCTTCCACACCTTCTAGTTCTGGTTTCCTCCATATCAAGAGACCTAGTAGTAAATCCATCGCCCGACCACCCCCAAAAGGTGTTCTTCAAAAATCGTCTTATAATCGGAATGCAAGATCTGTGCAACACTACAATATTGTAGAGGATCTAGCTCAAGCGCCTTCGACAATGTTGGCTATGGAATTCCTTCAATCATGTCCATCACAACGGAAGGCACTACTGTACGTTATTGGAGGGATTAATCCTGTAGATTCCAATATTATTAATTTCGATCTTGAGAACTTCGCTCCTTGCCTGCCATCTCAGGTAGCTTTTCTGATTCAAGTTACCATGATGGGTAAAACCATTCATAGGACTGTTGTTGATGAAAGTGCTTCGACCTGCATCATTTCTATCGCTTGTTGGAATGCCATCGGCTCTCCTCCATTGAGCCAGTCCCCGATTACTTTGGAATATTTACAGTAGAGGTTCTCGGTTGTATGGTATTCTCAAATCATTGTCCATATTTTTGGAGTGAAATATGGTAAATTTAGAAGTTGAGGTGGTAGATGAAAACTTGAATTATAATTTCCTTCTTGGATGCAGTTGGACTCATGCCATGCTTTGAGTGGTCTCCACCATTTTTAGTTTACTCCGCTTTCCTCATCAAGGAAAAATTGTGACTATTGATTAGTTAGCTTTGTTTTCCTCTGATTATTTAACAAGAAACATTCCATATGTTAGGAATACCACTACCCCCTATAAGAACATCGAGTCGTGTCTATTCAAAGACTCGTCCCTTATGGTAATTTTTCCACTATTGCCTCTGAATGTCACCACTATCAATATGATATCATATGTTCACGATCCATGGATTGT
The DNA here is from genome assembly GCA_034641835.2 of Pinus albicaulis. Lineage (NCBI taxonomy): Eukaryota > Viridiplantae > Streptophyta > Pinopsida > Pinales > Pinaceae > Pinus > Pinus albicaulis. Next base: position 599,109,771 of record CM076577.1, read on the forward strand.
TCCTCATCCTAACCAGCTTGAAAGTTTTGGTAACGTTATTCCTTTGAGCCCTGTTGAACAAATTTATCAGAGAATTTTTATGGCTTCTGAGGCTGCATTTGGAACCAACGACCAATTGGTTTCTTCTTTGGACACTTATGTAGAGTCTCCCTGGTTTGGTTCTTAGGAATCTAATGATCCCTTGAATGAGACTTCCCCACCGAGGAAAGTATCGTGGAGGTAATTTCTCTTGAAGAAATCCCATGGCATGATGGACATCATTTTTCCTCGTTTCCCCCAACCCTAGGTGACATCTCTGCCTGTCTGGAATCCCATGCTTCGTTTGTACCGACTAACCCATTTCAGAATCCCATCTTGATTCATGAAGTGTTGTCTAAAAGGAGCATGGGAAATATTACCCTGACCATTCTGATCGACATCTCTGTCAAACCAGGGATTGTCGATAATGTTCACATTGGTGCATCATATTCTCTTGACGAGATCAAGATCTACACTGAGCTTTTCCAGGAATTTCGTGATGTCTTCGCGTGGTTATATGAAGAGATTCCCAGCATTGATTTGGGTATTTTCTTGCACAAAATCCATACCTATCCGAACTCGAAGCATATTCGCCAACGGATTCATCATGTGCACCCAAGAAAGGTTACTACCATAAAGGGTGAAGTTGAAAAAAATTCTCAAAACCGGTTTTATTTATCCCATACCATTGACACATTAGGTCTCCAATATTGTTCTTGTTACTAAGAAATAAGGTACCATCTAGGTTTGTGTTGATTACCGTGATATCAATCGAGAATTTCCTAAGGATAATTATCCCACTCCTTTTATTGACCAAATCATTGACGAGTGTGTCGGGAGTGAGATTTTTTCCTTTATGGATGGTTATTCTGGTTATGACTAGATCAACATTGCTCCAGCCGATCAACACAAAACTGCATTTATTTTTCCATGGGAAACCTTTGCCTACAAAAAGCTCCCTTTTGGCTTAAATAATGTCGGGACCACCTTCCAGCGATCTATGCCGTATGCTTTTCATGACATCAAGCACATAGTTTTGCCATACCTCAACGACCTTCCTGCTCATTCCCTGAAACATCAAGATCACCTAGAACACCTCACATCCATCTTTCTTCGTTGCCAACACTATAATATCAGGTTGAACCCTCATAAGTGTGTCTTCTGCATCGAATATGGTCGACTCTTGGGTTTCATGGTGTCCAAAAAAGGCATCCACATCGATCCTCTTAAAGTCGAGGCAATCGTTAATTTTCCTCTTCCCTCTTCTGTTCATCAACTGCAAAGCTTGCAGGGGAAAGCCAATTTCCTCCGTCACTTCGTATTGAATTACGTTGAGCTTGCCAAAGGTTTTACTCGCTTGTTGAAAAATGGAATCCCATTCATTTGGGACGAAATTGCCCAAATCTCTTTCAATGCTTTGAAATGAGCCCTCATCATTGATCCTCTGTTGCATCCTCCCAATTATCACCGCGATTACTTCATGTATTTGGCCGCCGCAGAAAACACTATCGGTATGGTGCTGGTTTAGAATGACGATGATGGTCAAGAGCATGTAGTGTTCTACTAAAGCCACGATATCTTTGATACTAAAACCCGTTATACTCATGTAGAGAAACTCGCACTGGTTGTGGTGCATGTTGTTCCTTGTTTTCGTCATTACATTCTCTTGCGTAAAAATTTGGTGATTTCTAATTGTAACCCCATGACTTAAATTCTCACATGTCAGTTTCTTGGGGGCAAGTAATCGAAATGGATTGTTATCCTTCAATATTTTGACTTAGAATTCACTGCCGCTAAGTCTAAGAAATCCCTTTTTTTGTTGATTTTATTCATGATCTTCCTACCATGGTTGATCCCACTCCTCTTGAAGAGTTGATTCCATATGAATCACTCTTTCTCATCAATATTCTTGATCCATGGTATGGAGACATCATCGCTTAACTCCAGACCCAAACGTTTCAGCTAGAGCTATCACACTCTGAGCGATGGTGGATTCATTACCAGTCACAACCTTACCCTATCATTGGAGACACTTTATATCATACTGGTGTTGAGTCTGTCCTCTGTCAATGTTTGACTCTCGAGGAAGTTGAGAAAGTTCTCAATGACTGCCACTTGGGGGCCTATGGTGGTCACATGTCCAGTTATGCTACCACCCAAAAAATCCTTCGTGCATGGTATTTTTGGCCATATATCTTTAAATATTTCATTGTTGCAGTACAAAAATGCCATGACTTCCAAATCTGCTCCCTGAAAGAGCGCACCACACCCTCACCCTTGCACCCAGTTGTGAATGTCAGACCATTTGCGAAATGGGGCATAGATTTCATGACCTGTAACCCTCGCTCGGTCGGGGGGCATGGTTATATTATCGTTGTCGTCGATTATTTCACTAAATGGGCCGAAGCGATGCCTAAATACAATAATTAAGGTCTAAATATGGTGCAATTTCTGTTTAATCATGTCATAGCTTGGTTTGGTGTTCCGAAAGCGATTGACATTGATCATGGCTCTCATTTTTGAAATCATATGATGACGGAGCTCACTGCTCAGTTGGGGTTACATCACAATAGCTCCACTCCTTATTATCCACAGGCCAATGGCCAGGTTGAAGTTGTTAACAAAGTTTTGGTGACCATGCTTCAGTGAACCATTAGGAAACACAAACGATATTGGCATCTCATGCTCTTCTCAGCTCTGTGGTCTTACCAAACTTCTACTAAGACCGCCATTGGATTCACACCATCCCAATTGGTATATGGTCTAAAGGCCACACTCGAACTCTTAGTCGAGTGTGAAATTCCTTCTCTAAAGCTAGTCGTCGAACTACTTCCTTGTACTTCGCTAAAAGAGGAACATTTTCTTTACCTCGAGCGTCTCGATGAGACCTGAAGACTTGGTGCTTTATTCATTGAAGCACAAAAAAGACGAGTTAAAGATCAATATGAAAAAATCCGTCAACCCTCGTGTTTTCTATGAAGTTGACTTGGTCCTGCTTTACGACCAAGCTCACGATAAATTGGGAGTCGAGAAGCTCGAGCCAATGTGGCAAGGGCCCTATATCATTCAACGAGTATTTGAAATAGGAGCCTATGAGTTGGTAGATTATGAATGAAAAAAATTGGCTGAACACTGAAATGGGCTCTATATGAAGAAGTATAACGCTTGATCATGAGTGTGATGTTTTGTACATTAGTTTTTATTTCATTAGTGTGTTTTTATTGGATTTTTTGGTGTGATTTTTTGCTTTGCAGACATTTTTTCTATGCTTACCTTGTGTCCCACTTGATTTGCAGATGTCATCAAATCATTACATCAGTTTTGCTGATGGCGCTTTCCATAGCACACAGAACCTCTCTTCTGTAGCTTGGGCACTCTTTTCCCCTGATGGCGAGTTGATTAAATTACAAGGTATTTGTTCGAGTCGAACAAATAACAACATTTTTGAATATAGTGCGGTCATCGAGTTATTATCGGATGCAATTGATCTCGAAATTAAATATTTGGTTGTTAAATTAGACTCACAACTCATTGTATTACAGTTAAATGGCCATTATTCTGTGTGAAATCCTCAAATTTTTCGTATGTATTTACGTGTTTGATTATTGGAAAGACATTTTGATTTTATTAAATATCAACATATTCCAAGACGTTTAAACACATTAACAAATACATTAGCAAATCATGTATTAGATAGACATCTACACAACATGTAAAAACCAATATATATATATATATATATATATATATATATCGTATTTATCAAGTTTGTTACATCAAAATCTCAAAAAATATGTGTTATGTGACAAAAATGGCTCTGGGCCTACATCAGTACAAAAATATAAAAATAGGGCTGCTATCCACCCACATGGTGCTCATGATAGCAGGTGACCGCTCAGATCACTCGCTAGAGTAAATGATGTAATCTGCCTAGAACCCCAACCGTATGCCTTTGAAAGCGAAGAGGAATATCATCGAAGGTAGCATACTCTAGGATGCCTCTTGTGAGGCCTACCAAATTCCGCTCTAACTCGGCTAATGGGTCTACTCCCTCCTCGTAGGCGACATTCTCCACTGGGAGAGATACCCACCTCACGATTGGTGACATTCCTGGTGGTCTCTAAGGACCCATATCTATAAAAACATCATAAGTTTAGATCTCAGAATACATGACAAAAACATTCAAAAAATAAAAAATGTTAAAAACAATTTTTACCTGCATTAGTCCACTACGTACATGGAGGAATGGGTAGATCTGGATCTCCCCTGAATTCGATGCATGCATATGCCTATTCCCCAACCATGATGATTTTATGATGCAAAAAACTAAAAAACGTTATAGGGAAATGCATCTGCTGGCCCCCGCCCTGACGAGGCATGATCTCACACCACCTCATTAGTCTCGGGTCTCTCGGGGCTGGATCATGGATCTCCAACCACTGATACTGCAACAAAGGTACTCTCTCAAAGAAAAAGGTAACCAAGAAGGACCCGTACCTAAACTGTTTCAGTCGACCTGTTTTTCATTTAGTCAATTGGCTCTTCTTGTTATTTAATAACCCCTCACACCAGTTGAACATAGTACAGGCCATACAATGCACCGCATACTGGAATTGGGATTTTTTTGCCTCATGCAATGCCTAGGCTCCAGCCACTCGAGTCATGTAATGTAATATTGTGCACAAGGGAAGAAATATGATAGAGGATATCTCTGTCTTCCCGCTCCCAGTCTTTCTAGCCCCAGGACAGTGTCTCTGAATGAGCATATTGGTACTCTCACCTCCTACACAAGCTCCGTAGAGTTGGATCCTATCTCCTCTCCTAGAGAAGCCTGTGATGAAATAGATTTCCATGACATCTAATTATAGTTCCTGGTCTCCAATTATGAATATCTGGCGATCTACGTCCCACAGTCCAATCAAATACTGAAGCAGCTACAGTTGAGCTCTCAGCCCTGATGTTTGAAATAACTTCAGTGATCCGCAATTGCGCAATGCTTTTAAATTTTATGTAATTATGGTCATGGAATGCTTGGTGGTCTTCCACCTCATGGCCTCACTCTTTCCATTCGATGACCATCTCTTCTAAAATCACCTGCAAAACATGTTCAAAAGACATTTTAGGAGCTTTCATTGGAGTATTTTTTGAAATCATCCATTGGAAATGGGTGAATTTATCATTTCAAAATCTTCCTCACGGCCAATGCCACTATCTAAATTAATTCAGGGTTGGTTTCGTGTTTCCTTAATGAGCTAAGCATGACTAGCGTGGGTCTGATATCTCAAAAGTGCGCTGGCCACGGGAAATTTTGAGGTTTGAAATCCTCCCCCCATCTCTCAATTTCTAAAGCTAAACACTAATATGTTTGAAATTTTGAGGTTTGAAATCATCCCCCCATCATTTTGAGGTGTCCTAGATCAGTTGTACCATTGATCTGAAGTTCAGAGGGAAAATGGGTAAAATGCACTTCTCCAATTTACTCAAAATAGAAAGGTGAAAATGAATTTACTTTTTGTCTATTTATAGATTTTTGAAAATATTTTCACCATTATTTTATTATTTTTTCTTGATATCAGTGATGTTTGCTGTTTTTTGTGCAATAACATGGTCTTTACACTGTTGGTGATTATTTATGATGCAAACGAATTTTATTTTATCTCTTTTTCGGACTCGGTAAAAAATAAACGAAAAAGGAACCCCCATGGAGTCATCTTTTAGCTCTTTTCTAAATCTCTAAAAATGAAAATATTTTCGAGTACTTGTCATTTCAAACTCATTAAAGTACATGAATTGACGTAGTATCAGTATATGTTACCCCTTTTTCGAGCTGAGATTCACTATTTACGAAAAATGAATACCATGATCGAACATGGTCAAGAGGTTCTCTCAAGTATTGTTTTCTACCTTTTCAGATTCGAGAGACGATTTATGAAAAGGGACATGATGGAGTTTTATTTTCGTTATTTTCAAACTCCTTAAACATGAAAAGTTGTCGAGTTACCCTTTCGTTGGACTCATTAAAGATTAAACGGCGAAAGACTTGTCACCATGATGAGACCAAGTTCCTCCTTCTTAGGGCTCGTTAAAATTACTAGGATGGATTCATTCAAAGAATGAACTTATACGCTCAACATATGTTATCCTCTTCACGTTGGCTATCAAAAATAAAGAGGTACTCGTTAGAAATAACGATGGAAAATTGAGAGTGAATATCCTATGTGTATTTTGGGCAGCTTGTCGCTCTTGAACATGACACTCATCTGCAGTTCATGTTGGGTTGGGGATATCCTTCATTCGTCATTTTTACTCTGTGGGTTTTTGAAATCCATTTGCCTCCTATTCGATCACCATTTTTTTCATCGTGACCTCTGATCCCATTTGAGTCAAATGTTGCCACACTCCGGAGTCATGTTGCCAATAGGTTTAAGAGAAGTCCTTCTTGTCAAACATCCTTTGCTTATCTGACCTCCTATGCTACAATCATGAATCACTCCTATCATCTTGAGATATCTCTCATTTTGTATTGATGATGTGGGAATCATTATGGCCCTCCTTTGACGAATCAATTCCTGTCAACTTCAGCTCATTATCCGGGAAGGTGGTTTAGAAACTTCTTTTGGGTACCTTGGAGCTTGCATGCCTCAATGGAAATTTATTCATGTTCGACGATAGCTTCACATCATTTTCCTTCGATCAAATGATTTTGCAAGTGTTCGAATTCAACACATTTATTCACACTTGTATATTGTGTTGTTGTACCTTAAGGGCCATCGTCATTATTGGTGATTTCTCTCGTGCCTGTTAACGGTTTTCATCATTTACCAGTAATCAAGTGGTTTCTACCATGTTCGACATCAGCACATCTATTCACATGGCTAGATTTGTACATTGGGTTGATTGAGATCACGGTGAAGACCCTGGATCGAATTTGATTTTGATCTAGGCTGCAGGGAGTTATTGAGTATTCATGATTATATACATGATCTTATCTATACGGATGGCTGCGTCTATACTGCGTATCCATTTCTATGATCTCTTTAGACGGATGGTTGTGACCATGCCGTGGTTTCATGTGTTATTTGATGCCTAGTCTAAAGTTATGTGGTTAGGCATATTCATACCAGAGATGTCATATATTGTAATATGTTTGATTTGGCAGGTTTCCTAGTGGTGATCTAAATTCTTTACCTTGGTTCATAAATCATTTCAGCCTTCACTCCCCATTCTGCCTTCATGATTTAGGGGGAATCTATTACACAGTAATTTTTCATCATGCTCACTTCTTATCTGATCCTAAAGTGCCCCGTGACAAACCTTGTGCAATGTTTCCACCATGGAAAAATATGTAAAGACATCCCCTGAAGACTCAAAGAAAACTGCTTTGGAATATTATTGAAGGAACTTGGTCAAAACCCTAGTTTTCTAGGCCAACGCATTTTCTAGTTTCATGCTTGCACTGATGTCAGATTGATAGTTCTGGCTTAGCGCTGCCAGCGCCCTTATTTCTTGGAAAACTGTGTTGATCCCTTTTTGGAATTGTTTCCTGAAATGGAGGAGAAGCTTCGACCTCTAGAAGTTCCAGGGTGGCACATTGGTTGTTAAACAGTGGTGATAGAGTCGATATATCTTATTTTAGATCTTTGATCTCATCCATTGGGTTGTATCCCTTAGAAAGTGGACCTTCCTCCTCCTCTCATTGGTTCCCAACCTCTTCTCCCTTCCTATAAATTGGTCCCAATCCTTCCACTACTGGTTGGTTATTGTTGGGCTGCTCTGAACTCTCGTTGCCTTTACATTTTTGCACTGTGATAACGCCTAAGTTGCTTAGGAGAAGGAATTATTTATAGCTTTGGTTAAGGAATCAAATTTTCACCAAAGGGAGGCCTCCAACATCAAGGCCTGGGTTGTAAGCTCTTCCTTTCATATTTATCAATAAAACATGTGATGTTTTCTTTCTATATTTGTCTAATCTTTTATGAAAATATTTTGGTACTCCTTGATATGCTAGATAGCTAATTTTTAATGATTATTATGTATTGGATTATGTTTTTTGTTTCCACTTGATCATCCGCAAGTATTTGTGTGCTACCAGTAGCAAGGAGTGAGCCTAAAAGTATCGTGGATCAAGGTCATCATCAACAGGTTCGAACATAACATCAAAAAAATGTACCTCTATCTCTTTTCTTATCGCATTTTGAATATTAGTTAAGAAATCTTTGCATTAGAAAGTATCTCAAGTTGCTACACCCACCCTAGGGCTAGAGATATCGCCTCTGTCCGCAGAGGGGATTTATCTTGACAACAGTGTGCACATAATTTTTATGGTTGTTGGTATTGGAACAAAGATTGGGCCAAGGCAAGGCCAAATAACATAATTTAAAAACATTTTATGTACGTCTTGTAACCTAAGCCGAAAGGGAGAATAAATTAAGCATAAACTGAACAAAAATTCCATAACATAGTTCTTTAAAAATACAGGACACTAGAGTCGGTTGACTGCAATATCAAATAGAGCCAAACTAAATATATATACATAATTATTTAAAACTCTCTAATAGTTCAGTTGAAGGAAGAGCTCGTCGGAAACAAAACTTTTCGTTAAGGTCGACATAAACCATAAGTCATGCAATCTCAAATAAAAAAGCATTTTGGACTCACGGTCGAAGAACCCTAGAACAAAAATAAAACCCATATTAGAACTTGAGTATTGGCAAGTCGACGCACAAACCCAAGAAGAGAATCCATTATCAATATAAACATGTCAGGATCCCAAGGAAATGGGCGAACCTGCAATGGCTAGAACAACACCAAAACTCTTAGAAAATTTTGCATAAATACGAAAAAAATATGACTCAAATATTGACATAATTTGAAAAAGGAACAAAAATTTTACCTTACTTATAGAAGGTATAGGTACTTGATATTGTGCTCCTGAGACCACAGTAAGATATGAAATATTAATAAGAAATGTTAAATTTAGAATCCAGAAGGGTCAACATAGGGTCAATAGAGGAGGTTGTTACATGCTATTTATATGCAAAAATTGGCACATACATCTCTTGGAAACCTAGGACCCTACTCGTTGAAGTATTTGATGACCATAGTAATCAGATAGAATAAGAATACCTGAAAAATATATATATGTATATATATATATATATATATATATATATTGCTTGAACAAAATCACAAGCACAATAATCATTTGAATGGATAAACACCATTCTTGAACTAAAAATTACTATCAATAAGACATGACTGTGTAAATTACAGCTGAGTCAAGGGATGAAACCCTACCTGGAGATATTTTATCCACACGACCACCACTGAAAGTTTCCAACTGAAGTCTGAGGAGATTGGAAAGCTTAAGGAATATTAAAGAGACAAACATCATTGGTGAAAAATCCATTCAGGAAGGTGTCAAATTTGCAGAGCTCGTAACCAAACGAGCAAGGGAGAAAATGAGATTAGTGTGAAGGAGAGGGTGAGGGTAATTTTGTGCTATGCAACAACTCCCCCCCATTTTTATTTTCAAAATAATCTAGACCTTTGATAAATAGAAACAGGGAACCTTCTTAAAAATGTATTTTTCATTTTAGATAAAAAATCAAACTCCAAAAACATTATTGCTTTTATTAAATAAAAACATAAAAACAAAAAGAAATTAATAAAACATCCTTGTGATTACCCTATCACAAATCGCAAATCCCACATAATCTTTTCTCATTGAAAGTTAAGTAACAAAACAGTGAAATCCCGATTTTGCGATCTGCGATCTAAGTTTCGCAAGTGATAGCATAAATCGCACATCGCGAATATATGTTTGAAACTTTAAGCAGACTTTACCAAAGTTTCGATATTGCGATACTGTGATTTTTTGATATTCCGATACTGCGATTTCGCGATATCGCGAAATTGTATATCGCATAAACAAAAAGTAATGTGCTTCATAAATATAGGTTCAAAGGGCATGATGCGATGGATTTGACAAGTTTAAATAAAGGTTTTACGCGAAAATAAATCATGTAAGGAACTATTAAGTATGTTTTATCATCCCAATGTAAGAATTTATTGATTCGTTGCGATTAATTAATGATATAGTTGTTTCCCGGATCTTTTCTTTCAAAATTGGTCATTTCAATATATCTTCCATAATTTGATCATTACTCTGTCTTTAATAGGGATTTTCCTTCAAGATATGTCCATACGCAAAGTAATGCAGAAGCACGGCAAATAGACTGTTGCAGAAGTGGAATACACAGAAATGTCATTAATAGTCTCAGATACGGTCTGCACTTCCGATGGAGGTGCTACAAAGTGGCAAGCTATCTATACTATTCTCGAAGATGAAGAACCTGAAGTAGTGGAGGTCAAGGCAACTGTTGATGATGCAACATCCTCAAATTTACAGTTTAAAGATATTGCATGCTCCTTCCTTCATAAGATAGCAGCAAGGGCCACTCTTTTACCATATACCGACATGATTAGGTGAGTGCTTGACAATTCAACAATCAAGGACAGACAATTAAGAACCGCTAAGAATGAGATCTTAGGTTCTTTCGAAGCTGGAGATTTGAAAGTCATTTACAAGTTACCCGACCAACAAGACATCTATGATAATAGATTTGTTGAGAAATTTGCAAAGAAAAATGAGGACCCTTTCAAGAAAATTAAGGGTTGGAGGAAACTGGATAACAAGTTCAAAAATGAGAAATCAGGTATGTATCCTATCGCCTCACTTGCAAATCCCTACAATTTTGCAGCAGCGATGCTATGCAGATTATATGGTCTCCCTGATAATACCAAGTTCTCTATAAATTGGCTTCCCCTGATTGACTCCTGCGTTAATTCCCACATCATGAATTTGGCAACCATTATTTCTAAAAATCTAGCTAAAGTGATTAATGAATATCACCAAACAAGAGCTTCTTTCTCCAAACCTGTCCCCCAATTTTTCATGAGTGCATATGTTTTTTATGCTATCTATTTTTTCTAAAAAATTTCCAGTTATGTGTTGGAAATGGACTCCCGAGGATCCCACCCCTATTCATTTGAGTCATAAAGAGATATGGGAACATAATTATTCACCACATTTTCACAAGCTATGTTATGGAGTTTTATTACCGTTACATCAATTAATGTTTGATAGAGTGAGCCCTAGGTTCACTAAGGAAGCCATTTCAGACCTTCAAATGATAGGGAGATGTTTTATTGAAGAATAATTTTCATTTATCCGAGTATTTGGAATCTCTGCTCCTCCACATGTTCTTCCTTTATATGTTTCAGATAAATTAATGGCGAGAGAATTCACTTACCAAACTGTTGGTAATGGACTCTCTAAATATTTGAAAGATAGTAAAAAAACTTTATGGCCAAGTTTTCTAATTCAATGTGGTACATTTACCCTCAGCAATTTCAATCATGCATTAAAAGAAGGTCAGAAAATTGAGCTTTTGAAGCTCCCTGTTCTACCCTCAAGGAAATTCAATCCAGAAAAGACTGCTAACAAGTTTACTCAGTCAGTCAAAATCAAACCTATCGTACACATCGATGATAGATTTGAATACATTTTGCAATCTGTTGGAACTTTTGAAGAAGTCCAAAATTTTGTCAAATTGAACCTAAATCTAGAAGAATTACAAAGAATCAATGAGTACAGAGAACAAAGACTCAAACGTATCCTTCGGAATGTTTTGATTACTAGTTACATAACTAAAGCAAGCAAAGAAATCAAAACAGAACAATCAGATTCACAAAATCAAAATGAACTAGATAAATTTTGGATTTCAGCTAGCAACACATTGATAAATACCATAGAGGTATCATCCTCACAGAAAGATACATAATTTTAGACTCCACAGGGACAAATAGTTTAGCAAAAGGAAACATTGAAAGTCCTGGTATAACATCCTAAGATACAGAAGTAATTTCTGTGTTTCCTATTGATGAGATTGTTCTAAAGGCAACTGATATCCCTCCACTGGATGTATTCTACAGCCCTCTTCATAAATCTGTAGTAAGGAAACAAAGAAAAATAAGAATGATTGAAACACACCCAGGAAATGAAGTAATGGAAGTGGTATGGAAAGACACTCCCTCAAATCCGATTGAAAATCTGACTCAACTGTCACAATTTGCTGGAGCATATACTACTGCAAAAAATGGATAAGGCAGCTGAAGTATCCATTTTGGTTCAAGAAAAGGATGATAAAATCATGCAACTACAGCAGCAACTGGATGAAGAAAGGAACAATCTAAATCAAAAGGTTGAGCATCAACTCTTCAAATTTCAACAAGATATCAAAGTGCTTAAGATAATTCATGAAAATGACTTATCTAGCAAAAACACACTAATTAAAGAATTGAGAGAAGATCTTACAAAATATTAAGTTATTCCTACTGCAGAGGAATTCATAAAAGAAGCATTGGCATTAAATGCCTTACTCTCAAAACAACAAAACTTGTTTATCTTACAAATGTCAGACATAATCCCACACTTGGAAATCAGTGAACAGTTGACTAATACAGTCATTGACCAGAGAATTGAGTTTAATGAACCCAATACCAAAATTTCTGATTATATTTAATGGCAGGATTCAGAGGAAGGGAGAAAGTCAAGTCTCCCAAAGATCAAAGAAATTTTTAAAGATATCCTCTTTACTAACTGGGATGCATAGGTAAAACAGGAAAAATTTGCCATAGCCAGAGCAGCAGGTATATCAAAGAGTATGGTCAAAATTATTAACCACATGTTGCATACCTCTGGTTTGATCAAAGAAGGAAATCACAAAATGATTCCTGATCTCAAAAATTTAGAGAAAAGTTGGGAAAATACACGTCAACTCCGAGAAGAAACGCTTTCACAGCTGAAAAATACTGATTGGGAATCATGTTGGCAGCTACTGGTTAAGACTTGTAGCCAAATAATGACATTGAATTTCTCTCTGGATTCCATACAGAAAATTCAGCCACTTTTACTTGATGCTATATTTACTGGGCAGATGAAGACACAGTTCGGGAAGCCTCCACAAGTTCAACCAATGTCCGATATTTGTGAGCAAAAAAGCAGAGCTGGTAGTAATCTATCATCGAGCATGATTATAATTTAATTTGTTTTTAATAATTTCAAATTTAGCAATTAGATACTAGGAATGAGGACGGTTGTTTGAAACCACCTCATAAGATATTTCATATAATCTAATTTTGTAAGTAGTTAATATAGTATTTAAACCCTTCTCATGCATTTAGAGAAGGGTCCAGAATTTTTATTGAGAACATTTACAAAGAATGCTTTATTGTAAGTTTGTAGATGCCTTGATAAAATGATGGAACACGACCTTTTCAGTTATATATCATTTTGTTGATCATTGATGATACACTTTTGTATTCTCTGAAATACTTATTAATAGAAGGATTGATTGTGGCCTATTATCACTTATCAGATGAACAAGACAGTACACATTCGGTACTATTATCATGTATGCTAAACTTTGTTTTAAACATTAGTGATAAGTCTAGCTTTCATTAATTATGTATGAAATCAATTGTTTCTGTTTAAGATATCAGTTGCACTATTGTATGATATAAGGATAGAAATTGATTTGTTTTATATATGATCATCAGAATATATGCGATATGTTTCACATCTTCTTCTGATTAACTATTTCTCAAAAGAATCATCTTACAAAATTATTAATTCTATTAAGACTGTGATTTATCTAAATCATCACAGACTGAATAGATATCATTCTAGATCGCATAAAATTAGCATTATCCCAGGTTAGATTAGATTAGATTTAATTCAAAGTTTTGCAGTTTAGAATAAATTTTTTTTAGTTTTTTTTAGTCATTCTTCCTGCAAATCATTTGAGAAAAACCCAACAATCACATAAAACCCAAATCTGGGAAACTGGTCCCATTACACCAAGTCGGAGCCACTATTCCAAATGGAAAAGGAACTTCTTTAAGGTCCGAACTGGGTTGTTATCCCCCTTGTTGTTGCCACAGATTTCTGAGGCCTCAACATTTTTGGAACTAGAAGGAGGGCCTAACTATGAATGGAATATAAATCTAAACCTCAAACTAGAAACCCTCATAAGAGTCGATCTCCCCAAAATCATCCTACATCTTCCCGATCAAATTCTAGATCACCAACTCAGAAATCGGAAATTGTAGAAATTTTCCCCTCATCTCCTGAAATATCTCGACAGTCATCTGCTTCAGAATTTACTCCCGAGTCTCCTGAAGTTCAGTCTTTAATTCAGAAATTAAAGGGAATATCTATTTCTGCGGATAATCCTATTAATCCATAAGCTTCTGAAGAAAGCGTCACTTCCTTATTTAAAGAAACTGGTATATTAACCCGATCCAAAAGTGAAAGACTTGGAATTCCTCCTTTAAAATTTCCAATAGAATCACATCGCAAAAAAAATTCTATATCTAGATCTAAGTCAGATACGAGTGAAGTCACATCAAATTTTCCTTCAGTTATTTCTTCACATCTTCTTACTCAATCTACATCTTCTTATTCTTCCATTTCCTCTACTAAAACAATCAGTACTATCACAAGTAGTATTGTTCCAGTTGTAAGTTCTACATCCAATCCCCCTAATTCTGGATCTACTTCTATATCTTCACAAACTTCAAATCCAATTATGGCTAATTGACCTTGGATGAATCCTGGTGTTGTATTGATTGCAAATCCAAATCCTCTTCCAGATCATCCCGAAAAATGGCTACCTAAATATAATCCAGATGATGGTCTTCCCACTGAAGAACATATCAATAATTTTATGTTAGCCATGAATCTTAATGGAGTTTCTCATGAAGACATTGTAGTCAGATTATTTCCTTATACTTTACAAGGATCTGCAGGATCCTGGTACTTTTCACTTCCAGCAGGATCTATTGCCGATTGGGCAACTTTTGAACAAGTTTTTCTTGCAAAATTTGGAGATGATAGAACTGTTGCATCTTTAATCAATGCTCTTTCCAATCTAAGAACAAATTCAAGTGAAAGGATCAAATATTTTAACTCCAGATTTAACAAGTTATTAAACAAAATCCCAACCGCTTCCAAGCCTGCTATTGATGTACAAATAGAATGGTATATTTCTTCTTTAACTTCTAATATAGCTATTTTTGTAGATAGAGCTGGTAAAGCTACCCTTTTAGAAAACATGAAAGAAGATCTTGCCATAGAGAAAATAATCTTAGCATTAGAAAAACGATCAGAGATAGAAGACAGGAAATCAAAGAAAGTGACATTTAGTCCAGATTCCAAAAAGAAAGTCTTTAAAGATCCATTCGATCTTCAAGGTCTTCAAAAAGTGTTAAAGAATATGTCAAATGACATGTTTGATATAAAGAAACAAATCGATGAATCATCAGTACCTAAAAAATCATATCACCCATTTAAGAAAAATCCCTCTTCAACTTCTCAGCCTCCAAATGTTATTTCAAATGCTGAATCTGATCAAGATACTGAAGATCCCTCACCATCTAAACAAGAACCAGAGTTTGAGGAAGAAGTTGAACTGAATGGGTTATGGGATTTTATTCTCCCCATGGAAGAAGAAAGAGAATCTATGACTATGTCTACAAGAAGTAAAAATTCTTCTGATTCAACTATATCAAATCAGAAACAGAAATATTTCCCCACAACAGAGAAAACAGCAGTCAAAAAATCTAAAACCGTTCAGACAGATCCTATTACAACTTCCAAAACTTTGATACTTTCAGATATAGTGGAATACAATATAGTTGAAGATATGAAAAATACCAAATAAAATATTTCATTATATGAAATGACCAAACTTAAACAACAACAGAAAAATTTACTTAGAGAAATCAAGGCAATCCCTGTAGATCCTATACAACCACCAGTTATAGCCCAAGCTTCTACAGATATGGGAAAACCTCTGTCATCTCCAAACAAAGTAAATCCCAATGATCTTTTTTTAATTGGTGATAGATCTATTTCTCACACTCCTCCTTTACTTTTGACTTATGATATTTTTTAATAAAAATGTTCATAATTGTCTTATTGATTCAGGAGCTTCTTCAAACATTATGCCAAGAACGGTGTGCACAAAATTGAATATCACTCCTCAAAAATCTATTGCACATATAGTTTAATTAGATAAAACAAAAGTAGAGGTCATTGGAGAAATGTTGTCAGTATCCATTAGATTATCATCCAATCCAAAGGTACTACAAGTAATCGATATTTTGGTCGCAAACATCCCTAAATTTTATGGTCTTATTTTAAGGAGGGATTGGTCTGAAAAGTTACATGGATATTTTGATACCGATTGGTCACACATGTGGTTGCCATACAATGATAAACCAAATCAAATCAGAATTGATCACGAGAAATTTATGAAACATACAGTCACTGAACTTGAAGAAACAAATGAACTTGTAGCTTTCACTAACAATATTATTGGAAATTACTCAGCTGAATCGTTTCTTGGATCATTCAATGCCCAAATTTCACCTTTTTCAATAAACATTGTTGTTTCTCAAATTGAAAATTTTTCTGAAACAAACACTTCTAGATGTGTTAATCTTAGCAATAAAATTTCGAAAAATTATTTTTTTTGGACTTTATACTTTGATGGTTCAAAATCAAAAGATGGCGCAGGAGCAAGTTGTTTTTTTATCAATCCACAAGGAGAGAAAACAATGCTAGCTTGCAGACTCGAATTCCAATGCATGAATAATATCGCTGAATATGAAGCATTGTTACAAGGTATGTACAAAGCTATTAGTTTAAATGTTAAATATTTGCAGGGATATGGAGATTCTGAAATAATTATTAGACAAGTCAGAAATACAATTCATTATATTTCTAGACATTTGAAACACTATCAAACTTTAGCTCAAAGCCTTACATCCCATTTTTCTGCATTTAATATCTCCACAATTCCTAGATTACAAAATGAAAGTGTTGATTTACTTGCTAATGTAGCATCTAAGCTTATACCATCTGAAGAATTTAGTCCAGACAGATTTTCAATTGAGTTAATTTTTAGGCCTTCCATTCCTGACAATGTAACAAATTGGAGAGTATTTAACAATGATACAGATATAGTAGAATTTCTTACATCAAACAGAGCTTATGAAGGTCAAATCATAGATGAACATGAACATGACTTATAGATTGAAGATAAACAAAAAACTAATCCAATTCCCAAATATGTAGTCAAAATGGAAGATCTCTATGATTTAAAAGATAGGTTTAAAAATATTATCAATTCGAAAACCCGGATTTCTACTCTAAAATTTGAATTGATTAATCTTGGTGCACCAGAAAAATCTCAAAACATCAACCTAGGTCTTAGTTTAAAACCTGAAGAAAAGATGTCATTCATTAAGTTGTTGAAAAAATATAAAGATATCTTTGCATGGGATTATTTAGATCTCAAGACATATGATACTTCCATAATTCAGCATACCATACCTATGATCTCAGATGATAAGCCTGTTCAATAAAAACTTAGAAAGATCCATCCAAATTTAGAAATTCAAATTAAATCTGAATTAAATAAAATGCTCAAAGCCAAATTTATTTTTCCTGTTAGACATTCGAAATGGGTGTCAAACATGGTCCCATTTAGAAAGAAGAATGGAGACATTAGGATTTGCATAGACTTTAGAAATTTGAATAAAGCTTTCCAAAAGGATAATTTTCCCTTGCCTACCATGGAACAGATATTACAATCAGTTGCAGGATTTGAATTCATGTCTTTTCTCGATGGATTTTCAGGATATAATCAGATTATGGTACATCCAGATGATAGATTAAAGACAACATTCAGGACAAAGTGGGGAACATACGCATATCAAAAAATGCCTTTTGGGTTGATTAATGCCGGTGCTACATTTCAACCTGCTATGGATATAGCTTTTAGAGGACTAATCAACAACTCGGTTGTTATATACGTAGATGACATTACTATTTACTCTAAGTATAGAAAAATTCATGTTAATCACGTAAAACACATTTTTGAAAGATGTAGAAAATTCGGCATTTCCTTTAATCCTAAAAAATGTTATTCGCCTTATCAGAAGGTAAATTATTAGGATTCATTATCTCTAAAAAAGGAATCCATATTGACCCTGATAGGATTCAGGAAATTGAAAACATCCCTCTACCACACAATAAAAAAATGATACAATTATTTTTAGGACAAATTAATTTTGTAAAAATATTTGTTCCCGATTTCTCCCAAATCATCTTACCCTTGCAATCAATGATCAAGAAAAATTCAAGTTTTAAATGGGGAAAAGAAGAGAGAAATTATTTTGAGTTAATTAAGAAAGCCATCATTGAAGCTCCTTCTTTAACAACTCCTGATTTTCTTAAGCCATTTGTATTATATACATTTTCTTCAGATACATCATACGCATCAGTTTTGACATAGCTAAAAGGTCAAAACATTGAAGCACCGATTTCGTTTTTTAGTTCTAACCTTCAAGATGCTGAGTTGAATTATTCAACTGTGGAAAAACAAGATTATGCTGTATTTAAAAATTTGAAACATTTTAGACCTTTTCTCCTAAAAACACATACTAAAATAATAGTACCTTACTCAGTAGTAAGGCAATTATTAATCCAAGAGAAGTAGGAGAGAAGAGAGAAAATTGGGTCACTGCACTTCAAGAATATGATGTAGAGATACATCCTGCTAAAATTGTTAAAGGTCAAGGTATTTGCAGGATGTTAACTGGAGCCTCTCATTTACCAACAGAAGAAGATCAATCAAATGAAATACAATTATCCGAGGTAAGCCTAAACGATTCTCAGTGACAATATGTTGATCTGAATTTTTTCTTAAAAAATGGATATGCTCCATTATATCTCAATTATACAACAAAGCATGCTCTGAGGCTTAAAGCAAATCAATATCAACTCATAGATGATGTGTTATTTAGAAATAATTATGATTATGTATTATTGAGATGTTTAGAGAAAATTGAAGCTGAAAAAGTAATGCAGGAATTACATGATGGACCAACTGGAGGTCATTTCGGAGGAAACACCACAGCTCATAAAATATTGCATTCTGGTTACTATTGGCCAACTCTATTTAAAGATGCACATGAATACGTGAGAAAGTGAAAAGTGTGTCAAATTACAGCATGGAGAGAAAGGAAATCAAGATTTCCACTACAACCAGTAAATATCCAACAACCATTTGAACAATGGGGGTTAAATGTTATAGATGAAATAACTCCAAACTCTTGTAAACAGCATAAGTATATTCTATCTGCAACAAATTGTTTCACAAAATGGGTAGAAGCTATCCCATTGAAGGTGGTTAATACACAAAGTATTACAGATTTTATTGATCAGTTCATAATCACCAGGTTTGGCCTCCCATCAGCTTTGATATTTGACAATGCATCTTACTTTTCTGGAAACGCTATGATAGAATTTACTTTGAAAAGAGGTTTTAAATTAAAATACTCAGCTAACTATTATCCACAAGGTAATGGATTAGCTGAATCTACAAATAAAAACCTTATCAGAATCATCAAACGAACTATAGAAAAAAAATCATAAAAATTGACACAAAGCACTATTATTTTCTCTTTGGGCAGATAGAATCACCCAGAAAGCCTCAATAGGTACTTCTCCATTTGTGTTAGTTTATGGGAAAGAAGCAGTTCTACCCACAAATATAACAGTACCATCATTTACTTTAGTGCAATTTATTGATGAAAATCCTCCGTCTTCCCTTCAACTTAGACAAGATAAAATTCTTAAAATAGAAGAACAGGGAGAAAAGGCCAAAGCTATACATGCTCATCATCAACAAATAGTGAAAGCCTCATTTGACACAGCATCCACCAGTTTAAAAGTTTTTGAAATATGGGACCTTGTTTTGAAATGGGATAAGGCACATGAGGAAAAAGGTAAGCATACCAAATTCCAAAGATTATGGCTTGGTCCATTTCAAATCATTGAGAAAATAGGCTTATCCACCTTTTTTCTGCAAGACTTATCAGGTAAGAAAGATTCCTTGCATGTGAATGGTCAAATTCTTAAAAAATATTTCTCTTAGAAAAAGTTTTAAATTTTATTTTTCTTTAGGAAAATAAAAAGTTGAAAATAGCATCATTTTTGGTTGATTCTAATTTTCAAAATTTCTGATAAATTATTTTGATCTTTCGCTTCTATAAATAAGTGAAGTAAAAAGATGATTATAACTATGAGAATTGAATAAACTTTATTTTTTGAAATAATTTGAAATTTACTAAAGGCATTTACTTTCCGAAAAAGACCCTTGATATCATAAAATATAGTTGTGATGTATCAGTCAAAAAAGAAAACTTTTAACTTCGCAAGGATTCTCTACAAAAAGGTATCTACCAACTCTATAATTATCATCCATAACTCTTAAACGAGCTAATGATTCATCCCATGTGATAAAATTTCTTCTTCAAAGTATAATTCAAAAAAGAAAAAGAAATATATACGATGTACAAATTCAAAAGAAAATAAGTCTCATCACGAGCTTGTTTATCATGATCATAGAGAAATAATCTAGACTGATATTACCAATACTACATACTACAACAGGGTAATAACTAAATGATTATAAAAAATCAATAGACAAGGGATCTCATTACGAACCAGCTTGTTCAGTCTAAATTACTATCAATGAATGACATTGTCACTATCAGGCCACTAAAC
Source organism: Pinus albicaulis (assembly GCA_034641835.2). Taxonomy (NCBI): domain Eukaryota; kingdom Viridiplantae; phylum Streptophyta; class Pinopsida; order Pinales; family Pinaceae; genus Pinus; species Pinus albicaulis. Next base: position 599,130,493 of record CM076577.1, read on the forward strand.
TTGGACAATGATTTTCAAAATGTGTCAAGAAAAATAAATTCAATTACATGTCAAATTATATTTTGAAATAAGAAATCAAATTCAGATGCGACCATGAATCATTATTGGTTAAAAGATAATCATGTCAAGGCTATAAACGCCTGCTGGCAACAGTGGCTCTATCTATGATAAATAAGTAAAAATCTATGAAACCAATTTTAGAGAATACCTACTTTAACTTTTTAAATCTGAGTACTAACTGATACAGATACCTATGTATTATCACTGAAGGGGTTAATTAAGAAGAAATGAGATAGGTAAATAGATTATATTCTGCAGTAATAAAATTACGTTTTTTTCTCGAGGAAAAAAATAGATTATATTCTGAAAAAACACTGTTTAATTCATGAATCATACTATTTTTATTCTTATATATTTTTCTTGTTTTGAAAGTTTAGAAATATCAAAATAAACCAATCAGAGATATCTAGTTCTCCCAAGTGAATCGCCAATTGTTGTGTTATGCAACAACTCCACCCCATTTTCATTTTCAAAATAATCTAGACCTTTGATAAATAGAAATAGGGACCCTTCTTAAAATGTATTTTTCATTTTAGATAAAAAATCAAACTCCAAAAACATTATTTCTTTTATTAAATAAAAACATAAAAACAAAAAGAAATTAATAAAACATCATTGTGATTACCCAATCGCAAATCGCAAATCCCACATAATATTTTCTCATTGAAAGTTAAGTAACAAAACAACGAAATCCCGATTTTGCGATCTGTGATCTGAGTTTCGCAAGCGATGGCATAAATCACACGTCGCGAATATATGTTTGAAACTTTAAGCAGACTTTACCAAATTTTTGATATTGCGATACTGCAATTTTGCGATATTCCGATACTGCGAATTTGTGATTTCGCAATATCGCAAAATCACATATCGCATAAACAAAAATTAATGCGCTTCATAAATATAGGTTCAAAGGGCGCGATGCGATGGATTTTATAGGTTTAAATAAAGGTTTTACGTGAAAATAAATAAATTCATGAACTATTAAGTATTTTTTATCATCCCAATGTAAGCAGTTATTGCTTCGTTGCGATTAATTAATGATCCCAGATATTTTCTTTCAAAATTGGTCATTTCAATATATCTTCCATCATATGATCATTACTCTGTCTTTAATAGGGATTTTCCTTCAAGATATTTCCATACGCAAAGTAATGCAGAAGCACGGTAAACAGACTATTGCAGAAGTGGAATACACAGAAATGTCACTGATAGTCTCAGATATGGTCTGCACTGTCGATGGAGGTGCTAAAAAGTGGCAAGTTATCTATACTATTCTCAAAGATGAAGAACCTGAATTAGTGGAGGTCAAGGCAACTGTTGATGATGCAACATCCTCAAATATACAGTTTAAATATATTGCATGCTCCTTCCTTCATAGAATAGAAGCAAGGGCCACTCTTTTACCATATACCAACATGATTAGGTGGGTGCTTGACAATTCAACAATCAAGGACAGAAAATTAAGAACTGCTAAGAATGAGATCTTAGGTTCTTTCAGAGTTGAAGATTTGAAAGTCATGTACAAGTTACCCGACCAACAAGACATCTATGATAATATATTTGTTGAGAAATTTTCAAAGAACAATGAAGACCCTTTCAAGACAATTAAGGGGTGGAGGAAACTGGATAACAAGTTCAAACATGAGAAATCAGGTATGTATCTTATCGCCTCACTTGCAAATCCCTACAATTTTGTAGCCACGATGCTATGCATATTATATGGTCTCCATGATAATACCAAGTTCTCTATAAATTGGCTTCCCCTAATTGACTCCTGTGTTAATTCCCACATCATGAATTGGGCAACCGTTCTTTCTTAAAATCTAGCTAAAGCGATTAATGAATATCGCCAAACAAGAGTTTCTTCATCCAAACTCATCCCCCAATTTTTCATGAGTGCATATGTTTTTGATGCTATCTAGTTTTCTACCAGTTTTCCAGTTATGTGTTGGAAATGGACTCCCGAGGATCCCACCCCTATTCATTTGAGTCATAAAGAGATATGGGAACATAATTACGCACCACATTTTTACAGGCTATGTTATGGTGTTGTATTACCATTACATCAATTAATGTTTTACAGAGTGAGCCCTAGGTTCACTAAGGAAGCCATTTCAGACCTTGAAATGATAGGGAGATGTTTTATTGAAGAATAATTTTCATATATCAGAGTGTTTGGAAGCTCCGCTCCTCCACATGTTCTTCCTTTATATGTTTCAGATAAATTAATGGCGAGAGAATTCGCTTACCAAACTGCTGGTAATGGACTCACTAAAACTTTGAAAGATAGTAAAAAATCTTTATGGCCAAGTTTTCCAATTCAATGTGGTACATTTACCCTCAGCAATTTCAATCATGCATTGAAAGAATGTCAGAAGATTGAGATTTTGAAGCTCCCCGTTTGACCCTCAAGGCGATTCGATCCAAAAAATATTGCTAACAAGTTTACTCAGTCAGTCAAAATCAAACCTATCATACACACCGATGATAGATTTGAAGACATTTTGCAATCTGTTGGAAATTTTGAAGAAGTCCAAAATTTTGTCAAATTGAACCTAAATCCAGAATAATTACAAAGATTCAATGAGTACATAGAAAAAAGACTCAAATGTATCCCTCATAATGTTTTGATTACTAGTTACATAACTGAAGCAAGCAAAGAGATCAGAACAGAACAATCAGATTCACAAAATCAAAATTAATTAGATAATTCTGGATTTCAGCCAGCAACACATTGATAAATACCCCAGAGGTATCATCTTCACAGAAAGATACAGAATTTTAGACTCCACAGGGACAAATAGTTTCAGCAAAAGAAATCAGTAAAAGTCCTAGGATAACATCCCAAGATACATAAGTCATTCCTGTGTTTCCTATTGATGAGATTGTTCTGAAGGTAACTGATATCCCTCCACTGGATGTATTCTACAGCCCTCTTCATAAATTTGTAGTAAGGAAACAAACAAAAAGAAGAATGATTTAAACACCCCCAAGAAATGAATTAATGGAAGTGGTATGGAAAGACACTGCTTCAAATCCAATTGAAAATATGACTCGACTATCACAATTTGCTGGAGCATATACTACCACAACAATGGATAAGGCAGCCAAAGTATCCATTTTGGTTCAAGAAAAGGATGATAAAATCATGCAGCTACAGCAGCAACTGGATGAAGAAAGGAACATTCTAAATCAAAAGGTTGAGCAGCAAATCTTCAAATTTCATCATGATATGGAAGTGCTTAATATAAGTCATGAAAATGACTTATCTAGCAAAAACACACTGATTAAATAATTGAGAGAAGATCTTACAAAATATGAAGGTATTCCTACTACAGAGGAATTCATAAAAGAAGCATTGGCATTAAATGCCTTACTCTCAAAACAACAAAACTTGTTTATCTTACAAATTTCAGACATAATGCCACACTTGGAAATCAGTGAACAATTGACTAATACAATCATTGACCAGAGAATTGAGTTTAATGAAATCAATACCAAAATTTCTGATTATATTGAATGGCAGGATTCAGAGGAAGGGAGAAAGTCAAGTCTCCTAAAGATCAAAGAAAATTTTAAAGATATCTTCTTCACTGATTGGGATTCACAGGTAAAACAGGCAGAATTGGCCATAGCCAGAAGAGCAGGTATATCAAAGAGTATGTTCAAAATGATTAACCACATGTTGCATACCTCTGGTTTGATCAAAGAAAGAAATCACAAATCGATTCCTGATCTCAGAAATTTAGAGCAAAGTTGGAAAAATACAGGTCAACTTCGAGAAGAAACGCTTGCACAATTGAAAAAGACTGGTTGGGAATCATACTGGCAGCTATTGGTTAAGCCTCATAGCCAAATAATGACATTGAATTTCTCTCTGGATTCCATACAGAAAATGCAGCCACTTTTACTTGATGCTATATTTACTGGGCAGATGAATACACAGTTCGGGAAGCCTCCACAAGTTCAACCAATGTCTGATATTTGTGAGAAAAAAAGCAGAGCTGGCAGCAATCTATCATCGGGCATGATTATAAGTTAATTTTTTTTTAATAATTTCAAATTTAGCAATTAGATACTATGAATGAGGAAGGTTGTTTGAAACCACCTCATAAGACATTTTGTATAATCTATTTTTGTAAGTAGTTAATATAGTATTTAAACCCTTCTCATGCATTTAGAGAAGGGTCCAGAATTTTTATTGAGAACATTTACAAAGAATGCTTTATTGTAAGTTTGTGGATGCCTTGATAAAATGATGGAACACGGCCTTTTCAATTATATATCATTTTTTTTATCACTGTTGATGCACTTTTGTATTCTCTGAAAGACTTATTGATATAAGGATTGATTGTGGCCTATTATCACTAATCAAATGAATAGGACAGCACACATCTTGTGCTATTATCATGTATGCTAAACTCTGTTTTAAACATTAGTGATAAGTCTAACTTTCATGAATTATGTATGAAATCAATTGTTTATGTTTAAAATATCAGTTGCACTATTGTACGATATAAGGATAGAAATTGATTTGTTTTATATATGATCATCAGAATATATGCGATATGTTTCACATATTCTTTTGATTAACTATTCTCAAAAGAATCATCTTACAAAAGTATTAATTCTATTAAGTCTGTGATTGATCTAAATCATCACAGACTGAATAGATATCATTCTAGATCGCATAAAATTAGCATTATCCCGGGTTAGATTAAATTAGATTTAATTCAAATTTTTACATTTTAGAATAAATTTGTTTTAGTTTTTTTAGTTATTCTTCATGCAAATCATTTGAGAAAAACCCAACAATCATATAAAGCCCAAATCTGGGAAACTGGTCCCATTACACCCAGTTGGAGCCACTATTCCAAACAGAAAAGGAATTGCTTTAAGGTTTGGACTGGGTGGTTATCCCCCTTGTTGTTGCCACAGATTTCTGAGGCCTCAACAGGTAATTACACCAAAATTAAACCTATACACTCATAACCATCTCTAAAATATCTATGATTGTTCAATGTCGATATTTGGACACGTCACAAGAACAATATACGATAAAAATAGTTTCTTTCTACTACCATGTTTAAAAACCACAATGCATTACATCTATGAGGTCTAGAGACTTTAAATATTAAATAGGAAAGCTAACAAATGTGTTGCGAAGGCAATGTTCAACATGTCATATATATATATATATATATATATATATATATATATATATATATATATATATATATATATATATATATATATCCAACCATGTGATGGTGAAATACCTTGATATTACATAATCGCCTTGCAAGGAAACGTTATAACTATGTATACTTTTATGACCGCATGAATTTATGTGTTGGAGAAACTTGCAATTAAAAGAGAAATCCCTTTGGGGTATCAAAGAACCTGTATAATATAAGTTGTGAATAGTTGTATGTGATGAGTGGTCATCATATATGTGTGTGTGTGTGTGGAAGAAGGGAGTTTATAATATATCCCTTGTAGAAAAACAATTTATAGTCAAAGGTTAAGCCATTACCCTTGTCAGGGATATACATATCTATATATTCAAAAGAAAAAAAGAAAAAAAACTTCATAATGCCAATGTACTTATATAGCAAAGACCATGAGTAAGGGTATGACTTGAAAGTCATTGTAATATGTTCACATAAGTTGAAAATGTAATGCGTGAATAAAACTAAACCTGTAGACATATTTCAAGTGTATTCTAACGGAGAACACATATAAATGGTTAGCATTCCCCGACTTTTGCTTGAGACAGATATCGAGTATAATTCCACGACATCTCCTTGTTTGTAAATAAATAAATAAATATTTTCCTTTTTTCATTGTCATGGAAGAATGGAAGTTTTGTTTTTCAGGAGGGATGTTACACTACGTATTGAAAAACCTCTTATATTTATACTCTCTTACCATGTTTCAGAACCATCAAATCAACATAGGGAGGGAGGAAGAAGGGTGGAATATGTGAATTAACCCTAATATTTGTAGACCTCGTCACCAAATGGCGTGTTTGTGTATGCTAACTATTTCTTCGTCAAATCGTGAAACGCGAGGGGTATGAATTGTTCTTGCACTTACAAACATGATAACAAAATCACATCCCAGTAACGTATCTGAGCTACAACTATATTTGATAATGGAGGCATAAAATTTTTGGCCTAGTTCTAGTCACAATGGATTCAAACATGCCCAGTGATATTTCATAGTTACGAAGAGGTTTTGTTAAAGTATGTGAAAAAACATTACACCAAATGTTTTAAGAGATTCCTAGAAATACCCCTTTTGGGCTTGTTTAATCATTATTCTTGAAACTAATTATGTTAGAATATTTTCTCAAGTACTTCATAGTAAAATTGTATTTTCCCTAATTTAGAATACATACATATAAGTTGAATCCTCATAAAAGTGTTTATCTTAGGTCTATCTTCCATATTATATCCATAAATCATTATATGCTCTACCAAAGTCATCAATTCATCGCACACTTATAAAATAAAATCATAGTGTACCCAACCATTCACTTCATTAGGAAATATATTTTTATCAAGCATTTTGTCAAAGAGTTTGTAGGTGTACTCTATAAATTTCACTTTTGTGTTGTGTCTAGCTCATATAGGCTCAATGTCTAAACCTAGGATCTGATACCACATGTAACACGCAACGTGGGGTCCTCTAACTAAAACTAAATTTATCATCTAATTTCATAGCAAGGAAAATAACATGTTTATAACATAACAATTTTTTACAATAACATATAAATAAAATTTGATTTACAACATAATAAACATGCTAGAAATTTGATTCGTAATAATTTACATAAATAAAACAACAAATGGAGAAATACCTGATCTGGTGGCTCAGTTGGGGTGCTCTTGTTGGAGTTTCCCAATTGAATTTTCCACCATGCCAACTAGAAATATCTATCTGACTTCCTAGTCCAAGGAACCTCCTTAGGTTCCCTATTCATTCGAGCCCAGGTCCAACAGCAACTACCCTAATGTGTTAAAAAATTAGGTCCAATAGTATCTAACGACAACCAAAACCAATCTCCTCCATTCTCCTTCCTTTCTTTCTCTCCCAATTATTTTCTCCAATGCAAATAATAAATACCAAGGATCCCCCTTCTCCTCTCATCATCCTTCCCTTTATGTATCCCCACTCATCCACCTCAGTGACCTACCATCAAGGCCATGAATACCCCACATCCTTTTAATTTAATGACCTTGACCTTTCCCCCTATATCTTCTCCATAAATGAAATTGGGGGCAACTTGTGAAACTATGGGAAATAAAATATTAATATTTAATTTTGAAATAATTTTGAGGAGACAACTTGTCAAACTTTGGGAAATGAAATATTGATATCTAATTTTGAAATGACTTTGAGGAGACAATTTGTCAAACTTTGGGAGATGAAATAATAATTAAATAATAAATAATAATAAAATATTAAGATTCACATGAATCTAATAAATTTAATATTAATAAGTATGTAACCATATGACTTAATAATTTAAGCCAAGATTTTAAAGATAATTATAACTAATCAAGATTAGTCATTAATTAATATTAACCATTTATTTAAACATCTAAATTTTAAGCTTTAAAATACTAGTGCATTTGGGCGAGGTGTGAGTATATAACTAGCATATGCATAACTCATACGTATAATAATAATACTTATTGGAATCAAGCACAAAAAATCAATCACTTAGTAAGTATGCTAATAAAATAATGTAAAATAATAAGATCAAGTAAGACATTACACTATACAAACATTCAATATCCATCTCTACATTGCACCAATAACACCACAACAATTCCATAGAAATTTCGAGTTCACATCATTAAACATTTTACGAAATTGCAACTAAAGAGGACAAAACCCTTTTTACAACACTCTTATTACACCTATTACACATTAATATAGTTGAGATTTAGTTTAGTATATGGATACCATGAGTCAATGATTAGACATAAATTAATGGTTTCGCACATGGTTTTTAACCAATTGAAGTCATTATTGGTAAGATGTTATGTGATGATACATAAATTGTTCGTATTCAAGAAATAAAGTGTTGGTAATTTGAGCGATGGTTTTATTTATTTTTTAATGATAATAAGCTATTTGTATTTGTGAATAATAGTTGATGGTTGAGAAATAAGTTTCGATATGTTTTATCATTTTTAATAATGAGATGTTGATATTCTCCATTTTATTATTAATTGGATTTATGGTATATGTGTGAGACTTTACATTATTATTAATCTTTTGATTGGTATTAATAAGTTTACATTGCAATTGAGGTTATGTATCTTGGCGTTATGTATCTGGGCGGTCTTATGTATGGAGTTGAAATTGTGTATGGGGTTACATAAGTGTTTGAAGAAAGCATTTGTCTTTTTTTACTAGAGATTTAGGGAAGACTAGTTTTTTTCTAAATACAAATGAAGGCTAAAACCTTCTCTTTAGTTTTAGAGTATGATCTAAATTTATTCTTAATTGACTAAGAACTTCTCTTATTTGAATATAAGGAAACTAGTTAATAGTGCAATACTTAAATTCATATCACGAGTATGGAAGTCTACTCCCTTATAAAGCACCAATGAGTTATTTTAATTGGTCAAATTTTGTTTATAAATGATGATATTGGCGCAGGTTTGGTATTGAGATTATATCAATAAAGACTAGGTTGGTAGACCTGAGTATTGTAAGATTTTACTTCTTTGAAAATAAAAATATTTTGTATGATTGTGAAATTCAGAATTATTCCATGTTTAAGAAGGATTATTCAAAACGTTTTTGAGGATTTCAATCTAATTGGAATTCCACCAAAAACAAATAAAAAAATTCTTTGTTATCTTTAACAATATTAGGAGTTTTTCCAATCATTAAAAGAATTGGAGTGGGCACCATGGACCTTGGCCAAAATTAAGCATTTAGTTTCGGTTGGGGCCTCAAAATGGCAACAAACAATGAATCCAAAGGTCTTGTAGCATTCCAAGGCCTAAAATTGCTTTCTAAAATCACTTCATGTAACTACATCACAATGGTTGGGGAGTCATTCGTTATCATAAATACCCTACAATGTATGCAAGCAATAGCTATTTGCTACAAAAATCCTCTTTTTCATAGTTTTTCTCAAGTTACCTTAGTCCACATGCCTCATTCTAAAATATTTATAGAAAATTGAAAGAAAAATGATGGAGCATATTTAGTAGAGGACTGCCTCCAAATCAAGGGATGGGAGGAGGTTCAAACCAATAAGTATCATCCATGACCATAAGCTATCCACAACGACTCATTTGGTTGGGATGTGTTAGGAAGGCCTTAAGGTTTCATTAACCACACAAGGAGGGTACAAGTTCTACCCACCCCATTACTTCAAGAATTAAATCATGAGGGATCTTCTTAACCCACCTCCATCTATTGATTGCGACCTCATTATCCTCACACTAATGAAAGGAGGATATATTTACCTAATGTATTTCCTCTTCCTATTAGATATTTACATGTAGGGGAACGAGCCTTGAATGATTTTAACATGTTTCTTTTTTATGCCTTCGAACACATTTGTGACAACCCCACCCGTGGTCCTCTTAGAAAAGGCATTGTAAATATTTTTACAAATATGTGAAATTTTAAAAAGGGGACTGCTTCAAAGGGACACAAATTCCAGAGTTGGGGAGGAGGATTGCTTGCTTGGGATTATTGAAGTTTTCTTGTATAGAGAAAAAAACTTGAATTTATTAGACATGACATTAGAAGTTGGTTGGTGCATGAATTAATGAGTTGGTTCTTAATTTAAATGGGTTGCAAGAGAAGGTACAATCCCATGTTGCTTGAAAAATGGTAATAAGAAAATAGGACAAGAAATTAAGAAGAAAAATGTGCAGGAAAGAAAGGGAGGACAGGGCAATAAATGTGAGACCAAGAAGGAGGAGAGGATGGGGATGAAGAATCCATGTAGAACAAGTAAAATAAAGCAATAAAGGCATTAAAAAAAGGGGGAGGAGGCGAATAACAGTTAGAAGAGGAAGCAAGAGAAGAAACAACCATTTGAGCATCAGAGAAACAAAGAACTTTGGTTCAATTAGTAGGCAACGCAAAATATAAGAGAAGAGAAGAGAAGGGGATTGAATTTCAGGTTCCCTCAAGGTTATTGATCTAAAAATGGAACTATTTGTAATTCTATGCAAAGTATCCATCCTCAAAGAATTTAGTGTGCAAAGTGTTCTCCATGACTTGCAGGTTAAACAAAGTAGTTTTGGTTTGTTTCTGAGTTTTATGTGTGAGGATTTGTTAATTAAATTTACTATTTAACATATCATAGCAAAAATACACAGCAAGTAAAATTCACCATAACATAACACAGCAAATTGTTGAGGCAGTTCACCCCTCTTGGGCTACATCTATCGATCCAAGGCTCCCCAATGGCATGTCCTTGCTCTATTAATTTGCTCAAAATTGTTACACATTGAAAAATATGCCTAAAAAAGAAAAACCAACTGTAAATTTGACTTCAGAAGATAGAAAATAGCTATATATGGCTTTTGTTTCACCTTAAACAATGAAATACAACCCAATACAGTGCCTTCTTCATGATAGCCCTAATGGCTCCTTCCTCTTCCCTGAAGAAAAATATGCTATAGATCACCTATTTTTTCTCTAAAAACTATTCCAAACTCTTCAGAATGCTGAAGAAACCCAAAATTGACTAAAATTTCATCCAATTTCGTTCAATATTGAGGGAGTTATGGCAAAAACAAATTTTTGCCTAGTGTCCCCCAAAATCCTCCTCCAAAACTGGAGGAACTGCAGTTAGGAGCGCCAAAAATGGCATAACTCCAATAAAGGCGGAACACGCCCCAAATTTGGTGGTGGCATTAAATTTCAGTTTAAATGTGGAGTGGGGCGGTCACATGGTGACCGCCGCCCTAACTGTCGAATCAAACGCTAACCAACCGGATTAATAACTGTGGCATTAAATATTGACTGCGTTGCGGCCACATGTGACAGTTTTCGTGAGCAGATATTTAACCGCCAACTCTGAACTCTGGTCACCGGCTCTTGGTCACATGAAGCACTTTGAAGTGGGGGTTGGCCGTAAGGGGTTGGCCCCCTTTACCGCCAACCAAATCAAATAAAAACTTTAAATGATTAATGTGCCCCAAACATATTAAGAACTATGTTGGAGCCCGGTTGGTCGGAACGCCCGGCTGGCAGCAGGGAGACCGCGGTTCAAAACCTACCAAATAACAATATTTTTGATAGACCATGCATCTCTGCCTTGGGGCCACGTGGCACCCCGTGATAGGCCAATTTTACAAACAGTCAACCAAACAACCAATAAATACCTACCACTTGTCTGCATGTGATAGGCCTACTTGGAATATTCCAGGGAATATTTTGAGGAATATTCCAGGGAATATTTTGAGGAATATTCCTAGAATATTCCTTGAAATATTCCTTTTTTTATTTTTCCAAATTCATAAAATTCAAACTTGGTCAACTAAAAAATGGAGTTTACTAGCGATTTCAAACCTTCATAACTTTCACATACAACCTCAGTTTTGAGAACCGTTCATGGCGCCAGCATCGCAATGACGAGACCTTTTTGGTCGTTCAGATTTCAACCATTTTTTAGCAATTTTTTAACTTGGACATGATCTCCTGATCACACCTCCCCAATGGGAAGCTTTTGGACCCCAAAATCTCTCTAAACTACAGAAACTGAAGATGAGGAGACTAATTCTCCACTCTTCCAACCTTGAACCACTGAAATCTCCCTGATTTCATCAAATCGAGCTTCTCATAAAAAGATAAATTATTCCTTGAATCTGTTGACCGACTGTTGCTAACCTTGACTGTGTCATGATGCAAATTTTTTAAACTTGCGGAACAACAACTAAAATTTGCAGAAAACATACTGCTCCTACAATGGTCAAGGGAAAATGAAAATAAGATTCACCTTGCCAATTGTCCTCATGGCGATATTTTTCCGAATGAGCCTTGTATTTGTGTCGATTCCCGACCAAGTTTCTTCACCATAGTATTCTACCATTCTGAAACCAACAATGATCCTTGCTGAACTTTGTGCCCTCTTTGCTTGCATGCTTCACCCTCTCTTGGATTTTTGCACCACTTTTCACCGACACTTTATTTTCTACACCGATCGACACCAAAGACATTTGCTACAACTTCTTGTCATCTTCTTCTAAAGACGACCTGCTTTCAGACTGAAACATTTCATTATTTACATCAGAAATAACATGAAAAGGATTATGTAAAAAAAATATTTTTGCTTAATCATCAACAAAGTCAAATTTTGACTTGCATTGACAAGCCTTTTCAACTGCCCTGCATTCACTAAAGAAGATTCTAGCTTCTTCCGATGTGCTCTCACAATAAACTCCTTGCCATCCTTGAATAAATGGTACTTGTTCTCATGGAAATGGAATATCACTTTCATGTCATATAAGTAAGGACTGCCCAACACCACACCTATAATTTCAAGTGGTACCACATCTAATTCAACCATGTCAATATAATGAGCTATTATGGCGAAGCACAACATGCACTTCCTTGAAACTTGTAAATTTGCATCCTTGCAAATCCAACCAAGAGGATAAGATTTAGGATGTGGAATGGTTTCAAGATTCAGCTTCTTGACTAAGTCTTCTGATATGAGGTTCTCTTGTGACCCAATTTCAAATAGTGTGTCTATCTTTGTGTGTTCTGAAATGATCCTCACATGAAACAGCTCAATCCTCCTCTCCTCATTTGGAGCTTCTATGTGATAGTTTGAAATGCTAGAACTGGGATTTGTTTCATTTACAATATCTTTCCCCTTTATGTTCTTTAGTGCCATAGGTATGCGTTTAGTTCATCTCCTGATTCAAACCCTAATTCTTGTTCAGCTATTGCAACCGTCTTGCCTTTCTCTTTGGCCTTATCTTTGGTTTTGAATTTTTTTGGTTTCAACTTCGGATGAAGTTTCTAGCAATGTTCTTCATCATGGCTTGTTGATCCAGGTGGATATTGGTGGCCACCCGCCTATTCCACTTGGGCCCCCACCATTGTCTCTTTCATTTTTTCAGTTTCAGCATAATTTACTATTTTTAGTAGTTTTTCGGGTCTTCAACTTCCGGAGCCGTTTTGAGGCCCTAAACGACGTTTTTTGGGCATCGTGCCTCAGTGAATATCATTCCTCTCCTAAATGATATTTGTGGCGAAAGTTGTAGTCCTCGGATAGAGCTTTCTAATGATGTATCATGAGCGTCAAACGGAGATAGTATGCCAAAGTTACGTCCCTGGGAAGTTGAAACACCAATTTACCCAAACGGGGCCCATAGTTTTGGCGCTTCATCTCCTAGGGTTAGGTTTTTGGATGTTTAGGTTCTCCCTTGTTTCTCAATAATAGATAGGCCCTCGAGCCTCATTGTAACTCAGTTCAGAGGCCTGTAGCCGCCACATCTCTCCTCAGAGATAGCTACCAGCGCCCTAGCTAGTTTTATTTCCATTCTGTCTGTAAGCAAATTTCAGTTCTTTGATATTAATGAAATGAAGTGTTATTTCCACTGCATCTATGTGTTTATGTTTATATGTTTATTCTGTTGCGTTCCTTCATAAATCCGGATCAGTGGTATCAGAGCGGTCTGCTTTTTCTCGATCCTTCTTTGCATGTCCCCAACGAGGTCGGGATATAAGGAGCTAGGGCTTGATCTGGTGGAACCTTTGCAAGATCAGCCTCGCAAACCTCGACGGACGCCCATGGGGGACAAAAAGAAAGATGAGGGAGTAGGAGATCCTATCAAAATATTGCTCGAGGAGGCCCTCGAAAAACAAAGGAACGCGATGATGGATAACTTTGCTCAGATCCTTCAACGGCTGCCCACCGGCGGCGCATCCGCATCCAGCAGCCACTCTGGAGGTGCGACTCCTTTTAAGGTACAAGTAAATTTTGACATTCCCATATTTGAGGGTCAAATAGACACAGATGTCGTAGATAGATGGTTGAATCTATTAGAAGGATATTTCTCTGTTCATGACTTTTCAGACCGGGAGAAGATTATTTTTGCACTCCTCAAAGCTACCCCACATGTTAAGGACTGGTGGGAAACCTACTGTGAGAACAAGGACCAGACAGAACCCTCTCTGTTCTCGGCCGTACCAACTTGGAATTCTTTCCGAGACGTCGTCAAGGAAAAGTACTATCCCGTGGGGAGCTATGAGGACAAGTACATACAATGGACCATGCTGCGACAACAAAGGGATCAAGATGTGCATGAGCTGACGAATCTGTTCCATACCCTGCGCACAAAATTCGGTATCAAAGATTCAGAGAAACATTTGGTGCTAAAGTATCGCAGCTGTCTGCATAGATACATTCAGGAGGAAATGGAGTTCCTCGACATCTCCTCACTTGGTACGGCATACCGGTATGCCGCCAAGATTGAGCAGAAATTCAAACAGAAGAAGCGAGAATTTGGATCTGCGAATCAAAAGCAAGGGAAAGGTGCTTCCAAACCGCAGAACAAAGGACAGAGCCAAGGCATGGCAGCTAAAGACAACCCGTCAAAGCCACAAGAAAAGAACAGCACCCCAAAGCCAAAGAAGAACACAGGAAAGTGGTGTGAGTTCCATAAGAGCTTCACTCACAACACAAGTGTGTGTCGGGCCAAGCAGTTGCTAGTGGCCGAGATGAGGGCTTCTGAGTCAGATGCATGCTCCGAATCCAAATCAGAACCTAAAAATGGGAATGAAAAATGGAAACATATTATTGATGCGGAGCCCAATGCCACTGTTGCCACTACAAAGATCCAGAAGGAGGAACCGGAAGATCCAGAGGAGGAGGAACGTCTCTTCCACTCCCAGATGTGGGTAAAGGGCTCCCCTGTACAGTTCATTGTCGACAATGGGAGCCAAAAGAACCTCATTTCAGTAGACGCCATGAAGCGGTTGGGTTTGCCGACCACAGCTCACCCACATCCATACACCATCGGGTGGCTTCACCAAGGACGAGATCTCCGCGTCAGCCAGCAGTGCCGCCTTCCCTATAGCATCAAGCCCTTCACGGATGAGGTATTATGTGACGTTGCTCCTATTGATGTTTCTGATGTATTATTAGGACAACCATACTTGTGGAAGCGTCATGATGTGTATGAGTCTCGACCTCGTGTTGTTATTATTACTTTGGGAAATAAGTTGTACAGGATACCAGAGGTACCACCTCCTACGGCTATCTCTTTGGTTACTGCAAAACAATGCAGTAAGCTCAATTTCCCAAACCAGAAAATTCGTTTTCCTGATGATCCGCCCCCAGGGCAAGAAGAAGACTGTGGCCACGACCTCCAGACAAGGCCCCTCTGCACGACAACAACAAATGGATAAGGTCGTGGAGGAGTACGGGGACATCTTCACCTCACCCACAGGGGTTCCTCTGCACTGCCAGGTCAAGCACCCGATTGATCTGACCCCAGGTGCGCCGCTACCCAATGGACTGATCTATCGACGCTCTGTTCTGGAAAATGATGAAATCAAGAGGCAGATTCAGGAGCTGTTGCAGAAAGGTCACATCAGACCAAGTTCATCGCCCCGTGGGAGCCCGATCGTGTTGGTACAAAAGAAGGATGGGACGTGGAGACTCTGTATTGACTATCGGGCGCTGAACAAGATCACTGTCCGGAATAGGTACCCAATCCCACGGATTGATGACCTTCTGGACCAACTCCAAGGTGCAAAATATTTCAGTAAGATCGACCTAAAGTCTGGGTATCACCAAGTACCAATTGAACCCTCTGATGTGTGGAAGACTGCCTTCAAAGCTAAGGAAGGCCTTTTTGAATGGCTGGTCATGCCTTTCGGGTTGACGAATGCTCCCGCAACCTTCACGAGGATGATGGACGACATCTTGCGGCCATTCACCAACTCATTCGTAGTGGTGTACTTGGATGACATTCTGATCTTCAGCAAGACTTGGGAAGAGCACCTTCATCACATCCGACAAGTCCTCCAAACACCGCGGCAACACAAGTTGTGTGCCAATTTGGAGAAGTGCACGTTTGGCATGACCCAGGTTCAATATCTGGGATACATTATTGATGAAAGGGGGGTGCATGTGGATCCAGCCAAGATCCAAGTCATTCGGGATTGGCCAGCCCCAACCACTATAACAGAGCTTCGCAGCTTTCTGGGTCTTGCTAATTTTTACCGTAGATTCATGTTGGGATTCTCTCATATCAGTTAGCCCTTGAGTCAGGTCACCAAGGGAGGAGCGAGAGAAAAATTCTTTTGGTCAGAACCTCAACAGAAGGTGTTCACAGAATTGAAAAATCGCCTCTGTTCTGCCCCAGTGCTCACATTACCATACTTGCAACAGCCATTTGAGATCGAAACAGATGCCTCCGACTATGCTATTGGGGCAGTTCTTACTCAACAGGGACATCCAGTGGCATATCACAGTGAGACATTGTCTGAGACAGTTCGCAAGTATCCCACCTACGACAAAGAAATGTATTCCATTGTGCAAGCCTGTCGACAATGGAAGCATTACATTTTGGGCAAGGAAACAATCATCCACACATACCACCGGCCCCTACAGTTCATACAGACACAAGGGAAGTTGCAAAATGATCGCCATCAGAAGTGGTCCACATATCTGCAACAATTTCATTTGAACATCAAGTACAAGAAGGGTAGCACCAATAATGTTGCAGACTGCCTCAGCCGACCACCGATCGTGGCGCTCACCACTGTGCTCAACTCTTGTGGGCACGAGACTTCTGATTGGCCGCTTCTCTATGAGAGTGACCCAGAATTCGTCCACACTTACAAGGCACTCTTGGGGGGCACGCAAGTTC
Organism: Pinus albicaulis; assembly: GCA_034641835.2. Classification (NCBI taxonomy): domain Eukaryota; kingdom Viridiplantae; phylum Streptophyta; class Pinopsida; order Pinales; family Pinaceae; genus Pinus; species Pinus albicaulis. The sequence goes on from CM076577.1 coordinate 599,147,436, forward strand.
CAAATTTTCACCTCCAAGATGCACTTTTATGTCACCTGGGACACCTTTGTGTTCCTTCAAGCGAGCGTGCCAAGATGATATGGGAAGTACACTACAGTCGAGTCGCTGGGCATTTCGGGGTCGAGAAAACAGTAGCAATACTACAGAAGTATTTCTATTGGCCGAACCTTCGAAAGGATGTCGAGAAGCACATCAGATCCTGCACCGCTTGTGCCATTGCCAAACCGACCATCAAGAAGCAAGGCCTATATACTCCACTACCTACCCCTAGTCGACCGTGGGAATCCATCTCCATGGATTACATGTCGGGCCTTCCTTCTACTAAGAATGGAAATGACTGTGTTTTCGTGGTCGTTGACAGATTCTCGAAGATGGCCATCATGGCGGCCTGTAAGAAGAATATCACAGCAGAAGCCACTGCTAAACTCTTCTTCGAACGAGTGTGGGTGCACTTTGGGATCCCACAGTCTATCATATCAGATCGAGATAGCAGGTTCCTCAGCACATTTTGGTCCAGCCTCTGGTCAATGTTGGACACAAAGCTCACCAAGTCCACAGCTTTCCATCCCCAAACAGATGGCCAGACAGAGGTCGTCACCAGAATGATTGTACACATTCTGCGCATGTACAACTCAAAGCATCCACGCACATGGGACGAGAGCCTCCCCTATGTACAACACAGTTATAATCGGGCTCTCCACAGTTCAATTGGCCATAGCCCCTTTCAGGTGGGCTTGGGATTCCAGCCACTATGTCCCATTGACATAGCCATGCCATTTGCAGCTGCTCAGGCCAATTCAGCTCATGTCCAGTCTGAAGTTGACAAAGCCAGTAGCTTCATCGAGCACATTCAACACATCCGCCAACAGGTTCATGATATATTGGATAGATCCAATGCCAAGTACAAGCAACGCCATGATCAACACCGGGTGCCACACAACTTCCAGGTGGGTGACAAAGTATGGCTACATTTGCAGAAGGAGCGCCTCACCGGCCCCACCGCAAGCTTCGCCCGCTCCGATACGGGCCGTACACCATCACCAAGGCTGTAGGGAACAATGCATTCGAGCTCAGTATTCCACCATTCCTTGGTCTGCACCCAGTCTTCAATGTGGATCGCCTTCATCCTTACTTCCCACCTTTACTGGACACCTCGGACATTGCAGAACAACTCACACCAACTGAGTTAAATCCAGACTGCATGGAACAGGCACCACAGATTGCATCATGGACATGCAAATCAAGAACACTCGCCAGCAGAAGATCCAACTATATCGGGTTGTCAAAGCTGGCCAACTCCTGCACTAAGGAAAGTGGTTCACCAGGGACCAAGTTCAGCAGAAATTTCCTCATCTCATGGAGGAACTTAACGCAATGGGGACCATTGATTCCTAAGGGGGGAGGAATGATCCAGGTGGATATTGGTGGCCACCCGCCTATTCCACTTGGGCCCCCACCATTATCTCTTTCAGTTTTTCAGTTTCAGCATACTTTACTATTTTTAGCAGTTTTTCGGGTCCTGAACTTCCGGAGCCGTTTTGAGGCCCTAAACGACGTTTTTTGGGCATCGCGCCTCTAGCAAATATCATTCTGCTCCAAAATGACATTCATGGCGAAATTTTTAGTCCTCGGATAGAGCTTTCTAATGATGTATCATGAGCATCAAACAGAGATAGTATGCCAAAGTTACGTCCCTGGGAAGTTGAAACACCAATTTACCCAAACGGGGCCCATAGTTTTGGCGCTTCATCTCCTAGGGTTATGTTTTTGGATGTTTAGGGTTCTCCATTGTTTCTCAATAATAAATAGGCCCTCGAGCCTTATTGTAACTCAGTTCAGAGGCCTGTAGCCGCCACATCTCTCCTTAGAGATGGCTACTAGCGCCCTAGCTAGTTTTATTTCCATTCTGTCTGTAAGCAAATTTCAGTTCTTTGATATTAATGAAATGAAGTGTTATTTCCGTTGAATCTCTGTGTTTATGTTTATATGTTTATTCTGTTGCGTTCCTGCATAAATTCGGATCACTTGTTTTGGAACAGTTTTTACAAAATCATTTTCCCTTCTCTTTCCTAGAGTTCGCATTTCTCTTTCTCCCTTTGCCTTTAAATTCACTATCCTCGTTCCCATCAAAATATTGTTTACCTCTAGCCTCTAAATGTGTGGCTTGGACACAAGCCTCGTCTAGACTAGTAGGATTGAACATAAGGATAGACTTATGTATAAGATAGTTTTGTAAACCACCTATATATTTCAGCAAAATATCTTGCCTATGCAAATCAATTCCTAGTAAAAGAGCCCTTCGTCTAAACTCTTGAGTGTAATCTTGTACATTTTGTCCCTTAAGTTGTCTAAAACTTTTCCAATTCATGATAGCCTTTTGCAAATGAGCTAATGGATAAAATTGCTTTTTAAATGCAGAAATAAAATCAGCCCATGATAAATTGATCTTACCATGTTTTCTAATCTCATCCTTGGTTTGGGCTTCCCACCATACCAATGTTGCACCATCCATTCTCAAAGAGGCTAACTAAATCTTGGTGTCGTCATCATGAAGGTTTTGTATCCTCAAGTAAACTTCCAACTATCTTATCCAATTGTCAAGTTTTTTTGCATTGACCTCACCATTAAACATAGGCAACTCAAACTTAACATCAAGCTTTAAAAATGAACTTTTACCAATGTTTTTTTACTTGTGAGATTTATTCACCGAAGTAGAGGATGACGATGTAGAGGAAGAGGATGAAGATGGGGATGGTGGATCACCATTTCCTCCGTGTCCTTTCTTTGACTTGTCATCACTTTTCTTTCCTCCTAAGAACCCTCTCCTTCCTAGTGGTGTTTCGACCCTTCTCCTTCAAGCCTTTCGTTCCTTTCTTGGTAGAGTATCCTCACCATCTCAGTCATGCCCAGGAACGCCTTTCGGAACACCCATTCTTCTTCTTTGGGATCAATGTCTTCATGAACTTCTCCTTCTCTTGAAGACATGCTTAAGACTTCTTCTGTGGCTCTTGGAGATGAATTAAAAGGTGGAGTTAATGGCACTCTGGCCCTCCTTGGTTGAGGATTATTTTGAGCTCTAACCAATTTTCCTTCCCCTCTCTTGAGCTTAAGCCTAGTAAGCATCCAAACTTACAAACAGTCAACTATATCTTTGCACAAGAACAAATGCAGAGTAAATATCTAGCTCTGATACCAACTGATCTAAAAATGAAACTATTTCTAATGCTATGCAAAATATCCATTCTCAAATAATTTAGTGTGCAAAGTGTTCTCCGTGACTTGTAGGTTAAATAAAGTAGCTTTGGTTTGTTTCTGACTTTTATGTGTGAGTATTTGTTAATTAAATTTATTGTTTAACATATCACAGCAGAAATATACAGCAAATAAAATTCACCATAACATAACACAGCAAATTTTTGAGGCAGTTCACCCCTCTTGGGCTACATCTGCCGGTCCAAGGCTCCCTAATGGCATGTCCTTGCTCTATTAATTTGCTCAAAATGGTTACACAGTGAAAAATATTCCTAAACAGAAAAAACCAACTGTAAATTCGACTTCATAAGATAGAAAATAGCTAGAAATGGCTTTTGTTTCACCTTAAACAGTGAAATACAACCCAATACAGTGCCTTCTCCATGATGGCCCTGATGGCTCCTTCCTCTTCCCTGAAGAAAAAGCTAGTGTAGATCACCTCTGTTCACTCTAAAACCTGTTCCAAACAAGAAACCCAAAATTGACTAAAATTTCATCCAATTGCGTTCAATATTGAGGGAGTTATGGCAAAAACAAATTTTTGCCTAGTGTCCCCCAAAATCCTCCTCCAAAACTGGAGGAACTCCAGTTAGGAGCGCCAAAAATGGAATAACTCTAGAAAAGGCAGAATGCGCCCCAAATTTGGTGGTGGCATTAAATGTCAATTTAAATGTGGAGTTGGGCGGTCACATGGTGACTGTCGCCCTGACCGTCGAATCAAACGCTAACCAACCAGATTAATAAGTGTGGCATTAAATATTAACTGTATTGCGGCCACATGTGACGGTTTTCCTGAGTGGATATTTAACCGCCAGCTCTGAACTCTGATCACTGGCTCTTGGTCGCATGAAGCACTTTGAAGTGGGTGCTGGTCGTAAGGGGCTGGCCCCCTTTACCGCCAACCAAATCAAATAAAAACTTTAAATGATTAATGTGCCCCAAACATATTAAGAACTACGTTGGAGCTCGGTTGGTCGGGTCGCTTGGCTGGCAGCGGGGAGACTGCGGTTCAAAACCTGTGGATTAACAATATTTTTGATAGACCATGCATCTTCGACCTGGGACCACATGGCGGCCTCCGGGCTTGCCATGTGGCACCACGTGATAGGAAAATTTTACAAACAGCTAACCAAACAACCAACGAATACCTGCCACTTGTCCGCATGTGATAGGAACGCTTGGAATATTATTTTTTTAATTTTTCCAAATTCATAAAAGTCAAAATTGGTCAACTGAAAAATGGATTTTACTGGCGATTTCAAACCTTCATAACTTTCACATAAGACCTCAGTTTTGAGAACCGTTCATGGTGCCAGAATCGCAGTGACGAGACCTTTCTGGTTGTTCAGATTACAACCATTTATGAGCACTTCCATTTTTAAGCAATTTTTTAACTTGGACGTGATCTCCTGATCAGTTATGGAATGAGATGTTAATCTTTGGATCCTTGTAAAAACTTCAGGTCCTTGGAGGCTATGGGTTGAGATGGGATCCTTGAAGCCCTGTAACAGTTTTGGCCCCCTGATATTGTGGGTTGAGATGGGATCCATGGAGCCCTGTAACAGCTTCGGTCCTTGGAGGTTATGGGTTGGGACATAATCTCTGGAGACCTATAACAACTTGGGTCCCTTGGAGGTTATGGTTGAGATAGAAGGCTCTAGAGCCCTGAACAACTTGAGAAGAGGCTAATCATGAAGCAACATCAAAGAAGACTTGATTGAAGACCTTTGGTTATTGCCTTACAATTACAATCGATTCTGGACTTCCTAGAAGGGAGTGAATCATTGTGTTCATACTTGGGGTGAGTTAGAGAACCCTTGGACTCCTTATGTTGAATAATATGGTAACAATCAACTGAGGGATTTAGGAAGAGGTCCTTTGGAATTCCCCATCTTCATTTGGAAGCTAGTGATTGATTGCCTTAAGAAAGCACCCCCCTCAGAATCTGGAATCTGTCTCGGGGGTGATAGTTGCAAGTAAATGTAGTTGTAACTATCTATGGTTGGGTGGAGAGTTCTTGTCCCAGACTCAATGACCCTGCAAGTTTAAAACTAAGTAATATTCTATACTTGTTTACATGTCGATGAATTTATGATGCATTATGGTTGAAATGGTTTGGATTCTTTTGGGACTGTAACAATGTTGTTAATTTGATGAGCATGTAGATACCTCTCTATCCAGAGATAGCCTCATAATTATGATAAATAATTGCATACATGAACAAATATGTTGCATATTTGAAATGAATGGTGTTGATGAACAAGTTGAGCAAGTTTTGCTTCTGGATGGGAATGAAGTATTGTGTTAAATGCTTACTAGTGTTGTTCATAACATGTAGTGTGCATGTTACATGTTATTTTGTCACCATGACATTTTACTGTCCATATAGGTCTATTTCTACCTATATTGTGCTCCCTTAGAAGTCAAAAACCCTAATATTCCTAAACCAAGTCTTGGAATTAGAGAAAATCTCTTTAAAACCCTTAAAAGTCTACCTTCGCATTTTTTCTAGCCTTTTCCTACGGGTTCGCGGATACTTGGTCTATAAATTGTGGAAACCCCCGCACGTTCTACTACTAAAACCTGTGGACCCCCATAAAAAGTTGAATTAAAGAAAAAGTAAATTATAGAAGCCTAGTTGGTCGAATATTCTCCCATCTGGAAGCTTCTAGAGGCACGATCAGTTCAAGCTTTATCCCTCCACTCATGTAGCTTATCCCTTGGTCCATGGAGCTCAAATCCCTTCCTGAGATTAATCCATACCCCACTTCATGGAACTGAAACTACCTCCATTTCCCTATAAATTGAGCTCATGTTTCAGTCTCAAGGGAAGACATACATTGTAGTTACTAAAGAAATTCCCAAGAGTGCATACTTTCGACACTAGTTGTTGTTGGCATGACAATGATCACACCCTTATGTCCATAACTCCATGCTGGTATTTAGAGAGGAAGTCTTTTCAAATTGAAGTAGGAACGATTGTTCAGGACCATGGTAGAAATTTGTACGACATCAAGGCATCAGGTTGTAAGATTACTCTTTTCATTCAAGATAATACATATGGATCTCTTTTTCTCATGGATTTGTTCTTGTGCTTATTGAATAACATCAATACTTATACTCCTTGATCACTAAGTTGGATTAGATTTTCTTGATTATTATATGTTGCAGGTGCTTTGATTCTTTTGTCTTGTCTTTTATTGTAGTTTCTACTTACTAGAGAAGCCTCTTTGGAGCGACTGGATAAAAGACCGCATCGAACGTTGGATTTCAAGCTAGGGGCATGTCCTCTATCTTTGCTTATAATAATTCTGAATTTCAATTAGTCTAGAGCAAAAGGTTTCCAAATGGATGTTTGTTTCTAGCTATTCGTTGAATACTAGGGAGATCGCTCTTGTCCGCAAGAGGGATTAATACGCATAACAGTGCAACAAGCTGAATAATGCTTTATATGATCGCTAGCTAGAGTTGAATATTTGTACCGAGACAATAATCTGTATGTGATGCTTATTTTTGTTTTTAACTATACATATGTAAATAATACAAGACTAATATGAAATGTTATAGATTGTGAAAGGATCCATAAGGATCTGGACTAAAACTTGGAAACCTTGGGCATAGAGACCCTTTTATTAACATGAAATAATCACATAAGAGACCACTCAATTAGCAGGGTCTTTGAATACACATGGATATTCCTTCATTGCGATATAAGCCCTTGAACCTGTGCAAAAAGCATTGTGTCAATGTTGGAAGGGTTATTCTTCCTTCATGTGTAGGGACAACATAAATCCATGCAGGCATGCTTTGCCAACCATGCATTATCAATAACTTGGATATCTTCCACTAGCATTAGGGTGTAGCTAGCTTGACCCCGACAGTCTCTTCATAGCACCATGGAGTTTCTTATAGACCTGCCTTGCAGCGTGGAATTCTTGGTGTGTGCTAGGCAAGGTGGAGACCTTTCATGAGTTCACACCAAGTCCATGGTAGGTAAGGATCATAGGAGCAGCTAAGCTAGCATGTCCGGAATTACCTGTCTGATAACAAGAAATATAGATGGGTTAGGAACTCCTTGGAATTGGATTATATCAAGCTCAAAAGGGGTAGCACCATAGGGTGCCTTAATAAACCATCGATGTCAGCACCAAGTACTAGTATTGAACTAGAGGTTTGCACGCTCTATGAGACAAAGCCATGTTCGAAATAACTAGTTTAGGGAAATCATGGTAGGGTTGATACTTTCTCTTTCGACGGTCGTAAAGATCCCCATCTAATGCACTACATAAGGCAGGGTCAAGATCCCTTAGTTGAGCCATGGAAGAGATCTAGTGCTAGTTCAATGCAACTGAGATAGGAGCACCATGAACTTATAAAATTGAATCGGGCAACCTTATCCTTAATTAGGAAGAACCATAGTCATGGAGGCTTCACATTGGCGTGGACCAATTACCCTTTATCGCGATTAGGCGAAGTCATCGTAACATGGCCAAAGATAGAAAACCATAAGGTTACCCTAGAGGAACGTGTGGCGCAACAATGGGATCAACCGAGATGATGTCAACTGGGATGAGATGGCTGACATGCTAGCCCGGAAGTCCTACAATTGGTTGGAGGTGGACCCTCTTGATAGTTCGGCTCGTTAGGCTCACCCTAGAACATTTGCAAGGGCGCAGGCGAAAGAGAGCTAGGGTAAAGCATCGGGATAGAATTCAATGGGATGACATGTCCTAGAGGGGCCCCACCCGCATTATTTGAAAGGAGCAGTAGGCATAGGCTCTAAAATAAAGTGTCAATATGACGTGGTAAAAATGATGTGCACTCGGAAGCCAAGCCATTAGCTGGGAGGTTTTCCCACTTGACTAGCCAACCCGACGAGTTCATCCCAGACTTTTAAAGGGAGGAATCAACTGTAAGAACCCGGAGGTAATTAGTGTGATGATTTAGGCATGACCTCTTGGAGAGGTTCATCACGACGACTTTCCCCCCATTGGTGGCGAATGACCCCTTTTTACACATAAGCCTAGCGATCCACAAATGGTCACTCTTCAAAAGTCATTGGGATAGGAGAAGCGGGGCGTCGTAAGTCAAGTTGTGCTGAAAAAGTGTGTAATTTATTAATGGAGAAGGGGTCCCACCATCCAAGTCATCTTGGCGTTACGACCTTGGAAAAATAAATAGGTGCAACAAAGGAAGGCACCATGAAGTCAAGGCTGGGGTGATGTGGGAGGTTATGGAGGCAACTAGTAGTCGGATTGACATGGGCCACTTGGAAGGAGGCGGTGCAGTCCCACCATCCTCGTAAGCCTAGAAGGGAGAACCCAACAGATAACAAGGAACATACTTGGGAGTCGTTGGGAGAGGGTAAGCAGGGTGGTGTGTCGAGTGGGACCCACCCAGGAGGCATAAGGGTGCTATGTCTAAAGCTGTCAGATTGATGCAGAGAGAGGAGGTCATTTGCATTAGCAGGGCCCGATATATATATATATATATATATATATATATATATATATATATATATATAGAGAGAGAGAGAGAGAGAGAGTATATAGTAGAAAAAGAGAAAAAAAAATATAATAATAAATATGTTCTACCCCATTCCTCTAACACTAATTGAGAGGTGGGGTATGTTACAACCTTCACCAACTCCTAAATCGGTTTCTCTTTAGTGTGTTTGGACACCTTCACCCACCTCTTAACATTGCCCCGCTAATATTGGTAGGGTTCTCTCTCCACCTCCACCTCATTTGGTCACCTCTCCATGAAGACTTGAATTAATGACCTTAGCATTAACTTTCTTTGCATCCTTTAGCCCCTATGTGTAGCTCTCTCCCTTGGTCAATTTGAGAATCACCCTCCCTCTTCCACTCTCCATTTGGAAAAAATTCTTGTGAGAAACTTTAGTGGGCTCTCCTCTTTAGCTTACTCAAAATAATGACAAATGACTATTATAAATCATACTTGCATGCAAACTTAAAAGGCCTCCAATAAGCATTGTGACAATGCACATTCACAATGGATCATGCTTTAACTGTAACTACCCACACAACAATCCAAACATAAGGCCAATGAGGCTTCCTCAATGCCTTGGACATAGAACCAACACTGACACCTCTATGTTTAGTGACGACACTCGAGCTCAACTCTAGCATTTGATGGAATGGAAGGGATAGGCATAAGCCACCTTGAGAAACCTCAAGGATAAAAATGTGGATTTGGAATTGATCATGGATATTGTAGGAATTATCATCCATCTCTATGCTTTAAGGTGAATCCACAATTTTCTATTTGCATGGACTCAATAAACAATCAATGGAAATGAAAACATGGTTTTATATAAAACTTATGAAGAGTAGTATTTGAAATTGTAGAAACAACTTATATTGTAACTTTTATCATAGAGAGTTTTCATTTTAACCAAGTATGAGTTTAAACATACTTTTAATACAAGGTTTTCATTTTAATCAAGTATAAGTTTAAACATACTTCTATTGTAACTTTTGTAATAAGAGGTTTTCATTTTCACTGAGTAAGTCTAAACATTATATTTTTAGAACTTTTAAATCTCATTATGTAATTGTTGGTGAAATTACAAATTTTGCTTAGGTAAATTGTCATTTTAAATATATAAATGATGTATTCTAACTATATAAATAGATTAAGTGCCGTAAAAAACCTCATTATAAATCTTATTAATTGATATTTACCATTCCAATAATTATTTAATTCATTTTTTATCAAATTTTAAATAAAATTTAAAAAATTAGATATTTAAAATAAAATTAAAAAATTAAAAAAAAATACAGTATAACATTTTAACCCGTACTAACGTATTTATTCTTAGTAAAAATTTAAAATAATATAAAAAATATATACATATTTTATTATAATAATTAAATATACAAATTTTTGACATTTTAATGACCACTGTCACACAAAAGACAAATGGATATAAAATGGAATTATAACTACGATAAATATTTTTGCTCAAATTTTCATTTACTATTTGTAATTTCACTTTTCATAAAAACAAATGCGAAAGACCTTTCATTTTCAAACTTTATTTAATTATCTCATAAATGTTTATGATATATTCAGTGGATGAAAGGTATGTTAAACTGGGATCTCTATACCCATCTTGAGGCTGAGTCTTTTGGCCTTACCCATTCAAGTGAAGAAAAAATCAGATTGTCAAAAGAATGGAAGGAGTACATGGAGAAATCAAACTCCTGGATATCCTTTTACTCATGGAAAAGAATGAAACAGTCTGAGATTGTTTTAATGACTGATACATCCACATATTCTTCTCAACATTCCTGGTCAGCTCTAGATGGTAGTAAGATTGAGACTACTACTACCTTCCCTCCTTACAAAGGAATCATCCTAGGAGAAGCACAGAATACTGCAAAGGCCATTCCCCTAGTGTTAAATGATGATAATGCTCTTGGTATAGATGGCAGAATACAGAAAGCTAGTGAGCAGTTAAACTGGTCAAATACAACCATAACAGGTCTTGAAAGGAATGTTGCCAAGACTATTTTTGTTAAGGAACAGTTTGATAAGTTACAGGCCTCTATAAATGATGTGAATAGTACTTTAAACAACATTCAATTTGATTCTTCTATTTTGAAATCTTATTCTAGGGAATCCCTAAGCAAATTAGAAGAAGTAGAATGCAAAATTGTACTTGAAGCATATTCTACTCGAGGTATCATCTCTGAGCTATCTGAAAAGTTTGAAAAGCTAAATCCTTCCAAATCAAATAAGTCTATTCCAGCTTCTTTTTTACATAAAATAAATGTACATATTCAAAAACCTGTCAACCTTGTTGAAAAATTTCCTCATTTATTTCCAAGAGAAGTTGGACAATCTTCCCAAAGAACTTCAGATGAAAAAGTCTCCCTTGCCTCTATATTCAAAGAATCTGATAAAGAATCAGAAACCCAGGTCCTCCCGATCTATGAGCCTTTGGAAAGTCAGTATACCAGATATTCTGCACCGAACCTCAGTGGTATGGAAAAACTTCCAGAATCCCATGGATTCTGTCCTGACTGCCATAGGGAATGGAACGTAGACAACCTCAGCATGGGCCAAATTAGACAGATGATAGATCTAATGATAACTGAATATAAGTTCATGTGTCTCAGAGGGAAAACTGAATTTGAAGCATGCAAAACTCTTATACAATGTTTTACTGAAACATTGTTAAGATGGTGGGAAGTAGAAATATCTCCAACATTGATCAGCAAAATGGAATTTGAAAACTTAAAGGATGAGGTAGGAGATGTAATTCAATACTGATGGCACACCTACTAATAATATGATTGGAGTTTTGACCTCCATGATCATTGAACATTGGCATGGTACTGAGTCTGTTGTTACAGACAAAAATGAAATCGTACTGATGAATTTGAAATGCATGAAAAATTAGCCAATATGAAGACTTTCATAGGGATTGGATGTAGAGAATATTTCTGGTGAAAGATCCCAAGAACCTCCTATGGAAACAAGTCTACCTTGCAGCTTTACCTTCAAAGCTTGTAGACTTTATCAAGTTGCAAGAATTCTTACAGTTGCCTTTTGAGACATACACTTGGGGAGAAATCTATTCAGCCATCACTAAAGCTTTAGTTAGTCTGTGTACTAGCTCCAAAATGAAGAAATCCTTAGAAAATCTTTCAAGATTTCCAGACAGTAAATCTATTTGTAGCAAGTATGGCATCACAATTGATGATCCCCTCGTCAAAAGAAGAAAATCAAAAAGAAAGGCCAAAAAGGCTCAAAAGCAAGAAAAGTTCATCAACAACAATAATAGGAGGAGAAACTTTTCCAGGACCTCTCAGAAAAAGGGATATTACAAGTATGTCCCTAAGACACACTATTTCAAGCCATCAGATATTCATTTAAAAGCCATAAGAATGAAAAGATGACTCAAATCACATGTTGGTTGTGTGGAAATGCTGGCCACACTGCAAATAGATGCCCTGATGGCGATGAATCAAAGAAAAATAGAGGTAAAAAGTCTCAACCTCTTAATAAAGGAAAGATAGTGGTTAAATTTGAAGACAAATGCAGAAAGTGTCGGGTCTCCACACCACAAATCAGAAAACTGTCTGAATTTAGTAATTCAACAACAACATATTGTTGAATATTCTTCTGATACATGCAACACATCTTCCTCTTCCAGCTCTTCAATTGAAGAACTACAAGCTCATTTACAATGCTTCTGTTCAAATTCAGATCATTTCGATTGTAATCATTCTTCTGATGATGAATCTGACTCTTCATCCGATATCTATATAGAAGAACAGTTCAATTCCAAACTAAAAGTTCTTATGGCCCAGACAGATGATGACGAGCTAAAAATATTTGCTCAAATTCGAGCTATGGAAGAAGGAGATATGAAGAATAAATTACCTGAGACATTCATGTCACAAGTATCATCCACCAGCAAAAGTGCCAGCAAAAAGCCGCTCTTCATATAAGCTTCTTTCGAGCGCAACACCAAAGCCTATCAACGGGATCAGTTGCAGAACAAAGTTCGTTCACTCACTTTGGGGGAGGTGAGTAGAGAAATACATATGCTCAAATCTGAAATTTCTATTCTGAAATCCCAAGTTGAAAAATTAGAAAAAGGAAAACAGGAAATGCCACAACCTGTTTCCGGACACTGCACCAACTACACTCTGCACAGTACACCCTTCACAGAATCTAAAGTTGAAATCCTTGAAGGAAAACAAGATCCTACATTAGGATTCAGAGAGATGCGTATTTTGGCAATAGAATATCAGCAGCATCATGTCCAGGTAAAAATTTGTATTAAAGGAGAAATGTTTTCTCTTACAGCACTTCTAGATTCTGGTGCAGATGTTAACATTTTTAATAAGAAGGCCATCCCTTCCAAGTATTGGGTTTTAGCCTCCAGAAAAATTATAGGGTTAGGAGAAAAGACCCTACAATATGAAGTCGTTGAAGCTGCTGTCTGTTTTGACACCCACTATATCAAATTGAAATTTGCAGTAGGAGACATTCATGTAGACTGTATATTAGGAAATGTCTTCCTGGCAGCTGTTGAACCACATGGCTCGATAAGATTATAAAATAACAGAGCTGGTTATTTTATCACTGTACCTACCTCGAGTGGAGAATTTAAAAGGATAGATATGCCCTATATCTCAAATCCTACAGTATCAACTATGGTATAGACCATGCAAGAGCTCAAAAAGGCTGAAACAAAATTGACTAAGCTCAAAGATCTCAAGTCTACTATCCACATAGGGGAACAGTTGAAGACCCCTGAAATTCAGAGAAAAATCTCTGAAATCAAAAACAAAATAGAAGCAGAATGCTGCTCAGAAGAGCCCAATGCCTTTTGGCACAGAAAGCAACACTTTGTAGAACTACCTTACAAATATGAATATACAGGTAGACCCTGTAAGTCCAAAGCTATTCCTATGAACAAGGAATATAGGGATTTATGTGAAAAAGAGATAAACCAGCTTTTGAGCAGAAAATTGATCAGAGAATCCAATAGCCCATGGAATTGCTATGGATTCTATGTAAATAAAAGGTCTGAACAAATAAGAGGAATCTCGAGGCTAGTAATCAATTGCAAGCCTCTTAATACAGTTCTAGCTGATGATACATACCCGATTCCTCCTAAGGGAGATCTGTTGGGGATAATATCTGGTGCTAAGATATTTTCTAAATTCGATCTTAAGTCAGGATTTTGGCAGGTTGCAGTTGCAGAAAAAAGATAAATTCAAAACTGCCTTCAGCATTCCAACAGGTCATTATGAATGGAATTTCATGCCATTCGGCCTGAAGCATGCGCCTTCAAAGTTCCAAAAGGTTATGGATTCAATATTCAAACCTTATTCAGATTGGTTGATCATGTATATTGATGACATTCTTATCTTTTCCAAAAATATATAGGATCACTTCAAACATATACAGATTTTCATGAAGTTGGTCAAACATAATGGTCTGGTACTTAGCAAAAAGAAGATTGAAATATTCCAGACTTCAGTGAAATCTTTGGGACACACAATCCAGAATGGGAAAATCTCCCTGCAAAGCCAAGAAATGGAGTTTGCAAACAAATTTCCTGACATCATTCTTGATAAAACTCAGCTTCAAATATTTTTAGGATGTCTTGATTATGTTGAAAATTTTTATAAGGAATTGCAAATTTGTCAATGGAATTCCATGCTGCCTTTACCTCCCTTTCTATCACAAAGTAGTTCTTTTCTGCTGGGCTCCAGGTTCATATTGTTTCATTTTCAAACTTTAATTAATTCTCCTATGGGGAGTACGAAGTAAGTTGAATGATTTTTTTTCTTGGTGATTCACTTTTCATACTGTTTCATTTTTCAAACTTTAATTAATTTTCCTCATAAATGTTTATCGCGTCACCTACTGTGGGGGAGTATGAAGTAATTTGAATGATTTGTTTTGTCAAATTTTATAAAAAAATTGTTAAAAGTGAAGGTTTTAATTGATGAGAAATTTTATGACGAAATTGTTGAAAGAATTTATTTCCATTTAAATTTTATATGTTGAAAAATAATTAACAAGAAATAAAATTGTTATTTATTTAATAAAATTGATTATCAACAAAAATTAGAAAGTAGATTAACTTGTGAGGTTCATCTGTCTATTTTTAAAATCCATGAGGCTAAAAATAGCTTATAAGACAGATTGTTTCTTTATCTGGTTCTTGTATTCGGCCTTTTTTCTATGGAGTCTTATAATAAACATTCCCAACTTTTTAACAAACTCTTCATTGAATAGATTATCCCAAGAGGTAGCTGCCAGAATATCTACACAATTTTGTCTACTTTCTTTGTAGGCCTCGCATTCTAAAATGAAACGTTTTTTCTGTTTCCACTTTTCCGGAAGAGAAAAAAATACATACTCATTTCTCCCACATTTCTTTTGGCCTTTTTCAGTGCTCTGTTTCACGATGGAGTTGATGAGAATTAGTCTTAATTGAGCAATAATAATTTTGGATCTCCAAGAAATATTGGCCCCTATGTACGATTTTTGTTGATGATTATGAGTGGGGTTAAACTCTTCAATGTAGTACTTCTTCTTTCTCCCTAGCTCTTTCTCCAAAGTACGTTTGTGGAACTTATCCATAACAAAAAAATTTATTTCTATAATGTTTGTGGGACACATGTTCAAGCAAATACCTCATTTACTAAACCATTTGTTATTTTGTTGCATCCAAGTCTTCTTTATTTTGCACAATATGTCATTAAACACAACCTTGGGTCATCTACCCTCTTCCATTTGCTCAAAATTTTTTAAATACCTTTTGACTCGCACCTAGAAATTGCTTCAATAGGCTCAACTCTTGTTTCACTTAACAAGATAGAAAAAGGAACTGCACTTTTAATTTTGAATTTGCTTGTAATCAAACGCTTCTTAATTTTCTCAATTTGTTTCCAACCGTAAAGAATCATCGGGATCACTAGAAGCCCAAACAAAGTTAAACTGGTTTTCCAGTCCCATAACTCTGCCTCTATGCACCTATTTTAAAGAGCATAAAATTCTTTCCAACCCCCCAAAGTTCTTTTATTTCTACAACCATCCAAACTTAAATTTCTATTAAAGTCGATTCCGAGGTATTTGTAACCTACAACTTCTTCTAGAATGTTACCTTCAAAGTAGAACTTATGTTGATTATGCTTTCTTTTGTTAGAGAAAACAACAACTTTAGTTTTACTCCTGTTAACTTGCATGCCCACACTTCTAAAAAAAAGCTCAAAACAAAATAAGTTCTCTTGCAAACCAAAGTTATCAATAAATTAAAAAGTAAAATAACCCATAGCACTGGCCCATGAGTGCGGCTCGCCCATGCAACGTCATTGTCCCCTTCATTTTATATTCCATTATGCGTGGTGGTGATTTTTACACGCGCATTGCGCTGAAAAGAGACATCCAAGAGTGTTCCATCCGCGCGTTGCCCTGGTTGAGTGGTCACTTTCACATCAAGATTCCATGCTGAACAGGGGAATTTACAGGGGATCGCCACTAGAGAAGGTTGACAGGATTCATTTGGTGTAAGGTCCTTAAAGATCCATTAAAATCCCTAGAATATTGGTCGCAACAGGCAGTGAATATGGACGATATGCCAATAGTAAGCGAGGACGACATTAGGCAGGGGCTCCTGAACCCGCGCGCCAAGAAGCATTTCATGGCGGGAGAGACAATCAGAGATGTCATACTGGGGATGTCATATGGCCTCATTGTTTCGTTTGCATTGGCGGCAGGGCTCTCTAGAGCCAATGCGTCTTCGTCCCTTTTTCTCACCTTGGACATGTTCTGCTTCTTGCCATTCTCGGACTCGGCTTTGGAATGGAATTTCTTCCCCTTCCCCTTCTTTTCCTTAACAGCCAAAGCACAATCCTCTTCATCTTCATTCTTAGATGAAGATCCATCTCTGGTGTTCCGTCTGAACTTATCCTACACCAAATCCGACCACAGTCGTTCCCAATCTAGCAATTTTTCCCTTCCATTGACAGAGTCTTGGTAACTATGTCAACTCTTGGGAAGTCCTAGGACAGCCAAGCTCACCAAATAATTATCAGCGACTATTATACCAACACTCCCCATTTCATCCCGACATTGGACAAACTTTGTTAGATATTTTGGTATTGGAGTCGCCCTTGTCCATCTTGATCTTCCTGACTTTATCTTTGAGTGCCAATTTCCCATGGTCGTTGCTGCTCTGGAATAGATCCGTCAAAGCCTTCCACATTGCATATGGTTTGGCTTTCCCATGGAGGCTTGAGACAATGTGGTCTCGTTCTCCCTCCAACAGGATCCTCCTCGCCTTTGCCACTTTCTTTTCCCATGCATCAAGATTTGTTGCATCTGTCACAACAGGTTTAGGAACATCATTGTCAATGAATTCCTTCAAGCCATTTCCTTCGAGTAATGCCTCCATCCTGTCCTTCCAAGAAATATAGTTTGATCTGCCCTCAAGTGCATACTCCAAACTCAAGACATTGAAATCCAGTTTGATCTTGAACCAGTTGTAGCACCAAGAAAGTCTTTCTGCAAATTTGAATTATATCCAGTCACAAACTACGCTCCTGCTTCACTTTTGCAATTTCCTGTGCTCGATACCATGTATAAATTATACAACATGCATGTATATATTGGATTCACCCAATCTAACAATGTACCAAAGTTAAATACTGAATCACTTCTACAAATATTTTTCGGAATTAAAAACACAATCGCCAAGCAAATGAAGTAGAGAAGAATCAAATCAAACACAACACAGATGATTTCCCGGGGAAAGGTTACAGCTAAAAACCCCACTATATTCTATTCTATATTCAGCATGGATCATGAAACAATTGGATACAACACTCTTCTCACAAGAGTCCTCCAGTACTCAGCCAATTGTCTCACACTGTCATTCAAAAACTGACCAATACTTAGCCAATTTCTGCCCAAATCCTTACCTCGCTTATGCACTCACGTGCATAGCAAGTACTGCGGGCACTCCAATGGGTGTTTGGTTGCATGTGTGCAACCCAATAATACTACAACTGATAGTCAACTTCCCTTTCACCTATACCTCAACAGGGTCTCCACTGGATCTGACATGCATGCAGCTAATAATAGTAAATCCTCGGTTGCATGTGATATCACTCATTGTGAATTAATTAATATTTAATTCACTTGATCTCTCACTAGTGTATCTTCAGTTACAACTAGCACAACTAAGTTTAACTCACTTAATTGAGTTAAACTGATTACAACCTGCATTAACTAATGCACCATTGCACTTCGAACTCTGTTACAACTAGAATTACTCTACATGCCTCACCAACTACCTCTAACTCGAAATCCAATTTCATCCTTCAAAACATCCACCTTAGCCTCCATGTCTGCTTTTAAACCATCTATGTCATCTTTGGTTGCTCTTTGTGAGATCAAAAGTTGTTGCACTTCTTCCTCTTCATGCTTCATAGTAGAGATTTATGATGGATTAATTGGTATAGAATTATTTTTTGGAGACATTTTGACAATAAAATATTGATATCTATGCTTCAATATTTCCTTGGAATCACTTCAAACTGATTTTTCAAACAAAAGTTATGCAATTTTTTTTAACAAATACACACTTTTTTCTTGCTTTTGAGGATCTCGATATTGAAATTGATGTAGCTCTGTAATTTTAGAACCCCAAGATTTGATCTTTGGTTTTGTCTTAGCCCTCTGATTATTCTTTCTAACACCATAGCTCAGACCTAATTTGGATTCTTCAAGGTAAAGTTATGCCCTATCTCCCACATTAACGTAAGTATGGACTAGTTTAGTAGATAGAACTTGTATGGTGTGCCACGTGTCACAGTTTCATCTTTCGGTTTTGAAATCGATACAAAAGAAACTACAATCCATGAAATTTCGGCCACTTTTTACATAATTCGAATATGATGCTAAGAGAGAAAGTTCTGACAATTTTCCAAAGGTCACTTGTTTCAGATGAAATTATGGATCCTGCAAAAACCCTAAATTTCGCAGATCATATCTCCGCAACTATAGCGAACCACGATCTGAAATTTTACATGAAGTTCCCAGGATTTTGACTAAAATGGGTTTTTGTTTTAGCATCTGAACCTTCATAGAAAAAAATTTATAGCGAAAATGCCAATATGACATGTTTGGAGGAACGAAACCCTAGAATCCAAAGCTTTGATACCATATGTTAGGAAACCAGCTCACAAAATATAAGAAAAGATAGATAAACACCTTAGAAATAAGCCTCTTCAAGGGGACAACCTCCTTTACATTACATAAATGAACAATTATTGGATGATACAAATTACAAAACCTACCTTCTATATATATGAGTCCAATGGGTCACAATATAGTCCTAGTCGACATAACAATAACAATGTAAGGGCACAACAATAAAAATAATGGGCTTCTATGAGGCACAATAATAACAATATGGGGACTACATGGATACAACAATAAAAATAATGGGGCTACAATAATAACAATAAGGGACCACACTAGTATTATAGGGACCTAACAAGTGGGCATCATCGACCTTGGAAAACACTAAGCATTAAGCTTCGGTTGGGGTCTCAAAATGGAAACAAACAATGAATCCAAAGGTCTTGTATCAATCCAAGGCCTAAATTTCTTTCTAAAATCACTTCAGGTAACTGCATCGCAATGGTTTGGGAGTCTTTTTTTTATCATAAATACCCTACAATGTACACAAGCAATATTTATTTGCTACAAAAATCCTCTTCGTCATAGCTTTACTCAAGTTACCTTTGTCCACATGCCTCATTCTAAAATCTTTATAGAAAATTGAAAGAAAAATGATGGGGCATATTTAGTAGAGGATCGCCCCCAAATCAAGGGATGGGAGGAGGTTCAAACCAATAAGTATCATCCATGACTATAATCTATCCATCACGACTCATTTGGTTTGGATGTGTTGGGAAGACCTTAAGGTTTCACTAAGCACACAATCAGGGTACAAGTTCCACCCACCCACATTACTTCAAGAATTAAATTATGAGGGACCTTCTTAACCCACCTCCATATATTGCCTGCGACCTCATTATACTCACAAAAATGAAAGGAGGATAGATTTACCTAATGTATTTGCTCTTCCTCTTAGATATTTACATGTAGGGGAAAGAGCCTTTAATGATTTTAACATGTTTCTCTTTGATGCCTTGGAACACCTTTGTGATAGCCCCACCTATAGTTCTCTCATAAAAGTCATTGTAAATATTTTTACAAATATGTGAAATTTAAAAAAGGGGATTGCGTCAAAGGCACACAAATTCTAGAGTTGGGGAGGAGGATTGCTTGCTTGGGATGATTGAAGTTTTCTTGTGTAGAGAAAAAAACTTGAATTTCTTAGACATGTCATTAAAAGTTCGTTGTTGCATGAATTAATGAACTGGTTCTTAATTTAAATGGGTTGCAAGAGAAGGTAAAAATCCCATGTTGCTTGAAAATGGTAACAAGAAAAGAGGACAAGAAATTAAGAAGCAAATTGTGCAGGAAAGAAAGGGAGGACATGGAAATAAATGTGAGACCAAAAAGGAGGACAGGATGGGGATGAAGAATCCCTGCAGAACAAGTAAAAGAAAGCAACAGAGGCATTCGAAAAAGGGGGACGAAGAGAGTAATATTTGGAAGAGGAAGAAAGAGAAGAAACAACAATTTGAGCATCAGAGAAAAAAAGAACATTGGTTCAATACACATGGAATGCAAAAGAGAGTATAAGAGAAGAGAAGGGGATTGACTCTCAAGTTCCCTGGAGGCTATGGATTGAGATGCTAGTCTTTGGAGCCCTGTAACATCTTGGGGTCCTTGGAGGTTGTGGGTTGAAAGGAATCCTTGGATCCCTGTAACAGTTTGGGTCCCTGGAGGTTGTGGGTTGGGAGTCTCTGGAGCCATATAAAAACTTGGGTCCCTTGGAGGTTTTGGGTTGACAAATAAGGCTCTGAACTCCTAAACAACTTGGGAAGAGGCTAATCCTGAAGCAAGGTCAAAGAAGACTTGATTTAAAACCTTTGATTTTTTCCACTTACTGTTACAATCGATTCTGGACTTCCTAGAAGGGAGTGAATCAATGTGTGCACACTTGGGATGAGGTAGAGAACCTTTGGAATACTCATTATGAAGAAGATGTTAACATTCAACTGAGGGATTGAGGAAGAGGTCCTTTGGATTTCCATGTCTTCAGTTGGAAGCTAGTGATTAATTCCCTTAAGAAAGCACCCCCCTTAAAATCTAGAATCTGGCTCGGGGGTGATAGTTGCAAGTAACTGTGGTTGTAAATATATATGGTTGGGTGGAGATTCTTTGTCCTAGACTCAATTACCCTGCAAGTTTAAAATATAAGTAAACTTTTATACTTTTTTACATGTCGATGAATTTATATGGTTGAAATGGTTTGGATTTTTTTGGGACTGTAACAACGTTGTTAATGTGATGAGCATGTAGATACCTCTCTATGCAGAGATAGCCTTATAATTATGATACATAAATGCATACATGAACACATATGTTGCATCTTTGAAATGAATGATGTTGATGAACAAGTTGAGCAAGTTTTTCTTCTAGATGGGAATGAAGTGTTGTGTTAAATGCTTACTGGTGTTGTTCATAAACTGTAGCATGCAACAAGATGAATAATGCTTTATATGATGGCTAGCTAGAGTTGTATATTTGTACCAAGACGATAATCTGTATGCAATGCTTATTTGTGTTGTTAACTATACATATGTAAATAATACAAGGATAATATGAAATGTTATAGACTATGAAAGGATCCATAAGGATTTGGACTAAAATTTGGAAACCTTGGGCATAGAGACCCTTTTATTAACATGAAATAATTACATAAGAGACCGTTCACTTAGTAGGGTTTGTGCATACACGTGGACATTCCTTCATTTGGATATAAGCCCTTGAACCTGGGAAAAAGGAGTTGTGTCAATGTTGGAAGGGTTATTCTTCCCTCATGTGTAGGGACAGTAGAAATCCATGCAGGCAGGCTTCACCAACCATGCATTATCAACTACATGGACATCTTCCACTAGCATTAGGGCGTAGCTAGCTCAACTCTGAAAGCCTCTACATAGTGCCATGGAGCTTCTTACAGGTCTGCCTTACATCCTGGAACTCTCGACGTGTGTTAGGCGAGGTGGAGACCTTTTAGGAGTTCACACTAAGTCTTTGGTAGATAAGGGTCATAGGAGAACCTACGCGAGCATGTCTGGAATTCCCTACTCGAGAACACAGAATGCAGGATGGCCAGGAAATCCTTTAATTTGGATTGGATCAAGCTCAATATGGGTAGCACTATAGGGTGCCTTAATAAACCATTAATGTCAGCACCAAGTACTAGTATTGATCTAGAGGTCTGTAGGATCTCTGAGACAAAGCCATGTTCGAAAGAACCAATCTAGGGAGATCATGGTAGGGTTGAGACTTGCTCTTTCGACATTCGTAAATATCCCTGTTGGATGAAATGCATAAGGTAGGGTTAAGATCCCTTAATCAAGCCATGGTAGAGATCCAATTCTAGTTCA
Organism: Pinus albicaulis; assembly: GCA_034641835.2. Taxonomy (NCBI): domain Eukaryota; kingdom Viridiplantae; phylum Streptophyta; class Pinopsida; order Pinales; family Pinaceae; genus Pinus; species Pinus albicaulis. The sequence continues at coordinate 599,169,782 of CM076577.1, forward strand.
ATGCAATAGAGATAGGAGTGCCATGAACTTATAAAATTGAATCAGGAAACCTTATCCTTAACTATGAAGAACCCTAGTCATGGTTCCTTCACATTGGCGTGGACCAGTTATCCTTTATCGCAATTGGGCAAAGTCATCGTAACATGGTCGGAGGCAGAAAATCGAAAGGTTACCCCAGAGGAATTTGTGGTGCAACAATAGGATTGACCGAGATGATTTCAGTTGGGATGAGATGGATGACATGCTAGCCCAGAATTCCTATGATTGGTTGGAGTTATACCCTCTTGACAGGTCAACTCATTAGGATTACCGTGGAACATTTACAAGGGAGAGGGTGAAAGGGAGTCAGGGTAAAGCATCATGATATAAGTCAACGGGATGACATGTCCTGGAGGGACCCCACCTATATTATTTTAAAGGAATAGTAGACAGAGGCTTTGACATAAAGCATCAGGATGACGTGGGAAAAATGATGTGCACTCAGAAGCTAATCCATTGGCTGGGAGGTTTTCCTACTTGACTAGTCAACTCGATAGGTTCATACCTGAAGTTTAAAGGGATGAATCAACTGTAAGCGCCAGGAGTTAATTAATGGGATGATGCAAACACAACCTCGTGGAGAGTTTTATCGCCCTGGCTTCCCCCCCATTGGTGGCGAGTGACCCCTTTTTACACATAAGCCCGACGATCAAAAAAGGGTCGCTCTTCGAAAATCATCGGGGATGGGAGAATGATACGAATAGAAAATGACCTACACCCATGGTATTCATCCACCCATGGTATTTATCCACCCATAGTATTGTAAGTGACTTCTATCCATGGTATTCATTCACCCATGGTATGTATCCACCCACGATATTCATCCACACATGGAATTTAACCATGGTATTGTAAATGGAATCCACCCATGGTATTCATCACCCATGGTATTCATCAACCCATGGTATTCATCACCCATGGCACTTATCCACCCACGGTATTGTAAGTGACATCTACCCATGGTATTCATTCACCCATAATATTCATTCACCCATGGTATTTACCCACCCATGGAATTTACCTATGGTATTGTAACTAAAAAATGTTATAAGTAACAAGTTGCATCTTGTAAAAGGAAAAATTTTCCACCACAATGTAACTTCTACAGTTATTATCTATTTTAATAAAAAAAAATACTTTTTGGTTTTATTTATTGTGTGTTTTCTCATTTTGTTGGCATTTCAATTTTTCAGATCTTAGTAACCTCCCCCCAAGATCTGGATCAGTGGTATCAGATTCAGGGTACAAATCCATGGGAATGAGGGTTTAAAGCATATTTCAGTTTCAACTTTTTTCATACATCTTTAACAAACTCCATGCAACTTCCGCGACCTCCACGGATCAATTTCTTAGGCAAAGCGGGAAGAATTTTTTTTTTTCATTTTTTTGCATGACATTTTTTGGGCAGCGAGTTTGTATGAAAATATTGGTGCAAAATTTTCAGAAACAAATAGAATATATAGATTCCTTGCGCAAAAATATCCAATTTCAAAAAAAATCAATCGAATAGGCATCTGCATGAGGGAGATATCGCTGATTTAAAATCAACAGTGTTACAGAATTTTTCCTGACGACAATTTGAGGACGATGACTCTCCTGTCATTTTATCCAGTTTTCAATGCACAATTTCAAATAAATTATTATAGATATGATCACCCCTTGAAAAACTACCAGATTTATAAAAAAAAATCGATCGAATCGGTGTCCGGATGAGGGAGTTATCGCTAATTTAAAATCAACTATTTTTTCAAAAAATTTACGACGACGAGACAATTGCAACACAAATATGAGTTTCAAGAGTCTCCATATCGCGATTTCAAACACATGAAAAGATGAAGAATCATTCTATTTCCAAAAATAGGTTATAATAAATATTCTGAGTTATATTGCAAGAGTTATGCCCATTTTAAAACTAGAGCAGCATTCGGAGCGAGTTTCCTTTGGAGAAGTGCCCTCCCACCCTGCTTTAGTAGGTACCTGCTTCACATTTATTAGTTTCAGAATAGAAAGTTCCGCCTTGGGTTCTTTGGAGACGTGCCCTCCCACCCCAGGCTATGTAGGTAGCTGCTACTTCATCAACAATCATCATCACGGTTATGGATCAACCACAAAAAATCATTCTCATCGAAGTCCATTTGCTAGGCCGCACATTGTTAGTATCACGATTGGTCACAAGCATTACATTGTATCTCTATCCTTAGATCTTTGTTTGTCATAGTTTTGGGTCATCCACAAACCCACACTTCATCGAATTCCATTTTCTAGGTTGCACACTGTAGCATCATAGTAGTTCAAAATCATTACAGGGTATCTTTATCCTCGGATCTTCGTTTTTCATGGTTATGGGTCATCCACAAACCCACACTTCATCGAAGTCCATTTTCTAGGCCGCACACTATTAGTATCACAGTTGTTCATAATAATTACAGGGTATCTCTATCATCGGATCTTCGTTCATCACGGTTATGGGTTCACTGCACAAAACCCTTCTCTTCAGTGGCTCTTCACATTCAACAAAGGCTTCTCAGGAGGGAAATTCATGCAATCGGGACCATTGCCTCCTAGGGATGGAGGAATGATCCGAATGGAAAATGACTTACACCCATGGTATTCATCCACCCATGGTATTTATCCGCCCATGGTATTGTAAGTGACATCTATCCATGGTATTCATTCACCCATGATATGTATCCACCCATGGTATTCATTCACCCATGCTATGTATCCACCCATGGTATTCATCTACACATGGAATTTACCCATGGTATTGTAAATGAAATCCACCTATGGTATTGTAAGTGACACCTACCCATGTTATTCATTCACCCATAGTATTCATTCACCCATGGTATTTACCCACCCATGGAATTTACCTGTGGTATTGTAACTAAAAAATGCTATAAGTAACAAGTCACATCTTATAAAAGGGCAGATTGTCCACCACAATGTAGCTTCTATAGTTATTCTCTGTTTTAATAAAAAAAAAATTCTTTGTGGTTTTATTTACTGTGTGCTCTCTCCTTTTTTTGGTATTCTAATTTTGCAAATCTTTCCAGATCCATTTCATTTTTTTAGATCTTGGGGGCCTCCCCCCAAGATCTGGATCAGAGAAGAGAGGTGTCGTAAGTGATGTTGCATTGGCAAAGTGCGTACTTGATTAGTGGAGAAGGGGTCCCACTAGCCAAGTCAACTTGATGTTATGACCTTGGAGAAATAAAGAGATGCAACAAAGGAAGGCACTAGGAATTCAAGGTCGGTGTGATGTGGGAGGTTATGATGGAAACCAGTAGTCAAATTGACATGGGCCATTTGGAAGGAGGCGGCGCAGTCCCACCATCCTTGTAATCCTGGAAGGGAGAACAAAGTGGATATAAAGAAACACACTTGGGAGTCACTGGGAGAGTGTAAGCGAGGTGGTGTGTCCATTGGGACCCACCCGAGAGGCATAAGGGTGCTATGTCTAAAGGCGTTAGTTTGATGCATAGAGTGGTATATATATATATGTTCTACCCCATTCCTCTAACACTAATTGAGAGGTTGGGTATGTTACAACCTTCACCACCTCCTAAGTGGGTTTCTCTTTAGTGTATTTGGACACCTTCACCCACCTCTTAACATTGCCCCAATATTATTGGTAAGCTTCCCTCTCCACCTCCACCTACACCTCATTTGATCACCTTTCCTTGAAGAATTGAATCAATGACCTTGGCATTAACTTTATTTGCATCCTTTAGCCCCTATGTGTAGATCTCTCCCTTGGTGAATTTGAGAATCACCCTCCCTCTTTCACTCTCCATTTGGAAAGAATTCTTGTGAGAAATTTTAGTGGGTTCTCCTCTTTACCTTACTCAAAATAAGTAAAATAACTTGTAGCACTGTCCCACGAGTACGGCTCGCCCATGCGACGTCATTGTCTCCTTCATTTTATATTCCATTCTACATGGTGGTGGTTTTGATATGTGCCCTGTGCTGAAAATAGACGTCGAGGAGTGTGGAACCCATGCATTTCCCTGGCTGAGTGGTCACTTTCACATCAAGATTTTGTGCTGAACAGGGAAATTTATAGGATGGATTACCACTAGAGAAGGTTGAAATGATTCATTTGGTGTAAGGTCCTTAAAGATCCATTAAAAACCCTGGAATACTGGTCACAACGTGCAGTGAATATGGACGATATAGAAATAGAAATCGAGAATGGTGTCAAGCAGGGGCTCCTTAACCCACGCGTCGAGAAGCATTTCATGGTGGGAGAGATGGTGAGAGATGTCATAATGGGGATGTCATATGGCCTCACTGTTCTGTTTGCATTGGCAGGAGGGCTCTCCAGAGCCGATCCGTCTTCCTCCATTATTCTCACCTTGGACATTTCATGCTTCTAGCCATTCTTAAACTCAGATTTGGAATGGAATTTCTTCCCCTTCCCCTTATTTACCTTAGTAGCCAAAGAACAATCCTCTTCATATTCATTCTTAGATTAAGGTCCATCTCTGGTGTTTTGTTTTAACTCCTCCTACACTAAATCCGACCACATTCGTTCCCAATCTGGCAATTTTTCCCTTCCATTAACAGAGTCTTGATACTGTTCCAACTCTTGGGAAGTCCTAGGAGAGCCAAGCTCACCAAATCATCATCACCGACTATTATACCAACGCTCCCTATTTGATCTTGACATTGGACAAACTTTGTTAGATATTTTGGTATAGAGTCGTCCTTCTCCATCTTGATCTTCCTGAGTTCATCTTTGAGCACCAATTTCCTATGGTCATTGTTGCTCTAGAATAGATCCGTCAAAGCCTTCCACATTGTCTATGGTGTGGATTTCCAATATAGGCTTGAGATAATGTGTTCTCGTACTCCCTCCAACAAGATCCTCCTCGCCTTTTCCACTTTATTTTTCCATGCATCAAGATTTGCAGTATCTGTCACAACGGGTTTAGGAACATCATTGTCAATGAATTCCTTCAAGACATTGTCTTCGAGTACTGCCTCCATCCTGTCTTTCCAAGAAATATTTTTTGAGTTTCCCTTGAGTGCATACTCCAACCTCAAGCCATTGAAATCCATTTCGATATTGAATCAGTTGTAGCACCAAGAAAGTCTTTCTGTAAATTCGAATTCTATCCAGTCACAAACTCAGCACCTGCTTCACTTCTGCAATTTCATGTGCTCTGATACCATGTAGAAATTATAAAACATGCATGTGTATCTTGGATTCACCCGATCTAACAATGTACTAAATTTAAATATTGAATCGCTTCTACAATCTTTTGCGGAATTAAAAACACAATTGCCAATCACATGAAGTAGAGAAGAATCAAATCAAACACAACAAATATAATTTCCCAGGGAAAGCTTATAGCTAAAAACCCCACTATCTTCTATTGTATATTCAGCATGGAGCATGAAACAGTTACATACAAAACTCTTCTCACAAGAGTCGTCCAGTACTTAGCTAATTGTCTCACACTGTCATGCAAAAACTGAGCAATACTTCGCCAATTTACTGCCTCCAGACAACCAGCCTAGATTGCACAATCCTCGATGAATGAAATCCCTAGAATATAGGAATTCTTGCCTTCCTTGACTGCACAAGTATCATGGGCACTCCAATGGGTGTTTGGTTGCATGTGTGCAACCCAATAATCCTACAACTGATAGTCAACTTCCCTTTCACCTAGATCTCAACTGGGTCTCCACTGGATCTGACATGCAAGTAAATCCTCAGTTGCATGTGAGATCACCGATTTTGAATTAATTAATATTTAATTCATTTGATCTCTCACTAGTGTATCGTTAATTACAACTATCGCAACTGAGTTTAACTCACTTAACTGAGTTAAACTAATTACAACCTGCATTAACTAATGCACCACTGCACTTCGAACTTTGTTACAACTAGAATTACTCTGCATGCCCCACCAACTACCTCTAACTCGAAATCCACTAGCTAACTGATTTTATCACTCTCAGTTAACTATTTCAAGTTAACTGAGTTTAGCTTCTGAACCTTTGTAGAAAAAACGTTATAGCGAAAATGCCAATATGACAGTTTTGGAGCAACGAAACCCTAGAATCCAAAGCTTTGATACCAAATGTTATGAAACTAGCTCACAAAATGGAAGAAATGATAGATAAACGCCTTATAAACCAACCTCTTCGAGGGGGAAGCCTCCTTTACATTACATAAATGAACAATTCTTGGATGATACAAATGACAAAACCTACTTTCTATATATATGAGTTCAATGGGTCACAATATAGTCCTAGCCAACATAAAAATAATAATATAAGGGCGCAACAATAACAATAATGGGCTTCTATTAGGCACAATAATAATAATATGGGGAATACATGTATACACCGATAAAAATAATGGGGCTACAGTAATAAAAATAAGGGGCTACACTAGTATTCAAATGTATCTAACAAGTGGGCATCGTGGACCTTGGAAAACATTAAGAATTAAGCTTCGGTTCGGGCCTCAAAATGGCAACAAACAATGAATCCAAAGGTCTTGTATCAATCCAAGGCCTAAATTTCTTTCTAAAATCACTTCAGGTAACTGCATCACAATGGTTGGGGAGTCTTTTGTTATCATAAAGACCCTACAATGTACGCAAGCAACAACTATTTGCTACAAAAATCCTCTTCGTCATAGTTTTACTCAAGCTACCTTAGTCCACATGCCTCATTCTAAAATCTTTATAGAAAATTGAAAGAAAAATTATGGGGCATATTTAGTAGAGGACCACCTCCAAATCAAGGGATGGGAGGAGGTTCAAACCAATAAGTATCATCCATGACTATAATCTATCCATCATGACTCATTTGGTTGGGATGTGTTAGGAAGGCCTTAAGGTTTCACTAAGCACACAAGGAGGGTACAAGTTCCACCCACCCCCATTACTTCAAGAATTAAATTATGAGGGATCTTCTTAATCCACCTCCATCTATTGCCCACGACCTCATTATACTCACAAAAATGAAAGGAGGATAGATTTACCTAATGTATTTGCTCTTCCTCTTAGATATTTACATGTAGGGGAAAGAGCCTTTAATGATTTTAACATGTTTCTCTTTGATGCCTTGGAACACCTTTGTGATAGCCCCACCCATGGTTCTCTCATACAATTCATTGTAAATATTTTTACAAATATGTGAAATTAAAAAAAGTGGACTGCATCAACGGGAGACAAATTCTAGAGTTGGGGAGGAGGATTGCTTGCTTAGGATGATTGAAGTTTTCTTTTGTAGAGAAAAAAACTTGAATTTCTTAGACATGGCATTAAAATTTCGTTGGTGCATGAATTAATGAACTGGTTCTTAATTGAAATGGGTTGCAAGAGAAGATACAAATCTCGTGTTGCTTGAAAAATGGTAACAAGAAAAGAGGACAACGAATTAAGAAGCAAATTGTGCAGGAAAGAAAGGGAGGACGTGGAAATAATTGTGAGACCAAGAAGTAGGAGAGGATGGGGATGAAGAATCCCTGCAGAACAAGTAAAATAAATCAGCAGAGGCATTCGAAAAATGGGGAGGAAGTGAGTAATAGTTGGAAGAGGAAGCAAGAGAAGAAACAACAATTTGAGCATCATAGAAACAAAGAACTCTGATTCAATCAATAGAGAATGAAAAAGAGAGAAGAAGAGAAGAGAAGTCGATTGACACTCAGGTTTCTTGGAGGCTATGGATTGAGACGATATTCTTTGGAGCCATGTAACATCTTGGGGTCCTTGGAGGCTGTGGGTTGAAAGGGATCCCTAGAGACCTGTCACAGTTTGGGTCCTTGGAGGCTGTGGGTTGGGATGTAATCTTTGGAGCCCTATAAAAACTTGGGTCCCTTGGAGGTTTTGGGTTGACATAGAAGGCTCTGGACCTCTGAACAACTTGGGAAGAGGCTAATCCTAAAGAAACATCAAATAAGACTTGATTTAAGACCTTTAATTTTTTCCACTTACTGTAACAATCGATTATGGACTTCCTAGAAGGGAGTGAATCAATGTGTACACACTTGGGGTGAGGTAGAGAACCTTTGGACTACTCGTGATGAAGAAGATGGTAACATTCAACTGACGGATTGAGGAAGAGGTCCTTTGGAGTTCCATATCTTTAGTTGGCAGCTACTGATTGATTCCCTTAAGAAAGCACCCCTCTCAAAATTTGGAATCTGGCTTGGGGGTGATACTTTCAAGTAAGTGTGGTTGTAACTATATATGGTTGGGTGGAGAGTCCTTGTCCCAAACTCAATTACCTTGCAAGTTTAAAAGATGAGTAATATTTTATACTTGTTTACATGTCGATGAATTTATGATGCATTATGGTTGAAATGGTTTTGATTCTTTTGGGACTGTAACAACATTGTTAATGTGATGAGCATGTAGATACCTCTGTATTCAGAGATAACCTTATAATTATGATAAATAAATGCATACATGAACACATATGTCGCATCTTTGAAATGAATGATGTTGATTAACAAGTTGAGAACTTTTTGCTTCTAGATGGTAATGAAGTGTTGTCACTACAAGGAAAAGATCCTCTAGTGGATTTTTTTGAGAAACCCCTTATAAAAATACCCCAGACATCTGTTTCTACCGGAGGTTACTAGAGGAGGTTGGGGGGCAGAGGTTTTTGTGGATGTTTTTTGTTCAGTGTGCTTATCAACCTAAACTCATCGACGCATTCAACAAGAGAAAGCACAGGTGCGCACAAAACATCGGCACACCGGACACCATGCGCTCCGTACAAACCCGCCTGGTGCGTCTTATTACTGTAGCGCACCGGTGCTTTACAAAGATTCTGCACCAGTGCGTCCTAAAACCCCGCGCCAAAAAAGAAACCGCCTGGTGCGGTCTTAAGAAACCACACTTGTGCGCCTATAAAAACCCGCGCATCGGAACATGATTAAAAAATAAATAATAATAATAATAATAATTACGGCCAAAAAACTACATTTTTCACTTTTCTCAGTGCTCCAGAGCTCTCAAGCACCGGTGCAATTTATCCTTGTCTGAGCCGCCCTGACATCGGTGCTCCCATTGCACCCATTGCACGCACTGTTGTTATGCATTGCCCGCCAATCTCTAGCTTGAATTTTGCAAAACGGTGGGAAATTTTTCTTTTGCAAATTCTACAGCCAATATGCCTCCTCGACAGCCAAATGTACAGGTATTTTTCTTGTTTTCCATAATTAAACCTTTTAGCGGATTATAATTTCAAATTACCTTAAAATTAACCATTTAAAAAAATAAAAATAAATAAAATAAAATAAAAAAATTGTCGCGCAATGTACTCGAGCCGTTCAGCTCACACCACAATCGGTGCTAACAGTATCTGCACTGGTTCCGGGGTGGTACTGAAAGGCGCACCATGTTATTTTAAAATTTTAAAAAAGGTGCGGTGCGGTCGATTACCTGACCGCACCGTTGACCATGTGGAATAGTGGCAATGCGGTGTTTTGACTTAAATATCTACCCCGGGGCGGGTATTTTTGTCAGCAAACCTTATTCCGCATTTTGACAAGGTCAACGGTGTGGCTTGGTAAAAGACTGCACCGTTGACTATGTAATGATGTGAGGAGGTCGGTGCACTGACCTAACTATACGGCCTGGGGCGTAGAGTTTTGTCAGCGCACCGCACTCCCGACACCATCCATAACCAACGGTGTGCTGAAAATTTTCAGGTGCACCACCGTCGGTGCGCAGAATATTTTCTGGTGCACCACCGTTGGTGCGCGACAGAAAAAAGACGCACCGGTACTGGTGCATGCCTGTTTTTTGTGGCGCACCGACTATTTTTTTTTTTCCAAAAAAAATTATATATGTATATTCCTAAATACATGTCTCATTTAATTAAAAAAAATATATTTAATATGTCAATCATTCATAAACGTGAAAGGAGAGAAGAGGGGGAACAACAGCAACAACAAGCGGACCAGCATAACATGATTCGCGTGTGGGAGGCATGAGATAGAGAGAGAGATGCGTACCCTCGCCCTATTACAATAGCTACCCAGGGGCTCCTAACGCAGGTAGGCCTCCTCAAGTTCTATGAGGAGGCTACTTCCCTAAAGGGCCATGGTGTGGTTTTGAGACATCTTATCCACAGGTGCAATGCCCACCAAAAGGCTTTCTGGGTTGGTCCTAACCAGTGGTACGCGCCCAGTGAGGAGGAAATATATTTCATTACAAGGCTATCGAGAAGAGGGGTGGATTTTCCCTCATTCCTAGAGGTTTCAGTTGGCTATGCAACAGGGAGTCAGTTGCTGTACTCCTAGAGATACATTAGCATAGATATACTGTCTCCTTCAGATTTTCAGGTCTCCAGAGGTCAGTTACGTATTGGTGCATTTGGTATTCAGGAGGTGAGGTGCCTCTCACCTCTGATTTCAACCATTTCACACAACACCAGTGATGGGCAACGCATTAGTTACTCGCTTCTATATTATGTTGATTCTTTAGTACAGGAGCCACGACTTGTCAGGTGGTCTGCCATTTTTTTGCGGCAATTCTGTACAGCCTTAGATAGATGTCGTGCTCATGCACAAGGGAGGGTCAACTTCCCCTTTTATTCAGATATTTTTTGAGAGGTTTCCAGAGACGAGGCCTACTTTTGTTTGGTAGCCTCGTAGGCCAATTTTCAAGGCACGGATGCACATGTGGTGATAGATGATACCTAAGAGGGGTGAGATTGTGTTTTCCGTGAGGATATCGCATGATGCACTAGAGTTGCTAGCTAGTGTTGACGAGCATCCCTTCATTATGGTCCCCTATCCTTATGCTGGTTTGGATTGGCGAGGGTGTGCCAACCTCCTTTTCACAGATGATGAGCCACTGGATGATAGAGGTAATATTACTGTTTTATTTAAATTTATTCTAACATGTTCTTTAACTTGTTTTTATTAAATTGTGTATTGCAATTGTCTAATTATTGTTGTGTACTTGTATATATTTTGCAGAAATTGGGTCTTTTGATGGCGAGGACATGCCAGCACCACCACATGATCCAGGTGTGGATCCTGATGACGATCAGGATATGCCAGATGCCGAGGATCATCAAGAGGCCGGTGTAGAGAAACCTACTCCTGCTGGTGCGTCGGTACCGACTTTTGCTAGGCGTGGTAGGCTTCATAGCAAATATAGGATGGAGTTGGGCGATCAACTCACTACATTTGTTGTTGAGGCGAGAGTCAGGCCCGCTACTATGAGAGACATGCAGGCTGATGGTAGGTTGTTACATATGTGGAGAGGCATGTCGCGTTACATGTACAACCTGATGTGGCATGTCGTAGGAGCTATGACCTTAGTTACATGGCTGAGGAGGATCGTTGCATGTTATAAGCGTGGTCGAGACACAGCAGGTGATCGATAGTCTGCAAGCAGCGACGCATCATCTGATGATCATTCACCTCGCATCGCGCCAGATGAGCAACCTCTACTAACATCGAGCAGCAGTCATCATAGAGAGCAGGCTGAACCATCGGTCACGTCTAGTCATCAGCCTACATCATCAATCAATACTCATGATCATGAGCAGGCTAGACCATCGACCATGTCGAGTCATCATGATGAGCAACCGATAGTTGATCCTTATCAGCATGAGGCACCAGTACTAGATCAATAGGCACGTGATGATCAGCATGTATCTGAGCTTATCGAGGCTGCACTATTGACTGAGCAAGCCTCGACTAGTACTGCTATTGATGATGTACCACCAGCTGATCCATGACATATATATTACAGTTGTATATTTTTTACATTAATCAGTTTTATATATATATATATATATATATATATATATATATATATATATATGGTCTATGTATTTTATGTTCATGTTGGTCATACTTAATTTACATGTTGGTGATCATCATGATGTGTATATTGTTAGGTCATGTATGATATGTACTTCATTTAATGTGCAGCTTGCAAATAGATGTGTATGTGATAGCAGTTATTTCACATGGGATGTATATTTGATGTTTGTGTTGTGATGATGTTAATATATAATGTTAATTGTGTTTTGTTAGATGATCATGATCATGATGATGTTAGCGATTTTGAAAGTGTTTTTTAGTCAAATATGATGTTTGTACGATGGTTATCATGAACGTGATGTTTATTAATTAATTTAATATTAAATGATCATGATATTGTAAAATTGTAATATTTGTAATTATAATTGTATGTAAAATTCTAAAATTGTAATTGTTTTTGTATTAATTGTAATTGTATGTAAAATATTTGTAAAATTTTAATTGTAATTGTAATATTTAATTTATTGTGAAATGATTGTAATTGTAATTTTAATTGTAATTGTATATATGTAAAATTCTAAAATTGTAATTGTAATGGTATATATGTAAATTTGTAAAATTGTAATTGTAATTGTAAATTTTAAATTTGTAAAATTGTAATTGTATATATGTAAAATTCTAAAATTGTAATTGTACGTGAAATTGTAAAATTGTAATTGTAATTCGACTTCTAATTATAATTATAATTCTATGTAAAATATTTGTAAAATTTTAATTGTATTACTGTGAATTGATTGTAATTGTAAAATTGTAATTGTGTGTAAAATTCTAAAATTGTAATTGTATGTGAAATTGTAAAATTCTAATTCTAATTCTAATTTTAATTTTATGTAAAATATTTGTAAAATTTTAATTGTATTAATGTGAAATTATTTTATTAAGATTTTCAAATTTGTAAATTTGTAAAATTTTAAATAATTGTAAAATAATAAATCTAGAATAATATGAATTATTGTAACATAATAAAGTTTAGAAAATAATGCAAATAAATTCATATACTTTAGAATTATCATTATTTTATTATGATCTTACATTCAAAAAAAAGAATTTTATAAAGTACGGCATTGTTTTTGAGATCAACATAATTGCAAATTATCAAGTGAAATATTGATTTTAACATTAACACAATGCAAATTACCAATTAATTCAAAATACATATTATAATGCTTCGAAAAACTCATCTTAAAAAGTATAAATATTGATGAAATAACACATGTACCATATCACTCTCGGTTCTCATGATCACCCTCATTATCTTCCAGCTCGCATGGCATGATAGCACTATTGTTCTCAAAAATCTATTTTGATCTAGGGTCATGTCTCAATACGAAACACCAATCCCTATCCAACACATCTAGGTAAAAAAACACCTGGTTGCAGTTCTTGGGGAAAACATAGGGTTCATTAGCTTCATCCCACATCTTTCTAGAGTTGATACATATCAGCCTACTATCGCCATCTTCCTTTACATTATTTCGATCAAAGGTGTCCCACGACTTGCACCTAAAAATAACACATTGGAAAGAAGAGAAATCCACTTCAATGATCTCTTGTATCTTTCTGACGTAACCTAACGTCCCTCGTACTAGGTTTTGATCACGGTGGCTAGATCGACTAGATTGATCGAACTCGACTTCCACTCCACAGTCTTGTGTGATGTTTCCAGCATCGACATTTTCTGTGCGAAAATGGTGTCCATATGCCCACATAGATGGGAACAAATGCACCTATTATTTTAAAAATAAAAAATAAAAATAAAAATAAATTAATTAATTAATTAAAAAATCATAGTGTCATGTGTCTTAAAATAACCCAACAGTTAAAATATGAAATATAGATGTCTTATAAGTTTCAAATTTACATATAAATTAAATATATTATTACCGATTTGTTGCACCCAATCCCTACGTTTAGTGCATCCTCTTCAACATGTGGGTAATGACCGGTTGCACCGTATTTCTCTCTGACTTGGTCAACAACCCAACTGTTGGGGCATATTTTTGGCATATTTTCTTTTAAATGATCGGGATAAGTCACACTTCTACCATTTAATTGTCTAAATTCTTTCCTGTCACTATCCCATTTCATCCTCTTTTGTTTGTACAATGTGACCCATGGTCGTGTCGCTTCAGAATTGTAAAGAACGAATTTATTGATTGCTTCAATTTATGCATTCACTAATGAAATCAAACCGACATTATATAGTACTTAGAGATAAAAATATATATTATATATAAGTTCAACATGAATATTTACATTCTGTAAATTTGAAAATCTATGAGTTGCTTACTCTTTATCAAGCGCTTTTTTCCACTCGTTTGGAGAAACTCCCCTTCTCTTTTGTCTTCATCCCTTTCATCGTCCCAAATCACCGCACCTAATCTATTGTCGATCTGCTTGATGTACTCACTGGCATAATAGAAAGACTCATACGATATGTACCCCTCTGCTATAGACCCCTAGGGTTTTGCCCTTTGTCGAACAAAACCTTTCAATTTCTTCATGTACCTCTCTAATAAGAACATCCAACGACAAGAAACCACCTCAACTAATTCAACCTTATCTACTAGGTGGATTAGAAGATGAACCTACAAGTCCATGAAACTCGTCGGCAGTTCCTTCTCAAACATACAAACAATCTCAACTATCTCTTGACGCCACCAAGAAATGCTAGCCACATGAATCTCCTTTGACGTGATCCAACATAAAAATGCAGATAATTTAGATATGGCACGTCATAGGTCTTAAGGGAATTCATGTTTCACACACCCACACACAAACAAAGGATAATGACACTGCAAAGTTATAAACACATGCAATAATATACAAAATTAGTTATGTTTCATGATCCCCACATGGGATAAAATTTATTAATATAAAAAATAATAAAATCATACTTTTGACATTATACGTACTCTTAGAATATTCAAATGGTCATGCAATTTCAGCCCCGACAAATGGTCATCCACGGTGAAGCAACGCCGTAGTGAAGACCCGTATGAAGTTGGCACCCTCACACCCATTATAACTTCCTTTTCCAAAGAAATATCATCTTTTTTTTAAATCCATGGGACATCACCTTCTTTGAAATACCATGAATTAGAGGGACTAGCACCTACCTCTAATCCTGTACTTTCTAATCGTCTTGGCCAATGTTTCTTCTTAGTTTTTTAAGTAATAATATCTTTCCTAACAGCCAATGTGTCAATTTGTTTCGATTATATGTGCCTCCATAAAGAAAGATGAAACATTTTTAAATATATTCATGGGATCTAATAAGTGGGTAATCTTAAGATGCTCCCAATATGGGAGGTTATAAAAGATAGATTTCCTTTTCATCCCAATGGGAAATTTCTCAACATAGGTGTCGAAGAATTCTGGATCATTTAACATAGGCTCCCCATTTAAATCGAAAATTTCTATGAAATCCTTCTCCTTCTCTCTCTCATATGCTCTAAGTCATTCAGTTGGTGTCGTTATTGGAGGCCTTTGGGTTCTCTCTCATTTACCATTGAAAGCGGATGCTGCTCTTCTATAAGGGTGTTCTTCTAGGAGGAATACCCTAGAGAAATCATACACTAGCTTTCGTAGGTCCTTGGACCATTTAGATTTCAGAGAAGGTCCACAACATTTACATCCAAAATACCCTTTTGTTACAAGACCTGCGAGATTATTGTATACAATTAATATGCATGGCACGTTAAATAATATCATGAAGACCAAAGCAATTACAACGAATTAAATAACTAAAATTTGAAAGAATATTGTTACATATATAAACAAATCAATATATTAAACATGTAATTTACCAGAGCAAACTCCTAAGTCTGGATAATCATGTGTCCTGTAAGCACATATGCCATACAACGTAAAACTCCTCTCTGCTCCGATGGGTCTTGATACATCGTATACATTTATCCCATCCCATAATTCCTTCAATTCATCTACCAGTGGTTGTAAGTAGACATCCATATTCTTCACTTGTCTTCTACCAGGGACTATGAGAGCCAACATAAGATGTTCATTCTTCAAGGACAACCTTGGGGGGATATTTTTATTGATCACTACTATAGGCCAAACAAAATAGTTGGTGTTCTAGAGGGAATATGGGTTGACGCCATCCATGGCTATGATGAGTCGTAGACTTCGTACTTCATCCTTGAATTTTTCGGGCCAAGAATCCTCTATATGCTTCATGGCTATTGAATCAGTTGGGATTCATATAACTCCCAACTCACTTCTGTGTGAGGCATGCCATCCCTACAACATATCTAATTCTTTGCAACGACAAAGCCTTTGAATCCTTGGGATTATAGGCATGTGCCTCAATATCTTAAAAGGAGGACCAGTACGTCATTTACCCTTCTTCTTTTTATTTATCATACCTTTCATGCCCACATTTCGGACATATCTCTTTGTATGAATATTCTCCTCTATATATAATACAATCATTTTGACATGCATGATATGATATGTACTCAACACCCAACATTTTCAACAATTTCTTTGCCTCTTCGCAGTTACCGGGAAAGACTTTATCACTCGGAAGAACCTTATCTTTGAATAATCTGTAGTTGGTGATCATGGAAAAATATATTAATAAATGTACATTAATGTCGATATAATTATTAGCGTTCATAAATTTTACCATTTGTAATATTCATTGTGTACTGTTTATATTTCTAAAATTTATATAAGGGAGGACTTTATGGTAACTTACGTCAAAATTTCCGAGAAACATGCATTCAACAAGCCAAACTTTGCTTTCAAGTTGTACAGTAACATCATTGTCCCCAACTGGGTAGACTGTGACTGATCGCTAGGTCCAAAGAGAGGGGTGGTGGAAGAAAATTTAAAGCTTTCGAAAAAGGTGTTAGCGATATGAGCATCATCCCCTAGCTGATCATCGTTTTGGAAAGCATCTAACAACATTGTCTCCATGGCAGTCGTATCCCTTAAGTAATCATCCATACCAAACTATATTTGATTGCCTCCATTTCCAGCTTGTGAAGAACTACTATTTATGTATGAATTCCTAATTAGTGAATCTGGACGTAGCGGGAATTGAATCGGTGGTTGATTCAACCATTCTTGGTATTGTTCCTCTCTGATTTTTTCTCTTAATTCAGTCTTCTCTTGATTTGACATTATCGTGGGGTGCAATGGAAGATGGTAGGTAGGTCGCTCATCATCACTAGAATCCTAATAATTCAAAAAATATATTTGAACATGATTAGTAAAAAATATATGATATCAATTAGTAACCACGTTGACAATATTGCATGATTAATTGGTTTGACGTTGAAATACTTACATTAATCAATATACCAAACAATTATAATTATTACCATCATTGTCCCAAGATTGTGGCTAGAAGATGCAATATTGTTACAATTGGTAGGGTGAAGCGGTTGTCCATTTTCATCTACCAAATGCGCCTTGTGGTATGCTGCTCCTGATAAGAGCTTCCGACGTTTTGGAGCTATTTGAATATTTTGTGCATCTAAAACCGATGTTGAATTTGCATGAACCTGTAAATTTGTATACATTATAAATTTAATTAAGTTGTGCATGATTTACATGGATAAAAAACATAAATTCAATTAGACAATGAAAATATAAATAAAATCTGAAGTAAATATTACGTCTCAAGATGGATAGGGAGAACTCCGCGATGGACTTTGAGAAACATTATGGAATGAGCTGGATTTTTAAGAATTGTCCATTCGATACAATTAGGATATTTTCTCCCTGAATTTGAGCAAAATCAACAATATATTTTGCTGCACACACCTAAAAGTAATTTCGATGCCTTAAAAATGGAATTTTTGTTATTGGTGCTAATGTACAGATCACCGCACCGGTGCGTTTTCGTTACTGTGTACCGATGTCGTTTTATAAACAGACACACTGGTGCGGTGCTATTAAGTGACGCACTGGTGACAAATAACCGCAAATAAAATAAGCACAACTCTATTTTCTTTAAGTGGTTAAAAAAAATGCGGTAAATTGAAAAATGGGCGGAAAAATATTTTCGAAAATCTAATTTCATAAAACAATTCTTTAAATACTAAACACTTTTCATTATTTCACTATTTTTGCAAAAAAAATCAGCAAGAGATTTGCAGGGGACATACCTAGAGCAACAAAGCATGAGAGCACTGTGGAGCAGCAAAATACGTTCGAACATAAGTATTCAGACAATCAGAATTTCAAACCTCTAGTGATTCAAATCTTGTAGCATAGAATTTCAAACGATCTCGTGATTAAAGTTTTTTTTTCACTTTTTCTGCAGTTTTTTTTACGCAATAAGAAAAAAAAAAAATCAATTTCTTTTTCATTTTCGGGAATAAATAAATTTTAGCCTAAACTCTACATTATTTTTGTTTCTGCCCTTTCTTCTCTCTCTTTCTGTGATTTCAGAATTAGGGCTTCTCATTTTAGATTTATAGGGTTTGTATTGCTATATATAGGCCTAAGACATCCAACCCACGGGACAACTTGCATAGCCGGATTTCAATCCATGTCCACCCTTGCGTGAATTTAAAAAAAAAAACATAATTTTTTTTTATCGGTGCCTGGCGTAACCTAGCGCACCGGTGTGTTGTATTATCCCAACGCACTGCGAAAGTACTGTGTGATTAAAAAAATAATTTAAAAAAATAAAAAAATTTAAGTAGTGCGTCATATGTAAAATAGGGCACCGGTGCGCTATTTCATTATGGTGCAATGCGAATGTGTTGTTTCACAAAAAATTGTTTTATTGTGTTAATCAGTGCTCCATGTAATATATAACGCACCGCACTAGGTCTCCCAGTTGACAGAGAGCACCATATAGCGGTCACTTGTTTGCACGGGGCGTTTATGTTACAAAAACTAACACTGAACAATTTTTATTATTTTCTCTGTGTAAATCGGTGCGATGGTTAACATGTAACGCACTGGTGCTCCTTCTTGACATAGATTATTGTATAGTCTATTATATTGTTTTTGCGGTGCGTTTATAAGCCCCAAATGCATCAACGTCGGTGCGTACACCATGAATGGCGCACCGGTTTCTTGAGATTTTTTTTGTTACCTGAAAAGTTGACAATTTATTTATAAATATATTAATGAATGATATGGTACAGGTTTCAAATTGATAAAGAAATACCTGACAAGATATCAAGTAACAAAAATACTGATAACACATCAAGTAAAGTAAAAAAGGCAAGTTCTTTGTAAATTATTTACAAAAAATATTATTTTTGAACTATATGTAAGTTTAACTAATATATATTGTTTATTGTGTATCATGCAAAGCCACAAAATGATGAAACTTGATAAGATTATTTCTGATCTAGGACCAGAAGAGCGTAAAAGCTTGATGGAAAAATTGCAAAAGGATGAATCAGGTGAATGAAAAAATACTATCAATCCAATATGAGTTTCTTTTTTTAATTTTCATTAATAATATACTTAAAATTATTAGATAACATGTGTCAAACAATCTATTAATTCACATTTGTTTAATGTTCTACAGAGACCAACAACTCAGAAAATGAATGTTGTTGTAAGAAAAGAAAAAAAATAGAACATGCAAATGAAAATGAATTGCTCCTTAGCTCATCTGGAGTGGTGCTGGAGGTTAACGAAAGAGGGGAAAACGTTTACAAAAGTTTGAGGGATATAGTGGAACGAATGTATAGACGTTCTTTCCACTTACAATATAAAAATCAATCCAATGATTCCAAGAACCAAATTTTATCTAAACTACAGGAAGAGTTTCCAGAGAATTATTCAATGTGACATGTCAGACTTTTAATAGAAAAAACGTATAACAACAAAAAAGAAGGAATGAAAAAGTAATATTCCTTTAAATGTTTATCTAGAATTATTTATAAATATCACTTTTGTTATATTTACTTTTCATATATCAATATAAAAATTAAATAGTTTATTATCATGTTACATTTTCAGGAAGATTATGAAAATCTCAAAAGATGAACGAGTTCATATCAGAAATATGCCAGTAGGAATGTCCAAAAATGTGTACAAGGAGATGGTCAAAGAAATGGACAAAATTGCATCGTAGGAGGAGCCATCTCAACAACAACGTGCTTCAAATGTAATATGTAATCATCAAATTTTTTGATCATTAGGTACAATAAATAAACAATTTAGCATTAAATATTAATTTTCAAATATTTTCTTGCAGAAAAGAAAAGAAAATGGAACCCATTCAGCACATAAAACAGGACGACAAGGAAGAAAAAGGTTGATATCTAAGTTTGTGAGTAATTGTTACTTCCTTATAACAACTTAACTAGATTTCATTTTTGTATTTTTTAAGTTGTTTTACAAAAATCAACATTGAATGTCTTCAAATAGGTGTTAACATATAAAGAAGAACAATCAGACGAATTGATTGAAATTGGGTTAAATATGGGGTGTGAGTATATGTTGGCATATCATAAATTAATTGTGGAATTTGTAAGCATCTATCGATCTTGTTTTACTTAGCTCCGTCTATAATTAATAGAACAAAATTTTTTTATATTAAATATATGATTTGTTATGGGGTATAAAACTTACAGGAAACAAAGTATGGAACTGCGCCAACAGATGAAATCTTGAAATACGGCATGGTACATAGTTTTGAAAGAATGTGTATATTTTATGAGTCAATTATTGCTATGGTACATTTTTTCTTTTCAATTTACATTGATGTATATTATTTAATATTGCAATTTTCATTATTCTCACCAATGTATATACACTCATTGAAATTTAATTTTAGGTTTATAGATGGAAGGAGAAGAAGAAGAAAAAAATCAACACCATGAACAAAACATTCCTCAAAATAACCCAAGTCATGGAAGTAGCTCTAGCAATGACATCAGTTCAAGCGAAGAATAATGATCACTATGTTTGGATATCAAAGCAAGGTGTTGCATTTTTTGAAATATTTGTCTGTGAAATCGGACATTTTGTTTAATGTAATGGACATAGTGTCCCAATTTGAAAGACAAATGGATACCAATAACTGTCCCATTTTATATGACAAAGACTCTCTCTCTCTCTCTCTCTCTCTCTCTCTCTCTCTCTCTCTCTATATATATATATATATATATATATATATATATATGTTTTAATTTATTCTATTGCATTCTCCCTTGTCACTGTGAAATGTAACATCACTGATTAAATTTATAAATGATTAAATATTATAATGAAGATATGTGAAATTTGATGATATTATATAACAAATTAATCCAAACATCACATTCAAATGCACTAATAAAAATTTAATTCATATGAATATTGTTATAAGATATATATGTGTTTTTATGAATAATGAATTTTAAAAAATCACAATAATTATGATATGATATAACAAATTAATCCAAACATCACATTCAAATGCATTAATAAAAATTTAATTAATATGAATATTTTTATAAGATATGTCGACTTTTGATGAATAATGAATTTTAAAAAATCACAATAATTGCACTGTCACAGGTCGATGTTTCTAAAAAATATAAAATGAACACCGGTGTGTGTCAGTTACTATACACCGGTGTGTTTATATATTGAAGCGCACCGGTGCATTTCTACGACCTATGGGCACCGCACAAATACCAAAACCAATTAAAAATCTCGATGCATTTGTGCGGTATTGCGCACCAATGCATTTATGTGAGACTACGCATTGGTGCATTTGTACGACCTATGAGCACCACACAAATACCAATACCAATTATAAATCTTCGTGCATTTGTCTGATACAGAGCATCGGTGTGTTTCTATAAGCCTACATACCGGTGCGTTGAGACAACCTATGGGCACCACACAAATCCCAAGGCCAATTAGAACGGCCCCGTGTGTTGTATCACCAACACTGCGCCAGGTGTAGTTTTATATCTTGACGGCCCGGTGCATGCACCTTTAACCGCCCTAGGCCACCTTCTAGATGACATGCACCGGTGCATTGAAACCTTAGTAGCACACTGATTAAAAAAGCATCCATAATAACCTCCAACTGCCCAGTTTTTTAGTTGCGTTGAATTTTTTTAAAAGATCCGCCAAAACCTCCGTAACCATAAACAGATGTTGAGGCAAATGTTTTTTGACAATTTTGGCCAATTTTATAACACTAAAAACCTCCTTTATAACCTCCGCCAGAGGGTCTTTTCCTTGTAGTGTGTGTTAAATGCTTACTGGTGTTGTTCATAACCTGTAGTGTGCAACAAGATGAATAATGCTTTATATGATGGCTAGCTAGAGTTGTATATTTGTACCAAGACGATAATCTGTATGCAATGCTAATTTATGTTGTTAACTATACATATGTAAATAATACAAGGATAATATGAAATGTTATAGACCATGAAAGAATCCATAAGGATCTAGACTAAAATTTGGAAACCTTGGGCATAAAGACCCTTTTATTAACATGAAATAATTATATAAGAGATTGTTCACTTAGCAGGGTCTGTGCATACACGTGGATATTCCTTCATTGGGATATAAGCCCTTGAACCTGTGCAAAATGGGTTGTGTCAATGTTGGAAGGGTTATTCTTCCTTCATGTGTAGGGACAACAGAAATCCATGCAGGTAGGCTTCACCAACCATGCATTATCAACTGCATGGACATCTTCCACTAGCATTAGGGCATAGCTAGCTCGACCCTAAAATTCTCTGCATATTGCCATGGAGCTGCTTATAGGTCTGCCTTGTAGCCTGGAATTCTCAACGTGTGCTAGGCGAGGTGGAGACCTTTCAGGAGTTCACACCAAGTCTATGGTAGATAAGGGTCGTAGGAGAACCTACGCGATCATGTCTGGAATTCCCTGTCCGAGAATAGGGAATGCAGATGGGCTAGGAACTCCTTTAAGTTGGATTGGATCAAGCTCAAGATGGGTAGCACCATAGCGTGCCTTTAATAAACCATCAATGTCAGCACCAAGTACTAGTATTGATTTATAGGTCTGCAGGATCTCTGAGACAGAGCCATGTTCTAAATAACCATTCCAAGAAGATCATGGCAGGGTTGATTCTTTCTCTTTCCACAGTCGTAAAGATCCCTATTTGATACACTACATAAGGTAGGGTCAAGATCCCTTAGTCGAGCAATGGTATAGATCCATTGCTAGTTCAATGCAACAGAGAGAGGAGTGCCATGAACTTATAAAATTGAATCAGGAAACCTTATCCTTAACTAGGAAGAACCCTAGACATGGAGGCTTCGCATTGGCGTGGACCAATTACCCTTTATCGCGATTGGGCGAAGTCATCGTAACATGGTCGGAGGCAGAAAACTGGAAGGTTACCCCAGAGGAACGTGTGGTGCAACAATGGGATTGACCGAGATGATGTCAGTTGCATTAGGGGAATTTTGAGGTCTAAAATGGGCCTCATAAGGAAATTATAAAATAATAATGGAAATAATAAAATAAGATTCGATTACATCATCAAATTTTAGAGGGAAGAAAGAAAAAACTACTTTTTCAACTCGTATTTTCAACTTATCTCCCAATGTTTTTACTCAAATTTCGAGTGGGAGTACTCGTTGGATGCCAAATTTAAGAAGTACCCATGTTGCATAATTTCGATGGACCCTTCTACACGAAAAATGAGAAATACATGAAAAATGTGATTGCAATCACGTGTTTTAATGTATTTCTCATTTTTCGTGTAGCAGAGTCCATCGAAAGTATGCAACATGGGTACTCCTTGGATGAGGAATTAAATTTTACATCCAACGAGTACTCCTGCTTGAAATGTGAGTAAAAAAATTGGGAGATAAGTTGAAAATACATGTTGAAAAAATAGTTTTATTATTTTATTATTTTTCAATCTTTTTACCCTTTTAATTAAAAAATGGTAAATCACCCCCATGGTTGACATCATCATCTTGAATCCTATTGGTTCTTATAAAGTTTAATTTTTTTGTACATTTTTCTTAGGAGGCCCATTTAAGACCTTAAAATTCCCCTAATGGGATGAGATGGCTGACATGATAGCCCGGAATTCCTACAATTGGTTGGAGGTGGACCCTCTTGACAGGTCGACTCGTTAGGCTCACCTTGGAACATTTGCAAGGGCACGGGCGAAAGGGAGTCAGGGTAAAGCATCATCATATAAGTCAACAAGATGACATGTCCTGGAGAGACCCCACCTGTATTATTTGAAAGGACCAGTAGGCAAAGGCTTTGACATAAAGCATCAGGATGACGTGGGAAAAATGATGTGCGCTCATAAGATAAGGCATTGGCTAGGAGGTTTTCATACTCGACTAGTCAACCCGATGGGTTCATACCTGAAGTTTAAAGGGAGGAATCAACTGTAAGCGCCAGGAGGTAATTAGCAGGATAAAGCAAACATGTCCTCGTGGAGAGTTTTATTGCCCGAATTCCCCCCCATTGGTGGCGAGCGACCCCTTTTTACACATAAGCCCAGCTATCAACAAAGGGTTGCTCTTCGGAAATCACTGGGATGGGAGAATGATCCCAATGGAAAATTACCTACACCCATGGTATTCATCCACCCATGGTATTTATCCGCCCATAGTATTGTAAGTAACATCTATCCATGGTATTCATTCACCCATGGTATGTATCCACCCACGATATTCATCCATACATAGAATTTACCCATGGTATTGTAAATGGAATCCACCCATGGTATTCATAACCCATGGTATTTATCCACCCATGGAATTTATCCACCCACGGTATTGTAAGTGACATATTCCCATGGTATTCATTCACCCATGGTATTTACCCACCCATGGAATTTACCTGTGGCGTTGTAGCTAAGAAATGTTATAAGTAACAAGTTGCATATTGTAAAAGGAAAAATTTTCCACCATAATGTAACTTCTACAGTTATTATCTGTTTTAATAAAAAAAAAAATATTTGTGGTTTTATTTACTGTGTGTTTTATCATTTCGTTGGCATTTCAATTTTTCATATCTTGGGAGCCTCCCCCCAAGATCTGGATCAATGGTATCAAATTCAAGGTACGAATCCATGGGAATGACGGTTTGAAGCATATTTCATTTTCAACTTTTTTCATACATATTTAACAAACTCCATGCAAGTTCCATGACCTCCACAAAGCAATTTCTTGGGCAAAGCTAGAAGAATTTTTGTTTTTGTTTTCATTTTTTTGCAGGACTTTTTTTTGGGCGGTGATTTTATAGAGCATATCTGAAAATATTGGTGCAAAATTTTCAAAAAAAAATAGCATATCTAGATTCCTTGTGAAAAAATAGCCAATTTCAAAAAAAAATCAATTGAATCAACGTCTGGATGAGGGAGATATCGCTGATTTAAAATAAGCAGTGCTACAAAATATTTTATGACGACAATTCGAGGACAACGACTCTCCTATCATTTTATCCAGTTTTCAATGTAAATTTTTAGAGAAATTATTATAGATATGATCCCCCCTTGAAAAAATACCTGATTAAAAATAATAATAATAATTCGATCGAATCGGAGTCCGGACGAGGGAGTTATCACTAATTTAAAATCAACTATTTTTTCAAAAAAATTATGACGTCGAGATAGTTGCAATGCAAATCTGAGTTTCTAGAGTCTCCAGATCATGATTTCAAACACATGGGAAGATGCAGAATCATTCTGTTTCCAAAAACAGGTTATAATAAATATTCTGAGTTATATTGCGAGAGTTATGCCCATTTTAAAACTAGAGCAGCATTCGGAGCAGGTTTCCTTTGGAGACGTGCCCTCCCACCCCGCTTTAGTAGGTACATGCTTCACATTTATCAGTTTCAGAATAGCAGGGTCCGCTTGGGTTCTTTGGATATGTGCCCTCCCACCCTAGGCTATGTAGGCACCTGCTACTTCATCAAAAATCATCATCACGGTTATGGGTCAGCCACACAAAATCATTCTCATCGAAGTCCATTTTCTAGGCCGCACAGTCTTAGTATCATAGTTGGTCACAAGCATTACATGGTATCTCTATCCTCAGATCTTCGTTTGTCATAGTTCTGGGTCATCGACAAACCCACACTTCATCGAAGTCCATTTTCTAGGCTCCACATTGTAGCATCAAAGTAGGTCAAAAGCATTACAGGTTATCTTTATCCTCGGATATTCGTTTGTCATGGTTATGGATCATCCAGAAACCCACACTTCATCGAAGTCCATTTGTTAGGTCGCACACTATTAGTGTCATAGCTGGTCATAATCATTACAGGGTATCTCTATCATCAGATCTTTGTTCATCACGGTTATAGGTTCACCGCACAAAACCCTGCTCTTTAGTGGCTCTTCGCATTCAACAAAGGCTTCTCGAGAGGGAAATTCATGCACTGGGGACCATTGCTTCCTATGGAGGGAGGAATGATCCGAATGGAAAATGACTTACACCCATGGTATTTATCTTCCCATGGTATTGTAAGTGACATCTATCCATGGTATTCATTCACCCATGCTATGTATCCACCCATGGTATTGTAAGTGACATCTGCCCATGGTATTCATTCACCCATAGTATTCATTCACCCATGGTATTTACCCACCCATGGAATTTACCTGTGGTATTGTAACTAAAACATGCTATAAATAACAAGTCATATCTTGTAACAGGACAGATTTTCCACCACAATGTAGCTTCTACAATTATTCTTTATTTTAATAAAAAAAATTATTTGTGGTTTTATTTACTGTGTGTTCTCTCCTTTTTCTGGCATTCTGATTTTGCAAATCTTTCCAAATCCATTTCAATTTTTTAGATCTTAGGGGCCTCCCCCCAAGATTTGGATCAGAGAAGCGGGGCGGCGTAAGCCATGTTGTGTTGGCAAAGTGCGTACTTGATTAGTGGAGAAGGGGTCTCGCCAGCCAATTCATCCTGACATTATGACCTTGGAGATATAAAGAGGTGCAACAAACGAAAGCACCAGAAATTCAAGGTTGGGGTGATGTGGGAGGTTATGGCGGAAACCAGTTGTCAAATTAACGTGGGCCATTTGGAAGGAGGCAGTGCAGTCCCACTATCCTCGTAAGCCTGGAAGGGAGAACCTATTGGATAACAAGGAACACACTTGGGAGTCACCAGGAGAGGGTAAGTGTTGGGGCCCTTGTTTTGGAAACCCATTTTGAATATTTTGAATTTTGAATATCGGAGGGCTTTTTGGGTTGCGGCATGATGACACATGGCAATCACGACCAAGTCGCAACTACAGCAAGCCGCGGAGCTATCGAGGTGGCGTAGAAGCAAGAGATAGCTGAAGAAAGCAGATGCATGAGAATATACAGTAGAAGATAGAAAGCAGAACACACAGACAACAAGAGAGAAGCCAGAAGCAACTGAAGAAGAACACGAAGAGGAACTAACAGTTGCGAAAGTGGGTGAATAAATAGCAGTCACCCGGCGGAAAGAAGAAAAAGAAGGCAACAGGAGAAGGAATGTAGAGCGACTGAAGGAGATCGAGAAGGATATCTCTGTAGTTCCTAGGGTTCTCTCATTTACCTTTCTATTATGTAAGGCATCTGTAATGGACTGTAAGCTCTCCTTGCGGAAGCTATGTAACTATGGATGTGAATGAAGATATCAATACAATTGCAGGTTGCTATCCTATTGTGTAATTCTTATGCATGCTTGATGGTTACAATGATTTAAATTTTATTTGCTTAATACATGCTCGCTCTATGAATGTTCTTGCGTTTATATTTATGTTCATGCACACAATTCAATGATAATCATGAGTTGCGGATCCTTCCCCTGCTATCGATCTATTCCCTTTCTGCATGTGGTTGCGGCATGCCTCGGGTGAGACTCTCTGCTCCTCGGAGTAGGGTGATAATGCCGGCGTGGTTCTAGACTACAGCGGATTCCTTTGTTGGCCTCAACCCCTCAACCTGGGTCTTGCCTGCGAGACCTGTTTCCTAGCCAACAAATGGTTCCGTTGCCGGGACCTGCATGTTATGAGGGGAACTAGATCATGGTATCGAGGATCTATGAAGGCGAAATACAGAGATGGTGGGATAACCATCTTGCCCAGTTCGTTGCTCAGCAAGCGGAGTTGACGAATCAAAACGAAAGCGTGCTTAAGGATCTTGTCCTTTTCTCAGATTCCGTCAGTGATACTTACGAGATCCTCTGGGGCAAGTTCCCTAATGACCTCTATAATTGGTTGTGGAGGTTACAGGAAAAGGTGCCTAGGGACAGCTCGCGGAAGATAAACCGCAAGTGGGTGCATGGGGATCTGGTGGCTCTGCATCGATTGGACAATGAATTGACCCATGCGGTGGATTTCTGGGTGGAAACCACTTTGAATGGGTATATTGTAGAGTTTGTCGCAGAATGATACCAATCCTTCTCAAAGGCTGAAGCTATATTCCGTTCTGGGTTAAGAGCGAAACTGCTCAAGGAAATTCCGCTGTGGATCAAGGCCCTGATGGTGGACGAAGAGCTGGTGGAATTTCAAAAGTCGAGCATGGAAGCGTAAACCTCTAGTGCTGGGGGAAGGGATGAAGGGACCGATGCTATGTAAATTGTGAAGAGGGGAGTGGGGATGGATGCTGAGGCCGCGAGAAGGTTAAGGGAGTGACGTGCACATCGGCGTGCGCAGATCGTCGACAGGTGGCGAGAAAGGTTGATGCGGGAGTTAAGACGACGGGAAAACGCTGGAGGAATAAAGAGGAGGTGCCTCAGCGGATAGGGATTATGGAAACTCTAGCGGATACCCTGAAAAGAGAAGGGACTATTATGGGAGTACGGTGGGTGCATGGGAGCCCGGCTAGGAGAAAAGGAGAGACGACGACTGACGAAGACGATGCAGGAGGGTAGCCCGAAGAAGGTTCCGATGGTGAATGGTACGTCATAATGTAGCGGTTGTTTCAAGAGCGGACGACATTCATCTCTCCAGGCAGCCCTACTTCCAATAATTTGCATGGCAAGGATCCCTACCTTCCCCTGGTACTTTATCAACCTTTGAGTAATATTTTCGTTAAGTTACAAGCATTAAGTAAATTGCACAACAGTTCATTTTCAACAGTGACATACGTCAGTAGCAACGTCACTAGTAGTATTGCATTTCCCAACGGTACAGTTGCGCAACCAAGACCCAGCGGGTTTATCCTGGTTACCCCTTCACAAGTCACTATGGCCGGGTCATTCACCCGGTATCCAGAATTCTCTGGCCGGGGCAACGATGATGTAGAGCAACACTGGTATCTCTACGAGGCCATATGGAGGGCTCGGCAGACACCAGATGCAAGGAAGCTAATAGAGTTCAAAACCACGCTCAGAGAGAGGGCCCTGCGGTGGTTTATCAAGTGGTCTGAGGCCCATCCTAATCCAGTACTTACGGACGTAAAGCGGGATTTTGTCCGCGGATTCAAACTACCCCAGACGGACCAGCAGGGTTTGTCCGAGCTCTGGGAGATTAAGCAAAAAGAAGGAGAGACTACATGGGAGCTGATGCGAAGATTCAAGGACGCGATTGGGAAACTCAGCTACTCGATCGATCCAAACCATCAGAGGGACTGGTTCATCAAGGCTCTGCTTCCCTTGACACGAACCCCCCTCACACAGCAGAAGATTAACAACCTGCAGGAAGCTTTAGAACAGGCCATGGCGGGCTACCCTCAGGAATATCGCGGGGGACCGGCTCCACAGGATCCTTCCTCAGTGGGACTACAGCATCAAATCGCTAGTCTGACAGAAAATCTCAAGGAGATGCAACCTATAAGACCAGCCAGGACGAACTTTTAGTGCACTCACTGCCTGCTCGAAGGCCACGTCGCAACCGAATGTCCTTGGCTGCGGGGCACGGGTGTGGGGCCCTTGGTTGCGGCAATCCAAGGGGGTCCACCCACAGTGGGTGGCGCAGTAATGAGTTCGTCGGGGGTATACCCGCCGCAACAGCCTTATGCGGGGTTCCCACCTCAACCGAACGCAACCGCCACGGAATACTGCGAGATTTTCCGGACGATGGGACATCCACCTCGAATGTGCCCGATACTACAGAAGTACTCCACTGTCCCAAACAACGTATACTGTGAGTTTTGTGTTTCCACGACTCATAACAATGAGCAGTGCAGGGCTCTCGATGCACTTGCAGATAGGTTGGACCGTCCCTCCTACAGGGTGAACAAGGCCTCCAGGGGAAGAGGTGGAGGTATGCGCAGAGGCCACACAGGAGGACGCGGTCCGGGGAAATGTTACAACTGTGACCAGGAGGGTCACGTGGCTCGGGAATGCCCCCTCCCCCGACGTCCTTGGTGTTTCCAGTGCCGCGTGAACGCCCATGCAATAGAGGACTGCCCAGAATTCATCAATAAGTGGGAGGAATGGGCACGGCAGAGAGGCACGAATTTGGTAAGCTCCGAGCCGCTAGGAACTGTGCCTCTGGCCATGCAGAAGGTAGCAATCGTCACGCGAGGTGGCAAGAAGACGGGAGAGGACGCTCACGGGAAGGAGCTAGTCCGGGCTATTCAGACCGCCTCCCCGAAGCAACTGATCCCGCTGGACGTGCAGCAAAAGTATTTCCAGGAGGCCGTGGAGGCTTTTGCTCAGCTGAGGGAAACCGGTGGCCTTGAGGTACCCCCGACGTCGGGCTTCGGAGAACAACGCGCTACGGGGAACTTTATTGAAGATTGGCTATAGTTTTTCCTGAAGATTGTTGACGATGCTTCGATGCAGGACCAGCTCAAGCGTACTCTGCAGGACGCACTGTAGGGGGATACCGGGCCGAGGGAACCTGTGGACACAGCACCCCAGTATGTGCAGCGTGTCAAGCGGAACAAGCGATGTACGGGAAAAGAGTTTCGGCTTAATACGCAGGTGGCGGGATTCCAGATCAGCGACACTATGCTTGACTTAGGATCTAACGTCAACATCCTGCCGCGGAAGACGTGGGAGGCTCTCGGAAGGCCACGGCTGACATACTCGCCGATCCAGCTTCGCATGGCAAATCAGTACTGCATCTTGCCAATCGGATGACTCGAAGGGGTCGAGGTCGACATTGTGGGGGTAAAGACTTACATGGATTTTGAGGTTATTGATATTATGGGAGACAAGGATCCTTACCCCGCCTTGCTAGGCATCGACTAGGATTTTGAGAATTACGCCATCATCAACCTCAAAAAGGAGATGATGATATTCGAGGACGGCGAGGTCCGGGTAACTCAGCCCCTTGACCCATATCAAGGACCGCGATATACCGAAACCGTGGACAACCGGGGGGATGCTCAGATGATGGACCACCTTTACCAGATGACTGCCGGGAAAAGGGAGGACTATATCAACCCGACCGCAACTGGCTCCGTCAGCTGGCGCAGTGTTCAGAGCTCGGATCTGGGCTCGGAGCTCGCGTGGGAAGATTGGCAGCAGGGTGGGTACAAGACCAGTACGCGAAGATGTGCTGCCATTGCCCGAGTCCATTGGATTGGGGCTGAGTTCATAAACTACCTCACCCTGTCGAACATGCAGGCTGTCAATACCTTTATTGAAAAGGTGGAAGACACGGTTCCAGAAGGTTGCAGGATACCACTTTTGGATGTTGCGCTACAGTCCACGTCAGCAAGGTGGTGGAGGAACCACCGCAACACCCTGTCGCAGTGGAGTTGCGTGGCGGAGGCATTGCAGGCGCAGTTTAAAGAAGACGAAGGCCCTCGATGCAAGCACAGGTACAACGAGATTTTCGATCCGCGGGACCACCTGAAGGGCTATGAGGACCAGTGTCAAGGTCTGGATACCCGCAAGCACTGTGGGTACATAGGTTCATTCACTCCTTAGATACCATTCCCCAGGCCTGGTACTTGAAAGAATAGTGGAAAAGGGGAACCGGCTCCCAGCGGGAAATCACGGACAAGTTTGTTCGGTGCTTCTCGTTCGAGGGAGAGACCGAGCTGGTGACCAGGGCACTACAGGCTATCAAGGGAGTACTGTTTTTCCACAACCTCGAGCCCGATGGGGGAACTTCTACACCACGTTCTGAGGCCAAGCGCGAGTTGGTTTGCCAACGGATTGACGGCGATCCAGACAATGACAGTCTGGAGGACCTCAGGCACTTATACTTCGAAGAGAAGGAAGGCGAGCGGAACATCAATGAAGAACCGACTACCAAAGGCATCCATTTACAGCCGCTAAAGACAAAGAAGTTGAACATAGGTACAGACGACAAACCCAAGCTGGCGACCGTTGGGGATTACTGGGACATGGAGGCGACAAAGGAGATTTTCAACCTCCTCCAGTAGTATGAGGACTTATTCCCCTCGTCGGTTGCCGATTTGAAGGGCATCAATGGTGACCTTGGAGAAATGCGTATTGTATTGAAACTGTATGCCAGGCCCGTAAAACACCGGCCCTACCGACTGAACCCGTGGATTAAAGAAAAGGTCAAGATGGAAATCGACAAGATGTTGGCCGCAGGTCTCATCTTTCCGGTGGAAGAAGCAGAGTGGGTGAGTCCCATTGTCATTCAGAACAAGAAGGACAAGGCGGAGATACGCATCTGTGTTGACTACCGAAGTCTGAACAACGCCTGCATCCATGATCCGTTTCCAACTCCGTTCAGTGACGAAGTATTGGATCATGTCACGGGAAACGAAGCTTACTCCTTCACTGATGGTTTTTCCGGCTATCATCAGGTGCGCATTGCGGAGGAAGACAAGACGAAGACGACGTTCACCACCGAATGGGGATCGTTTGCATACCACGTAATGTCGTTTGGCTTGAAGAACGCCCCGGCTGTGTTTTCCCGGATTGTCATTGCTACTTTCCAGGAGTATATCCACAAGGTCTTGGAGGTATACATGGACGATTGGACCGTCTACAGCTTGCTGAAGAAACACGCCACCCTGTTGCGTATTATGTTCGAACGGTGTCGCCAGCTGCAGATTTCCCTAAACTTGAAGAAATGTATTTTTGCAGTCCCCTTCGGCACGTTGCTGGGCCATGTGGTATGCAAGCAGGGGGTCTGTGTCGACCCTGCCAAGGTAGCGGTGATCGTCTACATGGGAGCCCCCGAAACGATGAAGCAGTTGTGGGCCCTGCTTGGGCACACGGTATATTACAGGTGGTTCATCCAAAATTATGCAAAGGTCACTGCCCCTTTAGAAAAGCTCCTATAGAAGTCTGAAGTATTCCAGTGGATGGAGGAGTGTCAGCTGGCCCTTGACACTCTGAAGGAAAATCTGGCGACGGTGCCTATTCTGGTTCACCCAGACTGGGATAAGCAGTTCCACGTGCATATCGATGTGTCAAGTATTGCACTTGGGGCTGTCTTGACGCAACTCGGGGAGACGACGGTTGACCACCCAGTCTACTTTGCCAGCCGCAAGTTGTCTAATGTGGACAAGAACTACACCACGACCGATCGGGAGGCCCTGGAAATGGTGTATTCGCTCCAGAAATTCCGGCACTACCTTCTAGGAGGCAAATTCAAGTTCTTCACGGACCACTCTACATTGAAATACTTGGTGAACAAGCTTGTTTTGGAAGGACGGATCTATCGTTGGCTTCTACTTTTCCAGGAATTCATGTTTGAGGTGATTGTCAAGCCCGGGAGGTTGAATGTCGGGCCCGATCATTTATCCAGGTTGGAGACGAGGGAGAACGATGGCTCTCTCGATGATCAGCTACCGAATGCTGACCTCTTCCGAGTCGAGGCTGTCCCATATTATTTGGCCGACATTGTCGCCTATTTGACCACGGGGCAGTGCCCTCAGCACTACACCCTGCTCCAGAAACGCCACTTGGTCGTCCACGCTGCCGAATACCAATTGATTGCGGGGCAGCTATACAAACTGGGCCTCGATGAGGTTCTGTGCAGGTGCGTACTTTACCATGAGCGCGACGCTGTGATGTGGGAATGCCACAGCGGTGTTGCGGGAGGGCATGTTGGGGCAAAACCCACCGTGAGGAAGGTACTCCAGGCTGGCCTATGGTGGCCGACGGTCCATGCAAACTACAAGACATTTGTGAAGCGTTGTGATGTCTGTCAGCGAACGGGGAGGCCCTCTCACAGGGACGAGCT
The DNA here is from genome assembly GCA_034641835.2 of Pinus albicaulis. Taxonomy (NCBI): domain Eukaryota; kingdom Viridiplantae; phylum Streptophyta; class Pinopsida; order Pinales; family Pinaceae; genus Pinus; species Pinus albicaulis. Next base: position 599,203,642 of record CM076577.1, read on the forward strand.
TCCGTTACACCCAGTGCATGTGTTGCGGCCGTTCGAGAAATGGGCCATCGACTTCGTAGGTCCCATAGCCCCGGTCTCCAGACACTCCAAGGCCCGATACATCATTACCGCAACCGACTACCTCACCCGGTGGGCGGAGGCGGCGATGGTACGAGATTGCACGACAGATATAGCAGCATGGTTTATCTTTGAAAACATCATCAGCAGGTTTGGCTGCCCACGAAGTTTAACCAGCAATCAAGGCATGCATTTCATTAACGACACGGTCAAGTCGCTACTGGACACATTTATGATTTAGCATCACAAAAGCTGCTCGTACCACCCGCAGGCCAACGGTACTTTTGAAGCGTTTAATAAAATTCTTGAAAAGGGGTTAACAAAGATCTGTAATGCACAGCAGGATGACTGGAATGAACGGCTACCAGTGGCACTTTGGGCCTACCAGACTATGGTGAAGCGCTTGACCAACCAGACACCATTCTAGTTGGTGTATGGCCAGGAAGCTGTGATCCCCGCCGAGTTCACGGTACCAAGTCTTTTAATTGCCACGTCTCTCAAGTTCTCGGAAGAAGTGTCGCTCCAGGAGCGCCTACATGAATTACAGGAACTGGACGAGGCTCGATTCCTGGCTGAATTTCACTAGAAGGTTCAAAAGGATAGGCAGAAAGCGTGGCACGACCGCCACATCAAGAAAAAAGCATTCCAGGTGGCGGCAAGGCCCTTTTATACGACAGCAAGTTCCAGAAGTTCCCAGGAAAGCTGCAGATGCACTGGTTAGGACCTTACTTTGTCATCGAGATTAGAGAGTCTGGTGCCATTCGTTTGGCTCAGCTGGACGATACTGTTTTGCCGGGATGGGTGAATGGCGCACGCCTGAAACCCTACCAGGAGTAAGTTTATTCCAACATTCATCAATAACTCTCGCAACCGAGAGCTCCCGTAGAGTAGCGTAGTCGAATAACTCTCCCGCAACCGGGATGAGCATAGGTAGTGTTTTTCGTTCCCGCATTAACTGTCAATAATCTCTCTGTTGCGGGACCGCACTGCAACCGACTGTGGTCAGGGAGGGGCGTGTCCAGCGTGTCATCCCCGTAGGATTCACAAATGTGTTAGTGTCAGTCCAGGTCATTTCAGTCAGTACTTGTGTCAGTCCATAGGATCGTCTAGATTTGCATCATAAATTACCATAATTGGAAGTAACCTTGCCATAATCAATTTTCCATCATTCGCAGTTACCTCAGCCGTCGCGTCCGCCCATTTCCTCATGCCACCGTCAGCAACTATCAGAATACCCATTGGCACACGATTGATCGCATGATTATCGCAAAAAATCATGCCAGCAGGAATTAACTCGTTAGGGGGTCTCATCAACTCCACTCGTGCCAAGTGATGACATAACTTGCATGAAAACCAAAATCACAAGAATGTCGGACCAGTTCGAATTAGCAATTGCAGCAGCACCAGAGTAGTTAAAGTTTCAAGACCCACCGCACCAAGAGAGGACGCCAAGGCGCATTTTACAGGTCTACCAGCGTCGCGCCAAAATGCTGAAGGCCATCCCAGCTATCACTGAACCAGAGCTCGACAGCAGAATCCACAAGACCGAGTCCTTGGTCGGGAAGTATGATAATGCAGCCTTGATCGATGCCAACCTTTCAGACGCTGCAGAATTCCCGTCCCTCCATTGGCAGGTGTATATGGAGCACTACTACACCCCAGCCGGAAACTCAGCCAACCGAGTGTTACCAGAGTTCAGGGGCCTTCAACAATCGTCTCTGATGAACTTAAGAAATCTTTCGGTCTTCGGGACCACAGGACCGGCTCTGCAGTGCACACGCTTCCTCCTCAACCGCATCCAGAATGGGTCCTTGTGGCTGAACAAGGAAATTCCCATTCATGCTAAGGATATTCATCATCTCATAGGGCTTTCACATAATAGTGTAGACGTCTCGACTGCCTGTCAGACCTCCTCCAAGCGCGCACGAAATTCTGGAGACGCGAACCTCTATGTCAAATATGGCACCCTCCGGGGGGGGGGAAAGGAGCCAAGTTAGACCTCATCAATAAGCCCAAGATTAGATTCGCCTGCTACCTCATTGCCAGCAAGACAATGAGGCACTACACCAAGGCGAATGCACTTTGGACACTATCTCCATTGCAGAGCAGTGTGTCCAGGGCACCAAGCTGAATTGGTGCTCCTTCTTGTTAAAATAATTGTTCGACGCGTGCGAGGAGAATTATAAGTGCGCTACTACTTTTATTTATGGCTATTTGATCGTTGCTTTTGCCATGTGGAAATGGCACACTCCCCTCGTCCGGTTCCCAATGGAGATTCGAGAGGGCTAGCCTCTCGCGATGAAGTTTGTTCCATGGAAGGTGTCGGTTGATCCGAGCACCAAGCAGGTGAATTCCGAAGCATTCCGAAGCTGGTATGGGTTAATTACGGACGTCGTAACCAACCAGCAATGGGTGCCCAGAAACCTGCTAGATGAATACAGCGAGCAAGTGTGGTTTGGGGTAAGTCACAGACATACTTACCTCTGACCCACTTGCGTGCCGGAGGACATTTTCCGCATGACGCCGTTGAAATTCCAGCTAGACGATGCCACCTTCCACCGTGAAGTCTGTTCGTGGTCGAGCGTCACGAGGGAAACCCGCGACAGGATCACCAGGTACAACTTTGAGCGGATGTTGCCATTGCAACAGCCTGCCGAGACAGATGCGGCAGCGCCACCACAGGAACTCCCCAAACCGCTCGTCCCCATCGTCTGCCACTTCAACACCCAGGTATGTAATTTCAATGCGGTGGCCTAGGTTATTTCCAGCAGTGCTGGTCCGTTCCCTTTATTTTCTGAGTTTCACCTCACTCACTCCACCTCGCACCCCCATACCACTCCTCTCACCTCCCCCATCCCCACTATCATGTTTACCTCTGCGAGTCCAGTCACGACCCCGATGGTAGAGAAAAGCAAGGCTACGGATCCCCCAGACGCCCCTCATGCCAAGAGGGCCCGCACCACTGAGGCAAATCCGGTGGTGGACCTCACTGCTGATGATCCACCACTGCCACCAAGCACCGGGGCGCTGATTCAAAAAGAACCCCTCATTGACCCCTCCGAGTTCATCAATATTCGTCTTCCACATCCCTCCACCGCCCTGTCCCCCGCTCCATCCACCAGTCATCCACCTATCAATTCATCTGCCCCATCCAATTCATCTGCTACCGTGTCCGACCCCGTCATCCGGGAACTCCTTGGTGGGGACCGCGGGGCCGAAGTCGACTCTAGTACTGCCGCAATCATACCACCGGTCAACCCCACGGGAGAACCCCACATTTCTTTTACTAATATATTCACACAGCAGACACGCATTGTGTCTGACTCTGCTGAGGCTCAGCCTGAGCCAACGGTCCCTCCACAGCCGAGCCACCTTGATTAGAAAGAATGGCCAGATCTGAACATGGCTGACTCAGCGCACCTAGATGCCACGCCACCATCCCCTCCCGAGCATTCTAATCGATCAGTTTCCAGTGGGCAACCCTTGCAGGAAAGAATGCCGGACCAGGGCGCTTCAGGGACCGCCAACTTAGAGACCTGGGGTACAGCTCAGCCGTACTTATTTATTCAACGGGCAGCCCAGCAAGCTGAAAGGCTTCATTCGTACCTCCATCAGCGGTGCGACGAGCAGCAACAACAAATTTCCGTGCTTACTGAACAGCGTGACCAGCTCTGAATAACACAGGAGCAGCTGGAAGGACAGATAAGCAACGTCACTCAGGTGTTTTCCGAACTATGGCCACATGTCGGGGCTCATTACCCTCAGCTGCCTCCTGATGTCACGAATACCAGCCTCGTTGCATAGGTGTTCCACCTTCGGATCGCCTACAATGGCCTACACAGGGAGAACCAGGAGCTTCAAGCAGCATTAGCCGCACGGCCAGCACTACCCGATCCCGAGATTGTATATTCTGCACAGGTTGCAGCTAAGCAGGGCCAGGCCACTCAAATGTAGGCGACCCTTACCTCTACGGCACGCGAGGCTTATGACCTCCTGAAAAGTCTTCAGGAGTGTTCACTAGCCCTTACAGCCAAAACGCAACACATTTCCGCGCAGCTGCAGCAGATTTCAAGGGAAATTCAGGAGACCGCAGATCCAGTGCAGTTGGATCAATTATATGCTCAGGCGAACGAGCTCGAATTCCAGATTCAGCAAACCGAGGCCAACTCAGCGGTGGCCAAACGGGTAATTCGTGAACTCCGTCCGCCCATTCAATCCAGTGCCAGATCAATGCAATAACTAGCCGCCGAGGCCGAGAACCAGCTTAACACGGTGTTCGGGGCCGTCCCGGCGCACATAGAGGAGGCCGCTGCCACCAAGATCGCTGAAGAAACAGATTCACTGATGCAGGGGTGGCAGCAAGCTATGTCGGCCTTCACCGAGCTTAGAGCTAAAATGTTCCGCAGAGTCCCGAAGTTGGGGCCCTTGTTTGAACAACCGCCCGGAGGTGCACAACGAGAACCGGAACAAGTTGATGGTGCATAGAGAGAACAAGCACAAGACGAAGGCACACAGGGTGAACAGGGCACGGGATCAAGCGGGGCAATGGAGATAGAGACTGTTATTTGTGATTGACTCGGGGACGAGTCAAGAAAATGTGGTCGGGGCCTGTTGGGGCCCTTGTTTTGGAAACCCATTTTGAATATTTTGAATTTTGAATATCGGAGGGCTTTTCGGGTTGCGGCATGATGACACATGGAAATCACGACCGAGTCGCAACTACAGCAAGCCACGGAGCTATCGAGGTGGCGCAGAAGCAAGAGATAGCTGAAGAAAGCAGATGCATGAGAATATACAGCAGAAGACAGAAAGTGGAACACACAGACAACAAGAGAGAAGCTGGAAGCAGCTGAAGAAGAACACAAAGAGGAACTAACAGTTGCGAAAGTGGGTGAATAAATAGCAGTCACCCAGCATAAAGAAGAAAAAGAAGGCAACAGGAGAAGGAATGCAGAGCGACTGAAGGAGATTGGGCAGGATATCTCTGTAGTTCCTAGGGTTCTCTCATTTAACTTTCTGTTATGTAAGGCATCTATAACGGATTGTAAGCTCTCCTTGTGGAAGCTATGTAACTATGGATGTGGATGAAGATATCAATACAATTGCAGGTTCTATCCTATTGTGTAATTCTTATGCATGCTTGATGGTTACAATGATTTAAATTTTATTTTCTTAATACCTGCTCGCTCTATGAATGTTCTTGCGTTTATATTTATGTTCATGCACATAATTCAATGATAATCATGAGTTGCGGATCCTTCCCCTGCTATCGATCTATTCCCTTTCTGCATGTGGTTGCGGCACGCCTCGGGTGAGACTCTATACTCCCTAGAGTAGGGTGATAATGCCGGCGTGGTTCTAGACTACAACGGATTCCTTTGTTGGCCTCAACCCCTAAACCTGGGTCTTGCCTGCGAGACCTGTTTCCTCGCCAACAGTAAGCGGGGTGGCGTGTCCATTAGAACCCACCCGAGAGGCATAAGGGTGTTATGTCTAAAGGCGTCAGATTGATGCAGAGAGTGGAAGTCGTTTGCATTCAGCAGGGCCCGATATATGTGTGTGTGTGTGTGTGTGTGTGTGTGTGTGTGTGTGTGTGTGTTCTACCCCATTCCTCTAACACTAATTGAGAGGTTGGGTATGTTACAACCTTCACCACCTCCTAAGTGGGTTTCTCTTTAGTGTGTTTGGACACCTTCACCCACCTCTTAACATTGCCCCACTATTATTGGTAGGCTTCCCTCTCCCCCTCCACCTACACCTCGTTTGATCACCTTTCCTTGAAGAATTGAATCAAAGACCTTGGCATTAACTTTATTTACATCCTTTAGCCCCTATGTGTAGCTCTCTCCCTTGGTGAATTTGAGAATCACCCTCCCTCTTTCACTCTCCACTTGGAAAGAATTCTTGTGAGAAATTTTAGTGGGCTCTCCTCTTTACCTTACTCAAAATAATGGCAAATGAATATCATAAATAATACTTGCACGCAAACTTAAAAGGCCTCCAATGAGCAATGTGATAATGCACATTCACAATGGATCATGCTCTAACTGCAACTACCCACACAACAATCCGAACATAAGGCCAACGGGGCTTCCTCAATTTCCTGGACATAGAACCAACACTGACATCTCTATGGTTAGTGACGACACTCAAGCTCAATTATAGAGTTTGATGGAATGGAAGGGATAGGCACAAGCCACCTTGAGCAACCTCATGGATAAAATGTGGAATTGGAATTGATCCTGGATGTAGTAGGAATTATCATCCATATCGTTGCTTTAAGGTGACCGAAGAATTTAGTGCATCCAAGATTTTTTTGCATGGACTATATAAACAACCAATGTAAATGAAAACATGGTTTTATATAAAACTTATGAAGAGTAGTATTTGAAATTGTAGAAACAAATTCTATTGTAACTTTTATGATAGAGAGTTTTCATTTTAACCAAGTATGAGTTTAAACATACTTTCAACACAAGGATTTCATTTTAATCAAGTATAAGTTTAAACATACTTGTATTGTAACTTTTGTGATAAGAGGTTTTCATTTTAACTTAGTAAGTCTAAACATTATATTTTTAGAACTCTTAAGTCTCATTTTGTAATTGTTGGTGAAATTACAAATTTTTCTTACTTAAATTGTCCTTTTAAATATATAAATGATGTAGTCTAACTATATAAATTGATTAAGTGCCATAAAAAAACCTCATTGCAATGGAACTGTGAAATCTCAGTAGTTGATATTTACAATTTCAATAATTATTTAATTTATTTTTTATCAAATTTTAAATAAAATTCAAAAAATTAGATATTTAAAAAATTTTAATTAATTTTTTAAAATAGTTAAAGTATAACTTTTAACACATACTAACGTATTTATTCTTAACCAGCAAAGATCCATCCAAATCAGTGATCTAACATGAGCCGAGAGGGATCAAATTTATTTTGTTGCAAACTTATTAACCAGCATAGATCCATCCAAATCACTGGTCTTTCTTTTGTTGCAAACTTATTTTAGAGTGCAAAAAACAATGTGTATTTTTTTACCGTTTAAATTACATTTTTGAATGTTATAATTATTGATGATGATGATGATGATGATGATGGTTAACGTCCACTGAGAACAATATTTGGTCTATCGGACCTAAAGAAAAGAGTTATTTAGTTTGATTTAAGATTTTATTCCTATGTTCAAAAAGCTTGGAGAGAAGCCTCCCGAGCTCACTATAATTTTGACATCTTAAAAGGCTAGGAAGGTCAATTTTGCAACAAAGATTATGAAATTGAGCTCTAATGTGGTTGTACGCGGAGCACTCTAAGAGAAAGTGATTTTCATCCTTGATGTTCATATTCTCATAGAGATGGTAGATCCTTTCCATCCATGGTGTTTTAGGAACTATCCAACGACTTGTTTCACTATGGAGCTCACGAGAGTTCGTTCTAATCTTGACTATATTAATTTTCTTCTTTGAGCTAGTTAAAATAGAGAGATACTTTTGATCTTCTAGGGTGGGGTTGATTACCTCCTTATAATATCTTAATTTTCTTTTAGCTGTTAGATCTTTCTCACACCACATTTTTTCTTTGAACTTAGAAGTAACATTTTTTTTAATGTTATTAATGTTTTGCAATGCAACATTCTCGTCGATCTCCCAATGGTTTAACCAGGCCCTGGTGTCTTTATACAAACCTCATTTAAGCCTTAGGTGGTTTTGGCTGGAATTTAAAGCTAGCTTAGGAAGTCTATGGTCTTCTATGCTATTGAGCTTGTGCTTGTACAACAGAAGCCTAGTCATAGCTAGGCCCTCGATAGGGGAAAAATCCACTTCTATAAGGAGAATAGGATAGAGTGTATTGCTTTTAATTTTAAGGTTATACGTTATAAAACGCTTCTGGATTTGCTCAATATTTTTCCAGGATTCTCTAGAGATGCTGCGACCCCAAACCTCACATCCATATAAGATAACAGGAGTGACTAAAGTTTCAAAGAGGAACTTCTTTCTATCCCACATTACGAGGTTTTCCATTTTACAATTATTTTCAAGACCAAAATAAGCTTTCCACCCCCCATTAATCCTTTTCTGAATGTTATAGTTCCAGTTGATCTTGTGATGAATATCAATTCCTAGGTACTTGTAAGAAGACACTTCCTCCAAGTTACTATTGTCATACATAAAATTAGCGTAAGTGTCCTTCTTGGATTTGATAATCATAACTTTTGTTTTTTCAGTGTTAACAGGCATACCCATGGTAGAGCAGAAATCCTTAAGAATTCTAAGTTGCTTATCAAGATCATATGGGCACCTTGTGAGAAGAACAATATCGTCAACATAGAGAAGAAGGATGATGACTATCCCAGCTAAGATCGTGCCAGCACATCCTACTTCCTCTAAACAACCTTCTAGCATGTCGATGTAAATGCCAAATAGGGTAGGGGAGAGGGGACAACCTTGTTTAACTCCAATATTACACTTAATATCTTTCGACCACCCCTCATTGCTCTTTGAATTTGCAATTACATTATTGTATAATCTTATAGCGGCCGCTCTTAGCTCAAAAGGAACATTTATCTCTTCTAATCTATTCCATAGGTTGTTTCTAGGAATCGTATCGAAAGCCTTTCTAAAGTCCACAAAGCAACAGAAGAGAATGGATTTATCATTGCGAAATTCCTCCACAATGATCCTAAGCGTAACGAGGTGGTTAGTTGTTGAGTGTTGCCTTCTAAAACCTGCTTGGCCTTTAGCCCGCTTACCTTCACTTTCAAGCCAAATTCTCAACTTCTTTTCCAAAATATTACCATATAACTTGGCCAAGAGAGGGCTAATCATAATTGTCTGATAATTAGAGGGGTTATGTGTATCCACACTTTTAAAAATAGGGATAATGAGGCTCTGAGTCCAAGGTGTGGGGAACCCTTGCTTAACCGCTTGGTTGAAAAGCTTGTGGATGTGGGGGATGAGGACAAGACCTCCAATTTTTAAGATTTCCGCCTGGTAACCTTCAATGTCTTTAGCTTTCCCATTTTCCAGGTGTTTAACCCCAAAGTAAATGCCTTCTAATGAGAAAATTTATTTTGTTGTGAGCAAGGTTTCAAAGGTTATCCCTGACATTTGGAGATTCATAAAGCTTTTTAAGATAGGAATTCCAGTCGTGTAAAGAAATTTTATTATTGTCTTTAGTTTTCCTAGTTAGAATCTGCCTCCAAAATTTCTTAGGAGCCACCTTAGAGAGATGTAAGAGATTCTCTTGTATTTTATGAATATATTGCCTTTTTTTCCTTTTAGTTAGGGCTTTGTAGATTTTTATCTTGTCAATTTTGAGAGATTCATCAACAGCTTCCTTAATTACTCTCCTCGCACTTTTACAATCTTTGTCATACCATGGGTTGGTTTTGCTATTTCTTTTATTACTTGAGACTTCAATTGAGAACTTGTTAATTGAATATGAGAGAATTGTAGTAAAATTATGATAGAGGTCATCTATGTTGTCTATACTAGATAAAGGAAGCAAATTAGTTTTTAATTCATTTAGAAAGAGATCGTTTTTATTTCTATCAAAGATTAAGTTCTTTTGACTATAAGGATTATCTTAAATGGGATCTCTATGCATGACAAAATTGAGAATTATGAGTAAAAGCCTATGATCAGAGCCAGGCTCCTAGTCGTCTAAGATGTCAAAATTTAGTATTTCGTTGTATAAAGGGAGATCGGAAATAACATAGTCTACCACGATGTTGCCAAGCCCATGGATGCAGGTCATCTGGCTAGAATTGGGCCACTTCTTTAGACTGTTGCAAATTATGAGATCCTGAGCACTACATAGCTTGACTAGCTCTGATCCAAACAAATTATCCCCTAGGTCTTTAGAGCTCCTTTTGTACTGGCTAGCGAGAGTAAGGTCTTCATCTAACCAAAGAGGATTGGGGTTGGAATGATTGCTTAGAAGAATAGCATGGTTGCTTGAAGTTCGAGCATTAAAGTTACCCATTAAAAGGATATTACCTTCATTCCTTAAGCTAGAAATATCATTCTCTAAACCATTGTAAGGACTATTTTTATCTAGATTCTTTTTCTTATAGAAGTTAGAATTTATGGGGGGGGAATAAAATATTGCTATGTAGGTCTTTTTATCATTAATGTCAGTAATCTCAATCCAACTATATTGGTTGTAAGGGTCGTTTTTATAAATCCTAGCATGGGGGGAGATGTTCTTCTTAATGTAGCAAGCTATGACCCCAATACCTCTACGGGAGGATCACTTGTTCCAGGTAAACCATAGTGCAAAGCCATCTATGTTAGGGACCTTAGATTCTTCGTGCTCCCAAGTTTCAACAAGCAATATAATATCAACATCATTTGAGATCCAACTTAGCTTGGGGCCTTTATTCCATGGAAAGCCCTGACAGTTCCAAGAAAGAATTCGGAGCCATTTTAAATTAATTCATGTTTAAATATTTTATTCATGACGCACATTGGATGTTTTATATTTGTAAAATTGTACTATTTAAGATAGACATCGAAATATTGTATTTATTACTTGAAGAGTGAAAGTGAAATATCAATGACTAAGCTAATTGTTTTGTTAATAGATTTTTAATTGTTTATTTAATTTTTGTTTTTTTGTTTGGCCAACATGAACAAAATTTTTTATTATTATTTTTTTAAGGACGTGACATACCTACATATGTCCCTCATACTGGATTGTAGAATGAGCCTCTCGACTCAATAAAATATATATATATATATATATATATATATATATATATATATATATATATATTAATAATAATTAAAAATACAAATTTTTGAAGCTCTAATAATCCCCTCTGACATAAAAGACAAATAGACATAAATTGGAATTATAACTACGAGATGTAATTATCCCCTAGGACACCTATGACATAAAAGACAAATGGACATAAATTGGAATTATAACTACGATTAATATTTTCACTCAAATTTTCATTTGCTATTTGTAATTTCACTGAAATTTCTAACTATGTGTAAAAAAATCACAATGTTAATAATATTATGATAGAGCAAACTCAAAACTAATAAACATTTTAATATTTTAACAAGAGGAGTTGCAAGCAACAAGTCCCTACCCAGTCTTTTTACCAGCATTTGAATTAATTACCATGTAATAAAATAATCGATGGTTATGAAAGCTGCGAGGTCTGAGTTTCAAATCTTGTCGTTGCTCCACCAAGTATTTTAGCGCTTTGAATATTGATTCTGAAGCTTAAAATGAAAATGTTCTGAAAGACCTGCACTGGAACCCCATTGTTATATTCTTACTTTTCTTGAATATTATTTTGTAAGACGCGGGAGATTGGTATGAAGTACCCACTTACTCTTACGTCCATATATTTACTATTTCGTTTTTTTCTTGTTCATGGTTAACCCAACATGGAATCTGGAGACAAATAAAATAATTTAATGCCAAATATTTTGCAAATACCCAAGAGGGTATCCATACAGCAATGGAAAAAAAATGATTTAATGGCAAATGGTTTTCAGGGATCCAAAAGTCATTTCCATACAGCATTGGAATTAAGGAATTTAATGTCAAATGGTCTGCAAATACAGAAAAATTTATTGTCAAATGGTCTGCAGAACCCAAAAATTTAATGCCAAATGGTCTGCAGAAACCACAAAGGTTACCATACAGCAGTGGAATTAAAGAATTCAATGTCGCACGGTCTGTAGATATTGAAATGGCTTCACATGGAGCAATCCCTCACTTATAATGGGAGGTCATTTTTTTAACAAACCGGCCCACTATCCATAGCTACATTTTAGGAAATTTTGATGCTCGTCCAAAAGCACACATTGAAAATTGGCAAAAATTAGGCAGCACATCAGATCTCTGCACATGTATCCAATCTTTATACATATTTCTGACATATAATTATAAATTTGATAGTATAAATCTTATATATTTCATGGTATATATGCTGTCGAATGTCTTTATTTTTTACTTGCACATTTTGCAATATAGCTTACATCCCATGAAATCTTACACCCCATGTAGTTTAGAAACATTGGGAGTTGTGTTTCTTCAAATGCCACTTTTTCTATGCCAGTAGTGACTATAAAGCTCATATTGATGGACGGTAGGATCCAGGAGTTTTATGAACACACGTAAAAATATTCAACTAAATGTTTGGCATTTTCTTCGGATCCAACCTATGAAAATATGAACACACTTCAACACACGTCAAAATATGCAAATGTGTCCAAAACTCCTAAGTAACACGCGCACGAACGCAACCATGTTTTGGATATTTTCATGCAAATATTTTCATGTCGACCTTGTCCACTGTATCTCACTGTAACTTTGTCTATTGTATTTAGAAATGCAACAAGAACTCAACACAAATATCTTCACGGTCGACCTTGTCCACTGTATCTCACTGTGACTTTTTCCATTGTATTTAGAAATGAAACAAGAACTCAAAGGATGGTTCTGTGGCCTACCGATTTGGGGTCGAGGAATCACTACGCCTAATGAGATTTTCATTTCATTTTCGACAATGAATGGTCAACCGAGGACATTTTATGTGCTTGAAAAGTGAAATAATCGTTGGAATTGCAGGCATGTTGGCTTTAATAGGCCTGACATCCATGGTTCTTCTGTGCTTCTGGTGGAGGATAGCGAGTAGTTATCTGGAAAGGAGTATATATGTTGTTTTTTGATTGTGTTAATCAAATAACTCCAGAGGCGGAGAAGATTCAAGGTCGAGACATGCTCACCTATGCCCGAAATACCGTATGGAAAATATTAACTCATATGCGTTTCTGGAAGAAGAAAAATGGATCTCCAACGGTTATATACTGACGTTGATGAAAATCCCACTGTTCTGGCCAAGGAATTGTCTTCTGTCTTCTGCCTCGACTGTTGATGGCTGTGAAGTCTGAGTTGACAGGTCCTAGAGGTCAAACTAAAATGTGGAAGTAGAATTTAGGTGATCGCGGAAAAATGGCTCTAAAAACAGGTGAGTGTGGAAATTGGCAATGTTCTTGAACAACCTTGATTATGCAAAACTCACCAAATTGCTCCAAATTCAAGTTCTTTGTAAACAGAACATAAATATATAATTTTTGTTTCTTTGCTTGTGATAAATATATTATTGGTGTTTCTTTGCTTGTGATCATGTTTCTCTGAAAGTGAATGAAGAGTGTTGGTCATGGGTTACATGGGGTTTCAATTGGGTTTCCTCGAATTGTTCGATTTTTTTGTTTTAGCTGGTAGGCATTAGGGTTAATTGATATGTGTGAATTCCTGCAAGCCGAAAGAAATTAGAATCCTCAGATGACAACAAAGAAGAGAAATAATTGCAAACACATAAGCTTCGTTTTCAGAAATTGTTTGCATTCGTTAATGGTTTGGTCACAAGGTGAATACTCAATTCAGGAAAATTAAGTAAAAGGATACAATTGTTTCTTACTTGCAACATTGATTGGATACAATTGTTTCTTATTTGCAACATTGATTGGTTTTTCTTACCTCTGTTCCTCATGAGCCATTAAGTGCAAAGCCACAGAATCTAACCATGTAGTTGTTACCAAGGGTACATTTTATTTCAATTAATTAGCTTCGTTTTCAGAAATTAAAAGCTTAGTTTTCATAAATTGTTTGCATTCGTTAATGGTCTGGTCACAAGGTGAATACTGAATTTAGGAAAATTAAGTAAAAGGATACAATTGTTTCTTACTTGCAACATTGATTGGTTTTTCTTGCCTCTGTTCCTCATGAGTCACCGAGTGCAGAGCCACAGAATCTAACCATGTAGTTGTTACCAGGGGTTGTGCGCAGGAATCTCCTCCTTTCTCGTCCATCTCCGGCTACCAGTCCCTGTGAATATCCCACATCCCAGCCAATATAAGGTCTCCTTCAAAGAAAGGGCACACAGGTATCACACGTAGCACATGCACATGGCTATTCACCATGTATCATAGATAGCACATGCACATGGCTATTACATGCAGATAGCCATGTGGCCATAGCCACTTGGTCTGGCAGCCATGTAGTGTACCGTACGTGAGAACACATATATATTACTAAGTAATACAAACCAAAAACCCCAAATCATTGACCAGACATTTAATGCTAGCGAACTAATGCTAGCATTAGTTTAGGTTTGAAAAGTAAGAATCATTCAAACCCCTTTCACCAAGAAATTATATGAACAATATAGATCATATAACTTCTTTGCCTCGGGAAGAGGCCAAATAAAATAATAAAAATTCTTATTGGCCGTGAAAAGAATTACGTCTATTTGATTGGTTGAAGCCACCGTATATTTCATGAAAAAAGATAAAACTATAGATTATTATAGAGAAAAATTAATATCATGTCTCCAATTCGATTGTTATAGTCCCTGCCCTAGTCACAGACGGTAGGGACTAATAAGAAGAAATCAGATAAACCCGGACCAACAAGCTCAACTGAGCGTCATATATTCTCAGTGATTCACTTTTCATAAGAACATATGCAAAAAACCTTTATTTTAAAACTTTATTTAATTATCTCATAAATGTTTATGATATATTACTGGTTTCATATTGTTTCATTTTCAAACTTTAATTAATTATCCTCATAAGTGTTTATCACATCAGCTACTTTGGGGAGTACGAAGCAAGTTGAATGATTTGTTTTTGGTGATTCACTTTTCATATTGTTTTATTTTTCAATTCTCCTCATAAATGTTTATCACATGAGCTATTGTGGGGAGTATGGAGTAAGTTGAATGATTTGTTTGGTCGAATAATAATTAACGAGAAATAAAATTGTTATTTATTTAATAAAATTGATTATAGATAGAAAGTAGAAAGTAGACTAATAGCTGAGGTTCACATGTTTATTTTTAAAATCTATGAGGCTAAAAATAGTCTATAGGACAAATTGCTTATCCATTTCATTCTTATATTCAACCTTTTTCTTATGGAGTCTTACAATAAACGCTCCTAGCTTCTCGACAAACTCTTAGCTGAATAGATTATCCCAAGAGCTAGCTGCGAGAGTATCTACATAATTTTGTGTGTTTTCTTTGAAGGCCTCGCATTCTAAAATGAAATGTTTTTCTATTTCCACTTTTCCGGAAGAGAAAAAAATACATAACCATTTCTCCCACATTTCTTTTGGCCTTTTTCAGTGCCCTGTTTCACAACGGAGTTGATGAGAATTAGTCTTAATTGAATAATAATAATTGTGGATCTCCAAGAAATATTGGCCCCTATATAACCTTTTTGTTATGATTATGAGTGGGGTTAAACTCTTCAATGTAATACTTCTTCTTTCTCCCAAATACTCTTCAATGTAATACTTTTTCTTTCTCCCTAGCTCTTTCTCCCAAGTACGTTTGTGGAACTTAGCCATAACAAACGTTTTTATCTCTATACTGTTTGTGGGACACATGCTCAAACAAATACCCCATTTACTAAACCATTGTTATTTTGCCCCATCCAAGTCTTCTTTCTTTTGCACAATATGTCATTAAACACAACCTTAGGCCATCTACCCTCTTCCATTTGCTCAATTTTTTTAAGTACCTTATGACACCACCTAACAATTGCTTTAATAGGCACAACCCCTGTTTCACTTAACAAGATAGCATTAGGAACTGCACTTTTAATTTTGAATTTGTTTGTAATCAAACTCTTCTGAATTTTCTCAATTTGTTTCCAACTGTAGAGAATCACTAGGATCACTAGAAGCCCAAACAAAATTAAAGTGGTTTTCCAGTCTCATAACTCTCTGCCCCTGTTTTGAAGAGCATAAAATGTTTTCCAACCCCCCAAAATTCTTTTATTTCTACAACCATCCCAACTTAAATTTCTATTTGAAGTTGATTCTAAAGTATTTATAACCTACAACTTCTTTAAAATGTTGCCTTCAAAATAAAACTTACACTGGTTATGCTTTCATTTGTTAAAAAACACCACTACTTTAATTTTACTAATATTAACTTGCATACCCACCATTAAAAAAATAAAAATGCTCCAAACAAAATAAGTTCTCTTACAAACCAAATTTATCAATAACCCGTAGCACTAATCAGAAAGTAGCACTATTTAGAAAGTAAAATAAGCCGTAGCACTGGCCCACGAGTGCAGCTCGCCCACGCGACGTCATTGTCTCCTTCATTTTATATTCCATTCTGCGTGGTGGTGGTTTTGACGCGTGCCCTACGCTGAAAAGAGACGTCCAAGAGTGTGGCATCCACGCGTTGCCCTGGTTGAGTGGTCACTTTCACATCAAGATTCCGTGCTGAACAGGGGAATTTACAGGAGGGATAGCTAGTGGAGAAGGTTGACAGGATTCATAGTCGTTGCAAGAAATGGGCTGGCTTGAGATACGACCATCTCCACTCTGACCCGACCCATTCCCAAATTTAACCACAAATATCCAGTGCAAATTCATGGATTTGACGCTGCTTTGAGGTAAATATTTGATTTTCTTGCTTCCTTTGTGAGACTGGCACATGACAAGTCGGATTGACATCTATACAGAAAGCTGACCACAACGTCTCACGGAAAGGAAGCTTAAAATTCCAGCTACAGTGCCATGACAATACATCAAAGGAATCAGCGAAATCTGTTGCGGGTAGTAAAGTAGGTGGTGTTCGCTGGTATCTAAACATTTGGAGGGTAATCGTCTTGAATTAAAGAAGAAATATGCCTCAGGAGTCGATTACGAATCATGATTTGGCAACATCCATCTAGCTGAGAAGAAATCTGCCATTCTGGGGCAGCGGGCACTTCTTGAAAGAATATGCAATCCAGAAATGGGATTTTTTAATGTATGGTTCTTCGTCAATTTTATACAGAGGACAGAGGACAGGGACAGAGCAGCAAGGGCAGAGCATAGAGGACAGGGACAGTGGGCAGAGTAGCAAGGGCAGAGCAGCTAGTTTTCAGTGGATAGCGGGCAGAGCAGCAAGGATAGAGCAGCAAGGAGCAAGGACAGAGCAGCAAGTTTTCAGTGGTCAGACTAACAGAGATTGAAGAGTTAAGCATAAAACAAAGGGTCAGTTTTGGGCAGAGATTTTGATTTCCCTTAATATCCTCATGAGAATGGAACATGAAACTTTAGAACTCGTAGAAACAAATGATATAGGGCAAGTGAAAATTGCCTCATCAACGAAAACTGGGAAGTGGGTTTGGGTCAATGCCAAACAATACCAGGGCATTTTAAAAAGGAGACTAGCTCGTCTAAAATGGGAGCAGACAAAGAAGAAAAAGTCTCAAAGGGAGAGTATTGTTCGCAAGAAACAACATTCAAACAAGTTTTCTTCGCAAGCATGTGGCAACAAGTCCAAAGGAAAAGGAAAATTTAGTGATGAGTATGCTTTATATAGTCCCACATCCACACCTCTCACTTGATCATCTGACCTTTATGTGAGAGAACTCTTAAATGTAAAAGAAAGTTTGGAAGTAGTAGAAGCTAAAGCGCTGGAAAGAGATTGTACAATCCATATAATAACAGTTGAAAATCAGGCTTTAGCAGAAAGCAACAAAGTTCTAAAGGAGCAAGTGTCATTACTGCAGGAAGCTCTCCGAATAGGGAAAACAGAATGGCAATGCATGAAAGCGGAGGTGCAAAACATGAAGAAATTTGCAGTGGAAAACACAGAGGTGATGAATGCGAAGCCACCCCAGGATAAGGGGAAAGCAGTTGCTCAAATAGACAACAATGAAGAAACATCAAGAGAAGGGAGGAAAGAAGATCCCACAAAATTTTCCAAAACTTGGGCTCAAGTTGTTGGCAATTCTGCTAAGAGGGAAGGAGAAACAAACATCTAGGTTAACAACATGCAAGATAGAGAAAGCAAGGAAAGACTAGATAGAGAAACAAACATAATGATTAAAGGGGTGAAAGAGTATGGTAAAAATGAATGTACTCTTGACCTTGCAAGAGACTTCTTGAAAGACAAACTCCAATGGCAAGGACAAGTATGTCAAGCATGGAGAGTAGGTAAGCTCAACGGTGAGAGAGCCAGGCCCATAAAAGTCATCTTGCCCAACTTGCATGATAAATATATCATTCTGAGAAAGAAGCAACTCTTAAGGGGTTCTCGGTTTTTTATAGAAGAAGATTTAACTGTAAGACAGCAAGAGGAAAGGAGGGATGAAATGACAAAAGTTAGGGCAGCAAGAGATGAGGGAAAAAGAGCATGGATTTATAAAGGTAAAGCCGTGATTGCGCAATTTGGACCTCCTTCCAAAACAATGCAACAAAGTGATAACAAAGAAGAGGCAGCAAACTCTTTAGCAAGAAATGAGGAAGAAAGGTCATTATGGGCAAGCAGGGACAAAGACTCAACTGTGAGTCTTGCATGTCAAAACAAATAGCAATCAAATCTTACCCAGGTTTCCTTAAGATTAGTTTGTTGGAACTGCAGGGGTTACCCATGGAGACGAGGACCTGGGTTAGGGCCTATTGCGGAAGCTAGAGACATAATTTGCCTCATAGAAACACATGAGCATGAAGGGTGTAAGACACCTTTGTTTGAAGGGTACTGGAAGATAGCAGTGTGGAACAAGGCAGCAGGGAATGGCAAAGGGCATGGGGGTATCATGGTATTAGTAAAAGAAAAAGAAGGTCGTTTCATTCAGCTAGAAAAAGAAGACCCAAATAAACAATTTGTTTGGCTTAAAATATCAGAAAATGGAAATCTCATTAGAATTGCAGCATGCTATTTTGCACCGCAAGTTTCAAAAATCTACAAAAGTAGAGGGCTTGACCACAAAGATCTCTTTGCAACCCTAAAAACGGATATTGCAATATATTCTCAGCTAGGTGAAGTCCTTATAGTGGGGGATTTCAATGCTAGAACTGCAAGTGAACAAGCTAGCATTCTTTGTTGTAAAGAAGACAGTGACCCTATCTGGCTTACAGAAGAGAGTAATCATCGGTGGAAACGAATTTCAGAGGATAAAGGCTGCAATATCTTTGGAGAACAACTGCTTATGCTATGTGGGGCTTTCGATTTAGTCATTTGTAATGGGTTGACTAAATGGGAAAATTCCGGTAATTTCACTTGCAATACTTACAATGGAGCAAGTGTAGTAGATTATGTAATTTGCTCGCATAGTTTGTGTGAGAAAATGGAGGAAGTGTTGATTGGAGATCAAATTTGGGACTTAAAATCGGATCACAAGCCAATCTATTTAAGTTTCTCTTGGACCGGGAAAAAGCAATTAGGGTCGAAAAATCAATGTGTTCAACAAAATCCCCCAAAGGGCAGAATTCTTTTGAATCCAGAGAATTGTAATACCTTCAAAATAATGCTAGAGAGGCTCTTCAAGAAGGAGGAAATCCCATCTCATGGCCTTCATAGTCACAGATTAACACATTTAATTCAAAGCGCACTTGCGGAGTGCAAAAGAGCAAAAATTAAGAAGTCTGAAACAAATTGTTTTTCGGTTAATGCTTGGTTTGACGAGGAATGCAAAAAGGAAAGGAGAAGGTGGAAGGAATCAGACACGGATAACATAAAGCTCAAAGCTTACAAGCAGTTAGTAAAAAAGAAAAAAGCCGATTTTATGGTTTCAAGGAGAGAAGAACTAATCTTCCTCGGGAAAAATAACCCCAAATTATTTTGGAAGGGGCTCCAATCGAAAAAGGTGCAAACTGAAAACAACATTACAGCTTCTAAATGGTTTGACTATGCAAGACAACTTTATGAGCAGGATCCCAAGGTTGACCCTCCTCCCTTGGTCAACACGGACACAAAACTCTTCACGGTGCAAGAGGTAGAGATGGGTATCAAGAAGTTGGGCGCTGGAAAAGCAAAAGACTTAGATGAACTCCAAGCAGAGTATCTAAAGTGGGGCTTAAAATTTCTTTCACCTCACATCACAAAAATTTTCAACAACATCTTACTGCAGGGGTTCCCCACAGATTGGACAACTAGTATGGCAATACCTCTTTTCAAGAGTGGTGACGTCAATAATCCTTCCAATTATAGAACCATAATGATAAACCCCTTGTTTGCAAAGTTATTTGGAAGCATGTTGGAAAAGAAAATTAGCAAGTGGGCAGAAGAAAGAAATAAACGTGCTAAAGGGCAAGCGGGTTTTAGACCTAAACATTCCACAGTTGATCATTGTATAACTTTAAGGCACATCATTGAAAAAGGTTGGGAAAATAAGGAAGAAGTTTTTTGTTGCTTTGTTGATTTCAGAAAAGCCTTTGACACGGTTCCTAGGGATAAGCTTTGGTGCAGAATGGAGGAACTCGGGGTTCCCAAGCATTTGAGAGCAGATGTGCATAGGTTGTATGAAGAGGTGAAAGTCAAAATCAGAACTTCAGCTGGCATTTCTGAAAGTTTTAGAAGCGATATCGGGGTCAAGCAAGGTTGCCCATTGTCTCCTACCCTTTTTGGGTTATATGTTGACAAGCTTGAAGAGTGGCTAAATTCGCAAGGGGGTGACAGTATCCATTTGGGCAAGTTCGTTATCAGGCTTCTTTTGTACGCAGATGACCTTATATTGATTGCTAATTCGGCTCTTGGTTTGCAAGAGCATTTACATTCCCTTGAGCATTTTTGTAAAAGGGTTGGGATGCAAGTCAATATTAGCAAAACGAAAGTAGTGGTTTTCTCTAACAAAAGAAAACATAACCAACATAAGTTCTATTTTGGAGGCAGCATTTTGGAAGAAGTTGCAGATTACAAATACCTCGGAATTGACTTCAACAGAAATTTAAGTTGGGATGGTTGTAGAAAGAAAAGAACTTTAGGGGGTTGGAAAACATTTTATGCTCTTCAAAACAGGTGTAGAAAGGCAGAGCTGTGGGACTGGAAAACCACCCTAACTCTTTTTGGGCTTCTAGTGATTCCGGTGATTCTTTACGGTTGTGAACTATGGGCCAGCAGCACAACCAAGATGCAGTGGAAACAAATTGAGAAAATTCAGAAACGTTTGATTACAAACAAATTCAAAATTAAAAGTGCAGTTCCTTATGCTATCCTATTAAGTGAAACAGGGGCGGCTCCTATTGAAGCAATTGCTATGGTGCTTTCATAAGGTATCTGAAAAAAATTGAGCAAATGGAAGAGGGTAGATGGCCTAAGGTTGTGTTTAGTGACGGATTGTGCAAAAGACAGAAGACTTGGATGCGGAAAAATAACAAATGGTTTAGTAAATGGGGTATTTGCTTGAGCATGTGTCCTACAAACAGTAAAGAGATAAAAACTTTTGTTATGGATAAATTCCATAAACATACTTGGAAAAAAGAGCTAGAGAGAAAGAAGAAGTACTACATAGAAGAGTTTAACCCCACACATAACCATCAACAAAAGGCATACATAGGCGCTGATATTTCTTGGAGATATAAAATTCTTATTGCTCAATTAAGGACTAATTCTCATCAACTCCGTTGTGAAACAGGGCGCTGGAAAAGGCCAAAAGAAATGTGGGAAGAAAGAGTATGTATTTTTTGCTCCTCCGGAAAAGTGGAAACAGAAAAACATTTCATTCCAGAATGTGAGGCCTTCAAGGACACCAGAGAAAACTATGCAGGTATTCTGGCAACTAATTCTTGGGATAATCTATTCAACGAAGAGTTTGTCGATAAGTTGGGAGTGCTCATTGTAAAATTTCACAGGAAAAGGGCCGAATACAAGAGTCAGATAGAGAAGCAATCTGTCCCATAGGCTATTTTTAGCCTCGTGGACATTAAATTGGGTGCAAGGTCCTTAAATCACCATTAAAACCCCTGGAATACAAGCCGCAACGGACGGCAGAAATAGCCTGGATGGCAGAAAACAGCCAGAATTTGGTTAACTAAAACTCAAAAAATTTAGGTGGTTAGAGTGTTTAGAATCTATTTTTGATGTTGGAAATGGATTCAGCACTAAAAAACCCTTAAGATATTCAAAATATTAAAAAATATTAAAGTTTAACAACTGTAAACAAAATTCTGAGCAAATCTTTGCCAAATTTTCTGAAAATCATTGCCAGATTCTGAGTGAAAACGCAGTATTTTAGACTACGCGACGAATATGGCGATATGGCAATAGCAAGCGAGCACGGCGTCAGGCAGGAGCTCCTAATCCCGCACACCGAGGAGGGAGAGATGGTGAGAGATGTCATAACGGGGATGTCAGATGGCCTCACTGTTCCGTTTGCATTGGCGGCAGGGCTCTCCGGAGCCGATGTGTCTTCCTCCATTATTCTCACCGCCGGCCTCGCTGAAGTGGCCGTCGGCGCCATCTCCATGGGACTCGGTGGGTGAGTATTTCTGCTTTGTGCTTTCAACTTTCAACGTGATTTCTTTAACGAAATAAGGGTCACCGATTCTTTTTGGAGAATATTTTTTTCGGTTGATGAATGCACAAGAAAAATTAGACTATTTACTGAGAGTTTATAGAAAATATAGGAAAGGTGAGGTGCAATGGCATCAAGGTCTCAAGAAAGTGGCAAGTATTCTAGGGAAGCCGTTGATTGTTGTGAAATACAGTAACTTGTAGGACGTATAGAAATTTGATGATATTTTAAGGAAGCCTTTGATTACTGTAAATTTATGGAAAATACAGGAAATGTGGCAAGGTCTGGCATCAAAAGTCTTTAAAGCTAGCGTACATTTTAGGAAACTCCTT
This sequence comes from Pinus albicaulis, assembly GCA_034641835.2. Lineage (NCBI taxonomy): Eukaryota > Viridiplantae > Streptophyta > Pinopsida > Pinales > Pinaceae > Pinus > Pinus albicaulis. The sequence continues at coordinate 599,226,311 of CM076577.1, forward strand.
CATGTGTCAAATTTATCCAAATATGCGTGAAATATGGCAATGTCTAGAATTAAAATTCTATGAAATTTGTGGACATCTTAGGGAAACTCTTGATTTGGTAAATTATGGGATCTGTTGGTCTGGCATTAAACACCTAAGAAATTGGGAAACATTTCAGCTGAGCTGTTGAGAACTCGAGGCTGAAATTTGTGGACATCTCAGGGAAGCTCTTGATTTGGTAAATTATGGGAACCGTTGGTCTGGCATTAAGTGACAACGGAAGAAGGGCCTTATAACTAGGATATTTGATGGCCTCGCAATACCTAAATTGCATTGGCTGGTTCGCGATCAGTGCCATCTCAGCAAGGGTGGGTTGTTAATTTATTCGAACTTTGCACGCAACCATAAATTTAAAGGGCCGAGTGAGTTGTGAACGTCATTTCCTTAGCTTTTAATCTACGTAAGGAAATATCTGGAATTTGTAAAGTTTCTTGTCGGAGTTTGAAGTTGGAGGCTAAATTTGAAATATATTGTCGGAATTATATATGTTTTTGTGGAGGTTAAAATTTCATTTCATATATTATTTAAGCTTTTAGATTTTAATGTGAGCTATTAGATTTTAATGTGGCTTAATTTAAATTTAAAAGTGTAAGCCACTCCTTGACATTTCTCTTAAAATCGTTACATTTGAAGCTTTTTATTAAAAGAATTTTGGAGGTGTTGCTTGTTCAAATTAACAAACATTAGACACATTTTCCAACTTCTGATTAAATTCACATATATTGTAATTTACTATTTTGTTAACTTCGGAGCTTGTTGTTAAATTTTGTATGCGAACTATCCAACACAGGTTGTTAGATTTTAAAGTATAAGCGACATTTTGATATTTTCCTGTAAAATCGTTGTATTTGAAGCTTTTTACTGAAATAGTAATTTTTGACGTGTTATTTGTTCAAGTTAACGCACACATTATACACATATTCTTCCAACTTCTGCTTAAATTCAAATATATTTACTGGACTAGTTTGTTAAACTTTGGAGGCTGCTGCTAAAAGTTTTATTGAACGACATTGAAGATTTTTTCATTTGAAACTGTATGATTGTTCCCATGTTTTGTCAATTTGGAAGTAAATCTATTTATATAAATTAAAGGGCATTACAAAATTTTAATAAATTTACGACTTTTTAGAATAAATTGAAAATGTAACTAAGAAAAATGCATAAGATGTGATTTCTATTTCCAAATATCTAAAATAGATACTTTGTCTGATATAGATTTAGGGTTAAATAGAAGACGAGTAGCTCTAAATGTTTAAGAGAAGTTATTGGTTTTGATGGTTAAACCAAATTTAAAATGGGAGCATGATTGATAAATGTGATTGATTTTGGTATTTCCTTTTGAAATTTTTGCTTTTTACATAAAATATAAAATTTAGAGGTGTTAATTTTGGACAACTAGGTCCAAATTCCATGTTGTACTGTTCATATGACGATTGTCATATTTTTGTTGGATTCCTCTTTTGGAGAGGTGCAAGATTGATCTAAAATCATCTTAATCAAATGAGCAAAACATTGATTTTGAATTTATTTTCTACATGTGCAAGGTCGGCTAGATTTTTCTCACATGTCTAAGAGATGTGTCACACACCCTCATTGATGAATATAAATTGGAAAGACTTGGAGGTCATTTTCTCATCATCTCATCAAACATTCTCTCATTGTGATCTGATTGGTTAGATAGCCTTTGGAGGCCTTTTTCCCTCACACGTGTGGATCAAATTTGCTTTCTGCACTGATTTGTTTAGGGCTTTCTATTTTCTGCGCTGATCTGTTTAGGGCTTTTCTACTGCAGCATTGACCAAGGTTGACCGTGGTCAACCCTTGGTCGTTTGACCTCAATCTTCTGCAAAATTTCCAATTTTAGGAGGTCGTATAGCTGGGCACTTAAATCGAGGAATTCCAAGTTGTTTGACCAAATGTTATGAAACCAACTCCAAAAATAGAAGAAAAGAGAGATCAACGCCTTAGAAATCAGCCACTTCAAGGGGGCAACATCCAATACATTACATAAATGAACAATTCTTGGATGATACAAATGACAAAACCTCCTTCTATATATAGGGGTCCATGGGATCACAATATAATCCTAGCCGACATAACAATAATAATAATGTAAGGGCACAATAATAACAATATTAGGGTTACAGGGGTACAATAATAACAATAAGGGGGTTACACTAACAACAATAAGGGACTATACTAGTAATATATGGACCTAACATGCCTCTCTCCTTCAAAAAAGTGTTGTCCTCAACGCTTGAGTAGCTCCAGATGCTTCCGTATAAAATTCTTATCCTCCCATGTAGAATCTTTAGTGGGTAAGTTCTTCCACTTGATGAGATACTCTAAAATTGATCGAGTTCGTAGTTGTCGAGTTTTTGTTTTCGTGACTGCTTTAAGTTCCAATATGATTTTTCCTTCCTCATCAAGTTCTAGCAATATTGTTTGAACTGAAAGTTTGTCACCTATAACCTTCTTTAATCATGAAACATGGAAAACTAGATGCATTCGCGAAGAAGCAGGAAGCTCCAATTTGTATGCCATAGTACCAATCTTTAGCAACACCTTGTAAGGACCATAGTACTTTGTTGATAATTTATTATCCTTATTAGCTTGCTTGAGGGACATTTGTTTGTATGGTTGTAGCCATAAAAATACCCAGTCTCCCACCTCAAAACTTCTCTCGTTGCGATGTTGATATGCATGTTTCATTCGATTTTGTGTCAAATTTATGTTATCCTTTAAGAGTTGGAGAACTTCTTTTTGATTCTCAATGTGATCTTCCACTGCTTGAACCTTATAATTTTCTCTTAAAGATGATGTGATGGATGGTGGATGATATCCATAAAGTTTCATAAATGGGGTCATTTTTGCTGCAGTATGGAAGGAAGTTCTTATACCACCATTTAGCAAGAGGTAACCACTTGACCCAATGTGTTTGTTTATCACATACAAAACAACGAAGATATCCTTCCAAACATTTATTCACTATCTCAGATTGACCATCGGATTGAGGATGATAAGATGAGCTATGAGCTAGTTGAGTACCCAAACAAGAAAATAATTCCGTCAAAAAATTTCCAGTAAAAATGGGATTTTTGTCACTTACAATAATCTTTGGGTTTCCATGTAGCTTTTGAATTGTTTCCATAAATGAAAAAGTAATTGTACTTGCTTTAAATGGATGAGATAATGCACAAAAGTGTGCATACTTGGTAAGTCTATCAACTACCACCATGATGACACTATTTCCTTCGGACTTAGGTAAACCTGCGATAAAATCTATTGAAGTCTCCTCCCAACGTTGACTTGGAATGGATAAAGGTTGTAGAAGACCCGGGGTCTTAATTGTCTCGACTTTTTTTTTCTGGCAAACCAAACATTCCGCCACAAAATTTTGAATATTGAATTTAAGGCCATCCCAAAAAATTCTTTCTTCACCCTATGGTAAGTTTTTAAGAATCTTGAGTGTCCTCCTAAAGGAGAAGTGTGCAATTCCAAAAGAATCTTTTGTTTTAGTTGTGAATTCTTACAAATATATAAGTGATCTTTGTACCATAAGGAATCATTTTTCCAACTAAATGTATCAGATGTACTAGGATCTTGCTACAACTTTTGAATGAGTATCCACACTTCTTCGTCCTTCTTCCATTCATCCCTTGCTTCGGTTATCCAAGCTGGTTGGATAATAGAAATGGCACAAAGAAATGCTTCCACCTCTTCATCATTTCTTGAGAGTGCATCTGCAACAACATTTAGCTTCCATTTTTTGTAGATGATTTCAAAGTCATAACCCAACATCTTTGTGACCCATTTTTATTGCTCTTTTGAAGATAGTCTTTGTTCCAAAAAGTGTTTAAGACTATCATGATCAGTTTTTACCTTGAAGTGTCTTCCCATTAGGTAAGGTCACCATTTCTTTAGTGCATGTAGTATTGCCAACATTTCCTTCTCATAAATATATTTCTATAAATACTTTCCTTTGATTGGATGACTTTCAAAAGCAATGGGTCTTCCTTCTTGCATTAAAACAACACCAATTCCATTTCCCGAGGCATCACATTCCACAATAAAGGTTTTTGTGAAGTCTGGTGTAGCTAAGACCAATGCTAGACACATTGCCTTAGTTGCTTCAGGAGTCCATGAAAATGCATCTTTCTTCAATAATGTTGGTAGAGGTGTTGCTATTCTCCCATAATTTTTAACAAACTTACAATAATACCCTGTTAACCTGAGAAATCCTCGCAATTGCTTTATTGTTGTGGGGACTTTTCATTCCTTAATGGCTTTAATTTTGTTAGGTTCTACCTTAACACCCTCATGAGATACAATATGACCCAAATATTCCACCTCTTGTACTCCAAAGAAACATTTGGATATTTTTGCATATAATTGTTTCTCCTCCAATAGTTTGAGCACCTTGTCAACATGTTGAACATGATACTTCCAATACCTAATGTAGATTAATACATCATCAAAAAATACTAGCACAAATTTTCTAAGGAAGGGTTTGAAAATGGAATTCATCAACCCTTGAAATGTAGAAGGTGCATTGGTAAGGCCAAAAGACATGACCAAAAATTCATAATGATCCTCATGAGTTCAAAATGTTTTTTTCGGAATATCTTCCGTCTTCATTCTAATTTGATGATATCTTGAACGAAGATCCAACTTGGTAAAATAAATTTCTCTATGTAATTCATCCAATAATTCATCAATCGCAGGAATGAGAAATTCATCTTTAATAGTGAGCTTATTGAGCTCCCTATAATCTGGACACATGCGCCATGATCCATCCTTCTTGTGCACCAATACTACTGGAGCAGAGAAAGAACTTTGACTAGGTTGAATTATACCAGCCTCTAACATTTTTGCAATCATATGTTCAATTTCACTCTTTTGGACATAAAAATATTTGTAACGCCTGATGTTTGGGGGAACACTTCTTGGAATCAAATAAATAGCATGATCATGATCACGAATAGGTGGGAGTCCTTTGGGAGTTTCAAACACCTTGGAATTATTGTCCAAGACTTTTTGGAGATCTGGAGAAATTGATGATTTTGATGTTGGAACTTCTAGCGATCATAATTGTGCAATTACGCCTCGTTGTTCTTTCTTCAGAAGCTTTGTCATGACATTAGAGCTTATTATCTTTCCCGGCTTCCCTGCGATACCCCATAATTCGACTTCCTTTCCTTCCGAAAAAAAATTCAAGAAAAGTTCTTGAAAATTAAAAGATACCATCTCCAAATATTGTAACCATTGTACTCCCAGTACAACATCAACACCTCCCATTGGAATATTCAATACATATTCCTCCATGGTTAGCTTGATATTATGAAAATTTTCTAGAGCAATTTATAGTTCCTCCATTTGCAACCATCACTTGACATTTTGGTGTTGGGTATAGGAAACAATTCAATTCCTTGGCTACCTTACAATGGATAAAATTATGGGTACTAGCCGAATCAATCAACACTATTACCTTTTTCTTCTTGATATGTCCTTCTATCTTGAGAGTATGAGGAGTGGTAATACCTGCAATGCATTACACGATATGTTCAGACTCATTTCTTCTTCTTCTTCTTCTATGGTTGGTTCCTGGTGTATATCCTCTTCTTTTGAAGTTTCTTGTTCATTTTCTTCCTCCTCTTCACAATCTATGTAAAATAATTTATTCTCAACACACTTATGACCTTTAGTGTATTTTCTATCACAACTATAGCAAAGCCCTTTTGCTCTTTTTTCTTCCAATTGTTGTGGTATCAACCTTGTAGGTTGTGGAATTCTAGGAGTAGCAATACTTCCATCTTTATAGATGTGAGTGGTAGGCTTCCTTGTCGCCATAATTTTACATTCAAATTTTCTTGTCAATCTAAATGCCTTCTCCAATGAATCAGGTTCCCAAACGTGAACTTCACGTTGGATGTTATCCTTTAAAGTCCGTATGAAGACATCAATCCTGTGTTCCTCTAGAATATCAATTACCCTTATATTCAATTTTTGAAAGTCCTCAATTTGCTCCACCACTGAACCCTTTTGTTTGAGGTTTATCAATTGGCTAAAGAAAGTGTTTCTCTTTGTATCCTCATAATGTGCTATCATTTCCTCCGTAAAAATTGTCCAAGTGACAATTTTTTTACTGGAGAAAAGCCATCGATATCATACATATGTATTTTGTTCTAAATGTAAAGTTGCAATGCATACCTTTTGTGTGTTTTGCACATTATTGAGATCAAAATATTGCTCCATCTGTAGTATCCATGTTACGAAATCCTTGCCATCAAACTTCCTCATATCCATCTTTGGAATATGGTGGGTCTTCCATCCAAAATTAGAGTTTATGAAATCATGATTAACATTTATTTTTTTCTCATTATGAGTTTCCTCTACTATTTTTTTGCCATTAGGAAACATTTCTTGTATCAACTTTGTCAAACCTTCCATGTCTGCTTTGAGATCATTCATCATGTTTTCCATTTTTTCGTCCATGTCATCCATCCTAGATTCCACGCCAGCTTCCATGCCATCCATCTTAGCTTCCACACCATTCTTAAAACCATCCATTCCTTTCTTCAAAACTTTCATTTCATTTTTTGTTGCTCTTTGCAAGAGCGAAATTTGGTGCATTTGCTCTTGTAATTTGGATATGTCACGTTGCGCTTCTTCGTCCTCATGAGTCATAGTAGAGCCTTCTGAAGGCTTAATGGGTGTTGAATTATTTTTAGGATGCATTTTAGAACCCAATATTGATATCTATTCTACAATATGCCCTTGGGATCAATTCAAACTGATTCTTCAAACAAGACTTATGCAATTCGAAGAAAAAAAATACACACATTTTTCTTGCTTTTGAGGAGCTCGATATTAAAACTGAATTATCTATGTGATTTCGGATCTTCAATATCAAAAATTTGGTTATGTAGTAGCCCTATGAATCTTCTTTCGAATGCCACAGGTCTGACCTAATTTGGATTCTTCAAGGAAAAATTATGTCCAATCTCCCACAATGACCTAATTATGGATTGATTCAGTAGAGCGAACTTGTACAGTGTGCCACGTGTCACTGTTTCCTCCTTCGGCTTTGAAATTGATCCACAGGAAACTACAGTTTGTCTACTTCCTGCCACTTTTTACAGAATTTAAATTCAATGCCCATAGAGAGAGTTATAAGGATTTTCCCACGGTCACCTCTTTGAGATGAAATTCGGGAGCCTGAAAAGATCCTAAATTCCACATGTTATATCTTTGAAAATATTGCGAACCAAGATGTGAAATTTTTACAGAAGGTTCCTCGGGATTTTGGCTTTGCTCTGTAAAAGTTTCAGCTTCTGAATCTTCATAGAAAAAAAAAATTATAGCGCAAATACCACAATGACCTATTTTAGGTGAAATTCGAGAGCCTAAAAAAAAACCTAAATTCCACATATCATATCTTCGAAAATTTTGCGAACCAAGATCTGAAATTTTTACACGACGTTCCTCAGGAGTTCGGCTTCGCTCTCTATAAATTTCAGATTCTGAATCTTCGTAGGAAAAAGGTTATAGCGAAAATTCCATGATGACCTATTTGGAGCAGCGAAACCCTAGAATCCAAAGCTCTGATACCAAATGTTATGAAACCAGCTCCAAAAATAGAAAAAAAGAGTGATCAATGCCTTAGAAATCATCCACTTTGAGTGGGAAACCTCCAATACATTACATAAATGAAAAATTATTGTATGATACAAATGAAAAAACCTCCTTCTATATATAGGGGTCCATGGGATCACAATATAATCCTAGTCAACCTAACAATAATAATGTAAGGGCACAATAATAACAATATTGGGGTTACAGGGGTACAAAAATAACAATAAGGGGGTTACACTAACAACAATAAGGGACTATACTAGTAATATAGGGACCTAACACCGAAGCCCTAATTTGTTGCGTTGACTTTTTTGCATTGTCCCTAGTTTGACTTGCGTTGACTTGTGATGAGTTGTCTTTGAGGGCTGTGGGTGTGACACATGAAAGTGTTGGCTGACCGAGAAATACTTTGTTGGTTGAAGCATCTTGCTAACCACCATAACGCCACAATATCTCATATCTTTGCTGGACAAAAGGAATTGTAAATCTGATCTATATTTGGCTTGTCTTCTATTGATCTATTATTGTGTTCTATCAACATTTTACTTTCAAGTTTATGTGATTTCTATTTTGTATTGGGCCTAAGAAATATTGAAGTAAAAGTGCATCAAACATAGAACACCATGGTTATCTAAATTTAACATGGTATCAGAGCTGAGGTGAAGACAAAGTCCAAGAGTCCAAGCTAGTGTTAGAAGCTATCTTTGAAGGAAGAGATACTATCAAGGATAAATGGCCTCCTCAACCTACAAGGGTTTCAAGGCTGATGATAAATTGACTGCTAAGTATGATTATCATGCATGGAAGATGTCCTTGGATTTGGCGCTAGAAGATCAAGATGTCGTGGACTATGTACAGGGGAATATTCAAGAGCCTCCATCAAATGCAGATGTTGCCATGAAGACGAAGTATAGAAAAGGGGAAATCAAAGCAAAGATGATTATCCGAGATTCTATTCATAAGCACTTGGTTGCTTACATTTATGAGCTGAAGACATCTAAGGAGATGTATGATAAGCTGGTAAGCATGTTCAGGACTAGCAATGCTAATCAAATCCTCTTCTTCAAGAATCAATTGAAGAATATCAAGAAGGGTAAGGATGAATCTATTCAATCCTATTTTATGAGGCTCACTGAAATCAGGAATAAGAAGAAATATCTGATCGAGAGATGGTTCTTATTGCACTTGGAGGTCTCCCCCGTGATTGGCATGTATTCAATACCACTATTCTCAATAATAATGTGATTCCCGATTTTGATGGAATATTGACGAGATGCACTGAAGACGAAACAAGAATGATGGAGTATGCCTCTAATGGTAATGGAAGTGACCCTACTACCTTCGCCGCTCATGCAAAGAAGAAGAACCATGGTGGCCCGAGAAATCAAAACCATGGTAGAGAGAGGCCCAAAGGAAGGAAGGGAATATGTTACACTTGTAACAAGACTAGTCACTATGCAAGAGAGTGCCCTAATAGAAGGGACTCTCCTAGGGATGATGACAACAACTCAAGAAGGAATGGTAGGAACAACAGGTTCCAAGGAAAAAGGAAGGCTCCCTCTTATTGTAATGGAAATGGGAAACCTTTCAAGAGGTCAAGAAATTCCACGTACGATGATTCTAATGTTGTTGATAATAAGAGAAATGATTTTATTCTCGTTTCTGCCCTCTCTGCTGCATCTCCACCCGACACCCCGGATGTCTGGCTAATTGATAGTGGTGCTTCAAGGCACCTCACTGGTTATAAATAAGCCCTTTCTAATTTGGTTGAGAAGGATACTAATCTGGAAATTATCCTTGGAGATAATGCCACCTATCCCGTGAAAGGGACAGGGACTGTGACCCTCCATTTATCTCAAGGTCAAGTCATCTGATTACAAGATGTGTTGTATGTACCTGATTTGAAGAAGAACCTTGTGTCCATTTCGAAAATGGAAGACAAAGGGTTCAACGTGGCATTCGTTGATCGAAAGGCACTTGTTTGGAAGAATAACTTCAAGGAAGCTCTTTCTATTTTTTTTAGAGTTGATACACTCTACCAGGTTGGAGGAAGTCCATTGGGGGCTATGACATATGATACAACACTTCAAATAGAGTTATGACACCGAAGGTTTGCACACCTTCATTAAAAAGCCCTTCCTGAAGCAAGGAAGGTGGTGATAGGGATGCCAAAATTTAGAGATGATCATGAAGGTATATGTCAGGGTTATGTTGAAGGGAAGCATACAAGGGGACCATTCCCATCAAGTATCACAAAGACAACTGATATCTTGCAATTGATACATTTTGACTTATCTGGTATGTTTCCTGTGACATCCTTGGGAGGATGTTCCTATTACATGACTTTTACAGATGACTTCTCCTGCAAGACCTGTATATATTTTTTGAAGAAGAAGGATGAAGCATTCAAATGGTTATGTACCTTTAAGGCCTTGGTGGAAAATCAAAATGAGAAGAAAATCAAAGTTTTGAGGATCAACAATGGGACTGATTATGAGTCAAATGATTTTAATGAATTTTGTAAAGAAGCTAGCATTAAGAGGGAGACCACAATTGCATACACTCCTAAGAAAAATGGTGTTGCTAAAAGAAAGAACATGACCATTGTGGAAGCTGCCTGCACCATGCTATGTGACCAAGATCTTCCGAAGTTTCTATGGGGAGAAGTTGCGAACACTGTTGTGTATGTTCAAAAAATATGCCTGCATTCCGCTCTGGACTCCAAAACTCCTGAAGAAGTCTTCTCTAGTTAGAAACCTGGTGTTTCTCATTTTAGAGTTTTTGGTTGTCCTGTTTACTTTCATGTGAAAAAAGAAAAAAAAAAAGCAAGTTGGATGCTTCTGGAAAGAAGGGAATGTTTGTGGGCTACAGTGAAACATCAAAGGCATATAGAATCTACGTGCCTGGTCAAAGAGAAGTGGAGATATGCCATGATTTCACCTTCGATGAAGATGCTACCCTCAAGAAAGTGAGAAATCTTCCTAGCTCCAAGGAAGACAAAGAAGATGAAGAAGCAGTGAAGTTGGAAGAGCCGAAGGATGACCTGATGCCCGATGTTGAAGGACCTATGGATCCCATTGATCCACCTCCTTCAAATAAGAGAAGACCCTCATGTCTTAGGGATACTCTCGAAAATTCCAAGAGACATATTTCCCCAAGGGGGACATTCCGTGAAAGCAAGAAGCCGAAGAGATACCAAGGGTATCTAGCAGCCATGAGTACAATAGTACAATTTGAGCCTGGAAAATTTGAAGAAGTCGTAAAGCATCAAGTTTGGAAGGATGTTAAGCACAAAAAATATGAGTCCATTATGAAGAATGATGTATGGGAAGTGGTCCCAAGACCGGAGGACAAATCTGTTGTCACCTTGAAATGGCTCTATAAGATCAAGCATGGATCTGATGGAAGTGTTGAAAAGTACAAGGCAAGATTCGTTGCCCGAGGCTCCTCTAAAAAAGAAGGCATAGATTATGATGATATATTTGCACCTATGGCCCGCTATACCACCATCCGATCTATTATTTCCCTTGCTGCTGTGCAAGGATGGAGTCTACATCAGATGGATGTGAAGACCGGTTTTCTGCATGGATCTATAAAGGAAGAGGTGTATGTGGAGCAACCTTTGGGGTTCTAAGTACGATATAGAGACACCTGTGTATGCAGGTTGAAGAAAGCCCTCTATGGTTTGAAGCAAGCCCCCAGGGCTTGTTACGAGAGGATAGATAACTACTTGATGAAGTTGGGCTTCACTCGAAGTAATGTTGATTCGAACCTTTATTTTAAGGTTGACAGAGAAAGGCCTCTCATTTTGTCTCTATGTGGACGATCTCTTCTTGACAGGTGTTGACCCTCTCATTCATTAGTGTAAGAGGGAGCTAGCTTCCGAGTTTGAGATGAAAGACCTAGGACTGATGCACTACTTCCTAGGCTTGGAGGTCTAGTAGAGGCCAGGCGAGATTTTCCTTTCTTAAGGAAAATATGTCGTTCTCATTCATAAGTGTAAGGGGGAGCTAGCTTCTGAGTTTGAGATGAAAGACCTAGGACTGATGCACTACTTCCTCGGCTTGGAGGTCTGGTAGAGGCCAGGCGATATTTTCCTTTCTCAAGGAAAATATGTCGTGAAGCTGTTGGAGAGATTTGGTATGGTGGACTGTAAGTCTGTGTCGACACCGATGGAACTCAACTTTAAGAAGTTGAGTGGAAACGATGTTGGGCCCGTGGTAGAAAATCCTACTGATTATCGACAACTTGTAGGGGCCCTAATGTTCTTAGTGAACTCTCGTCCGGACGTATGTTTTGCAGTGAACACTTTAAGTCAACATAGGGTTGAACCTCATCACATTCACTGGATTGGTGCCATGAATCTGTTGAGATATCTTCAGGGCACAATCAACCATGGGCAGAGATACACTTCTGGGAGTTTGAGACTCCATGGGTATACTGATGTCAATTGGGCTGGCATTGGGGTGGACCACAAGAGCACATCTGGATGTTGCTTCACCTTGGGTTCTGCTTCAATATCTTGGATCAGTAGGAAGCAAAATTCGATGGCTTTGAGCACTGTTGAGGCTATATACATTGCAACGAGTATGGCCTGTTGTGAAGTTGTTTGGTTGTGAAAGCTCTTCAGTGAGTTGTTCAGGCATGTGCTAGATACCACCGTTATCCTTTGTGATAACCAAAGTGGAATTCGTCTTTCAGAGAATCTCGTGTTCCACGATCGATCCAAGCATATTGATATCAGGTACCACTTTATTCGAGATATGGTACAGCAAGGCGCCGTAAGGCTCGATCATATAGGAACTAATGAGCAGGTCGCGGATATTCTCACGAAGCCCCTGGGGAAGGTCAAGTTCCTAACCTTCCATGAGAATCTTGGAATTGTGGAAAGACCCTATTATGAGGGTCCTACTTGAGTTGGACTATGAGCTCTGGGAGCTCTAAGGGGCTTGGGGATAGTTTCTTGGAGCTATAAGCACATATGGGGCTAGGCTTGCCAAACCTTGTTGTGCTTCTGCCCCACCGTTATGATATTGAGTTGGTTCGCCTCTCTCTGGTCTGTGCCCCACACACATCCTACCCATGGAGTTTCAGACTCATGGGAAGTACCTCTCATTTGGCCATTGAGATGGGAAATGTGGATAGAGACCATGGAAAGACCGATGGATGCATCGGAGATTGCTGTACTCTCTATGTCTAGGATGGCACGTGTTCAACACCTTGATCTGGGATCAATTATGATGAGGTTTTATCCTATAAACTGACTTCGGGTCAGTAAACTAACTTCGGGTTAGTATGAGACTCTTTTGAGTTGGAGAGAGGTTTTTACCTCTAAGCTGACTTTGGGTCAGCAGTGTGTGATGTCTTTGTGACTCACCTTTTGTTCTGAAATAAAGAGCCAACAAAGAAAGTTACGGTGGGATGACGCATGATGTTTGGGTTGGTACATGATGGATGGCACTTGTGGACATATGGAGTTCTCCCTAGTTGAGAGTGAGTGTTAATTTTGGGCAACTAGGTCCAAACTCCATGTTGCACAACTCATATGACGATGGTCATATTTTTTTTGGATTCTTATTTCAAAGAGGTGCAAGATTGATCTAAAGATCATCTTGATCGGATGAGAAGAACATTGATTTTGAATTTATTTTCCACATGTGCAAGGTCGGCCAGATTTATCCCACATGCCTAAGAGATGTGTCACACACCCTCATTAATGAATATAAATTGGAGAGACTTGGAAGTCATTTTCTCATCATCTCATCTCACATTCTCTCATTGTGATCTGGTTGGTTAGATAGCCTTTGGAGGCCTTTTTCCCTCACACGTGTGGAGTGAAGCTGTCGTTTTCTGCGTTGATCTGTTTAGGGATTTCTGTTTTCTGCACTGATTTGTTTAGGGCTTTTTTGTTGCAGCATTGACCGTGGTCAACCATTGGTCTTTTGACCTCAATAATCTGCAGAAATTTCGATTTTAGGAGGCTGTACAGCTAGGCACTAAAATCAAGGAATTCTGGGTTGTTTGACCGAAGCCCTATTTTGTTGTGTTGAATTTTCTGAAGCTGCCTACGTTGACTTTTTGCGTTGTCCCTGGTTTGACTTGTGATGAGTTGTCTTTGAGGGTTTTGGGTGTGACACATGAAAGTGATGGTTGACTGAGAAAGACTTTGCTGGTTGAAGCATCCTGCTAACCACCGTAACGCCACAATATCTCATATCTTGCTAAACAAAGGGAATTGTAAATCTGATCTATATTTGGCTTGTCTTCCATTGATCTATTATTTTGTTCTATCAACATTTTACTTTCAAGTTTATGTGATTGCTATTTTGTATTGGGCCTAAGAAAGATTGAAGTCAAAGTGCATCAAGCATAGAACACCATGGTTATCTAAATTTAACAGGAGGTACAAAATTTGTGCTCCATATTGTAGAACAATAAGATGAAGGTCTTTCTAAACAAAAAAACTAGAATCCCTACAATTGTAGCAACGATTAGGCATTATGCCCCTCGTCAGCTTTAAAGGATTCCAATAGAAAACAGGGTTATTGAAAATGCAGAGAACCTAATGGCAACTAAAGTTAAACCAACAAATAAATTACAATTATTATATACCAATATAGCTGAGACACATAGATAGATAGTAGGAATATGGTCAAAATATAGTTGCTTGTTTGGGTGGAAAGTGAACTCTGCTAAGGAGGTTTAAGACTGAAGAAAACGTGGTCACAACTCACTCTTTCTTTTGTTTATTTTTCATGAACTAGTTATCTTTGCCCACGACTCATTTAGCACATATATCTCCAGTTAGATCCACATTATAGTATAGCAAAATGCCTTGCCTCATAAAGCTTGAAATTTATCAAATATGTATAGTGTTGGATTTTCAGAGTTATTATTCATTCACACAAGCAAGAAAAACAGAAACTAAGAAACTGAATCACACATAGGAACATAAAATTTTATGTGGTAAAACCTTGACAATGTGTCAAGGAAACATCCACGGGGCAAGGGATTGGAAATCTTATTGCTCAAAGATTATTCTCCATGTTACAAGCCTCTCGGGCAATCGCAATTAATATGGGTTACTTCGTTACAGAACTTTGTCTCGCTATAAAGTTGATTGAACTGTAAAAACTAAATTTACCGATAATTACATTATTTACATAATTGTTGTCATTTTTCAACAATCTCCACCTTGACAACAATTTTCCTAATCCCTTGTCCATGCCCATTCATCATCTCTTTTGCAAGCCAAAGAAGCCAAACACCATTGCAACTTCTCTATTGTAATTGTCTTCGTGAATATTTCTGCACGATTCTCTTGTGTATGGACCTTCTTGATAGCTACTTTGCCACCATCGATCACATGTCTCACAAAATGATACCTTACATCAATGTGCTTGGTATTGCAATGATAAGCTAGATTTGTAGCCAAATGAATAACACTCTTACTGTCACAAAACACATTCACTTTCTCCTGTGCCCTTCCAATCTCATCAAGTAGACCTTTCAACCAAATTGCCTCTTTACAGGCATCTGAAGCAACTATATACTCTACTTCAGTAGTGGACAAAGAAATTGTTTCTTGAGGCTTTGACATCCAACTAATTTCTCAACTGGAAAGAGTAAAGACATAACCTGTAGTAGATCTCCTTTTGTCCAAATCACCTGCATAATCAGCATATACATATCCGCACACTGATCCTTCACTACCATTAAAGATGATGCAATGGTCACTTTTGCCTCTCAAATACTGAAGTACCCATTTCACTGCTCACCAATGTTCTTCCCCTGGATTTTCCATGAACATGCTAACAACTCCAATTGCATGTGAAATGGTCTTGTATATACCATTGCATACATTAATTTTCCTACCGCATTTTCATATGGTGCATGAGACATATACTTATTTTCTTCATCATTTCTAGGACTCAAAACTGAAGAAAGCTTAAAATGGGAAGCTAATGGAACATTAAAAGGTTTCACATTGTTCATATCAAACTTTTCGAGTACTTTCTCCACATACTTCTGTTGTGATAACCAAAGCTTACCATTTTTCTTGTCTCTGTGTATCTCCATGCTCAAGAAATGTTTTTCCACTCCAAGATCCTTCATATCAAATGTCCTAAAAAGCTGAGCCTTTAACCTGTTGATTTTTTCCATGCTTTTGCTTGCAATAAGCATAACATCAACATACAAAACCAAGAAAATTAATATGCCATTGAAACTCTTGAAAATAAAAACCTTCAACTTGAGAATACCCTTTTGCAACCAGCCTCGCCTTATACCTTTCGATACTTCCATAAACATTTCGCTTCAATTTGAAGACCCGTTTACATCCAACAACACTTCGCCCTTCAAGAAGTTCTAATCTCAGGTTTTGTTCTTGGCTAAGGAATCCATTTCTTCTTCTATAGACTTTTTTGCTATCTGCATCATTCATTGCTTCCTAACAACAAGAAGGTTCCCCATCTTCAGCAATCAATGCAATAGATGAAGCAAAATATTCATACCTTTTGGGTGTTCTTCTTTCCTTTGTAGACCTTCTTAGAGTGACTGGTTGCTAAACTGGTTATGGAACTTCTACAGTCTCCTTTGCTTCTTCTTCTTCTTCACCTTTTTCTTTAGAAGTCTCTCCTTCCTTTCGACTTTCTAGAAAAGGTTTACCCTCCAACTGAATTTCTTGATTCGGCAATATTAGTTTATGTTCAACTTTTACAACATCTAATTTTAGAAGAGAAGATTCATCAAATGTTACATCTCTACTAATGACTATCTTGCATGAATAAGGATCCCACAACCTATATCCTTTCACTGCATAATCATACCCAAAAAAGACATAACATTTTTCTTTTGGATCTAATTTTGAACAATGACCCTTTGGAATAAGAGCATAGGCATCACAACAAAAAATCCTTAAATGTGAATAATCACAAGACTGACTCGACCAAACTTCTTCAGGAATTTTACAATTAATGGAAATTGAAGGTAATATGTTAACTAAATAACAAGCATTTGATACTACTTCTGCCCACAACTCCTTTTGCAGGTTAACATTTTTTATCATGCTTCTCGCTCTTTCCATAAGAGTCTGATTCATACATTCAACAATGCCATTTTGTTGAGGAGTATAAACAATAGTTTTATGTCTAACAACCCGTTCATCCTTACAATATTGTTCAAATTATAAAGAAGTAAATTCACCGCCATTGTCATTTCTTAAACATTTAATTGATTTGCTTGTTTTCTTTTCCACCATAGCTTTAAATTGTTTAATTGCATTAAATACATCAACTTTCTTTTTCAACATTTAGACCCAGAATTTCCATCAGAAATCATCAATAAATGTTAAGAAGTATAACGCACCTCCACAAGATATAATAGGAGATGGTCCCCAAAGATCACAATGGATATAGTCCAATTTCTTTACTATTATGACTTCCAGTTTTAAATGTCTGTTTACAATATTTAACATATACACAATGTTTACAAAAATTCAACTTCAAGGATTTCAAATCAGGAAGCAACTTGCGATTCATTAGTACCTAAAGACCCTTCTCGTTCATGTGACTCGACTGCTGATGTCATAGGGAAGTACCTTCTTCTACTTTCTCTGATACAGTCGTTGCCTCACTGGCCTGAGTACTTGCTTTGAGTCTGTAAATATTCTCGATCTTTTCTACCTTCCTAACAACCAGGGCACCTTTTGATACTTCAACACTCCATTCTGACATGTAAACTTGTAACCATCTGATTCCAACACTCCCAAAGAAATAAAAAATTTCCTCAACTCAGGTACATGTCTAACATCAATTAATGTTCTAACTGTATCATCATACATTTTAATTTTAATATTTCTCGTCCCAACAGTCTGACAAGATACATTAATTCCCATAAACACAAAACTACCATTCACAGCTTCATATGAAGTAAATAAAATTCTATGCGGACTCATGTGATGAGAAGACCAGAGTCTAACAACCCATTTTCATAATTCTGAGAGACATTGCAAATAGGTAAAGCTTCATCTACCATACCTAATTAAACAGATAACTCTTCATCAATCATACCTAAATCAACTTTATTTGCTTTCTTCTTTTGATTTTCGGATTCCTTATATTTCCAATAGTATTTCTTGAGGTGTCCAATTTTGTTGCAGTACCAACATTTAGCTTTACACTTCTTGCCCTTTTTTTTTTATTTGGAAGAACTCCTTGCTTTCTCCCCTCTTTCCTTTGACCACCCTCTCGCTACCATGGCTTCTTGTTAAATTTGGAAACTAGGGCCAAACTCCACTTTGCACTACTCATATGATGGAGATGATATTTTTGTTGGATTACTCTTTCAGAGAGTTGCAAGATTGATCTAAATATCATCTTGTTTGGATGAGCAGAAGTTGGATTTTGAATTTATTTCTCACACATGTGCAAATTGTCAAGGTCGTCTATAATTGTTATGTAGGCTCACAAGCCCCAAAAGATGTGTCACCACCCATCATTGATGGATATAAAAAGGAGAGACTCAAGCTTCATTCGGATATCATCTCATCTCACATTCTATCTCCTTCTCATTGGTTCGTACATACTAAAGAAGACATTCTCTCTCCTTTGCACTTGTGAAAGGGCAATTGTAATTTTCAGACTATTTAAGGGTTTTTGCAGCAGCATTGACCATGGGTCAAATTTTATTTTCTGACTTCGATTTTTCGGACAAAATCTGATTTTGGTGGCACGAAAACTGAGGAAATCTGGGCTGTTTGTTTGCAACGTTGACCGTCGATTTGACCAGTGCATTGACTAGGTTTGACCGATAAATTTAGAACTGTTTTGGGCTGACTTTGACTGTTTTTTTAGGATGATTTTGACTGGGTTTGACCAAACTCCATTGGGAGGAATATTTTTGGTTCGACCAACATTGAATCTGTTGGCTAGAGCATCCTGTTGACTGTTGTAAATTGTATTTTCTCTCTCTACTAAATTTGAAGAATAATAAGAAGATTTGATCAAAGGGTTTTCCCCACATTGGGGTTTTTCCCTAGCATCCGCCAAATTATTGTGTCCTCTTTTCTTGGCTTGTCTTCTGGTTATTTGTTTATGTTCTATCAACATTTACTGTTAAGTTTAATGTGATTGCTAAACAAGAAATTGAATTGGGCTAATAAGAAAGATTGAAGTAAATTTCTCTAAGCATATAGCATACCATCGTGAACTAAAATTAACATGGAATCAAAGTTGAGGTGAAGAAAAAGCCCAAGCAAGAGTGAGAAGAGCAATCACTGAAGTTTGATTAGATAAGGACAAGAGTCAATAGCTTCCTCATCATACTTCAAATCTGATGACAAGCTCAATGATAAGTCTGCTTATCATGCTTGGAAAATTTCCTTGGATCTGAAATTGGAGGAACAAGATGTTATGGATTATGTGCAGGGAAAGATCACTGAGCCTCCATTAAATGCACTGGCTTCCACTAAAACAAAGTACAAGAAAGGAGAAGTCAAGGCGAAGAAGATCATAAGGGATTCTATTCACAAGCACTTGGTTACTTATATCTTCGAGCTGGGCACATCTAAGGAGATGTATGATAAGTTGGTTAGCATGTTTAGGTCTAGTAATGCTAATCAAATTCTATTTTTGAAGAACAAGCTGAAGGATATCAATATGGACAAGGGAGAGTCCATCCAATCCTACTTCATGAGGCTCACCGAAATCAAGAATGATCTCTTATCAATTGGAGAGGTCATAGCTAACCGAGAGCTCACCCTCATTTCTCTTGGAGGTCTTCCCCGGGCATGGTATGTATTCAATACCACTATTCTCAATAATAATATAATTCCCGATTTTGATGAATTGTTGATGAGATGCACTCAAGAGGAGACAAGGATGATGGAGAGAGACAAAACCTCAATTGGAAATGGAAGTGAACCTACTGCCTTTACTGATCATGCAAAGAAGAATAATAATGTTGGTCCAAGAAATCAGGGTCAAGGAAGAGCGGGACCCAAAGGAAGGAAAGGTAGATGTTACAATTGTAACACTTTATTTTGACACTCATCACTTTATAATATTTTTACATACATAGTCCCTTTTTCATTAAAATTTACTTAAGATTTTATTATATTATACTTATTTTAATATTTAACCTTTAGTTAAGAGTTAATTCTTTTATAACAATATAATTCCCTTTTAAACTTTAATAATTTAATTTAGAACTTATAGGTTTACATAGTTATTTTCATTTGATATGTAATATATAATATAATTTATTTTATTTAATTAAAATCTTTTGTATTCATATATTTTGAATAATGTACTAGTTATTGTATGATGTATGATGGTGGTATAACAAGTAATCCATAAGTATATATTTTTAGATTTTGTTGAGTTTAGGTATTTACCTAGCATGTCAATAATTCATTCACTGGACTTTTCATAAATGGTTAGCACACACATGCGGTACATGCATATGTAGCTACCATATGCATGCTAATATTCATGTTCTGTTTGTAAATTGTAGGTGGGTCATTACACTTGAGATGATGTTTAATTAGGCTTGGTTATTGTTAATAATTAATTACTATATTGAAATTAAATGGTTGTGTAACATGTCACATGCCATTGTTTGAATTACTAATCTCATCATATTACAAACATTTTGTTATCCTATGTGGATTGTAATTGTTTTTTTATTTAAATTAGGTATTTATTTGTTCCCATGGTGGGTAGGACAATTTTAGAGAGAGATAATAGCTCGACCAAAGAGAGGAAGAGGAGACAATCTATGTAATAGGGGTTCCTCCATTGAGACCAATGATAACATGTCCAATATTTACATATATAAAGCAAGCCCATAAGATGTGATCTATATAACAATGAAGTATATTGTTCACACCAACAAAAAAAACCTTTTATTTGTCTTTAGTTACCAAGCACGATGGTTCATAGCATCAATATAAGAGCTTTATGCTCTTTAACCGTGGCTATAGTTGTGCTTGACTTGTGATTATACCAATTTGATTGTGGTGTGTAGTCACATATTTTTGTACGCATTATTAAATAAAATACCTAATAAACACAAATAAATTCAATTGAGAAATTATAATTGGAGTAAATCAATTGAACTACAAGCCATTCATGTTAGTTTCTTTCTCAATTGAAGAGATGCGTTGCACACATATCAACTTGCACACATTTGTGGCAAGTGGAGGAGCTGAGTTTTGGCATCATGAGACCAGTTAAGTACAATCAACTTGATCATTCCCATAAGGAGACACATAAGTAGTTATCTCGAAGAAAAGATTGAAAAGGTTGTATTCGCATCTCTTGTCCATTGAGTCAAGTAGTTGGGGTGTAAGATGGATGGGAGTAACAATATGACATTTTTTTTCATGGTCTTATTTGTTGATTGTTGGGTAGCATTGGATGTGATCTAGCTCCAAAACTTTGTGTAGGGGCTAAAACACATGAGATCTCCAAGACCCAGGAATCGTTTGGGGAAATTCCACCCAGAGCCTAAGTTATTAAAATAATTAATTATTTTAATGGAGACCCTAAGTCTAACTTAGGGAAATTGAATAATTAAAGTGAATTAATTTAGCCATGTGGGTGAGAATGTTGTAAGTGACGAGGATAAAGTCTTTTCTAATCTTAACCATCAATTAGAGATTAAATCACGACCGTTGATTCTTCAGCGAAAAAAGTATTAAAGGCTTGGGGTCAGTTGGAGAACACACACATAGCGGTAGCACTTGAGCTAAGTCGAAATTTTGGGGTGATGTTTGCTGAGAATTTTCGAGTGATCTTGCAGTGCAATGAGGGGAAAATCGACAGATGGATTTCAGATCTAAGGTCACGAATACAATGGAAGAGAGGCATATCCATACCAAAGAAGCAACGCAGGCCAAGGAAGTTTGACGCAGAGGTAGCGTAAGCCCAGGAGGGGTGACGTAGAGCCAAAAGGGCTCACCTAGAGGGACGCAGAGCTGAAAAAGGTTGATGCAGTCACTCAGAGAGCTGCGTTGGGGTTTCAGTGGGCTAGATGGGGCTGATATTCAGCAGATCCATAAGGGATGACACAACCACACTGAAGGTTGGCACAGTAATTGCGTAGGCACCTGTGGGGTTCTTCATCCTCAACTGAATCAACCATATTATATGTCTCTGGAGATAGAGGTACTTCTACCGGGATTTTCTCTGTTGGGTAAACCACTACTGGTACCCTAGATTGTATTCAAAATTCTACATAATAATAAAACCCTCAAGAGTTGTTGCACCAGTTCTATCGCATTTGTTTTTTTCGAGGACATTTGTCAGAAAAAATCTTGTGTCCTTTGTCGAATGTGCTTAATTCTTCAATACTTGATCTGTATGTATGTGTAGGTTGTAGTGTGTTTACTTCAATGTTTTCTGAATATTTCTGAAAATAACTTGTTAATTTAAAATACAAGTAGGAGAAGTAAACCAGATATATGCAACAGGGTTTCTGCTTAGAGGATTCATAAATTTTCGCATGGTATCAGATCTATTGCAGATCAGGAAGAGCCAAAGCCATCAACGAAGTGACGAATTTTTTGCTATAGGAAGAAGGTTGTTTCGAGTGACAACGCAGATTTGGAAAAGGCAGCGTACCAAAGGGACAACGCAGACCCTAGAGAGGTGAAGAAGAGGCTCACGTAGACCCTAGAGGGTGTCGCGATCCAAGAGGAGGTGACACAAAGCCAGTTTTCATGACTGGAAGTGCAGTTTGGTTCTTCGGAAGTTTCTGGTGGGCCATTGTTTTTTCTGGTGCAGAATAGTGTCTAGCAGGGTTGACAAAGTAAGGGGAAGTAGTTCCTTAGCAAACTTTCTAGCCAAGAGATCTGAGATTTGATCAAAGGAGTGATTGGAGAGAGTTGATTCGATAGAATTGGTGGAGGATTCCCAAGATGGAAATCACTTGCCAGAGGGAGAATATTATCTTTAGGGTTTCTACCGCCAAGAAACCCAGATCCAAGTCTCTTGCTAAGAGTAGCAATAGAAGAAGGGAGAAGAGTATCTGTGTCAACATCGTTGAGCAGAGATGGCCTCTCATGGATTGAGGAATCAGGACGGGTTAGATGGAGCATCTAAATTTGTCATCTAAAAGGCCAGAATCTTGTCAGTCCTTAATGAATATCGCATCAAAGATCATGCGAAGAAGGTTGTAGTTTTTCAGGTTGACGTTGATCCGTTGAAGAAGTATGAGGAAAATCAAGCTAGATCTAAGCACTTGATTATGGATGGGGTGAAGGATCATGTGGTCCCACACATTGCTGAGAAGAATACGGCAAATGAGATGTGGACGACACTGACCACATTGTATCCTCTGTCCAGAGGAATATGCTTATGGAGAATCAATTGTGACTATTTTAGATGCATAAGGGAGAGGAAATCGACCCCTTCCTCATTAGATTGAAGGTGATTTGAGATCAACTGGTTGCTATGTGGGCCACTTCTGATGATGGTCTTATGGTGAGAATTGCCTTGAATGCAGTGTCTGAAGAGTGGGAGACATTTTCCAAAGGCATCTTGGGCAGAGCGACGCTTCCGAATTGGGAAGACATGTGGGCAACTCTTTGTCAAGAAGAGATTAGGAGATTAACCAAGATGGGTAGCAATAGTGGAGGAGCCAAGATCAAGGAGGAGGAGGAAGATGTGGCTCTCGCATCTAAGGGACAACAACAACAACGAGGGAAGAAGAAGAAATACCTTTCTAAGGTCCGGTGCTTGAGATGTGGTGAATTGGGACATTTCGCAACTACTTGTACTCAAAAGAAGAAGGGAAAGGAAGATTTGGATTCTAAGGCTAGAGTAGTGAAGGGCGATGATGGGAGTGACAATGATGTGGCTATGAGTGCTCATGTACCTTGAGAGAAGAGGTGGGGCAACATAGATCTGTAGTTTTCTTGAACTTCAGATGGAGGGCAGGATCCTTAAAGTGCCCGAACTCTTGGATCACATACGAGCTACTAGATCCCTTAATGACAGTAACAGGATGACTGGAGTTAGTTGATGCAGAGGATTATGGAGGGACATTGGCAGAGCTAGGATGTTGAAGACTGGAGCAGCGCACAATAGAGGCAGTAGCAGTGCAGAGGTTGATGGGATTTCAATAGCACAGAAGCACTGCTTACGCAGTGCAGAGTAGCAATAACGCAGAGCTCTAGAGGGTCAGTGCAGATTAGCAGCATAGGGTGCTTCAGTATCAATATGCACTGAGACTGAATTGCCTGTCAGGATTTTGGGTGATGTCCTTCAGTTGTTTAACTCTCAGTAACTGCATTGCAGTGCAGCAGTTAGTAGAGGCAGTGCTATGGGTAGCATGATGCAACATTTGAGAGGGAGATGCAGTACAGATGAGGTAGTGATTGTGGCAGAGTCATGGGAAACAATACAGAAGGAAAAAACATAGAGGATAAGGGGTAGCAGGTCAAGCATCAGCAATGCAGGGGACCGATTTCCTAGATCAAGGTGATGCTTCAGGTTGAAGTGTTGTTAGAGCACATGCCTCTCTAAGAGGGAGTGTTGATTTTTGGGTAGCATCGGATGTGCTCTAGCTCCGGAACTTTGTGGAGGGGCTAGAACACATGAGATCTCCAAGACCCATAAATCGTTTGGAGAAATTCCACCCGAAGCCTAAGTTATTCAAATAATTAATTATTTTAATGAATACCCTAAGTCTAACTTAGGGAAATTAATTAATTAAAGTGAATTAATTTAGACATGTGGGTGAGAATGTTTTAAGTGACAAGGATCAAGTATTTTCTAATCTTAGTTGTCGATTAGAGATTAGATCGCGACCATTGATTCTTCAACTAGAAAAGTAGTAATGGAAGACTTGGGGTTAGTTTGAGAACACACACAACGGTAACACTTGAGCTAAGTCGACATTCTGGGGTGCGGTTTGTTGAGAATTTTCGAGTGAGATTGTAGTGCAGTGAAGGGTAGATCGGCAGAGGGATTTCAGATCCGAGATCGAGAATACAGTGGCAGAGAGGCAGATCTGTAAGAAAGAAGCAATGCTGGCCAAGGAAGGGTGACACAAAGGCAGTGTAAGCCTAGAGGGGTGACTCAGAGGCAGCGTAAGCCCAGTAGGGATGACGCAGAGCTAGAAGGGCTCACACAGAGGGACGCAGAGCCGGAAAAGGCTGATGCAGTCACTCAGAGAGATGCGTTGGGGTTTCCGTGGGCCAGATAGGGCTCATATTCAGTAGATCTATAAGGGGTGACACAACCACACTGAAGGGTGATGCAGTGATTGCGTAGGCACCTGTGGGGTTCTTCATCCTCAGCCAAATTAGTCATATTATCTGTCTCTGGAGATAGAGGTACTTCTGTCGAGATTTTCTCTGTTGGGTAAACCACTACCGGTACCTTAGATTGTATTCATTATTTTGCATAATAATAAAACCCTCAAGAGTTGTTGCATCGGTTTTCCCGCATTGGGTATTTCCGGGGAAATTTGTTTGAAAAATTTTGTGTGTCCTTTGTTAAATGTGCTTAATTCTTCAGTTTTTGATATGTATGTATGTGTAGGCTGCAATTTGTTTACTTCAATGTTTTTTGAATATTTCTGAAATAACTTGTTAATTTAAAACATAAGTAGGAGAAGTAAATTAGATATTTGTAGTAGGGTTTCTGTCTAGAGGATTCATGAATTTTCACATTATTTCCATACTACCTCTTCCTCTATTCCTATCTAATCAGAGTTCCTCTGGAATGTTGAATTAAGTTTTCATTGATGTCAATATGTTATCCAACATTGTTGAAGAAGGTTGTTTGGAAATCCCTAAAAAGGTTGAAGATATCCTAGATGCATTGTTGAAGTCAACCGTAGAAGCAAACCCTAAGTGTATGCATGGATGAAGTCCAAGATACATATGTCAAATACACGAATAAGGGCCTTGATGCATGGAAGGTAACCTAAGCATGAAGTATATGCCAATTCAAATATAAAGATATGCTAATGTTGGATCTAGCCCTAATATGCACTAGTTGAATAAAAAAAGCTAATGGTGATATTCCATTGTTATATCCAGTTGCTTACTATACAATATCAATTACACTTATGTCACCATTGTTGAAGCTTTATTGCATTGCATCACCATTTATTGGAGATTTATTATCCCTATCACATTTTATTATCTTTATAGGAATTTCAATAATTACATCCAACATGCATTATCTCACCTTCATGGTAACTACCCCTTAGCTGCCCTTAAATTAATTAAAAAAATAAATGTTAATGCATAGATCGGTTGCATTAAAACCACAAGTTGGCTTCAAATTTTAATATTAAAAATTGCAGTTAGGTTGGCTTCACTCATGTCGACCCCCTTTACCAATAGATAGGTCTTTTCGTTAATACAAACCACTATATATACCAGTGTGAGCTTTGCTGAAAACATTTTCAAGCAAGTCGGATCACACTTTGAAATTTGGATGGACAGTTACAGTCAATAGTTCAGATATCATTTCAAGAAGAGGCTCGGATAAGGATACGCAAAATCTCTATGTAATTGCAGATATTACAGTGGAGTATGGAGTAGATAACTTAAGCAAAATTTTCGGTGATGCCACAGTGACATCCCCTCATTGTCTCGGTACTATGTCACAATAAGGATCTCAGTGTAATACGATGCAATGATAAGATTCAAGAACGTACCTATGAATAATTATACACCTCAACCTATGATTAATCTCTTGTAGAAACTTGGTGCTATTACAAATTGTGGAAGATTATTTACAAGGCTTAGATTTGTGCTGGTTTACAATAGCGAACACCTTCGGATTGGTGGAGAGTCTTCATTGTAGCTTAGACTTATTGATTGCAGTCTCTATACATCTCTCCTTAAGGAAGGTTTTGACCTTACTTGAAATTTGTCCACCTGAAGCAACCTCAGACCCGTAACTCATCATTTGAGGAAGCACAAAGATCGAACATTCATGTGGCAGGTACTGTGGAGGATAATTGAAGTGTAGAAAAATTTCTTTGGAGCTCAAATAGAACACAATTGTGGAGGATATTCAAATTATAGACCAGTGTTTCTTTGGAGCACAAATAAGACAGATTTATGGATATAATATATCTGTGATAGTGCAAGGCTGTGAGATATTCTTGTGATACAACTGTGGAGATATATCGTTGATACCTCAGTGAGTTCTCGAAGGCTCAAGTCTTCTTTAAGCTCGAAACATCAATCACATACTTGTTTGCACTCCTGTGATGAATGGTGAACATTGATAAACAAGAACATTGAAGGTGCTTGGTAAAGAAGCAGTGAAGTTCTTGAACAATGGTGTATTAGTAGTCTTGAAGCATTGTTGGAGCATAATAGAAGAACTCTTGTGTTGACTTGAAGAATAGTCATTTGAAGACTATTTTGGAGCAGATCTAAAGGAGTTATTGGTCATTGTTCAAGTGTATGGAGGTTTTAGTGTTGAAGCCTTGGGAAGTGAAGGATTTAGAACTCTTGGAGAGTTCTTGGTGTAGCATATTAAAGACACTTTGAATATTTCTTGAAGACATTTTGAAGGCACCCTTGGAAATGATGACACATTTTTGAAGGCCCTCATGATGTAACCCTGGGGAGAGTATTTAGGTGACATGAAGAGCAGTGGTGACACCTTCTTGTGAAGAAAAAGTTTTCATTAATGAGTTGACTGCCTTGGAGATCGTTTGAGGCAAGTGTTGAAGGTTTAGATATTGTTAGGGCTTGTTTCAGAAGGTATTGGGAGTCGTGAAGAATTACTAAACTTATCTTGAAGAATTGAAGTTGTGGGTTGGAGCCCTAGATGTTAGGAGTCCTCAAGAAGACCAGGTTGGTGCTTGTACCAGAGATAGGGTTGGAGCCTCAAAGTGACAAGGTTAGAGCCTTGGAATACAAGGTTGGAGCCCTAGAGGTTGGAGCCTCAAAGTGACAAGGTTGGAGCCTTGAAACATAGGGTTTGAGCCTCGTAAAGTCAAAGTTGGTGCTCGGAAAAGTACAGGTTGGAGCCTCGTAAAGTCCAAATTGGTGCTTGGAAAAGTACGAGTTTGTGCCTGGCTGAATTGAAGTTTAGTGTCTTCATCTAGGATTGGAGCCCTGCACATTATTGTATTAGATTTATTGTAAAGAAGAGGATTGAAGTCCTCGTTATATCAGACTAATAAAAGTATTTGTTCTTATTGTTCATTTGGTGTTCTAATTATAAGTGATCTAACTGGTAGAAATAACAATTGAAAAGAAATATTGATTCCCCCCCCTTCTCAATATTTCCAACATGCAAATCAAATATGATCTTCATCTAGCTTACTCAACTCAACCAAAACGAAGTTTAGGCTAATCCCGAAACTCTTTAGCAACATGAGACGTGTTTCTAGAAAACGAGACATAATGGAACGATCCACACAAGAATCTTATTCATAGCTTATATATTAGGCACATGCATTTGAGAATGGAAATCATGAAAAGGTTCAAAGTAGAATAATATTTTCTGATTTCTTGCAAAAGATAAAATCAACCAATTGAATAGTATAAAGGGATTACCATTTGTGATAAGTGTTTGTGTGGTAAGGGAAATAATTGCAACTTGTATGTGTGATTCAATTGGAGGATGCACACTTACCATTTCTTTTGTAAACATCAATTAGAAAATTTACACAAGGCATGGGTATTAAAGGGACCAAATGGGAAACCACCATATAAAACTTTGTGAAAAATAATATAACAAAATATATTTCCTAAAATCAAAATGGTTAGAATGTTAAAGTAATATTTGAATGGAGGAATCAAATGTATTAAGTTTACCAACTGCAATCATGCTTAGTTTATTAAAACATTAAAAAAAAATTATCTCGTGATTTAAAGGCATATTTCCCCAAGTGCCAATGCAAGAGGAAAGATTAAAGGCGGAATTACAACTGTGTTTAAGAAATATGTAAAAAAACTAAATTGTTTAAAATCTCAACATTCCCTCGGATAAGTATATCACTCTTTTAAGGGGGGCCTCACACTTTGCATCCATATAATTTCAAAATTATCAGAGTAAAAAAGTTAAGTTATGGTAAAATAAGTTTTATTCTAATTGTAGCACACTATTTTGAGGATAAATATTTACAATTGAAAAAAATGAACTTAAATTGAAATCTTCTAAGTAGACCATGAAAGATGTAAATTATGAATTGAGACACGATCCTCTGCTTAAAAAGAAAAATAGAAAAATATCAAAGGCTTGAAGGATTCAATAAGGAATAAGAAAAAAAGTTATGTGATTTTGGTAAAATGATGGCAATGTTTATCAAATGAAAATATAAATAAATGATTGTATAAGGAATTAATATCAAGCCTTACTTAACAAAGTCAAAATATTAAAGAGAATAAATATGCATTTCAAGGATCAACAAAGGAAGATCAATAAATCTAGTTGAATCAACAAAATTTGTAAAGTTAAGATACACATTATAGATAGGGAAATCTTCATAAAATCAACTGGAATTGGAAATTTGAGTTTCAACATTGCTAAATTCAATCTATAATTGAAATGTCAATATGTTATAGATTGACAAGGTAACACATACATATTAGCCACAATTGAAAACCAATTCATTGTCAATGGAAAAAGTGTTTTTTTTAAAGCAAGGGTGTTGACACATAATCAAACACTACAACATCAATTTCAAATATTATAATAGAGATAAGTTCAACCACTGGACCCTATTATCACCCTCATGGCAAAGATGGTTGCATGGAACATCTAACTTACTAACATCATTCAAAACAGAGCTTATTGACATCTCTAAATATTAAGAGTCCAATAAAACTTATTTTTTAGGGTATATTAAGAATCATATTTGAAGATGTCCTAACAAAATATCTCACCACAATTTTTAAAATAAATAATATAGCATTGATTCACCCTTTTAACAATTAGAAAATTGTTTAAAACTTTAAATCTTACCATCTAGTGTTCTCAAGCAAGACTACTTTAAGAGTAATTTGTCAAGGAAAAAAAAAAAGTTAGCATCAAGATACTCAAATATCCTTAAGGGGAAGGACATGTAATGTACATAAATTTCTTAACATAATAATAATAATAATAATAATAATAATAATAATGATGATGATGATAAATCAAATGTCATGAATTATGATTATGGCCATTTAATGGTTAAACATAAAAACACGTGCTATTGTACAAAACTCTAATATCATCACTATGATTTTTTTTTTTGATATAGATTTATTACCATTTATCCATTTTATATTGATTATTATTCATGATCAAACATAATTACTCATGGTGTGGATAAAATTTTAAAACTAAAATTCAAAATCAATTTGGAGTGAGAATGTGTGAAGTTTGGATATTTACTTTGTAGGGGTAGAAAGCAAATCATAAACCCCTTATGAGTTAGCATGTTTCACTCCAAATCATGAGACCAACGTAATTATTTTATTATAGGAGGATGTGGTGACAATGCATTTATAGTTTATGTAGGTCAATAATGGTTCCGAAGCCATAAGGTGAGTCAATAGGTAATTAAGGCATTTTTTTCATCAAAATTGACCTTGGCAAGTGCCATAAATAAGGAAAGGAAAAACATCACTTTCATCAAGATTGAATTTAATAATGCCTGTGGCAAGGTTAGATGGCCTTCTATATTATACAGTCATGAACCCTTTCCCTTGGCCTTTACTTTATTGATGTAGTAAATGCCCTTTTAAGAAGCATTTCTATTTTCATCAGTATTAGAGGTTTCTTATCAAACTTTTATGAGTTTTTTAGATAAATTTACCAAGGTTGTTTGTTAATCCCATTTCTTTACATTTTTATCAAACGCCTTGAATTTTTTTATTACAAAAAAGATATTGGATGGAAGAATCAATCACATAATTACTACCATTTGAAGATTGTTAAGAAATTGTAAATGGAAACTTTGTCAATTTCTTCCTCCATGCATTTTTTAAGTAGTTAGGCCAACAACGAGACCATGGAAGGATAAAAAACAATAAAGCCTATGAAACTAATATGTACCATAAAGACCCAATGCATTTGAAAATATTGATGAGATTTTTGAAGCTTGGTTACCCGTGATTTTTTGTTTAAATCTTGGAAAGAATTGCAAACTCTTTTATACTCTTTTCACTTGTGACCGCATCAAAACTTTGATATATTACAGTAGAAGGAAAACATGTTATTGTTTAACTAAGACAATTCCTTTAGTAGTGAAATTTATCTCTCATGTGCTCAATTCCTTTAGCAATGAGGTTTCTCTCTTATGCGCTCAATTCCATTGCCTTGGGAATAGGGAAAATTTTTTATCTCAAATTTTCATGTGGGATAGCTTTTAGGAAAACCCAATGTTCAACCACCATGTTAGTTTACCCATAATATGTAAACTCAAAGAAATATCTATTTAAACTTCTTCCATACTTAAATATTTATCTTAAGTAATTTTGAATCATACAAAAATGTTTGTCATTAGTGCATTCACCACTTAGTGATGGATATTATTGTTTGAATGTCACTGTATGGTTTAAGTTATGCGTTGAGGACTTAGGAGCGAAAAGCAAACTCTCTCTAATAATGAATCTTAGAAAATATTATCAAAAACTCAATTACCATACATGCTTAGCATGGGAGTGTTATATAAATCTACCCCAACGAAAGGGTAGTCTATGGTAGTAAGTTAGAAAATGTTGTTAACCTACTTGCTAGCACAAGGTCTCTTTTTTAATAAGTTTGCTAAAACAATCACACAAATAAATGCTAACCTACTAGCTAAAATGCCTTGCGTTGAAATTATCTGTTAATAGAGATTGTGTCAAAACCCTCCTAATTTCGTTTTCAATTATCTCGTATTGAATTATTGTCATTACAAATTTTTGCATTGCAACATTGTAGCCCTTAAGAAATGTAAAGGGGAGATTTCATTTAGTGAAAACCTTGACATCATATGGATAATTTAGAATTGATTACAAAAGTGTCAAATGTTGGTTCCTATGCTATTTCTTTGAATTTTCGTAGCTCCTTTTTATTTATTTTTAAATACAAATCGATCAGTATGGTTATATTCATACTAATTATGGATGAAGAGATAATTGGTTATTGAGCCCCGACGTCGATATCTATTCATATTGTAGATGCCTAATTCCATATGAATTGATATATTCAAAATTGAAAGAGAAGGATAATATACTTCATCGACATAGTAGTCACATAATCTATACGATCTATCTGGCACCTACCATAGAATAAATATATGATCCAATAGTAGGTGAATTGTACTGCATTGGGATCGTATTTCAATTGATTAGAGTACTTCCCTATCAAGATGGAAGTTTTGAGTTCAATTCTTTCCAATCCCAATCTAATAAGTTAATAAATTCATCTCTTAATTCTCGTACAAGAGTGAGAAAGAGAATGGGGTATATACAAATAATAAAGTAGTTGGACTTGAAAATAAAAAAAATGACAATTAGTTAGCTTCTTTTAAAAAAGTATAGGTATATGTTAAATTACGACTAGATTAGTGTCTATTGGTGCAATTGTCTATTGTGTATATGATTCTATCATCAACAATGTCTACTCAAACGACATGATATCATGCACAAATACTTCTCTCTCTCTCTCTCTCTCTCTCTCTCTCTCTCTCTCTCTCTCTCTCTCTTAAATGCATTGCCTCTATATATTTATAGGTGTTTATGAGTCTTGATTTATATGAAATTGATGGAAATGTGTTGGAAATACTGAGAGGGGGGTGAATCAGTATTTCTTAGCAATTATCACTTTTTAATCCTTTTCAAAGCATTATTTATTATTCAGTTATTATTAATGTTCCTCTTCAACAATTATAAACAATAATCAACAGCAGACAACACCATACAACAATGTAAGAAGATAAAATAATAGACACCAATATTTTTAGGTGGAAAACCCCCTACAGGTAAAAAAACCATTGAATGCTTCTCTAGTCATTGTCTTCTTCTCTCTTTAAAATACATATTAACTACATCAAGATTACAGCTATAATTTAGGGATGTGTCAACCCCCTAATTCACAGGCCATAACCTATAGGACGCTACTAAACCCTAATATCTCGTTGCAACGAGAAGGACACCCCAACACCCTGTAGATCATGCCACAATTTGATGAGTGCCCCAACACTCTTTTTACTAGTTGTTGTCGGAAAAGATGCTTCACTGCCCTATTATTTTATCAGCCACAACTAAATGGACGCCACAACGCCCTGTGTTGGCCACAACTTGACCTAGAACCACCCTGTCACCCTGAAATGTTCTCAGGACACAACCCGAAGGTGACGCCAATCACCTAGAAGAGTCGGTAGATCACGTTTCACAATTTTCACATTGGATCCCTTGTACTTTGAATCAATGTAGAATATATGTAAGGAAAAAATAAAATAGATATCGAATCCTAGTATTCGTTGATCATTGTGCCCACAAATTGGTCACTACATGGTGCTACACATCAAGCTATCACTGTGCCACTGCACATCACTGTCACTACACACTGCATATCACTGTCACTACACAAATGTCATTACTGTTACTACAAATATTTGTCAATGAAAATCACTACATAAGTGTTGGCTACCATTGCATGTGACTTCATGAATGAATAGTCATTAATGCTCAACCACTGTCATCATCAGGCTACACACGATGTTGCAACCATCTGGCGCTACTATCAAATGATGGCATAACCCAAGGTGTCTTAGGTCATCCTGATGCCTTGCAATCAATGTTCTCAATTTATGTCCCAAAAGAGCTACCAACATATATGTCAACACACTATTTGACTGGTCAGGCCCTTTTATCCATCTTCATGTCAACAAACTGTACAACAAGATGATATTATCCTTCAAGGACTTGCTACCCTGTAATATCATGATTATGTTACCAATGCATTACACTTTTTAGGTCATTATCATAAGACATCTAGAAAGAAATTCCTAGGTTATCATAGTCATAAGTTTATGTCAAGTCAGGTCACTAAAGTCAAAGTTTCAAATTCACTACGTCATTTTCTAGGTATCAAGACAAGGTGTCATAGTATGTAATCAAGCAATTCAATTCATTGTTGAGGAATCCCTTACCTATTAACTAAATTCGCCATCAAGTTAGAGTACTATAGTTCTTCTAAGAGTCATTTGTCACTATCATATAGTGTCACATGTCAAAGGTCTTATGTTTGTCAAATTAAGGTCAAGATATCAACTCAATTAGCATGTCTAGGTGTCAATATGTCAATTCATTACTATTGTTATCATCAAGTCTATATCACTAACATATGTTAAATCACCAAAGTAAAATATGTCAAGTCACAAGAGATCATTGGATTTAATTGAAATAATTCAATAGGTCGGCTTTATTTCATTCAATAGTCACACAAACGAGTGTATGTATTGAGGATAACCTGACCAGAAACACATTGGAGAGGATCTTAGGAGCCTAATCATTTTATTAATGTTAATTAGTTTAATAATCACAATTGTTATGGTATCTTAAGCCTTAAGTGAGACTATTTTACTTCATGGTGGAAATTTAGACCTTACATGTGTCCTATGAGGTGAGACACTTGTGACAACCTTTCTTAAAGTGATGGCTCCACAAAATATGACAAGGAATCCTCACGCTCAATTTTGGATGCTTAGAATGAATGAAATATGCCAAAAATTGCACAACAGAGGTCAATACCAAAGTTGCTTCTCAATGGTGATTAATGACAATCTTTAAAACAACCCACAATTTTCATCAAGAGGAAACTAACTCCTTCATTTGGTCTATAATAAATTTGTATGCATTGGACTTGTAGCTTTAAGAAGACTGAAACACTCCACAAAATAGACTATACATTGTTATTTTATCTGAACATTTATTTAGATCATTTGCATCTTACCGCAATAAGGATCGAGACCATAGAAGATTTTAACACAACCTTTGATCTCTTCTTACAATCAGTCACCCCAAAGAATCCCCCAATTCCAAAAGAAAAATAACTAAATAAAAACAAAACCAAGGAATTAAACCACATGTCAAACAGGCCTGTGGCCTAGCCTTAATGGAGAGCTGAGGGTATGCATTATTTATTTATTTGTTGTGGTATAAGGCCCTAGAACAAGAATTGCTAGAAAAATATCATGAACTTGGAGGTTGAATATAAGAAAAAGGGTTGGATTATCTTTGTACATTATCTTTGTACATAACCGCGGGGATGAATAAGCCCAAACAAATTCAAACAAGACAAAAACTCCTCAATAATATGACTTACCTTGGAGGCCGAGTGAATGAATATTGTTGGAGTTGACTTCGTTGCCCTAGTCTGAATTTCTTCTGCCTCAGATGCCCTTAATAGGCTGAAAATCACATAACTACTATACCGGAATTTCAGAGCAAAGATTTGAGATCATGTGTTGAGATTTAATGTGTTATGGGAGTGCATTAGGTCTCCTTTTATAGTGTTTGATTAGGATTAGTCAGGGGCTTTTAAATTATACGTTGGAGGTCTTTAGATTATTTTTAAATATTTTAAAATGATAATATTTTATTAATTTTCTTAGGCCCTAAGCAAAGGAAAACTTCCCTTATGGTGAAGAATTAGACTTTTTAAATAAGGAGTTTTTGTTATTTTAAAACACTAAGGGACACTCCCTAAATTAATCCACTTCCTAAATTTATGTTATGTCAAAAATCAATAAGAACCCTTTAATAATTAATAAACAATGGTAACTAAAGCTTAAGAACCCTAGCATATGGTCTTACCTAAGTTGTGAAGTCGGTGATTTGTTTATTTCCTTTTATTATTGGAGTTATGTAACTTATACATGGTGAGATTATGGTGATAAACAATTTCATCCATTGACAACCGTAGGAGGAGGTGTCATGTCACTACCCCTTGGGATTTTAGCCCAAAACCTAGAGTCACCAACTTCGGTTGTGAATATCTCTCAAACTAGGAGGTCTCTCGGGGCGTACCACATATCAACAGAAACATCTCTTCGAGGAGAATATAATGACCTAGATCTCCAATAGAAAATCAAAATTTTGACCCTTAAAAAACCCTCTAAAAGGTAGGGTTACTTCCTCAGTCCAGGGAACCCAAACCTTAGGAATTTGGTTTCCAACCATCCAACAATATAGCTTCCATATTGATGTAATCCAATAATTAATAGGAAACATACATTAACCATTTGACATCAATGATTGGTGTTTTTAGTCAAAGTCAAACCCAGCCAACTCCATGGGTTGATATCAATGACAACACCCTCCAACAAAATGAACCCTCTACTTATATAATATCCTTACAAAGGCCTTCATATAATATTAAAAAACATAATAGCAATAAAAAAATATAGTGAATTGATTTATTCCTAACCCTTATCCCACTAATCCTTATCCCCTAAATGTTAACCCCTTATCCATTTTCTCCCCAATGAAGGTCAAGAATGTGCCATAGAATGTTGCAAGTCAAAGGGGAAAAATTTAAATGAGCCATTTCATTTTATATCTTTTAAAGAAAAGTTCATATTGTAAAGTGAAAAAAAAAAACAAAAATGAGGGAAGTGGACAGTAATTGAATAAGATGAAAAGATCATATTGAAAAGTGGAAAAAGAAACTATGAATATTAAGATGAAAGGGAGAAAACATTTTTTCTCCCAAGCTTCAAGAACATAATATAGCCCTCATAACAACTAAATTTTATCCTAAAAATT
Organism: Pinus albicaulis; assembly: GCA_034641835.2. NCBI lineage: Eukaryota > Viridiplantae > Streptophyta > Pinopsida > Pinales > Pinaceae > Pinus > Pinus albicaulis. The sequence goes on from CM076577.1 coordinate 599,262,717, forward strand.
TGTTTTTAGGGCCACCAAGATAGGAATCATAGTCATGAAGGTAAAGCCATCAAGCTTTTCAAGCTTCCTCCATTGTTCCACATGTTGAGCAATAAGTTGGACACCTTAGACTCAAAGCAATAAAGCAAGCCCTCGTTGTCCTTCAAATCTCTAAGCCCCAGGATAACACTTCACTAGTCAAATTAGCCATGAGAATGATTGTAGTTTAATCCAAATTTGAAATTGAGATTGGGGTGGAATTTACAATCATTAATGAGAAAGGATGGATTGTGGGTGAGGCAAAGTGATACTACAATAATTTAATTATAGATGCGATAATTCTTTTTTTTTTTTCATTTTTAACTAGGCTAAGCCTAGTCAAGCATCAACACCAATGTTGGATGGAAGAGAAATCTTCTCATCAGTTAGATGCTATCACCAAGGTTGAGAGAATAATTTCTTCCCAAAAAATCTCTTCATCAACATTTTCATTCACAATGTTTTCCTCTAGAATCATTGATTTCTCTTCTTCGTCATATCAAAGTGCTCTACACAATTTTTACAAAGGGAAATTAGAAGGAATATTGTTTCAACCCTAACGTATTCCTCTACCCCATTGAATTTGCAATAAAAAAACTAGAATTTATCACAACCATTTCCATGTTCCTCATTTCTTCTTTACACCTTAAAGGTCACACATCCTCCCTCCAAGGTATGACATTATTCTTTACTAGAACTAACTACCTCTCTTTTTGCAACTTACTTATGATTGAAAAATTCTTTTAATGGTAGCAATTCTTTGAATTTTTGTAGAAGAATGATAATTGTATATTCATAGAGTTTGTATGATTCAAAGGATCCCTTTAATTCTTTCACGCTCTTTTTTATTTTCATTGTGGGAAAGAACCCCCTTTTTATTTAAATTGTTCTCAGATTAAATTTAGATTGATATAGCCAAATCACACCCAAGCTTGAATGCTAGTTTACATACGATGAAGAAATTTTAATGCACATCTCTATATGATATTTCCTTTTACACTAAGATGCTTGGGCTTCTTAGCATCTTCTTTTATTTTATTGCTTCTCTCTGTTTATATCTAAACTGAATATGACCTTTGAACCAGAAGAGATATGAATGGTCTAAAGGTCCCCTCTAGGCTGTTTTGAATTCAAATTTGAATTGTCCATTCTGAAACGAATCAGAAAAATCGAAACACTTTTGGAGATGTTCATGGCCTATAATTAATCAAGACCATGAGTATTCATATGCTTTGGTTCTCCAAATCATAAATGATTTCCATTATAAAAAATTTGAGGTCTAAAATGAGCCTCAAAACAAAAATGTGAAACCAAAATAAACTTTATAAGAACCAATAGGATTCAAGATGATGATGTCAAACATGGGGGATGATTCACCATTTTTGTACTAAAAAAGTAAAAAGATTAAAAAATAATAAAATAATAAAACTATTTTTTCAACTCGTATTTGCAACTTATCCCTCTATGGTTTTACTCAATTTTTGAGTGGGACACTTGTTGGATGCATAATTTAATTCCTCATCCAAGGAGTACCCATGTTGCATACTTTCGATGGACCCTGCTACGCGAAAAATGAGAAATACATGAAAAACGTTATTGCAATCACGTTTTTCATATATTTCTATTTTTTCGTGTACCAAGGACCATTGAAAGTATGCAACATGAGTACTCCTTGGATGAGGAATTAAATTATGTATCCAACGAATACTCCTGCTCAAAATTTGAGTAAAATCGTAGAGAGATAAGTTGAAAAAATAATTTGTTGTTTTTTCCCTTTGAAATTTGATGATGTAATCTAATCTTATTTTTTATTTTTTTTTCTAAGTAAGACTATTCTATTAATAGATAAAAATATTTACAGTAGGCCTAAGCCTGTACATTGCCCTTTCCAGTGACATTTTAACAGAGAATTTCCAAAGAGCACTGCCCTGCAGCAGGGAAACCAGTGTTGTACAGTGTTTGAGAAGAAAATCCCTCGCAGGGGAGATGTGATTTCAGCTTTTGGATCACTAAGCTGGAAACAAATTGAAATTTTGACAAAACATACACAGAATAGACATTGAACATAAACATAAAAACAGACAAGAACATGCCTAAAATAGAGGGCCTTGTCATTGAGAAAAAAACAACAGTAGAGGGCGAGACTACTCATCGGGAGCCTCTTCGATGACCCTGCACCAGAGAGCATCAGGATTGCCATCGGCATCAAACAAGTTCGTAATGGAATGAATCACCTTCCCAGGAGAAGAAGGAGCCTTCCCACCAAGATCGCGACCATTGTCATTTTGCTTCGAACTCTGGAGACCATTGTCAGTCTTAACCTCGCTCGCTTGACCCGCGCTCAGCTGCACGCTCGCTTGACCAGCTTGCATGGAAATAGTCGTAACATGCCCCTGCTGGGCCAGGTTTCCAGGACCCTGCAAGGGCGGGATTTCTGAGAGCAGAGGCACATCCCGGACGCCAGAGGAATAGGGATCCACATGCTGAGGATCTTCACGAAAGGCCACAGTGATTGTGGCAGTAACCCGAGGCCTGGAAAGAGCACAATTGAAGGAGAATTGGGTAGTGTGCGTCTGAGCAGGGGGGTGAGAAGCTAAGGGGGAGCTCATGCAGCGTCCAGAGCGAGTCCTTCGACCACGAGAAAGAGACGAACTGCCTTCATGTGAAGAAGAGGAGGAGGTGGAGCTAGGAGAGGGGGAAGGACGTCGGAGACGGCCACGGGAAGAACCTCTGCGACATCGCATCCTATGCCTGAGGCGGGGCATGCTGACAGACACAAGGGGGAGACCAAAAAGAGGAGAGGAGACCACCGACTGAGGGCGCAAGGAGAAAGAAGCGAACAAGCAATTGCCAGCAAGCGAGAAGTGAAAATTGTTATCAAAATCAAGACAACAGTTCAAGCTACTCCTCTTACCAGTAGAAGTCCTATGGCAGGAGACGCCAGCCTTCGATGAACAGCTCTGCGAGACAGGCTTGGGTAATTCATCCATTGCAAGGAAACTTACCCTGATAACTCCTATGAACCGAAGAATCCAGAGCCAAGGGCCAGTAATAAATGGACCGGAGGGCTGAATCATTTTGCAATACGTGAAATCGCTTCGAGAGTTGAGCAGAGGATTGTAACCAGTGCCGAACATTAATGCAACAGTTAACCACTTAGCAGGTATTAAAGACCCTGCGTCCTTCAGCTCGCGGGAAGGCAGGTGGCACTCCTGAATGCCCCGCCCCCATCCCATCATCATAAACATCTGCCTCGCCACCCGCATCCGGGGATCTAATCTTATTTTATTATTTCCACTATTATTTTATAATATTCCTTACAAGACCCATTTTATACCTCAAAAATTCTCTAATGCCAAGCATTTTATCATTTTTTTTTTGTGTTGATTGTCACCGTTTCACTGATCTTTGTTGTTTTAACATAACTATATGCACATGTTTTTGTGTGTGGGGTATATAAGCCATCACTCCCGAGTGTTGAAATTTGGTAGCACAGGGAGAAATTTCCTCCATTGGGAAGACTTCCTTATCTGGAGAAGACCCTACTAAGCCTCAGAAGAATTTAATTTTCACAAGGAAAAATATCAGTTTTAATGCGAAACACACTTCTCCACAAAAGTACAATTCGACCTGGGTAGGGAAATTTGACCTCCTTGGACAGATATAAATACACGACATGTCACACCACTTGGAGGCATTCATTCACATACATCATATTCTCTCTCTTGATTTGATTGGTTCGTACAACTCTAAAATAGGAGGTCTGAGTGAGAAGGAAAGGAAGAATCTTTTTGTTTGGTTCGTTGACTTTATGTGGGACAAATTTAACCAGTCGTTGACTTGGTTTGACTTGGAAATTCATAATTTATCTTTGTTTTGGAAGTTTGAATCGATTGGGAAGGAGATCGAAGTTTTATGGGCATGTGTGACCAAATTTGACCGCAGACTTTGACTGAGTTTGACAACAGATCTGTTGAGGTTTGAGTACAGGATTTATCTCTCCTTTGACCGAGTTTTTGGAGGCTACTTTGACAAGGTTTGACTAAGGAAATAAGGCCAAGTTATTTTACTATTTGACCAAGCCTTTTGGAGCCTGATTTGACCACTGACCATTGATTGGTTAGGGCTTCTTTTGTTGTTGTTGACTTTGATAGAATTGTAGATTTGGCTTGTTGACCAAAGTTGACTTTTTTGGGCTCATCTTTGATTGGATATTTGATTGGTATTTGGGATAGTCAAGGCTTTGATATTGTTGTATCTTTGTTGATAATCCCTCGCTAAATAAATGTGTTAAAGCATTGATTGTGAGGGGTATGTATCGAATGGAAGATCCAAAGATACAAATACCTCTTTACGCTTATAATCCTTATTCCTTAAGATCAATCAAAGTGTTGTTCCATTATAGAAACAAATAATCTTTATAAGTTCTTTGAAAGAAGAATTAATAAGGACCTAGAAGATTAAACATCCTCCTTGAATAGCTAATCATCTAATATGAGAGGAAACGTATACATGAACGTCCATAGTGAACAAAATTACATTTAAGTATAGCATAGAAGCAACAATCTATGGATTTATGGGTGATCAATTAAAAAAATTCTCAATCTTTAACTCAGTATAGAAAATAACTTTGCTAGGGATGTCGGGAAGGGTGATACTCAGCCTAGCCCTTCCCAATGTCCTACACTACCTCAAAAATATGTAGAAAACATATTATGAAATCGCGAGAAACACCCACAAGTACACAAATGTTGTCACATGTATAAACTAGAACCCTTTGATTATCCTCAAGTTGAAAATGTTATAGTAGTACTACACAAATTTTCTCCAGGTATCAACATTTTTTTATTAAAAAATAAAGGTATATATTTAGTGCTTTACAAAATATCCTATCCTCTAAAAGATTTACACTTTATCCAAAACTTTGGATAATGCTTAAACAAATTTGACTAAGAATATAAAAACTGCTCCAAAAATGTCTCCAATTTTGATTAATTGTTGCATCTGGGGTTGATGTATTTGAAACTCCTCTATTTTTGTTGCTTGAAACCCTCATTGGCCTTGATCAATTGTTGATATGCTGCATTGATAAGTTAAACTTATCCAACTACTTTGACTAACTGCTCCCACTCTTCATCTATTAGGTAACCGAGATTAATCATTTTTTTATATGATTCATCTAGCTTAGTATACTTCTCAAAAGAAGGTTTTGCAATGAATAAACAATTGATTTCGTAGCAGATGAAAATATCATCAACTAAGATCTGAAGTAAATTCTGCCTATTGATTTCTCCCTTGATACCAACAAATTTTGATTTGTCCAATGCTTCCCTGTTCAATAATATTTGATATTGCTCCTCTGTTACCATTTGACTTTGTGAATTCTTAAAGGATGGAAGACCCTTTTTTTTGTAGAATAGAAAATTCCCTGTAGAACTTATTAATTTGTACTTGTAAATTTTCACATTTTCGTTTGTCTTTAGCATCAAGATTTTCTTCATTAGAACTTTTATGGTCTGAATTACTGATTTTGTTATGTCTTCAATTCCTAATTGTTCAAGCTCTTCTCTGGGATTTTTGTTTAGACCTTTAACTATTTAACTTGCATGTCCAAGTTTGTTTTCCAGTCCCATTTTGATTTCATCAATAACTTCTTTCTCCCATTCTAGAAATTCCTCTTTCTCTACAATAATCTCAATAAAAGACCAAATGTCAGACACAGAGGACATGACATCAATCCAGATTTGTTCTTTGGCCTGTTACAAACACTGAACACTGTTAGAACTACTCAAATAATGCTCTAATTATTTTTGTAAACTTGAAGTATTTTATATCTATGCTAGTAAAGCATTATTTGACTTGATTTTATTTTGTTCTACTCTATCCAAATTTTATTTTAATTTTTCAATTTCAACATTATTTAGGCTAAGAGAAGATAATGCTTTAGACAATATTTCTGTAGTCTCATCTCTTACTGAACCTATCTCCATTGTTGGAATCACTGCGCTGCCAACATGTTCTTTCTCTTTTAACAACTTCTCCATCTCTGACTCCATGTTTTGTATTTATAAATTTTGTTGAATTATGATGGATAACAAAAGGTTCCTTTCCTTTTTCCAATTCTCCTACTTCTTGAGCTTGTGAATGCTCTGTAGTAGGAAATTTCAATCTTTTCCTCAAGGCCTAGATGTCAGCATCTTTCTTAATAACTTCGTTTGCATCATCAATATCATGTGGAACCAAACCCAATTTAATAACAAGATCTTCTAAAGATTTAATCTAGTATCATTAGCAAGGGATGACACCCTTAACATCTTAAGTTCAAATATTGTTTTATTTAAAGCATTCTACAATCTAGAAACATTCACAATAGAACTTGTCAAAGTAGAATAGATTAATTCACCCATTTGTTTAATCAAATCTATTTGATCTATATGCTGAATTTGTTTTGTATCAAAATAGAACAATGAAGTTTTATATTCCTCTGCAAATTTTGGAACTGGAACCTATGGCTCTAGGAAATCTAACTAAAAATTTCCTTGGATAGGATCTAATGTAGACATCAATTTGTTTTGAGTAGATGAATTTTTCTTCCAAATTTATGAATAGGTGGTCGATTTTAAAGCTTCCTTTTTCTTCTTCATCTCTATAAACTTAGAAAATATGTTATGATTGCTTGAATAAGGATTCTCGGATGCAGAAGATACTACTTGTTCTATTTGTTTTAATTTAAAAATAGGTTCGCTTGATACCATCATTGTTGTTTCAGAGATTCCCGTTGACCTAGTTTCAGATACATGCTCTATTTATTTAGTTTTCCTTCTTTTGAAAACTCCAAGTTCCCTAAGTTATGATCTTGAAGTAGGAGAATATAAACATTCACTTGACCTTTTCAACTAATTTTCCTTGTGATGAGGAGTATTTAAAACATTAGGTCTTTTTGGTCGGTCTGGTACCTGTTCTTCCTCTACTTCCTATAAGGTGTTTTCTTCCCAAATTTCCATGTTGGAAAACTATTCAATTTCTGGTTTTGAGACATGAATGTAAGGAGCATGATTTTTCTCAACCTTTAGTGCTGGAATTCTTTTAATTGGGTCATAGGGCCAGCGAAAACTCAACTTGAACTTCATTTGTGCTAACAAATAATTTACTTCTTTATCAACATCTCTAGTGTTAACAACGAAAGGTCCAACTTGAGCTTTAAGCTTGAACAAAGCTTTATGCTTCCTAGAGATAAAATTAATTTCATCAACATTTAAACTTTTTCTTATGAACTAAAGGGAAAAAACTCGAATTGGGAGAAATATTGGCAACTGACAACCATAAACTTTGGTCTCTATAAAACTTTGGTATAAATACCAATCTCTGAGTTTGGTTTGTTCACTCAATTGTAAAATTATTATTTTTTTAGATGAAACTTGGGGACTACATCACTGTTGAGAAGACAAAGTGAAACTTGCAAGAATTGATAAAAAAAAGTCACTAAAAGAGAATTCCTTTGAATTCTTCCTGACTAGTGAAGTCCAGTGAATGACAAAGTTTCGCTTACCCTGCATGTTCTACTTTTGTAGTGGTATTTTGAATCTTTCTGATTGATGATATAGGAACACGTAAACCAATATAGATTGATGTCTAAAGGCTCTCTCAATCCCAAATTTTAAAAATTGTTCATGTATGTTATCAGAGATGAACTGACTAAAATTAAAAATAATAGCAGGTTTCTTTCTAGATGCAAAAACTAATAAAAAAACTAAAATGGCCCCATCAACTAGTTCATCATTTTCATATCCCAATAGGCAACAAAGCATTGAAATGATCTTCCTAGACATCTAAGGAAACATAAATGAAGGGTATGGTGGATTTTGACGAGGTAGTTCAACTCCGTCTCATAGAAAAGACTAAAAAATGTAAACTCCCTGTTGAAAAGTGAGCTTTTGATAAAGTTCCAACAGGGATTCGATTGAAAATACATGTAAGGAATTTAGAACATTTATCTGCAAACCTTGACGAATAGACTCAGGGGTTATGTAAACCATGGGCTGACCATTCATGGCTATAATTTATTTTTACTAGGCAAATACCTATCTACACACCAGGTCACAAACTCATGGAAGTGAGGTGTTTGTGGAAATATAAACTAGGGTAACACAGACTCCCATAGGTTAAACTCATCATTTTTGTCTTGGAATTTCTGAAAGGTCCAATTGTGCAGTTCATACAAATCTAACTCACGTTAAGTTTTCATAATTTTGGCATATAAATCTATCAAAGGTAATTCATTGATTCTAGGAACTGTGGATAACACTGGGTTTTGACACTGAGACTTCCCTTTCCCTTTCTGAGTGCTCGTTTTGAAAGAAAATGATGAATAGACAAGAAAATGGATTACCCATGTAAAAAGTGTTGAACCCTCTGCCATTGATCTCTTGGTTAGGCATAATCTTTTGCTTAGGTTCACTGCAAACAATAGCGGAAATGGGATATAATTGGAAAGAATTGAAAGAAAGAGGTGGCGGGAGCAATTTATAATGGATATACGTGAGATTATTTCACATGGTTATCCGGGGAATAATGTTCAAAAATCAATGTTAGTAGAATTAGGGTTTGATTTCTCTTTTTTGATAATCACTTGTGAATTATGTTGGCTTCCTTTACTTGTTTATTAGATTATCTTTCATCAATAAATTACCAAATTATATGTGTATGAAGATCACAATAACAAAAGACACAAGATGTAGGAGCACAACCAAGGTGAAACCCCTATGAGGGGAAAACCTAGTCAGAACTCTTCCTTTAGTAGATTCATAAGACATGATGAGATAATACAAGACTCTTTGACCTAAACACATACTTCCTCCAACCACCAAGTCATCCCTCCCTTCTTCTCCAAATGATGACTTCCCAGTAGCAGCTTCGACCTAGAGTTTTGACCTTGCAACAATAGAATTTCGGCCTCCCCTGCAACAGAACTTCGACCTTCAATAAACTTCATATTTTCTACCCTAGCAAATGCCCAGTAACTTCACACATGTTAGAGATAGATAGCCCAATACTTCGATTTTGTCTTCCCCTTCAATCTTCTTCCTTCACTAGAAACTTCACACTTTTTCTTCCTCTCTTTCTTTTGTATCGAACTTGTTGAGTGAGGGTTCAAATGGATCAAACTGCTTCTCTCTATATAGCCCCTTTTGTGGGTCGAATTGCCCTAATGTAGGTCGACTTCATCAAGTAAGGATTGACTTGGTGTGGAGGTGTCAAATGAACTATTTGACTAATAAATAATTATTTTTACATGATACAAAATCCCAAGAAAGGTCTAATAAAATGGACAATGAATTTATTGACTCAATATAAAACCTAGAAGCCTACAATAAAGGCTTTGACCTAAAAATGATGACCCAAGAATGAAACCCATGCTTTAATAAGTCATTTTATTACTAATCAAATTTATTTTAACAAATATATTACAATATACAATTATGAATACCAAACCTAGTTGCATTATTCAACACTCCCTCTTAACGAGGGAAGTATTCATACACAAGCACATGAAATATCTCAAAATAACCGCTCTCCATTTTATATTCCATTCTGCGTGGTGGCGATTTGACGCGTGCCCTGCGCTGAAAAGAGACGTACAGGAGTGTGGCATCCACGCGTTGCCCTGTCTGAGCGGTCACTTTCAGATAAGATTCCGTGCTGAACAGGGGAATTTACAGGAGGGATCTCCCTGGAGAAGGTTGACAGGATTCATTTGGAGAATTCACAGAATTCATTTGGTGTAAGGTCCTTAAAGATCCATTAAAATCCCTGGAATACTGGTCGCAACGGGCAGCGAATATGGACGATATGGCAATGGCAAGCGAGGACGGCGTCAGGCAGGGGCTCCTGAAACCGCACGCCGAGAAGCATTTCATGGCGGGAGAGATGGTGAGAGATGTCATAATGGGGATGTCAGATGGCCTCACTGTTCCGTTTGCATTGGCGGCAGGGCTCTCCGGAGCCGATGCGTCTTCCTCCATTATTCTCACTGCCGGCCTCGCTGAAGTGGCCGCCGGCGCCATCTCCATGGGACTCGGTGGGTGAGTATTTCTGCTTTGTGCTTTCAAGTTTCAACGTGATTTCTTTAACGAAATAAGGGTCACCGATTCTTTTTGGAGAAGATTTTTTTCGGTTGATGAATGCACAAGACAGAATAGACTATTTACTGAGTGTTTATAGAAAATATAGGAAAGGTAAGGTGCTATGGCATCAAGGTCTCAAGAAAGTGTCAAATATTCTAGGGAAGCCGTTTATTGTTGTGAAATACAGTAACTTGTAGGACGTATAACAAAATCTGTAATCGAGATCCTAGAAATTCGATTATATTTCAAGGAAGCCTTTGATTACTGTAAATTTATGGAAAATACAGGAAATGTGGCAAGGTCTGGCATCAAAAGTCTTTAAAGCTAGCGTACATTTTAGGAAACTCCTTGATATATCAAGTTTATCCAAATATGCGGGAAATATGGCAATGTCTAGAATTAAAAGCTTATGAAATCTGTGGACATCTTAGGGAAACTCTTGATTTGGTAAATTATGGGAACTGTTGGTCTGGCATTAAACTCCTAAGAAATTGGGAAACATTTCAGCTAAGCTGTTGAGAACTCGAGGCTGAAATTTGTGGACATCTTAGGGAAGCTCTTGATTTGGTAAATTATGGGAACTGTTGGTCTGGCTTTAGAAATTGGGAAACATTTCAGCTAAGCAGTTAAGAACTCGAGGCGTTAGACTCTTAATTAATTGGTAAACATTTCGGCTAATATTTTGATTGCAGTGAATCTAGGAAATATGGCAAGGTCCGGCAGTGAAGGTTTAAGAAACTGGAGAATATTTGAGAGCAGCTTTCCGTTCCCTAATTTATTTAAAAAGAGGGGAACAATGGAGATGTCAGGCATCAAATTTTTAATAAATCTGTAGGTATTTTAAGGAACTTGTTGATTATGGAAAATGTAGGAATATGGTAAGGTCTAGCATTAAATTCTTATGAAATTGTTAGACATTCTAGGAAACATGTTGATTATGCCAGTTTATTTTGGATAGGCTTTGCAAAACTGTTCACAAAGCAGTGAATTAATCATAGGGAGTGCATTGAATTTTCCCTGCTTCATAATACCTTAGGTGGCTTTTACTAAATAAAGGATCACTATACAGTATACATCTTATCCTGTATATTTTTTTTTCTTAGTAATTTGGAAGGAGTTTCAGAACTGAAAATTGGCTAGAAACCAATAACGGGGCACTGAAGATTAATAGATTTTTCCTCGCCGCAAATTTGCTTAGTACAGTATAATTTTATCACCAAAACACTCTAGGAGGAAAAGTCACATACCCAAGCTGTTAAAATCTACTTCTTCTGTGTTAGATTTGCTACTGCTCTAGTAGAGAAAAGAACTATATACTGATGTCACATAAAGAAAATGACAACGGAAGAAGGGCCTTATAACTAGGATGTTTGATGGCCTCACAATACCTAAATTGCATTGGCTGTTGATATATCAAGCACAGGTTCGCGATCAGTGCCATCTCAGCAAGGGTGGGTGGTTAATTTATTCGAACTTTGCACGCAACCATTAATTTTAAGGGCCAAGTGAGTTGTAAACGTCATTTCCTTAGCTTTTAATCTCCGTAAGGAAATATCTGGAATTTGTAAAGTTTCTTGTCGGAGTTTGAAGTTGTAGCCCGAATTCTTTAAAATTTGGGCTAAATTGGAAATATATTGTGCGAAGTTCGAACGATATATTAACTTAAGCTTTTAGATTTTAAGGTGTAAGCCACTTCTTGACATTTCGCTTAAAATCGTTACATTTGAAGCTTTTTATTAAGAGAATTTTGGAGGTGTTGCTTGTTCAAATTGACAAACATTAGACACATTTTCCAACTTCTGATTAAATTCACATATATTGTAATTGACTATTTTGTTAACTTCGGAGGTTGTTGCTAAATTTTGTATGCGAACTATCCAACATAGGTTGTTAGATTTTAAAGTATAAGCGACATTGTTTCGGGGAATATCACCCTAGAGGTTCGTTGGGTTACAACCTCCACAGAGCAGCGGCATGCTACTTAAGAAGGACTCACACAACCATGCACGTTCAGAAAAACTAAATAGAGTAGAATGAGAAAGTTACCCGTAGGTCCTACGGTTGAAGCAGATCCCGCGGGGTCCAAACCCCCAGCAACCGTCCTTCCTTCTTAACCTGAAAGACAAGAAGAAACAAGCATGAAGAACTGGTTGTACAGCATATATCTACTCTAAATGTTAGTGAAATCAACATGAAACATTAAATAAATCATAATGAATGCTTAAACAACAATATTCTCATACATATAAGCATACACTAACACGTATATTTCGGTAACAGCATGATACTTCTGTATTATAAATAGCATTTACAAAAGTAACGAGTGGAGAGATCACCTGATCCTTCCACGGCCTTCGAGCAAACCGTCGTCCAGATCCATCCAGCCCTTGCCTCGCTAAGACTCCTTCCTAACTGGTGCATACGAGATGACATATAGGGAGATGAGCATCTCAAGGAAATAAGGATTTCCTATAATGAACTGGGAAAGTGCAGGAGGCACAGGGAATTAGACTTGGATAGGGAATACCAACAGATTATAATATCAATAAATTCTCTCTCCCCCTTAGGCCATACACATGAGGGGTTTTTATACTCCCTCCAAGTAGTTTCAATAGTTGGAAACAGTTGGCCACATGCTGGGGTGGTTGAACTACCTGAGTAACCATCAACCCAGCCCGAAAATAGGGAATAATTATATATTTTTTAATCATTTTAATGGCATACGCGGAAAAGTCTAGCTGGACTCGCGTATACACGCAGAAAAGTATGGGCATAGTCGCGTATGGGGATTTTTACACTATTTTTTAGTGAATTTGTCCAAGTCTGTAGGAATGGGTGCCCAAAGCCATATAAGCAATCATGAATCATATGAAGGTGAGAAATGATGCTATAACAGATGCCCCCTAATATATGAGGTCATAAGGGGTACATGATGGCCGAAATGTATTGTGCACATAGAAAGAACTTCACAAGGACAAGAGAGGACTTCACCAGATTTCAGCCTGCCAAAAAAAACCAATGAAAGAAAACAGAGAGTCAACTCATGCTGAGGCGGGCATACCCATGCTCAGTCAAAAAATACATCATATGGAAAGCACTAAATAGATCCAATATGTATACAAGTATAGCTGAACTGAAAGTACACAATGAATCATCTGAGCATGGCCCAGAAATACAAGTCTGAATCAATGTCCAAGTATCACATATAGAAAGCTGATCAAAGATGGTGCAACTGGATGTCTGATCAAACAAGTAACTGAATCTCCAAGTACCGAATCATAAGAGGTGGATCAACCGATACAATCATGCAACTCGGGAGCCAACATATAGGATGTTGTTGTACTGAACTGCAACATATAAGGGTGGACGACATCACTGGCAGAAACTGAATGGACTTTCAAAAGTGAACTGAAAAATGCTGATGCAACCCGAGGTCTTCACCGATCACTATGGCACAATTCCACACAATGGGAATAAATGAGCTGAAGTCGACCATGTGAGAAATCGTTGGATTACCGGTCAATTGTGTATATCATTAACCAACGCGAGACAACCCACCGATAATTATAATGAGTGTCAAGGTGCCCCAGTACAATCTGACAAGTGCGAATGAATGAGTTGAAGTCGAACACTTGAAAGAATCTACCAATCAGGAGGCAATGATGAATCCCCACTGTCGATAGTGAAGAGTCTGCCACTGATGACTGCAAACCCTAAGGTACTAACAAAAAGACTCTAGACCTTATTCCCAGAGCAATGAGTCGGAGTCGATGGGAAAATATTTGCTGGAAGGAAGGCATTAAGGCATCCCACATCAGTCCAGCGCGAGTGTAACCCGCAGGCCAAGATTTGGAAGGAATCGGACGAAGTAGAGTGATGGAACCAAAACCGAAGTACGTTTCCGACATGCACAAGATGAAGCTAGCGCACGAAAGAAACCCTTTGAACCAACCAATAATGAAAGCTGACACAGAGGCGAGAAATCCACCGATAGGGTCAAATGGAAATCAAGGTACTGCACGAATCCCAAGTGTGATAATGTGTGCTGACGTCGAACACAGGGGAAACCACTCAGTCAAAGACCCATGATGATGATCAAATGCTGAGCACGAGGTCACCTATCAATGATGGGAATAGGCCCAAGGTGCGGCTCTAGGTTTTCTCTCAGAGCAATGTGTCGTAGTCGATAAGAGACAAACCCGCCGGCAAGAAGTCAATGGAGACCTTCTCAAACCAGCACGAGCAGAAGATCAAAACATCTGATGTGATAGAACATGATGCTAACAAGACCGGGAAGGCCGACTGAATAATGAGTCAAGAGACACCGCAGAATGGCCGACTCAGGCTAGACTTCCCTTGAACAAAAGCACGACTTTGTGATGACCATGGCAGTAAAAAGTGACACTGTATAAGTCTGTCTTGCAGGAGGCAAAACAAACTCTCCATATGATTGGAAGAGATAACCAACCGGGGGAGAACTGATAAGTGAAACATGGTAAAGGCTGAACCTAGGTCAAACTAGAACCATCCCAAATGAAGGAAATATATATAAGTATATGTGCTTTGTTCAAGGGTGACAAACTGACTCTGTACTGCCATCAAAATAACGAAGATACATCCCGTTCCTGCTCTTTTTGTTATATTTGATTTTTTTTTGTCTTTTTCATATAATAAGCCTGAAAAAGAATAAAATAATGCTATGGTACAATGGATAGAACGAGTATCAAGAAATCAGATGCACTAGTTCCTGGGACTGGAACAATCCTATGCTCAATGCAAGGTGGTGAAAACTGGTAAGTGATACTCAGAGGAGCGTTCCATCCATGGGTAAAAAGGGTGTCAAGTCGTGATAGCTAAGTGCATGCAATGGTTAACTTGTACAGAGGGTCAAGGTCAAAATTTGGCTTAAACATCGAGTCCAAATGAAGCCGGCTAAAGGCCAGGATAAACAAGTAGCCAATATGCAATGCAGTAATACAACTTAACGACACCAGGGAGCCTCTAGGGTAAAATCCAGAAAAAATGATAAGTGATGAAGAAGAAGAATGAAGCTTCAACACATAAGACATGGCAGGACTAAACAGGACTCCCGAGCCTACATAAAATGCAGCATGGGCAACAAGTGATAGCGAGGAACTAACTCGGAAGCCCATGTAAAGGAAGGCTCTACCATCAAGTCATGATTAAATAATCGGCGAGTGAAATGGGTGTAATACTCATGACCTGATGGGATCAACCCCAAGGCAAGTGATCAGTATGGAGGCTAGTATGCAAGATGCAACGGAAAGTGATTTCCCTAACCTATATGCCAGTGAAGATCATATACCTGCCGTGACGAGTCGGTAATCATGAATCAAAAACTGGGAAAAATCTCAAAATCGTCAAAATGTACCTGAAAACATACCAAACTGGGCACTTCCAAGCATCCGGGTTATGCATCTTAAGATAGATCGAAAAAATAAGCATAAGGAATTTTTGCAAAAATTTTCAATTTTTTAGCCACAAATAGACAAATTACCTCATATTTGGTTCATTATTGCATTGCTGATTTGGAAAAAAGTGCTCTGGAGCAAAAAACTTCTTTCGTCAAATCAGGAACAACCGACCGTCGAAACGCGCCGAAACTTCAGGTAGGCTCCTAAATCATCCTGTTTATTCATTTTGTCCGTTTGGAATTTAAAATTAAGTGATTTTTAGCTTTAAAACCCTTGCTAAAATATATGGACTTGCGCATACGCGGGTTCATTAAAGGAAACTCGCGTATACACGCGACTGTGCAAAGGAAAAACCGCGTATGCGCAGGTCCGAATGCAAAAAAGCATGGCTAATGCATAATTTGATGAAATTTGACAGGATGACAATCTCATGGAGGGAACGTGAGCATAGCGCAATAGACCAAGAGGTCATGCAAGATCGCGCAGCGCAAAATATCCTTCGAAATTGCGGATTGTTCAAATTCTTCAAGATGCCAAATATGAAAAGCAATGTGCGGTTGCTAGAAATGCTCGTAAATTACTGGGAACCAGATCAGGATTGCTTCATAATTGATTAGATGCCACTACGCATTGAAGTGGAAGACATATATTTCATTGCTGGACTCTCCCGGAGGGGAGAACCAGTAGACTTGCACGGGAAGCCCCTGGGAGGGTTAACCGTGGAAGACTATGTCCACGTATATTGCGTAGGGGGTTCCAAAAAGGTTGGAACTCAAATTGCAATAAAAGATGTGAGGGATTTGCACATGAAAATCCTCCTTTTCACCATCGACAGAGTGGTAGGACCTGCCTCTCTACATCAGCCGTACAGGATGCAAATGAGCATAACAGTAGAATGTTTGACTCATGTGTACGATTGGTGCACAACCCTATTACTGAACATGAAACAACAGCTCACCTCAATTCGCCAAGTAAAGACCAAAAACTTTGGCTATGGTAAAATTTTGACAACATTCTTCTTTGAGAAGATTCCAGCATTGAGACCCAGAGTCATCTCTACCATCAGTAGCCCGCGGGACCCAAGAATTGCCCGTTGGGCGGACATGATGAAGAGACTGGGGGGTAGTGAAGTACCCCGGACCACATGGGACGATGAGTTCTTCCTTTGGTGTGGAAAGCAAATCATCGCAGTGGACGACTATCCCTATGCTGGGATGGACTTCCGTGGAGATCCAGATCTAGTTCTTCCACCAGGAACAGCATGGGGAACTTATATAATTTTTTTGGATTTTTTCAAATATGTCTGAAAAAATGAAAAACAAACATGTTTTTGATTGGATTCATAATGACTTACAATTTTAAAATGATCATGTTTCAGATTTTGGACCAGTTCGACCTGAGGGTCTCCCGCGCCACAAGCACCGCAGAGGCGAAGCAGATAATATGGATTCAGATAGGACGCTCCAGGCCGTGCAGAGAAACTTGGAGGGATTAACCCGCCAAATCCCTATGGCTGTCGTGGAGGACCTGCCGGAAGCCATCCAGAGACGGGTGGTAGGAGTACCCCGAGACTGGGTTAGACTATTCCGCCGAGTTGCCACTGCAGTCACGTTCTATAGGAACACGACTTCTGGGCAGGGACCTCAGGAGTAGATAGATATTATGTATTAGATGACTATATATTCTTTTTTGAGACTGAACATGATGGGGCATAAGCCCAAATTTTGTGCGACATTATGGATCCAAATTTTGTAAAGTTTTTTGACACTGTGAAGATATATATACAGTGATATTTGATGTGATGTGATAAATGTATCAAATGTATGATGTTTTTGATGATTACAAATTTATTGTATAGAATGATTAATATGCCAATCTAATGCTTGATTAGCTAATGAGTCAGCAAACCAATTGTCAGCTCGAGGAATATGAATGAACGTTAAAATTGAAATGACCTTTGTAACAAACGTACCCTCAAGAAAAATTGTAATAAATATGGATCTCATACCCGATAAGTGTTGTTCAACTGCGACACCACCAACTGAGAGTCCAAGAAAACTACCAACAAATCAACACCCAAAGATATTTCCTCCGAGAGTAGATGAACGACTGCAGTGTATTCTGCTATATTATTGGAAGCAGGACCAATGCATACCCCTCTTGATACCAACAGCTGACCGGAAGGATAATGAAGCACCCAAGCCGCGGAAGCTAAGTTCCGGGTGTGTCTACTAGCACCATCGGCGAAACCAAAATGACTCATGACATCCAACACAACCTGCCAAAGCAGATCAAAAACATCACCAACTCATCAAAAATCGAAAATCAATCAGATATGTACAAAGAAAAAACTACTATATACAAAAGCAACATGCCAGGCTGAAGCCTAGGCATAATACTTCTTTAAATAGAGCCCATTTCAGGGCTCCAGCAACTCGTTTCCTTCGAAGTCAACCAAGGTACAAGCTCCTTTCTTAAGGACTTTTTTAACGATATAGGGGCCATACCATATAGACTTAAACTTTCCTGCCCCCAAGGCATCTTTTTCTTGGGCATAGACCAAAACAAGGTCACCTTCCGAAAAGACCCTAGGCTTAACCACCTTATCGTACTGAACTTTTACTCGGTTTTTATGCGCTTCATTCATCGTGGCGGAATCTTAACGCTGCTCATCGAGATGTTCCAGATGAAGAAGCCGTTCTGCCAGACTAGAAGTGTCAGGAAGAAGTTCAACAGCTAATTTAAGAGAAGGAATCTCGCATTCAATGGGAAATACAGATTCCACCCCGTGCACTAGCTGAAACGGAGTAAAGCCAGTTGCAGTTTTCACTGACGTCCAAAAGATGCCCAAAGTGTGATATAGCATAATATGCCGCTTGATCTAGCTTTGTCAATTGTCCTTTGAAGAATTGTCTTCAAGGATTTATTCACTCGTTTCCACTTGCCCATCGTTTGAGGATAATATGGAGATGAATGCTCCCGCTGAAAACCCAATTTCAAGCCAACCTACCCATTATACTATTCGAAAATGACTATAACGTGGTCACACAATCTCTAGGTATACAAAACTAGCGATAACTCCGTTTAAAAGGAACAGAGTCATAGCTTCACCATATCATTCCCAAAAGTAGGCATAGCCTCAACCCACTTCGTAAAGTAGTCTACTGCTACGATAATGTACTTGTGACCTTTTGCCGAAGGCGGGTTACAAGTAGTATAATCAATACCCCACTTTGTGAAGGGTCCGACAGTAACAACTGGAAAAAGCGGAGCTGGATGAGCGCGCATTTTTCGAGTATATACCTGACACGGATGACACTTTTTGACCGATTCAATACAATCTTTGAAAATCGAGGGCCAAAAGTACCCAGCACGCAAAATCTTTTGGGCTGTAGAAAGCCCAGATAAATGACCCCCACAAGCTCCACTGTGAGAATCATTGAGCACAACCTCAGCTTCTTCGAAAGTTAAGCAGCGTCTTAGGATTGAATCAACCCCTCGACGGTACAAAGCATCACCAATAATCAAATAATTCTTGGCCAAGTGATGTAGCTTACGACGCTCATCTTTCGAAAAAGTAGAGGGAAACTTCGCAGTCTGGAGATATACAATGATATCCCCATACTTGTTTGGATTCAATCGAATTTTATAAAAACGACATCTTTCAAATATTTGCTGGAGGTGACCAGGATGATCCATCCTCTTTCGAGAATGAGCAACTAGATCATCTATGTATGCCTCGATAATCTTCTTGATGTCGTGGAAGGCGTAAGACATGGCCCGCTGAAATGTAGCCCCAACATTTTTAAGACCAAAAGGCATCTTCTTGTATGCAAACGTACCCCAGGGACAAATAAAAGCAGTCTTATGTTGATCTTCAGGATGGATAGTAATTTGATTATATTCGGAGAAACCGTCCATGAAGGAGAAAATCTCGTTACCGGCACACTCGTCAATGATCTGATCGATGAATGGTGTGGGGTAATTTTCTTTAGGACATGCCTTATTTAGGTATCTGAAATCGATGCACACTCGAATCGTTCCTTGCTTTTTATCTACCGGAACGGGGTTTGAAACCCATTCAGTCAGAGGAACTGGGAAAATGAATCCCGCCTTAAGAAGCTTTTTAACTTCAGCTTTGATAGCTGCTGCCTTCCTAGGATTTACCAGAAGAAGTTTTTTCCTGACCGGCTTAGTGTTTTCATACGTCTTGGTCTCATGTTGGACAATAGATGGGTCTATGCCAGGCATTTCCTCATAAGACCAAGTGAATACATCCCTATACTCTTTGAAGAGCTCGGTGTAAATTTGAACCTCTTCACGGGAACATTAAGCTCCAATGAAGACATTCTCAATAATATTGGGATCCCTGGAAATGTTCACCGGGATAGTAGGAGAGATCACAACCATGTTCCCTTTAGCATAAACCTGTGTTGGTGCCAAAGGGTTCAAGACTAGGTGAACAGGACCAGGAGACTGAGGAATTGGAAAACTTGTTTCAACTTCGCTCAAGTCAAGTAGGAAGTAAGACCGATGATGCAAATCATCCCACAGTCTATCTATACCAGTCATGGCTTCCAGGATTGCCTCTTTAGACGGAAGAGTGGTATCAAGGCAATCCTGGGCCGAAGAAGAACTAAGCGTCCAAGCCGGAACCACATCACCATCCAACTCTTCCGGTGAAAGAGGAGCTAGGATGGATTCTGCAGTGTCAACAATAGACTGATATGCAATCTCAGCTGCAGAAATCGGAAATTCCATTCCACCCACTTGACCTTCCGCTAATGTGGCATTAGGGGAAGGTAAGGTCCAAGGGTCCAAAAAATAATGAGTTCGAAAGAACTCTCTTCGAAGGGGAGCCTTGGAGGATGAAATAGCATTAATATGCACCGTAGGAGGAGGAAGATCTAAAGTACCCATTAAGGAAGAATACATTCCAACTCCTAGATCCTCAGCAGGCGCCTTAGTATTATCCAACTTAGGAACATATGAGTCAGAAGACGCATTCAGGTCTACAGGAGGACAGTCCAGTTGATCCACTGTAACGATCCTCCCTTCATGGGGGAAACATACAATTCGAAATAATGAGGATGTAATGGCATCCATCTCATAAATCCAGTTCCTCCCCAACAGAAGGTTGTAGTCCAAGGCTGCATCCACTACCTCAACCTCTATGTTGACAGTTTTTCCCCCAACACAGATGGGCAAAGCTGGGACAATACCATGGGGTTTGTGAGAATGACCATCGAACGTAGTAAGAACAGTGATAGATGGAACAAATTTGGGAGATCCAAGTGTCTTCCAGCATGCGAGAGACATCACGCATGTAGAAGCACCCTCATCAACAACCGTTCGAAAGATATTGCACTTCCGATATGACGATTTAATATGAAATGCCATGTGATGAGGAAGTCTCTTCTTAAAATTATTCATATCAAAAGTAATCAGAAGAGAATTTTTCGGATCAATAGCCCCAATGGCAGTGAGCAAAGCACTGCGCTGAGCCGGACAAGACTGGAGTACCTCTAAAGCTGACATAGCACAAGGACTTTCCGCTAGATCTTCTACAATCGAGTAGTTCTGGGCAGCCCTCGCATTTGGATTAATCGTTGATCGCTTAGAAGATGCTTTGGGCATCCAAGGCATAGACTCAACAGTAGGCTTCGTAATGTGAAGCGGCTCAGTAGCATCAGGAACTTCCTTAGCTTTCGAAGACTCTTCTCCGCCATAATCACGGGATCTCGTAGCGATATCCGCGTGAGAACTCATCATGAAAATGTTCGATGGAATTTCCCCTTCCTGGGTGCCCCCAGAGGAAGCCCCAGGATTTTGGTTCGTGCCAACAACTAATTGCTGCCCTTGGGGAAAAGGGTTTGTTAACACAACCTGTGAACTAGAAGAACCCTGCTGGGCTAACAAGCGCTGAGCATCCTGAATTTTAGGGCAAAGGTGTGTGAGATGGTCTCCAGCACAGAGCTTGCATGGAAACTTCACTTTCTTTTTGTCCTTTTGACCCTCACCAACACGCTCGTTGGTTTTATTTGCATTGCCCTTCCCGTTCTTGCCCTTCTTCTTGTTATTTCGTCCCTTTTTCTTCCCATCGGATTGTTGATTTCCTTTGGGATCAGAAGCTTGGAAAACATTTATGGACAAAGACTAGGAAGGTGATGAATCAGCAGGCACAGCCTGACCAGAAGGAGCAGATTGTAAAGACAACTGTTGCAGTTGATAAAGCAGGCTGGCTGCACCACTATTGACCGATCCGACAAGCCCATCACCATGCGGACCAGGTTTAGTTTTCGAAAAATCTAATTTGGAGCGAGGAGCATTTGGAAAATACTTATAAAGTACCCCAGACTGAGAATAGATCAGTTCTAGCTGCTGGGCCCTAAAAATGGCCTGCTCCTTAGAAAATACCCCAGATAGGGATACATCTTTTGAAATATCTGACTGCAGAGATTTCAAAAACCACTCGAGAAGGAATTCACCTGGAATATGAGCTTTGATAAGCCTCTTCCTTCTCCTCCATTCATGAATGTCATCGCAAATGTGAGTTGCTTCATCATCCCCGCTAAAATACATGTGAGTTCGGTCCCGGCCTCATATTCGACAGAAATCGAAATGGTTTAGAAATGTGACAAACAAGCCCCAAATGTAGCTGCGAAACCGTTCACGTGAGCTCGATATACCATTTGCAGCACGCGTATGGGTGCATTGAATAATCTCAACCTAATCGAACATCGACTGTGGAGTTCAAGAACACCATAAGTGGAAAGGTGATGTGGTCCTACTATCCTCCTCCATTCTTACCTTCAAACTTTGGAATGTCTCGAAGGAAGTTTGGTCTGACCCAGGCCACCCACTATAACAAATCGTCATTAGTCAATCTCGGATAAATCCGCAAGTTTAACGCGTTTAAAGGTAAGCGAGGCGGAGCCTGAGAATTCCATCCTTGATGGGATGGATTCCCAACATTCTGAAAAGAATAGCCTGGATTTGATGAGGCACCAGGTTGCCAGAAAGGACTCGTAGAAAACGGAGAAGAACCTCCTCCCCACGCCGAGTTACCAAAGCCCAGACCAGTTCCCCCTGCTAAAGTATTAAATGAAGAGGAGAGCCCCTGGTAGGGGTTCCAAGCATTAGACAGAGGAGAAAAATACTGATAAGGACTCGATGAAGGGAAAGAAGCATTCCCTTGATGACCTGCGTAAAAATGATTCCCTGCCCCCGCTGTAGTAAACACAGGATTCCACCCTGTAAAAGTAGTCGAACTTTGCCCCCCAGACCAAGGGTTGAAACTCTGGGTCTGGGACGTAAACGGAAATGACCCTAAAGAAGGATTTGAACTAGGAATGTGCCCAGTTCCAAAGGGGAAACCCTGAAACGAAGCTGATCCACTAGCCATGTTAGACATGGACGTAGATCTAGCTGAAGCAGCGGAAAAGGAAAAAGAGGGATTCCCACTAGAAGGGAACCCTGAACAGAAGGGACCAGAATGAGAAGTCTGTGCTTGGGTGAACCCAGAGCCAAACACAGCAGCACTAGAAGAAATCGAAGATGAAGCAATAGTGCCCCCTGCTTCAACAGAAGCAGGAGTCCGAATGCCTGCAGCACTCACAGTAGAAGCCGCGTTCCTAGTCGTGGCCATCGAAAGATAAGAATGATACGGAAGATCCGGCGGTCTCTCCGACTCAGGTCGGATGTACTGAACAACGAACGGATAATCAGGAGGAAGAGGAGATAGACCTGTAGCAGGAGGCTTAGGTATGTCTTCAATTTGAAAATCTTCTTCCTGAGGAAACAAAACTCGCGAGGTGAGCGGAACGCTCCTCTAGGGACCGACACCAGAATCAGTTATGAAACCTTCAGACCTTTGTGGAGGATATCTCTCCACTGCGTCAGACGCCACAGGGTGGTAACCACCTGCTAAATCACTCCTACGCCTTCTTGAAGAAGGCTCTGGACTCTCGGGAGATAACCCCTAGATTCTCCTCGAACGACGAGGTGCTTGATCAACCACTTTTATAGATTTTTTAAATTAGACTCAAAAAAGTGAAAATCTAGGCAAGCTAGGAGCAAAGAGCACTCACTATAATAAAAATCCCTGAGATACAGACAAGAAAACAGCCTCCAAGTATTTCCGCTCCGGGTGATGAGGACCGGACACCAAAATACAGGTTAGCGAAATATAGGACCTCCCGAAAGCAGTCTGGGATGATTAGGGCCCAGAACAACTAGCGAAGGTATCAGAAACAGTTACGCTGATCTCCTAACGATAGCCTTTGCTGGCTCAAGCACCCAAGCTTCGCAAGGGAACCCCCCAGAAGTACTGCTGAAAGTGATGCGACGTCTGCCTCAGGTACCACGGGTATTCCCCCCCGCAGTAACCTGTGTGGAACCTAGGAGTGGCAACTATGGGCACCAATCCGTATCAGAAGCCGGGCAGAACGGTCTTGAGGTTAGATTCAGCCAATCGGAGAGGGGGTATCCCTCTTCTCAGCCTTCACTTCCCCTCGTGCTTGACTCTCGGATGAGAGCTTTCCCAGTCCACCTAACCAAGTTGGATTTCGCTCAATTAATCAACTTCTATGTTTGTTTGAGCGGCCTTGGAGAGTTAACTCTCCACTCACCTATTCCAAGGCCCTACAACCTAGCTAGTTGGTGAATGACACTTAGAAAACTTGCTAGTTGATTTTAGATTAAATCGCTTATTTTAATGGGCTGTTATGTTAAGTCACAAGGATATGGAGATGAACCGTATGGTGTTTTGACGCGAAAGAAATTAATAAAAACTTAATTACATGCAAATGCAGTTATTGTCTTTCGATGAAAAGAAATCTCTATACATGTTCTACGAGACTAAAAATTGTATTTTTTCTTTTCAAATAGCAAACTCACACTCACAAAAACTATGAAATTGACTAAATGATTAAATGCACCTAATGCAAATCACTACAAGCATGTAAATCCTAAGATGCAAATCTCCTAAAGTAGAGTGACATTTCCCAAAAATTCCTTCAGTTTTAACTCTTCTTTGGTTGCCCAGAAAGCTAGTTCTCGAAATCAAGAACTCTTAAAATGAAGACACCAAGAACACTTAAAAACAAGAAGAAGAAATCAATGACAACTCCTCCTCAAAATCAAGCCAAAACTAAAAGCAAGAAACCTCACAAAAGCTTCAAAAGTTGTAGCAAACGAAAATGAAAATGCAACAACAAAAGCAAATAACAAGTGAAAATGTTTTTTAAGCCTTTGAAATGCAAAAACAAAAAGCAAAGCAAATGTTTTTTGAGCTTTTTAGTTTTATAAAGAAAGAGCTCGAAAATACCAAGCACAACTATCAAAATCCAAACCAAACAAGACCGAATTTCAAGCACAAACTTCAACAATGCTCCCAAACCTTATAAGGCTAACTCGTAGAAAGATCAATAAGAGCAAAGGAAGACAAGAAAACTCAGCCACTCAGCCGAGACAAATAGTGCAAACTCGTCGCAAACAAAAACTCCAAAGAAGCAAGAAAAGCTCTTCAAAAGTTGCAACAAAACCTAGCCTATGGAACTCAAGAAAACCAATAAAAAATGAAGCAAAAATCGTAATGCAAAGCACAACACAAAGATAGGAGAGAGTAAGTGAGCAGAAGCTCTCTGTTCTGAAAAAGCAGAACAACCAAGAATGCTCAGAAAGTGATCTTGGAACTCAATCCAGAAGTGCCAGCACCAGAAACAACACTTTGCCAAAAAGACTAGTTTTCAATCAAACGAAAGAGAGAAAAGACCAGAAACCACTTCCTTCACAATCCAGTAAGTACAGAGACACTGTAGAAACAGGCCTCCACAGCCAGAAAGGACCAAAAAGTCAAGAAACCCAAAAATTCAAAATTTGCCTAGGTATACACTACTTCACAGTTATGCAACCGGCGTGCATACGCATCTGTTCTAAGGGAAACTCGCGTATATGAGGGTCCCTTTAGACAAAATTGCGTGTATACGTGACTGTGTGCAGAAAAAAGCGCGTATGCAAAGGTAAATAATGAAAAAAACAAAAAGGACAAGCCTGGAAAAGAAACCAGGACTTCAAACTGACTGAAAGAAAATAAACTAGACTGCAAATAAAAGTTAAAACTGCTGGAATCCTACCAAACAGCTGAAACAACCCAACAGGAGAATCACAGGAATGTGATCCCCAGTGGAGTCGCCAGTTCTGTTTCGGGGAATATCACCCTAGAGGTTCGTTGGGTTACAACCTCCACAGAGCAGGGGCATGCTACTTAAGAAGGACTCACACAACCATGCACGTTCAGAAAAACTAAATAGAGTAGAATGAGAAAGTTACCCGTAGGTCCTATGGTTGAAGCAGATCCCGCAGGGTTCAAACCCCCAGCAACTGTCCTTCCTTCTTAACCTGAAAGACAAGAAGAAACAAGCACGAAGAACTGGTTGTACATCATATATCTACTCTAAATGTTAGTGAAATCAACATGAAACATTAAATAAATCATAATGAATGCTTAAACAACAATATTCTCATACATATAAGCATACACTAACACGTATATTTCGGGAACAGCATGATACTTCTGTATTATAAATAGCATGTACAAAATTAACGAGTGGAGAGATCACCTGATCCTTCCATGGCCTTCGAGCAGACCGTCGTCCGAATTCGTCCAGCCCTTGCCTCGCTAAGACTCCTTCCTAACTAGTGCATACGAGATGGCATATAGGGAGATGAGCATCTCAAGGAAACAAGGATTTCCTATAATGAAATGGGAAAGTGCAGGAGGCATGGGGAATCAGACTTGGATTGGGAATACCAACAGAGTATAATATCAATAAATTCTCTCTCCCCCTTAGGCCATACACATGAGGGGTTTTTATACTCCCTCCAAGTAGTTTCAACAGTTGGAAACAGTTGGCCACGTGCTGGGGTGGTTGAACTACCCGAGTAACCATCAAATCCAGCCCAAAAATAGAACAATTATATATTTTTAATTCATTTTAGTCAAGTACATGAAAAAGTCTAGTCGGGAGACTGCGTACACGCGGAAAAGTATGGGCATAGTCGCGTATGGGGATTTTTACACTGTTTTTTAGTGAATTTTTCCAAGTCTGTAGGAATGGGTGCCCAAAGCCATATAAGCAATCATGAATCATATGAAGGTGAGAAATGATCTATAACACATAGGTCCCTATTTACCTAATATATCATATCCAACCATTTCCCCTGCATATTTTTACACTCATTTTCTGAAGATAACCTTTTTAGGGCATAAAATCCTTTTTTTCCCCACTTTCCGGATCATAAAATGAAATACAAGTTGCTGTTGTAATTGAAAATTATGTATATGTGTTTATTATGCATATTTTAAGCTTATTCATCATAACAGGACTATTATACCGCTTATTCATTGTAGATTTTCAGATTTGGAACATTACAGTGGTATCAGAGCATGATCTTTGGCTTGGCCTATGGCTTCAAGCCAAAGTGCTGAATCCCTGAAGGGGAATATTTAAAGATATATAGACAGAGTCTGCAGATGTCCAGGTAGCCTTTGGATCTCATCCTTTTCTCAAAGGTGACATATCCAGTAAATGCCCCTGCAGTCAATCTGGAATAGAATTTTGATATTCTTGAGAAGGGAACTTTACAGTGCTCAGCTTGTGAGTTCGATTTCATAAGGATAAGATGAAGAGGATGATATTACTCTCATACATTTTTAGATCCAAGAAGAAATAAGAATATAAATGCACTGAAACTCCAAAAGGGATTTAAGGAGGAGAGATTTGCAGAGAAACCTCTAGAGGGTTTCAAGAAGCAGAAGTAGATGCATGCACTTCCTGTTCTTGTAGAGGAAGTGAAGAGCAAGGAGACCATTTAGAGCATGAAATTATGAGTGGGTATTTGGTAGAATACAAGTGCCAACCTAGGGCTTTCAAAGAGACCCTAGATTTTCCTCAGTTTATTCAACTGAGAGAAGAAAGAAGACCTTGCAGCAAAGAAGAGATCAAAGGCAATAGATTCCTATTGCATAAATTTGATGGGTCAACTACAGCAAGAGCTTGGGGAAGAAAGCTTGATGAATTCATCATACTTCATCTAGTGGGACAGAGGGAGGCAGAAAAAGTTGTAGCATTGCACCTGGAGGGTGAAGCTAATGCTTGGTGGCGCAGTCAGTTAAACCACACAAGGGTGATTTCTTTTTCTAAGTTCACTCAAGAGCTCCTTAATGAGGAAATATTAGAGGAGAGAAGACCCACACCACCATGGGAGGAGGCAAGTACCAACGTTGCCATGGCCTTAAGAGAGAAGCCTTCTACACCAGTAGTTGGATTAGCCAACACATTGAAGAGAGGACCTCTTACAACCATAGAAGATGTCCCAAGGGCTCACAAAGGTATGCATAAGTTTCCATGTCTTAAAATTTCAGAAAATTTTATGGAAGGGTTTGGAGATTTGTTTGCATATGGCCTAGGATCAAATGGTATTGTTGAGATAGAGCAGCAGGATTGCACTATGTTGTGCAATCTTGAGAGGTTCAAGGGAGATTTGAACCCTCAACCTCAAGTATCATTGATGCGTCACACACAACCCTTGAGGTTGAAGTGTGATCTTTTGGAGGGAGTCATGAACCTTGAGATGGAGTATGAGACAGTTTGTACACCATGGAGGAGTTATAAAACACTGTCAAGAGATAGCAGTAAGAGGGTTTTTCCTTATTCACATTTGGATCCTTATGGATTCAAGATGATTTTATACATGAGATCTTCTCTAAGAGATCTCCAAGGAGAT